>OZ010791.1:32455823-33655823 GCA_963932465.1 Maratus speciosus | reverse complement strand
CTGAATTTGGAAATATTCCGCTGAAAGGGGGAACTATAACAGCGAATTTTGTGAAATTTTCTTGATTTTTAGTAGTTCTATTGTACACCGGTGCGACCCGAACTTCGCATCCTGATAAGCCGGTTATTCGCGAACAGCTGATATACAACAGAACAACGGAAAGCTATTGATTTTAATAAATATCATAATCGATATTAACTCTTTTTTACTCCGATTAATTGACTGAAGCAGAAATGTAAGATGAAAGTCAAAGTTATTATAGTATTGAATTAATAAAAATGAAATACTGACATTTGTAAGAGCATTTTGAAATATTAAAATATATGAGATAGAAGAAAGTTTTGGAATTGGCCCATCCAACTAGTTTTTTCTCATTGAGAATTTTTACTTGTACCTCTTTAATTTAATTTTTTTAATGCGTTGCATATTTTTATAAAATTTCAGACCTGTAAAGTGTATTTAAAGAAAGACATTAACATTTGTGACACTAGTAAACACGTTGAATTTACATTGTATATCATAGTATCCAAATTGTGCAAAGTTTATAAATGTTAATTTACTTGGTATTAGTAAGTTTTAATTAAAATGATACATTGCCATAGGTCGAAAGTATGAATATCTTATTGACTGCATGCTACTGTGGTGAGGTGTAATTATATCCTTTCTAAATTAATGCGACTATTGGATTCTGAATGCGAAATATCTTTATCTCATGAATATTAAGATGTCTGGGGCATGTTTAACATAACGTGTTTTAATAAAGTCATAGACAAAGGTACACTCACGAATAATGTTTCGTAATATAATACAAGTAATATAAAAATTTTGTTTTTAAAGTCAATTCCTACTTAGGTCATCAAAGGAAAATTTAATATAATCCCTTAAGTTTTTGTTGCATTAAAATATCTCAATTTGTTGCTTTTCTGTAAGCAAGCAGGTTTACAATGGAAGTCTATGGGGATTTGGCGAAATATTAGAGATATCGCCAAGTTGGCGTCACTTTTGGCGACCTATCTTGGTCGCCAAATTTGGCGACAAACTTGGCGGTATTTGGCGACAGAAAAGGGTCCCCCTTGTAGATAGAAGATGCATTAAATACTGTTCAATAACCAATGGCCGCCATTTTGTCTCCCATATAAAATTAAAATTAATTAAAATTTAATTAATGAATTAATATTTGAAAAATCTGTATTAACATCAATTGCCATCCAGTACAAGTTTAAAAAAATTATTTCAACTTGATAGGGTGAATAATAAGTATTTTATTAACGACTTATAATTTGAACAAGATATATAAATAAATAAATATAGGGGTTTTGTTTGGTTTGGTTTGTGTCGGCCGATTATCAACACGTGGGATATAGGCCCTGGGGGGGGGGGGAGTGCCCTTCGTGGGGGTCTTTCTAAGGGAACCTAACCCGTATTTACGCATGGGAATCCACGGTTTCGAAGAAAACCACGAAAACTCCGAAACGGTTAGGCCGACGGGCGCGATTGGGTTCGAACCCAGCACCTCCCGCCTACCAGCTTCGAGAGCAGAACGTCTCAGCCACTGGTGGGGCTAAATAAATATAGGGAGAGTGTGAACTAATAGTAGGAATTGAAAAATATAATATAACTACAAGCGAAAATATAAAATAACCTCTTCCCTGTTACTCATGATACCGAAAAGCTTTCTTAATTTTTAGAAATCTCCGAAACCAATATCTTTTCGAGATTTAAAGAAGTAATCTGTGTTTAAGTATAGGAATGGTTTTTCATTAAATATTTAAGTTTATGTATATATATTTCTTTTAATGCAATATATTGGCAGTAATGAACAATTTCTTGCTATTTTGCCAGCCCATTATATGAAATATTACATTTGTGTGACATTCGATATGTTCTGCTGGCTGATAATTAGACATACAAATGTCACCATGGACTTTCAAATTTTCATCCTAATTAATCTTAATTAAATTCTGTTTCAATATGATTATGTTATTTTTATTTCATTTTTAATGGCATAATATATCAATAAATATGGTTTCGAATTTAATTTCATAGTAGGTTATATTTAGCTAATGATGATTTGTATTTTTTTATAATTTGAAAACTACTTGGATGAAAAATGTGAAATTTTGGATTTCCATAAAGCAGGACTTAATAAATCTAAATCCAAAGAAAAAATTGTAGCTTGCAATTCATAGTTTTTTCGAATATTAATTTCCTAATTCATAATTCATATCATAAAATTATAAAAATTGCAAATTCAACGTATTTGTGTTTGTTTATTTTAGTATTATCGCTACGCAAAAAATTAGCACGTTAGGAGTATAATTTCAAGAGATATTAATAAATATATGAAAATGTAATTTAACATTAGAAGCACTAAATTTTGAATGCTTATAATTCAAAAACTTATCATTCAAATGACTTAAAATTTGGTGTCTAGGCATAATTTGAACCAAAGAAAATTTGAAATATCTCGTTAAAATTGGATATTTTTATTGACAAAAATGAAGTTTGGATTCGTTTCAATATGTAGATAGCCCCCTAAGCAAATTTTATATACATCATTTAAAAGTAGAGTTCATTTCCAATCGTTCGGTATTAGTAACTTTTGTCTACGATAATTTGTTGAGGAGTTAGTAGGGGTGTTTACTTTTTTTTCCACGACTGTACGTAACGCCATAACTCTTGATAGAAATATCCAATTTGCTTCAATTTTTTTTCTAGGTTCATTCGGATACGCGCTTTCCTGATTAGTTTTGGGTGTTGATTGGTTAAGTATGAAGGGGAGAGGTAATGGGGGATAATCCCCCCTTTAATTCAGGTAAATTGTTTTTTCATCCAGAATTATTCGATTTCCTTCAAATTTTTATATGAAAATGTCATTTAACACCAGAAGCACTAAATTTTGAATGTTTATAATTCGAAAACATAGCATTCAAATGACTTGAAGTTTGGTGTCTTGGCATGGTTTGAAATGAAGATTCGAAATATTTTGTTAAAATTAGGTATTGCCATTGAAAGTTTGGGGTCGTTTTAATATGTAGATGGCCCCCTAAACAAAGTTTATTTACATCATTTAAAAGTAGACTTTAATTCCAATTGTTCGGTACCAGTAACGTTCTCTACGATAATTTATTGAGCAGTTAGGAGGGAGTGTTTACTTTTTTCCCACGATTGTTCACAATATTTAAGCTTCCAATAGCGTTCATATAAGAATAGAAAATGAAAATATTCTACTGCGTGGATTGTAAATGTATTAGGCGTTTTAATTTGAATAATACAGCTGCGATAAATGTAAATAAATTGCCAAACGCAAATAGTAATTTATAATAGGGGATAAAAAAAACGAACTTAAAATAAGGCCATTCAGGGTCTTAAAACTTACGAAACAAAAGAAATTCCAAATGAACACAAACTATCTTTGTTTTGAAATTTGTATAAAACGCGTAAATGTATTTGCATTCGCTATTATTTAACATTTAATGGTATTTTGGGGACTACTTAAAACACGGAAAATTTGGATATTTGCATAAACTTCTTTGCCCTTCTAAGTAAAACAAATCGCTCTTTTTTAGAAAGGGAAAAGTAATGTTTAAAAGCTAAATAAACTAGATCTTGCTGAAAACTGCTTTCAGTTGATGTAAAAGCTTTACTTGTCTTCCGATTTTGCTTTTTCTTTACTTGTAATCCCTATTTATAATGCCATATTAAGTATGCTATACATGTGCGATTATCTTTATTTATGATTAATTGCACTATATGATAAGTACACAAATAAAATCATATTGAAAATCTTTTTTTAAAGTCTTCGTTTTTTTAAAATAAATATTTACCTAGGGATAACTATTTTTCCTGATAAACCCTTGTTGTTGTTGTATATCCCTTTATGACCGGACTGCTTTTTGACTTCTTTTAAAACAATGAAATAACTGAAATTTGAAACTGATAATTCACTATCTGTTTACAAAATTCATATACTATAGTTTCTGTGAACCAGCATAATCACTTGAGTCCGGCATTTGTGGAATAGATAATCCAGGAAGGTAGAATTTTAGTTAATGCCTAACCCGTAAGATCGTGCCGGTTAGGTCTTAAAGGGTTATCTGATAAGCCCTTGTTTTAACGAAATGGTCGTATTAGAGCATCTGAACCCAAAAGATGGTAAAATGATTTACTACGATACGCTACTTTATTTGCACCAAATGCTTATGCGAAATGTTCAAACCATGGTTCAACCTAATCCCAAAATTTCGATGAAAAAATTTCACAATATTTTTTTACTATGTGCACCATGTTGCAGTGTACCATGATTCACATGCAACATAAAACATAGTAAAACGTTTCATTATGTATCTTGTGGATGAAACAAACTGTCTTGCCGAAATTTGGCTTCACCTAGTACTATTTTTAAACAGTATGCAATGAATACAATTTATTTGTTTATTTATAAGAAGTCACTTCATTTTTAATATATAAATGTAATCTAAGCCGATCTTGTTCAATATATCGATTTGCAACAAAAAATACATGATAATATACCAGGGTTCTTATACGTCAGAGAACTTTCCTGACTTTAGGTTAGGTAAACACCAGTATTTTCTTAGAAAAAAACTCGTCTCTTACAATCGCGTATTTAGAAACTCGAATTTTTCTACATAAAAATATTGTATATTGTTATTTCAGTTGAATGTGAAGGAATCCCATATACGTTGACAAAAAAGACGATAATGGTCTCTTGATTTAATAAGATGTAATATAACCACAAATAAAAGGCGTTCTTTTTTTTTATAGAAACCTCAGAAACCAGCATATTTTCGAGATTTACAGAAGAATATATGAAGTTTTTCTTTTCTTTTTTGCTGCCACTGATTTTCGAAAACATTATCCGAGTAGTTTTTTCGCTGTATTAATTTGCTATCGGTTTACAGGATCTTATCAATTCCCAATTAAACATTTTCATACTCGTCATCGAATATAAACATTGAGGAATAACAAATTAATGTTACTGTTAATGCTATTAATTCATCACGTTGTCTGTAAAAACTGTTCATTTAAATAGAAAATGTTTACTTGAAAATTCATAGTATCCGAAAAACGTATTTTCTGATATATTCTCAATAATTTCTAATGGTAACTCAATAACAGAAGAACCATATGAAGGTTCATAATTGACTGATGGATAATTTCCATCACCAGTTTTAAGCAAAAACTTTGAAAATTCTAATTCATCTGATCTAGCTCGCATGTTTTTAAATAACCGAAAATCATTGAAACGTGGCCAAAGAAGTGAAAATTTGATGTACTTTTGAGTTATTATTTGTCGTGAGGCATGTGGAACTACTGGCATTATCTGTCTAAAATCCTCTCCAAGAGCGATTATCGTCTCATCAAAAATAATATTATTGGCCATTCTATCTTGCAGAAGCCTCTTAACAGTCATTAATGAATAAACATTTGCCACAGGTGCTTCATTCCAAACCATCAGTCTTGCTGACTTCATATCAGAAACAGCTTTACTATTAATTTCTAAATATGATACTGAAGTTTTATGCAAAATCAAATGTAACTTAAAATTTTTATGTACTGTGCGACCATTTGGTAAGTGCGTAGCAGGAATGACTGCCCATGTAACAGAGATCACTTCTATATCTAAATCGAAGCATTTTTGTATAAGGCACTGGTATACAAATGTCTTCCCGGTACCATCTGGACCATCTATGATATATGCATTTCTTTTATTTGAATAATTCTCTCGGATTACGTTACTGATTTCGTAAATGATCATAAGTTTTTCATCAGTAGCTTGCTGAATCATCCAATTACAGTCAAGATTTGGATTTTTAGAGAAACTGATATTCTGATTAGTTATTAAGAAATCATTAATAACTGGTAAGTTAAAAGTTGAAAGAGAAAACCATGCAATTTAAGTGTTTTTTCATTAATATCCCTGAAACTAAAATGATAAACTTTATTCAGTTGATAAAGCTGCAAATAATCTTCACTAATATAATCTTTAAAAGTTTACCATAATTGAGTGGTGTTTGATGGTTGTTGAAAAATGGCAATGAAAGAAAATAACTGCCTTAATTTAAATGTCATTTGAAGAACTTATGCTTTATGCAAACAACGCAGCTACTCAGTGTCGTCCTGAAGTAATCCGCATAGCTGCATCTTTGAAAGAAGAAAAAACAACATTATGAACTGGCCTTACATATTTATGACTTATAGCCCCAACTACATGAAGCAATAGTAATCTAAGATGATAGCCCAAGGATTCAGCAGGAGAAACATTATACATTCTGCCAATTACTTTATGAGATTCAGAGCATTTTTTCTAAATACACTTAGTTTTATCACAAGTATAATTAAGAGGTGTTTCTGCATAAATAAGCGGGCTTTTTGTTTCTGGAAATCCTTATTTAAATAAAACCATGCAATAAGTTGCGTACTTCTTAATTCTGATCTACGAAAAGCTTCCCCGGCTTTATCATCCAGAAAATATACTTGTTACTCCTCTGGTTAATGCACAGATTAGCGAATGATTGTGTGAGATTGTTCATGCATTGGATAAGAAAAAATTCTGTATGCACCTTCACATGGACTGACATATCAAGTGTTTAGGAAAGCAGTGACTTCATCATGATGAAGTACACCCCCTATAGCAGTTACCTGTACATTGGCGCAGTCATGGGCTTTGTAAACATACTTATATATATATATATGTATTGTACTGTGAACATTTGCACAAATTTCAACGTAAATATGGGCTTGAAAATAAAGTAAGAGAAAACGATTATACGGAACTATGTAACGTTGTCAACCACAATATTTTTAACTTACATGTGTTTAGTAACAGTCCTGCTATTATTTCTACTTTTATAAAAGGGCTAGCCATTAACATTTTCTTTAGTTTCATGAACAAATTCTTTTGGAAAATCTTTTTTTACATTTACCATCAGTCACGCAAATAGAGTTTGGATTAAGTTTACCGCAAGGACCGTGTACCAAGTGACATTTAGCATTTTAGACTGTATCATTAGGGTCGGTATTTTCTGAAAAATAACTTTATCTATGACTGCTAATTCTCTAAATTTAGAATTATCTTGAAGAGATAATAATAAATGCACATAGTCAAACCTCTCTTTTGAACTTCAACCGTATATAAGTATGTTTGTACTTCGGCAAATATTTTTGTTTGATTTATCGAGTGTAAATATTCTTTAATTTTTGAATGAAAAACACGAACTGTAACATCTGGTCGGTTATTAACAGTTTAAAAAAGGATGTATGCTGTTAGTTATTTCTGGCGCCATAAAGGGTTAAATGTAAACGTTAAGAAAATATCTGGCTTACCAAATTTTCTTACCATTGCAATGGCATCCTAACAGTTTTGAATCATATTTCGAGGGCTACCAGTAAAAGAAGAACGTAAAATAAGAATCCGCCTTGCCCGTAAGTTTTCTTTATCAGCACATGCAAACACAGCATGTGCAAGGCCAGTGTATGTTTCTACTCCCAATTTTAGCTGTTGACTACGGTAAATTACAATCTGCCAACTTCAATGCGACAGTAATAATCAACTATCAATTGCTGAGTTAATTCCACAGCATTAATGATCGGATTGGAATTTCTCTTAGGGGTACATCTTCGCACCATATGTCTGTAGGACACATATTCTCTCATGGAAATATTTTGACGAACTTTAGTTTTCCGCTCTCCTCTCGCTAACATTGAAATATGGCACCTGGTTCAACGCAAGGCCAAATCAGTACATGACGTCGGATCACAATTTATGCTACCAATATCGAGAGTTTTCAGTCCACCATATTTAGAATAATCATTTATGTACCTATGAGATGGTTTAGCACCATCATGAGATTCAAAAACCGCTGTGAACTCTGAGCATGTTGGTTCGATGTAAAGGCGAGGATCTGACAGAGGTTCATCATAAAAGCGCATAAAAAAATCGACTGACACCCTGTTTTGTTTTAAAGCTAGCTCGCGTTCCTCAGATATTTTTTGATGCATCGTTTTATAACACTTTACATATGAATTACATTTAATTAAATTTGGATTTATGGAGCATAATCACTCATGGAAATATTTTGACGAACTTTAGTTTTCCGCTCTCCTCCCGCTGACATTGAAATATGCAAACCTGGTCACCGCAAGTGAAAATCAGTACATATGCCATCGGATCACAACGTATGCTACCAATAGCTAGAGTTTTCAGTCCACCATCTTTAGAATAATCATTTATGTACCTATGAGATGGTGGAGCACAATCATGAGATTCAAAAGCCGCTGCAACCTCTAATATTTTTGATTCGTTGTAACGGCGAGGATCTGATAGATGTTCATGATAAAAGAGCATAAAAAATCGACTAGCACTATGTTTTTATTTTAAAGTTAACTCGCGTTCCTCAGATATTTTTTGATCCATCCTTTTATAGCACTTTACATTTAATTATATTTGGATTTATTATATTAAGAATGATCTCTCTAATAGAACTATTCTCAGCCTTTTCTAATCGAATTTCATTTGCTTCAGAAAAGTCTAAAATGTACAATTGAGCATAAGAAGAATGGATCAGATTTTCTGGATACAAAGGTGAAATTTTGTAGTGTACTGAACCTAGAATTTTGAAACAATAAAGACCATAGCGAGGAGGCATTTTTATAATGGCGCTGAATGACACAAAGGATAACGCATTATTTTATTGCCTAATATTTTGCCTAAAATCTTTCAACATGTCACAATTTCCTGAGCATAAATCTCTTATGTCATCAATAATTTGAAATTAAATTTGAATTTTTTTTAGGACAACATAAATTAAAACAGCCATATGAATTCTTTTCTGATGAAAAATACAAAGCAGTACAATAAGCGCGTGTTTTGTCTAAATTTCCTAATATGGACGGAGATAAATATGAAATGTTATCGGAAACAGCACACCTATACTGAATTTCATATGGCTTTAAAACTGACTCTAACTTTTTTCCTATTAGCATAATACTTTTTATTTATATCATGGCATTTTTGTTTTTTATAAGGAGATGACTCAACAGTTTTTGCTTTGCATAATATTTTTTATTTTGCTCTTGCCGTTTTGGTGTTTTGGAAGGAGATGACTCAACCTTTTTTTGATTTGCATAATACTTTTTATTTTGTCCTTGCCGTTTTTGTTTTTAGCCTTTTTGTGCAATACCGTATAGTGACCTTCATGTCCATTTCCATCATACAATAAATTAGCTTCTATTTTGCCTCTAGCATTCACATCCAAACTTGTAACGTTACCGTTTTTGCATTGATAATTGTGACAAAAATATTAAATATTCTAGCTGCATCATTTATTTCTAAGTGTATGCGCACGATTTCTTGACATAATATTCATGTAATCGTTTACCTGATTAATAGGAACACCGTAAGAATGATCACCAACAACAAACGAATGATAAAAATTCCAGTTATCAGCAACATATTTAACAATAGCGTGGCGTACGCGCGGGTGGTGTGTGTCTTTTGTATCATACATGAACATGGACAGCGCCCTAAATACGCAATTTCCGTCAGGCTCAATTTCGCGGAGAGTGTTGGATGCTAAATCCATTACTTAACTAAATAAACCTAAGACACTCTACATAAATTAAACTAAATAAAATAATATGAGGTCGAAGTAGACACTGAATAAATAAAATAAATAATAATAAATAACTTACTTTTTCAAAGCAGCAACTACAGTAAATCACATCACAGAAAGCAACGACTATCAGTAAAAGAGAATGAATGAATCGTAATTTGTAAGTAAGAATCATGATTTCGTACTTGGCTATGGACAGGAAACACCCTGCGCAAGCGCTGTTTACCCGGAGCTGATCTACCCAGAAGATCTCGCGCATGCGCATATGAGTGAAAAAGAATCCGAACTGGACTTAAAGAAATAGATTTGCTTTTCAATATGCATAATTTTTTAAATCTCGTAAATATTTGGGTTTCTAAGGTTTCTAATGCTAAAGAAAGATTTTCTGATTAATGGGTAACTCGGAAGAGGTTATTGCAGATTTCCGTTCGTATTTATGTTATTTTTCGTTGATAAAGAAACACTTGTCTTTTTTAAGTGCGTTCGTAATTATATAAGTACGTAGCATCTATAGTCGTCACCTGGTCCGTCCGTCTGTCTGTTCGCATAGAACAGCGCAAAAACTACTCAAACTAATGATTTGAAATTTAATATATAAAATCGTTGCAGAATTTTGTCGAGTAGTCATTTCAAATTTTATGAAAATCGAATCAAAACTTAAAAAGATATGAATAAAAGTTTTCTTCATTCTACTGAATCCTATCATACGTAATGAATTTAATGATATCCCATGATTCTAGGTTGCCATGGTAATAACTTCCTATTAAAAATGGAGACTTATTATTTCCGTATTACTCTTTAATCTATAGAATAGTACGAAATTTTGTATTCATGCGTTTTTGCACAAAAGTGCAACAACTATTGCACCAAGATCTGAATATTTACAAAACTAGTTTTAGTACGAACGCACCTCATTTATCACGTTTGACGTACAATTTCCGACTTGTTTACAATGTACAAATTTTTGAGTATAGTATAAATATTTAATATTTTATTTCCCCAATAAACTGGAAAGAATCGAACGTCGGTAGAAACAACATTACATTAGATAACTAATGAAGACTTTTTGACTAATAATCTAATTACGAAAGTGTTTAATTAAGAATGTTTTAAACTAAAATTAGAAGATGGAAACAGTGATTATAATAGTATAATTAAAGCACTAATGACCTTCCCATTTATGTTCAATTATTCAACTGTGATAGAATCTCTCCAAAATACACTAAAAATAAAACAAATGCTATAAATAATTTTTTTTTTTCTGCAGTTGTTTTTATTTGGGCGTATAATTAAATGTAATTCTTCTAATCTTAATCTGCAATCTAATCAAATATTTTTCCCATACCCGATTTCTGATACACTGTTAAAAACAACTGCGAGATTAAAAACCTTTTTGTAAATTTTCTATACAAACAGTTAATATCTAACGATTTCTTATTTATTTACATTTTATTTTACCTCTTTTACTAACATAAATCTTAACAAAACAACAATTAATATGTTTTGATGTAATATTTTTAATGCTACTTATGATATTAAGAAATGTTCTTTATACGTATTTTTTTATAAGTTTCTATACCACTTTTATTTTATACGAATGTTTCAATTGCTTTGCGAATATTTCCTTTTATTTGAGAGTTAAATGTAAATTTAAAGAAGTCAAACTTTCATTACTTATTTTGATTGTATGTTTATTTATTTATTTATACATAGTGTAAAGTGTTTATAATATATTGAACAATGATAACATCTTACATGTTTTAACTCTTTAATAAAATTGATATTACATGCTTTCTTCAAGACATTACAATTTAAAATTGTAAAATTGTAAAAGATAAAATAAATAAAACTACAAATTTATTTAAATAATAAATTATAAAAAATATGTAACATATGCATGAATTTCAATATAAACAGTTAAATGTTTTTGGATTTTCAAAAATTTAGTATTAAAGGATTATCGTTAAGAAATTACGATTCTTTTTAAAGCAAAAGATATAAACATTTTTTATAACAACTTATATAATAATCACTTATAAACAGATTAAGTTAAATAATGTTATAAAAAGTGATAAAATATCTTTATTAAGATTGACGAACGTTTCATCGCAGAAACGGTGACATTTTCAAAATCATTCATGATATTTTCACATAATTTATAAATATATATAATTTATAATTTGTAAATTTATATCATAAATTTTGTGAAAATATTTTCTATCATGAATGATTTTGAAAATGTTGCCGTTTGTGCAATGAAACGTTCGTCAATCTTAATAAAGATATTTTATCACTTTTTATAGCATTTTTTAACTTAATCTAAAAAATTTTAAATAAATAGTTCCTTTTTTATGCTTTTTATTTATTCATTTACGTATTTTATGCATTGTGAAAGATGTTTAAAAAAAAATAAATTTTTTTAACTGTACGCTTTTTTCGTTGACAAAAAATAAAGAAATGACATTATAAAATTGTCAAATGGATAACTCACAATTATGCTTGATATTACAATTATTTTTAATGTTGTTCTCTTCGGTAGCAAGTTTGCTGTAGTATAAGATATTGTTGATACGTAAGATATTGTTACGTTACATAACATGTTTTGTCTTGAATATATCTAGCTTAAGTAGAATATTTTAGAGATTTCATATATCTAGCACACTAGAGAGCAGCAATTTTCTTTAAAATATGAAATCACATGAAGTTTTATATTTCGAAAAATCCAGAGTAATGTGAAATGACATACTTTAGCAAAATTTTATTTTGTCACTTTGAATAAAGCAAAACTTTGATCTCTTTGATTTCATTGTAAAATATTTGAATTATGTATGCTAGGAATGGACAAGAATAGTAGTATTCTGTTTAAAAATACTAATATTTTTATTTAATTTATGTATTATTCTAAAAATCATGACAAAAAATGGTGTTACATTAAAACTTTAATATGCATTTTAAAAGTTGTATTATTGTGTTTTACATTATTGTTTTTGTGCTAAATAAATAGTTTCGTAGTAGCACAAAATGAATATACAGTCGAGTCTGTCTATAACGAAGGTCCATGTAACGAATTTCTCTATATAACAAATTATTTTATTGGAACGATCACTTTTTCCCATGATTACATTAAAAATAATCGCTATATGGCGGAATACCTTCTCTATATAACGAATTTATTAAGAATTGTTTCTTCTTTTGTCAAGAAAAAACTTCAAAACGACGTGGAATCAATTTTCCTACATTAATTCCTGGTTCATCTTTCAAATCTTGGTTTTTTACATTACTTCCCTACCGATTTGAAACTTTAAATAATTAAAAAATACAATATTAAGTTAATATTGAAAATAAAACCTTTTAAAATCTTAATTACCCCCCCCCCCCCCGAATGTTTTTTCTCCAAAATTTACACATTAAATAGGAATTTTTAGGGCCGTCTCTATGTAATGAAATTTTCTGCATAATGAATTTTTTGAGCGGATGGATGTATTTCGTTATATAGAGACTCGAATGTATTTTGAAATTATCACTTTATGTGCTGAAAATGATAATCTCGAGAATAAACTGATAGAGATAGTGATACTTACAACTGCTCTCAATTGTATAACTGCTGCAACCGCTACAACAATCTCAGCTACAACTGCTTTTCATCTGCTGTGGAATTCTTTACTAAAAGTAAAACCCATTTACTACTTGTATAGTAGTAGGATAGTATTTGTTATAAGGAGAGAAAGGATAGTATTTGTCATAAGGAGAGAAAGTTTTATTGTCTTATTGAAAGAATGAATTTATACCTGATACGAATTTATACTTATCCTGTGACTTTTTTTCTGGTTCTGAAAAGTTTGAGTTTGTGGCAAATACTGTTTCTCTTATGAACCTTTCAATTATTTCTTTAGTTGATTCAACATTGAATAACATGGATTTTTTTCTATATTGTAATGTTTGGCTCTTAAGGGTACGGTTTGACGTTAAAAATTTGTTTTTGTTTTTTCTAATTATTTATAGATATATTTATAGAAATATAGAATTTACCATAAGTATGTAGAACACCTTAAAAGAAGTTTGCAATATCATTATAATTTTAAGATTAAAAAATAAATAAATAAAACGTTTTTTTAAATGCTCCATGCGTCTTAATTTCCAAGATATTTCTTCAATTTTGCATTTTAATCACTTAAAGCTCTATTACAAACAAATCTGTTTATCGATGTTTTAATCCTTTGAATAGCTAAATTTTTAGAAATTTGTTCCTGAGCTTCATATCGATTTTCCTCAAAATTATGCCTTTTAATAAGTTAAAAATGAAATTTAATTATCTTAATGAATTCGAATTTTAATATGCGTATACACTTTCTTTACAAGCAATTTTTAGGATTCCTCCTTATCGATTTTATAAATTTTGATAAAAAATTAAGACGCATGGAGCATTTTAAAAATCTAAAAACGTTGAAAAATCTGTTTTGAGAAAAATAGACATAAAATATATTAAAGGGTAGAAAATATGTTTTGTGTACAAAATTCAAACGCTTGTAACTTTGTAAAAAATATTCGCCTTTGCATGCGGTTTTTGGCAAATGACTCAGAACAAACTAGAGAATAATTAAACTAGAACCACAAAATAATTTTTGACTTTTTCTTTAATAAAGGTCCACGGTCCCCTTAACAAACCGGGTGATCCGAAATAAATGCGACAAAAAGTTTAGCAACGTTAAATTGCTGTAATGGATTTATTTAGAAAATACAGCATGAATGTGCAACTGTACAAGTTTTATCTGGCAATACTGAAAAGTCTGCTATTACAGAAATCGTCACTAGAAACGCTGTTATTCAAAATGAGGATATCTCCGCAAGAGAAAGATTACCGTGTGTTAGAATATGCAAAAACGCCGGGCGTTGGCGTTGTTCAGGGACATTTCCGGACCATTTTTTTAAAGAACCATCTAATCACCAAAACCTCATAAAGTAGAGGAATCAGGACTTACAGAAATTAAAGCAGCAGGGTCAATCCATTTCAAGTGGTCCAGCACTGGTTGCTCGACCACTTTTAAAAAATCTGAAATTTTTTGTACAACAACTCTAACATGATGGAAGTTCAAAATGACTATTATTTTAATTTTACTAATTTTCGTTTGTGCATGGCGGCCATCTTTGTTTCATCGTCTGCAGCAATTTTCTCACATGAAGGGTGTATGGAATTGTAAATAATTCATCGTTTATTTCTCTAATTCAATTGCGGATTAAAGCAATTTGTACAGAATACATTGGGCTAAAAATTTGGCAATAGAGTAGTTTTCGAAACTAACTGCTTATTAGTGAAATTTAAGCATAAAGTTTCAATTTTTTCCAAAATTTGTCCATTTACAAGAGGAAATTTTTCTAGCAAGGACAACTGTCAACATGACATAATTTTTGTTACAAATACGCCGAAAGTACTTGTACTTTCACGCCGAGTTCCAGATCTGAGACTTGCTTTCTCTTCGCTAAAAAAAAAAAATCCAAATTTTTCAAAAATGTCAAAATCGCACTTTTGAGGCTTTGATATCTCTGGTGGGGCACGAGATAAAAATCTGATTTTTTTTTTTTTTTTTTTTTTTTATAAGAGTATTGTATGGTTCCGGTTTCTGAGAGTATTGTATGGTAGTGTTTTTACAAGAAATTTCAGTATGGAGATTTGACAACAAGCTGAGATATAGCAAGGGCAACATGTCAAAATAATACTGCGAAATTATTGTTTTGTTGTAGTCACACGTAAGTATTTATCTCAGAGTGTCATTTAAATTTATTTTTTGGATTAACTTTAAATATTAGTAACAGAAAATAAAGCCTTTTGAAAAACTTAGCAATCAATTTAAAAAATAATTATGCCTAAGGTCTACATTTTGTATGGATTCAGTAATTTTTGTTGTAATTTTAGTAACTAAAAGAAACCTCAGCACTTTTACAGAAAGAAAAAAATATTTTTATACAAGACCTGAGGCAAAAACAGAATAGGGAAAGATAAAAGCTGTTAATGTTGGCATACTTGTTGAGACGTGATCAAATATGTCAAAACACATTCCTGTTTGTTGGTTTAAAACCACAATTTTAATGCTGCTTGCCAGTCACTCAAACTTGTTCTTACCATAAGTATGTTCCTGTAAATGAAACATTATATGATATTACCACGCATCAGCCTCATGTAATTTTCAGAAAGTAAAGATATCCAAAGTCCTTTCAAAATTAATACTGCAGAAAAATGACATTTTTGCATAAGAATTAAGCTAGGAATTATTAATGAAGTGATACTTGCACATAGTGATTTCAAAGATTATTTCTATGACCCAGCAGGGACAAGATCTTCAATCAAGTTATCAAGAGATGATAAGACTTATTTACTATAAATAAAATTTTAATAAACATCAAAATTGTGGTTTTCAAACACACAAGCAAGAATGTATTTTGACACGTTTGATCATGTCTCAACAATAATGACAACATTAACAGCTTTTCTCTTTCCGTATTCTGTTTTTGTCTCATGTCTTTTATAAAAGTGTTGTTTTTCTTTATGTAAAAGTGCTGAAGTACTTTTTTAAACATAAATTACTGAAACCTTACAAAATGTATGGCCTTAGGCATAATTATTTTTTTAATTAATTGCTAAGATTTGCAAAGGGCTTTATTTTCTGTTACTATTATTTAAAGATAATTAAAAGCATAAATTTAAGTGACACTCTGAGATAAATACTTAGCTGCGACTACAACAAAACAATAGTTTGACAGTATTATTTTGACATGTTGCCCTTGCCATATCTCAGCTTGTATTCAAATTTCCATCCTGAAATTTCTTGTGCATTACACTACCATACAATACTGTCAGAAACCAGAACTTCAGATTTTTATCTCGTGCCCCGCCAGAGATATCAAAGTCTCAAAAGTGCGATTTTTGACATTTTTGAAAAATTTGGAATTTTTTTTAGCGAAGAGAAAGCAAGTTCCAGATCTGGAACTCGGCGTGTGAGTACCAGTACTTCCGACCTATTTGTAAAAAATTATGTCATGTTCACATTTTTCTTTGGTAGAAAAATTTCCTTTTGTAAATGGGCAAATTTTGGAAAAAAAACTGAAACTTTATGCTTAAATTACATCAATAAGGATTTATTTTCGGAAGCTACTCTATTGCCAAATTTTTAGCCCAATGTATTCTGTACAAATTGCTTTAATCCGCAATTGAATTAGAGAAATAAACGATGAATTATTTACAATTCCGTAAACCCTTCATGGGAGAAAATTGCTGCAGACGATGAAATAAAGATGGCCGCCATGCACAAACGAAAATTAATAAAATTAAAATAATAGTCACTTTGAACTTCCATCATGTTAGGGTTGTTGTATAAAAAATTTCAGATTTTTTTAAAAATGGTCGAGCAAAGAATAAGTGATTTAATAGCATATAAAGTACAGTCATGAAAAAAAAAGTAAACACCCCCTACTAACTCCTCAATAAATTATCGTAGAAGAAAGTTACTGGTGCCGAACGATTGAAAATAAAGTCTACTTTTAAATGATGAGTAATAAAATTTGCTTAGGAGGCCATCTACATATTAAAACGAACCCAAACTTCATTTTTTTTCAATGGATACACCCAAATTTAACAAGATATTTCAAATCTTCGGTTGAAACTATATTAAAATGACACCAAACTTTCAATGGCAATACCTAATTTTAACAAAATATTTCGAACCTTCGGTTCAAATCATGCCTACACATCAAATTTCAAGTCATTTGAATGATAAGTTTTGAATTATAAACAATCAAAATTTAGTACTTCGAATGTTAAATTACATTTTCATATTTTTATTAATATATTCTGAAATTATACTCCTAATGTGCTAATTTTTTGTGTAGAAATAATACTAAAATACCCAAACATAAATACGGTGTATTTGCAATTTTTATAATTTTATGATATGAATTATGAATTATGAAATTAATATTCGAAAAAAATACGAATTGCAACCTACTATTTTTTTTGATGGATTTAAATTTATTAAGTCCTGCTTTATGGAAATCCAAAATTTCACATTTTTCTTGCAAGTAGTTTTCAAATTATGCTTAAAAAACGGCAGAATGATGGTTTATGAGGCCGTCTATGATAGAAGTGACTAGATATTTTGAAATTTCTTATGCTATCCTGTAATCTATCAGTCTTCAATGATTGCTTAAGTAGCCCTTAAGATGCCTTGATCAACAATCGAGTACCGAACTTCAATTTGGATACAGTCCCTAAAATACGCTCGTTTTAAAATAAGTAATTTCTCGGAAACTTATCGTACGAATTGCATAAAAATTTATTTTTAGGCTAATTGAAGGGTGTAGAGTTCATTTATGCTGTCAAAATTGTGTACTGCTATTGAAAAAAAAAAACAGTGGCACTCCGAGAGTGCCAATAGAAGTGAAAACTTCAACAATTACGTGTGTGTTTTTTTAATCGTCAGGAAATGTTTTATGCGTTTAATTGTGTAGCAGCACTAATGAAAGCATCTGGGGACACGGCAGAGCCCCTGCCAAGTCTTGAAAGCACAGCCGTAAGCATCTTTTTCTGGAAGCAACTCAGGGTACTTTTGACCCCACCCCCCAATATCTTTGTGTTGGTGATTCCCAGAAACTTGAAACTTCGTAAATCTAAAGTAATGTGGAAATGGAACTAAATGCTGAAATTTCTTTTTTATTTCAGAAGATATATGAACTTAAACTTTCGCCTTTTCGACACCGATTCACCGATCATCAAAACTCAGAGGTACGTCCTGTATCCCTAGAATCTTGAAATTTGGTATGAAGGTAGTGTTTGGGATACAATGAAAGGGAAAATTTAAAAAATCAGGAAAATTTGGATAAAAAGTCGAAAAATAAAAAAACCGAGAATTTGGCAGAGATGTGATATACGAACCAGGTTTGGCGCGATTTTTTAACGTCAATTTGGCGAAAGACGGTTTTCCAATACCAGTTATAATATATATTTTTAAATTATTTTCTATTGTTTTAAAAAGTAAACAACAATAAATAAACGGCAATTTCATTCATAACTATAGAACAAAACAATTGTACAATTTAAAAAAAAAAATAAAAGTAAATGAACAATTTATTAATAAATAAGCAACAGTAGCCGGATTACCTTGTAAAATAAAGTAACGCCATTTTGCTGTCAATTAGGTACCCAAGTGCGTATCTGACATCTGTGCCCCGTATTTTATCTTCCGTAATCGAAATTCCCGCCAATACTGTTGGTCATTGACCAGACCATCAGCACGATAAAATACAGCGTTATCGGAATTTAGTTACACAAAATAGGTAGGTCACGAATACGGTATAATTCATTTTAACTGACGAAAAACAAAATAATAATTTGTTTTAGCAATACGCCGGGAGAAAAAGTGAGTTTTAACTTCCTTCTTCTTTTGCGGATTGAGCTAAAGAGGGAAAAGTTCCTGTCATTCGCCGCTTGGCGCGCTAGTGTCTATGTGTCAAAATGCTAGCATGTCGGTTACGTTACAGTGTCTCGAAATCAGTGGTTTTTCCACATCTCAAAAAAAGCTCAACGCGCCTAAAGAAGTTTTCACTTCAATAAGTTATGGTTCGTTTTAATATGTAGATGGCCCCCTAAGCAAATTTAATATACATAATTTAAAAGTAGTTTTTATTTCCAATCGTTTGGTACCAGTAACTTTCATCTACGATAATTTGTTGAGGAGTTAGTAGGGGTGTTTACTTTTTTTTCACGACTGTACATATTGGACACAATAACACCGGATATACAAGAAAAATGTAGTAGGATTTGGATTACCGCTTTGACATTTGCCGTGTCACAGGAGGGGCCCACATCAAACGTATTTAGAAACAACAGGTTTTCGAATTTTGGATCCTTGAACATGTCGCTAATATGTGGACCCACAAAAATTTCCGATTTAATTTTTGTCTCACTCAGTCTGGGAAATTTTGTACGCAAGTAGGCAAAATCTGATTTATTTGTATTCACAGCTTTAACCAACTGCTTCACAATACCCATTTTCATGTGTAGAGCAGATAAGATGATTTTCTCTGGAGAAAGAAGCGGTGTATTCTTGACATTCATTTTTTCAGGTGTCAAACACAGCCTCGGAGGCCTATATATAGGAGGTCTAGATATAGTGTAAATCTGTTGTACAACTGCTCCATTCACACAGGAAGCAACAAAATTTTGTAAATCCCAGTTGAAGACCCATCAAAAGCGCAACTACTTTCAAGTCGACACAGACACACCACTCATTTTTAGCATATTTAATTAGGTTTCAAAACTGTTGCAGGTGTTCACAAGTCTCGTTCATGTGCGCAGAATGTGCAATAGGAATGGATGGCCGTTCATGACCATTATGAAGCAAAATCATCTTTAAACTTATTTTGGACGCATCTATAAAAAGGCGCCACTCGTTTACATCAAGTGTTCGTCCAAATCCATTCATCATACCTTTAATATCGAGCAGAACGCAATACTATTATTTTTTCTGAAAATAATGTAGAAATTTTACATGACGGTTACGAAATGAAGATGCTCCGACATGTTCTTCCAGAAGATTCCACTGTCGTAGTCTTGATACTAGTAGTTCTGCTTTGGCTTTTGACAGATCTAAATCTGTCAAAAAAGATAGGATTTTGACAGATCGCTGAGATCATTCAATGTGATTTTATGTACAGTAGAATCAGAAGGATTTATATATTCTTCATCACTATGTCCATGGAATTATCACCTGCTAGGTACTACATCTGCAGATTCAATACATTGCTCGTCGTCGTCAGAATTAAATTCAAAATCAGTCGGCGGCTTGGGAATTTGAAGTTCCTCACAATGCGGAAATCGTCGCAAGGCGGAACATATTTGTGGATAGTGAACAGCATTCTTCTTTTTCTTCTTAAGACCTGCACGATTTGGTTCAAACATACAAAAGTAACAATCGTTTACGTGATTGCTCTGCTCTCTCCAAATCATGGGATCAGCAAATGACATACTTTTTCTTTTACCAGTCACCCACAGAGAAAGTGTTGTTGCTCAAGTGATACAGCACACGTGGGGCGCTCATTTTTTTTCTTTATCTTGGTCGCCTATTTTACAACCGAAATAGAGGAAATATATCTTTCTGATTGCGTTATTAATGCGCTCTTTCGGTAATGCAAATGTAGCAAAAGTTATTGCCATCACACTTTCGCGACATTGCTGCAAATGAAATTATAAAATGACTATACGCAAATATGAAACCTCAGTCTTCAACGAAGTCAAATACCGAACTTACGAGCGGGCGAACACGTGCATTTTTTTTTTTTTTTACCAGAAAAGACACAGGCTGTTACGTAACGCGCCAGATGTTAATTTAACGGATTGAAAAGAGTTGTGCAATACTTTCTATGTGGTATTACAATGGCAAAGGGACAAATGAAATATAGAGAAACAAATTCTTGCATTTTACCTACGATATTTGTTTATTTATTCCATTTTTTGAAATTCAGTTCTTTTCGATATGTTTATTTTATTACACGTTTTATTAATTCATATATGCACCAGAACATCTAAAAATGAACTATTACGTATTATAATGCGCAATAAATCAGTTTATTCTATAAAATGTTTTAACAAAAGTGACATTTAAGCATTAGGAACATTATATCTTTTCACTCATTAAACTCTGAAACAAGAGCCAAAACACAGTTTTCGTGGTGATATTCGTGTCCAACACGTGGATCACATTAAGAATTCGGTGTTTTTAATTTTGATACATGAACTTTGTTAAAAATTGTTGCTCAGTGTAGAATTGTTGCAGAAGTGGGCTGCATTAACCACTTCTGACGGGCTAATGTCCTGCGCGAAATCTTTAATTGTAATACCTGGCCGGAACAAACAGATGTTGGCTCATACAGTTATTAATAATTTAGGCCAGTAGGAAAAGTATACTGGAATATAATTTGAAAATATATCATTCATTTATAGAGATACGAAAAAGAATCTGGTTCTAGGAAGATCTGTGATCGATTTATACTCTATGCGTGATCCATGATATTTCGTTCTTATTTTATTTTTTTTCTTGCATTGTTTTTGAGTTATTAAATATGGAAAATTAAACATGTGATGATAATATAGGCTGGTTCATCCTCGTATTAAATAATGTCTCAATGCCGTTTTCATAAAAATTAATGTATAACATCATTATTTTATTGAGAAATTTATTATATGCACATGTTCGTAATTTTCTTGGTATGTAACTAATGGCCAACTATTAAAGGACTGAAAACAAGCTTTAAAATAAATGATGCGTTCCTTAATTTACGAAATCTTCGATGGGAAATCTAGATTTCTACTTTCATTTAATGCATATTTATTTCCAAAAATCCTTAGAAATTAATTTATAAAGTAATGCTAAGACTTTTAAGTGAAATGTTGGGAAAATATTTACGATAAATTTGGATTATATTATTCTTTAGATTAAAAGTACTTAATCTAGTAGTAATGTATAACTTTTGATCTCAGAAATTGCCTGTTTTCCCTTACGAAAATTTCGTTATAATTATATCTTGCTTTGATACTTCTTTTTGTGATAATGCTTTTTAAGAAAATTGCATAATAAACTTTTGCTTGCTAATTTAATTAGTTTTTTTTTTCCATTCTGAAAAACTCAAGTCATCTGATATATTGAAAAAAAAAACAATGCTTTGTTTATTAAAGTAATTAAGAATGATTAAATAGTTATTAGGTATTGCTTTAAAATTTGTATAACCGATTAGGAGTCATTACTTTTTTATGGTGATTCTTTAAATCTTTATTTTTAATTATTATTTGAAGCGTTCAGGGAAACAAGGTACAGTCGAGGGGGAAAAAAAGTAAACATCCCCTACTAACCTACTAATTCCTCAACACATTATCGTAGGAGAAATTTACTGGTATCGAACGATTTGAAATAAATCCTGCTTTTAAACGATGCATATAAAATTTGCTTAGTGGGCCATCTACACATTAAAACGAACCCAAACTTCATTTTTTCATTGGCAATATCCAATTTTAACAAGATATTTCAAATCTCCGGTTCAAACTATGCATAAACACAAAATTTCAAGTCATTTGAATGATAAAATTTTGAATTATAAACGTTCAAAATACAATGCTTCTAATGTTAAATTACATTTTTAAATGTTTATTAATATCTTCTGAAATTATACTCCTACCGTGGTAATTTTTTGTGTAGAAATAATACAAATATACCCAAATATAAATACTTGAATTTGCAATTTTTATAATTTTATGATATGAATCATGAATTATGAAATTAATATTCGAAAATATTCTGACCTACAATTTTTTTATGAATTTATATTTATTAATTCCTGCTTTATTGAAATACAAAATTTCGCATTTTTCTTCCAAGAAGTTTTCAAATTATGCTTAAAAAAGGGAAAAATGATGGTTTATGGTGTCGTCCATGATAGAAGTTATAGATATTTTGAAATTTCTTATGCTATCCTGTAATGTAACAGTCTTCTATGACTTTTTGAATAGTGCTTAAGATGCCTTGATCAAGAAGATCTCTTGGTCAACAAACGAGTACAGAACTTCAATTTTGATACAGCCGATCGTTTCAAAATAATTAATTTCTCGGAAACGTATCATACGAATTGCATAAAAATTTGTTTTTAGGCTATGTAAAGAGTATAGAGTTAATTTATTCTGTCAGAATTGTGTACTGTTATTGGAAAAAACAATGTTAAGGTTCGTTTTAATATGTAGGCGGCCACCTAAGCAAATTTTATATATATCATTTAAATTTAGACTTTATTAGCAATCGTGTGGTACCAGTAACTTTCTTCTACGATATTTTTTTGCAGAGCTAGTAAGGAGTGTTTACTTTTTTTTTCCACGATAAGCCATATTTGACTTTTTCTGGTTGGTTGATTGGTTGGTTGATTTTTTGACGACCAATTATCTGCTCGAGGGATATAGGCCCAGGGGGGGGGGGTGCCCTTCATGGGAGGTCTTTCTAATTGAACCCATCCCGTATTTACGCTTGGAATTCCAAGGTTCGAAGAAAACCACGAAAACTCCGAACGATTAGGCCGACGGGCGCGATTGGGTTCGAACCCAGCACCTCCCGTCTACTAGCTTCGAGAGCAGAAACTTTCGGCCACTGGTGGGGCTATTGACTTCTTCTAAGAAAACCAGTTTAAAGATATTGGTGAAATCCTGAAATTAGGAATTGGTTTTTAACGGACGATTTCGTAGAATAATAGTGTAGCAGGCAATTGAAAATCATATTGATATAAAAAAATATGTATATATTTTTTTTAAATAAATTTATTAACGTTTATGAAAAATGTGACATAATTTTCTTAATTCGAATTAACGTATACATACTTTGTATGCAAAAAGGATACAGTGTATAACAAGTTATCAATTATTATCAATTATTTTATATCAACAGGTTTATAAATTTCACAAATACAATTCACAATTACAATATTCACAAACCAACAGAAACTCTAAATCCTTTTGTTCCAGTACAAATTATCTGGGAAAAACTGGCTTCTTTATATCAATCTACTTGAGAAATATTTTAACTTCAAATATTGAGAAATATTGACAAAATATGCATGGGTGGATCTTCATTTGTCTGGTAAAATGTTCAACTTTCATATATACAACCAAAAGAATATATTTTCATATAAAAGAAAATATTCGAAATTAGGGAATTTAATTATGCGTTTAATTTGAAGACCGCATCTGCGATTAGAACAAACGGATTGCAAAACAGAAAATTCTAAACTCATAAACAACTATACGTTTAAAATAGATGCTTTAATTTTCTTAATGATTACTATTCAAAATAAAAATTGAAGTATCGCAAATCGGATTTGCTTTGGAATTTATTAGAAACAGTTAATTGTATGTGTGTCCGCTGTTATTTTGCATTTAACGTTAGTTTCATGGATACTTAAAATACAGGCAATTTCGATATTTGCATAAACTTCTTTTGTCTTCTAAGTAAAACAAATTGCTGTTTGAGGAATTTGAAAATGACTTTACTGAACAAAGCTATAACACCATGCAATAAACCGACTTAAGGTATTTAAATTTTCTGCATTTTCTCGTATACAAAACTGCCCATTATATATTTTGATTCATTACATTACTTTGTGTTTTCATTCTCTTAGAGAATTTGTTAGAGTTCTACATATTTTAATACATGGATGATATTTTGAATCTTCAGGTTATTTTTATTTTATTTAGTATAATTAGATAATTATAATTCGCAATTTTTTTCTTAGAATTCAGTATACATAAAATCCCTTATCATTCAGCTGCTGTTAGAGAGCAGCTAATAATCAGTTCACTCTATCGACGATATCTTTTGAATTTTTATAATATTTGACTGGGATTTTTTTACGAGTTGCTCCATAGAATTGACTTTTAAATTATGTAAAAAAATCTTTGTTATCGTTCGCGCATGCGCAGATAAAAATTATTTCATACTAGTGCTCATATTTCATAAAATATTTAATACATTTATATTCCAATATGACTATATTCTTTCTACTACATTTTGCTAATTTTTCTAAAACAGGTGTTAAATTTGGTTGAAAACCCTGCATGATGTAAACTAAAAACATGCATGAATTTTTTTAACTTAAAAAAAATCGCCATATATCCAAGAATATACGTGCTATTTTTACAAACATCAGTAAACTTGTTGTACAGTATTCACAAATTTGAATTGAAGCGATAGATCCTTTCGTGCATTTTAATTTATAGTGTGATCCCAAGTATTATCTATTTCTACCCGGCTGCCAAGAAGGGTTTTGTGTTTCACACGTATCTTGGTATGTGGATTTATTTATACCCTCGGAACATCCCAACGGCTGGATGGATTTTAATGAATCAGGTCTCTATGGATTCGTCTTAACCGTCCGATGATTATAGGCTAAGTTTTGTGTTTATAAATTCAAAATGGTGGCAAATAGAAAATGGCGGTAGAGACGAAAAAAATTTTTTTACGCATCCTATTGAGTGGCTTGTCATTGGATAGGTCTTTGAAAATGAAGACCATGTTTCATTGACTATTTTACAGTCAGATGCGCCGTTTAAATATTATGTGTAGGTATGATCGCTAGCTTTACTCCAACTCTAACCATCATAGATATCTATAGGCCTCATCAAAACAGTGTTTATAGAAAGGAACTAACAATTAAACACAACTTCAAAGTCATCAATACAAGTAAATAAAAAAAACGTCCTTCCGGCCAGTGCCGGGAGGAAAAAGTATCTTTCATATTCCTTATTTTTAAAAAGCTAGCTTGTGTTATTCAAACACACGAAGCTCAATTTGGTGGAAATCGATTATAGAAGATTCAGTACTAATTTTTATCAATACTAAATCCTTATGAATGAGAATTTCGCGAAATTAGTCAGCTTTACCCAAGCTGCTTTTATTTAAAGCAACTTATATTTGGTTGCCGAATTCGGCGATATCTTGAAGTGCCTTCCATTTTAAGACAACATGGTGGATGAGGCTAACCCGTGAACTTGATCGGGACCTTAGTAATTCCTAAGTACATGCTCACTCACTTCGGAATCGGTTGATATATACGAGTGCTATCGCAGGCAAAAAATCAGATTTTTCAAAATGTCACCCACATAAAGAAATTCAAACTGCTATATCTGTGCCATTTTTTAAGATAAAGACAAAACAAAAAAAGCTCCGGAATCCTTATATCAAGGTCAAATACTTAAGAAAGAAATCTTTTTCAATTTCTAATTTTTTGCACCTCACTTTAAATATAATTTTTTTTTTTATAATTTAATGGCCGCCATTTTGAAACAAGATGACGGATGAAGCTGGCTAGTGAACTTGGCCGAGACATTGCTATATACTATCCACATGCCTTCTTACATCCAAATAGGTTAATAATACGTGTGCTATAGCGTGACAAATATCAGATCGTTTCAAAATGTCTGCCATGATAGAAATTCAAAGTGCTATAACGCAACCATTTTTTAAGATATAGACGAAACAAAAACTGCTCCGGAATCTTTGTATCAAGGTCAAACACGTAAAAAAATCTTTTTCATTTTCCAATTTTTTATACCTCATTTTATATTAATTTTTTTAAATGGCCACCATTTTGAAACAAGATGACGGATGAAGCTGGTCAACAAACTCGGTCGAGACATTGGTATGTACTATGTACACACCAAGTTACATCCAAATCGGTTCATAAATACGCCTGTTATCGCGTGATAAAAATCAGGTCATTTTAAAATGTCAGCCACAATAGCAATTCAAAATGCTATAACTAAGGCATTTCTTAAGATATAGACGAAACAAAAACTGTTCCGGAATCTTTGTATTAAGGACAAACACATAAGGAAAAATCTTTTTCATTTTCCAATTTTTTGGTACATCATTTTAAATTAAAAATCTTTTTTAATTTTTTTAAATGGCCGCCATTTTGAAACAAGATGGCGGATGAAACTGGCCAACGAACTCGTTCGATACATTGGTATGTACTACGTACACACCAAGGTGCATCCATATCGGTTCATATATACGCCTGTTATCGCATGACAAATATCAGGACGTTTCAAAATGTCAGCCACGCTAGAAATTCAAAGTGCTATAACTCAGCCATTTTTTAAGATATAGACGAAACAACAACTGCTCCGGAATCTTTGTATAAAGGCCAAATAAATAAGGAAAAAAAATATTTTTCCATTTTCAATTTTTTGGCACCACATTTCAAATTTTAAATTAAAAAAAAAATTTTAAATGGCCGCCATCTTGAAAGAAGATGGTTAATGAAGCTGGGCAACGAACTCGTTCGAGACATTGGTATGTACTATGTACACACCAAGTTACATCCAAATTAGTTCATAAATTCGCCTGTTATCGCGTGATAAAAATCAGGTCGTTTCAAAATGTCAGCCACAGTAGAAATTGAGGCTGTTAATTTAGCATCATTTTATTTAACCAAAATTCTTTTTTTTCTTTCTTCTTAAATGTTTATTACAAATTGTACATTTTGCATTAATATGTCAGAATGATTAAAGATTTCAAATTTATATTGCAATGTTAGTTTTACTCTCAGCCATTTTTTTTTAATATATCTGACAAAATTATATTTCGATTAAATTTGTGAATGACCCCAATTTGCAGCAAGAAAAAAAAAAAAAAAAAAAAAAAAAAAAAAAAAAAAAAAAAAGCTCTAACTTTAAACAGCTATTACTCGGTCAATTTTATTTGTTGAATAACGGGAATTTTTGTGTATTACTTTTCAGTGTAAAAGGAAAATTTTACTAAATATAACTTATAGGACCGGGCGACCGAATAAAAATTTAAATTTCGTAATTTTTTAAGAAATGTTTTTATTGACCCAAATCGCTTTTAAAATATTTCTTTATCTGATTTAAAACATTTTTGTAATTGGAACTATATGTCTATGACTAACGGTTTAGGAATTGGCCTTTGGACACCGTTGAGACCGGACACCCTGTGTGTATATATATATATATATATATATACATAAAATTTTGAACGGATGGGGGTTTCGGGGTCTGGGGGTCATGATCGATGAAAATATACCAAAATTTTTTTTAATTGCTTTCCTCCGAACGGCTGCAATAGGTAGCTTTTTGTAATGAAAGCTACCTAATAGGTAAGTAATATAGAAAATAGTTTAACATTGATGAGAAATAATTAATTAGTTTACTTTTAGTAATACTTTTTACGCAGTCGGGTTCTTTGATTTTTTAAATTTCATTTTTACTTGTTTTCTTTGATTTTTTGATCGCTTTCCTAATTGTCCCCCTTATCAACTAGCCGTTGATAAATAGGAGGTCAAACCTGTTTTTTTTAATCCTGAAATTCAGGACGAATCTGACAAATATTGTTCTAAATATTCGACAAAATGTCTAAAATTGAAAGTGTCCGGTCGTTAATGGCCATATAGTGTAAGTAATACATATCAGGTAATAATGTAAGTGAACCCTGTACAAATATTCCTCAAATATTCCTTAATTTACGAAAATAGGATAAAACCAATAACGGAAATATACAATAACCTTTTCCGAGTTAACCACGACTCCCAAAAGCGTTCTTTATCTTTTCAATACTCGCAAGCCAATGCATTATCGAGATTTAAATAATCATTTATAAAAACAAAGTTTCTTA
The DNA here is from genome assembly GCA_963932465.1 of Maratus speciosus. NCBI lineage: Eukaryota > Metazoa > Arthropoda > Arachnida > Araneae > Salticidae > Maratus > Maratus speciosus. The sequence continues at coordinate 33,626,977 of OZ010791.1, read as the reverse complement.
TGCTACCACTGATTCTCGAAAACTTTTCCGAGTTGTCTTTACAGTGTATTAATCAGTTTTATCAAACCGGAATATCGGTAATTAGGATGATATTACAGTACAACCCCTCTAATCCGAACCCCGCTAATCCGAATTTCGGATTAATATGAACCGATTTTATTTTCGAAAATTATACTTAAACAGATTAACTGAAAAGATTAACTTAACCCTCTCGTCAACCTGAGCCTCATATAAAGCTCCTACTTCGAATTGCAATATTTGAAAGAAAAAAAATATTTTTGTAATTCTAGCACCTAATAGGGATAGCATATATCGATACATTTACTATTATGACTTTACTTATGTTTCAACATTTAATAATAATAATATTAATTAAAGTTTTATTAGCTATTAGTAAACCGTTAGCGTTTCTTTTAATCCAAACATATGTTTCACTCTTTGAATTTAAATTAGAAACTCCTTTTCCGAATTAGTAATGTGTGATAAAAGATAAAAAATACTACTAAATTTTTTATGTTTGTTTAATCTGGTTGTAATACGACATTTTCCAAACGTCTTAAAAAATTCTTCCTTAGATTATTTTTATATGAAATACAAGCAACATAACTACATTCGTTAGGTTTCTGTAAAGAACACATTCGTTAAATTTCAGTAAACTGCAACTCCTGAGATTTCGATAGCTACTTTTAATTTTGTTATCGTAAAAGGCATTTTTCCCGAAATTGGAAAAAAAAATTCAGCGCCGAGAGGGTTAAGAAATTTTCCGGATTTCAGGATGAATGTCGGGAAAAACATGTAGAAGTTAGAATTAAACAAAAAAAATGGCAGCAAAGCATGTTTCTTACTCTTTAAACAACTTGAATGGAATAAAGAAAATACTCAATAATGTAAAAGTACAACATATGTACAAAAATATAAAATGAAAATATGCACTGTAGGCCATCTTGTAGATGCCAACTTTAAAAAATCTTGAACATCAGTTTGCTTGCCAGTCACTATAAAATTCTTTTCTAAAATGCATAAAAGTATTTAATTCTGATGATAAAAATTTATTTTTTCTTTCAACAATTTGACTTTCCAGATTATCTACAGAAAAGTTTTTTTCTCCATTGTCGACTTGGTGACTGAGCTATTTATAGATTCGCGATTTTGAAACATTTGTAATGGGCTGTTACGTAAGTCCTCCTTCTGGAGATCTATTGGATCAGGAATAAACATCAGGATTGAGGAATACTATTTTTTCCGAAAGTCGTGCCAAATTATCCAGCACGACGGGCCTTAAGATGCCGGATTAGAGGATGTTTATTGCACTATTGAATACTAATAACTTACATTTTTTTTAGCATGCCTCTTTTTCTTTTCTATTTTTATCGGAATTTCGGGTAATCCGAACAGGCACCGGTCCCAATTAGTTCGGATTAGCGGAGTTCTACTGTAATTCTTGATGAACCATTTTAAAATGAGTAATTGAATTTATACATCTAAGAATAACAAAACAACAGTTATAATGCTAAGGTTAATGTTGGTAATTTATAATGTTTGTTAGTAAACTATGTTTCTTGAACCCGAAACGTTTACTTGAGAATTAATAGCACCCGAAAAACTTATATCTTGGTTGAGAAAGCTGATTTATACACTACTCGAAACGTTTCAGGAAATCTGTGGCAGCAAAAGAAACATTGTATTTATAAATTCTTATTTAAGGGGTCTCAGGACTTTGAATATTGGAAAAACTGACAAAAAAAATCATTTTCAACATTTAATATCTTAAAATTGTACATGGTTTAAAATGATAGGTTTGAAAAGATAAAGAAGGTTTTTCGTAATCATGAGTAACATGGAAGATATTATTGTATATTTATAAACATATATCTTTCTATTTTTAAAGAGTAAGATGCACATAGCAGTTCCTTGTTTGAATTGTTAAATATTTGTTTCTATGTTATGTGTTAAACAACTTTAAGGTGTTTTAATTGTTTAGTGATGATTAATTTTCAAGTTCTTATAGATAATTCATCATAACTAATCTTCAGCACATATAAATATTATTGATATTGGAATTGGGAGGATTTTAGTGGGACAATGAATTCGAAATATTGCTCCGTTGAAATAAATATCATTAAGAGCCGCCAATTAACATATGATTTATATTAATATCCCTTGTTTTAATTAACAAGGCATCATTATCATTAATCATAAAGCTGTAATAAGTATCTTAAATCAAACAGCTTTATCTAAACAGGTTAAGTGTTTATTCAGTATTAATATCAATAATAATACTTAATTACATACAAATAGTACACATTCCTCCCGCACGACGCAAATATTTGACAAATAGACAAGTGTCATCATGAGACATTATAATAATTTTTGTCACAAAATGTACTCGTAATAAAATTCAATTAAATAAATGAAATAATTTCTTTAACTATCATTAGTAATATTCAACACAATAAGTTTGAAGCTTGATCTTTTCTTTCTTAAAATCATCAAAAAATGAAAAAAAAATATTTGAAATAATTGCAAATCTAATTTTTAAAGAAATGGTGGGCCATAAATTTTCAACACTCGTAGTTTTTAAAATTTAATTTTTTATACCTAAAATTTGAGTAAACAGAAACAAAATGAGATCACACAAATCAAGAAGACATTTCCCGGATGCAAAAAATTCTAAAATGTTTTTTTCCCTTAAATAAAGAATTTGTCTTTTATATGATTTGTAAAAACATGATAATATAAAAATTTTTTGCTAATGAAACAATGGTAATCACCACTCTTATAGTTACAACTTATTAGTTCTGTGATAAGTAACAAAATCAATAAAATCATCTATAAAAAAAGTAGCTCTCTCACAATTAGCGTGAAAGAAAATTTAAAAAACAATATATGACCATATTTTGTTATATCAATATGTAAATATTTAAATGTATGAAAAACAGGACTATATTTTAGTCAGTCATTTGGTTTTCGAAGAATCTACAAAAAATAATTCAATTATTTATAGTTTTGTGCGGTATTTAATAATATAACAGAACGTTTATAAATCAGTTTATAAATAAAATAGTTATAGTTATAGATTATGTATAAATTAGTTTATACATTTTACAAATTAGAAACACTATATTTTTGCGAAAATATTGGCACAGGTCAATGAATCACAATTTCGTTTTGTATATTTTTTATTGCGTGAGTGAAAAAAAAATATGACGCTGGCTAGCAGCTCTTTGTTAATTTTTCCAAAAAAAAAATTATATATTTTAATAAAAATAAACTAAATCAGCGGCTTTAAGATCCAATAAGGATTACGGCCTACATTGCTCAGGTATCTTTTCTTGATCATGGTCCCTCAGGTTTGATAGGATAGAGGGTTAATCTATATAATTCATCGAGTTTAAAAAGACTGTTTATTTACAAGTATATGACGTACAAAAAACTGTAATACATGAAAAGATACGGCATCGTTTCTTGATCATGGTCCCTGAGGTTTGATACGGTAGAGGGTTAACCTAAATAATTCATCAATTTAAAAAAAAAAAAAAAAAAAAAAAAAAAAAAAAAAAAAAAACCTGTTTATTTACAAGTATATGACGTACAAAACACTGTAATACATGAAAAGATACGTACACTCACCATGTTTCTGGAACATACTACAAATGTTAAATTTGTGTGTTCTTAGTAACTCGGAGCACACCCAGTTCCGCGCAAACTTCAGTAGCATGTTTCTATCATTGTCCATTACAGCAGCAGTGATGCGTTCCTGCAACACTTTTGGCGTTGTTGAAATTGGGATTACATAAACTTTGTCCTTCACATAACCCACAGAAAGAAATACCCGGCCAATTTAGTAAAGTACAAGTCGGAAATTGTACTTCGAACGTATCAAATGAGGTGCGTTCGTACTGTAACTAGTTTTATAAATATTCAGATCTTGGTGCAATAGCTGTTGACCTCTTATGAAAAAATGCATTAATACGAAATTTATTAAGATTCTATACATTAAATTCAGTAATACGAAAATATTATGACTCCATCTTAAATAGAACTTCAACACCATGAATAATTAACACCATGAACAACCTAGAATAATGACATATCATGGGATATCATTTAATTATTTACGTATGATAGGATTTAATAGAATTAAGAAAGCTCTTATTAATATCTTTTTAAGTTTAGTTCGATTTCCATACTCGACAAATTTCTGCAACGATTTTATGTATAAAATTTCAAACCTGTTATATGCGGACAGACGGACAGACATACAGACGGAAGGACCAGATGACGACTATAGCTGCTACGTAGTTATATAATTACGAACGCACCTAATTAATGTATATTTGGACAATTTTAGTTTTCGAAAATTAGTTTGTAAACAATTTTGTAAAGAAAAAGTATTCCAAATTTATTGTTTGTTATTTCCACATCAATTTATATTAATTCTTTGTATGTAAGATGTTTTACAGACAGACAGACGGAAGGTTCAGACGACGATAATTACGAACGCACCTAATTAATGTATATTTGGACAATTTTAGTTTTCGAAAATTAGTTTGTAAACAATTTTGTAAAGAAAAGGTATTCCAAATTTATTGTTTGTTATTTCCACATCAATTTATATTAATTCTTTTGTATGTAAGATGTTTTACAGACAGACAGACGGAAGGTTCAGACGACGACTATACGTGCTATGTATTTATATAATTACGAACGCACCTAATTAATGTATATTTGGACAATTTTAGTTTTCGAAAATTAGTTAGTAGACAATTTTGTAAAGCAAAGGTAATCCAAATTTATTGTTCGTTGTTTCCACGTCAGTTTAGATTAATTCTTTAGAAAGTAAGAAGTTTTCCCAACTTGGGAACTTTTATTAAACAGTTTCATTTTAAAATTCCTATTTCTTTATTTTAAATCGTTTTTATTGTTTTTTACCACTTCACCGGCAGCAAGTATAGAGGGAAAGAATTCTTTTATCCCTCGACTTATCTTGGTGCATTTTCAAACAAAAATTAAAGTTTTAAATGGTACAAAATACACAAAAAAAGAGTACAAAATACGAGATTAAATTGCACGAAGAAAATAGATTACTAAAAAACCACCAAATTAAATAAAGAGATTTCTTCGTTGAATGAAATTTCTCGTGTAATACCTATTTTTTTGGATTATTTTACTAGTTTAATAAAATTTCAAAAATGAAGTTATTTTTATTTTATAAAATACTTATTTGTTCAAATCCAATTTTCACAATTTTCACAGTATTATTTGGAATTTATGAATGAAAAAAAAATGTTCTTTTCAATTTTAGTACCTGTGACATTGAAGATCATAGTATTTTTTCTTTTCATGTTCTTTTTATAACTCAAAATATTTTTAAAAATTGGTTAGCATTCTGCCAAATTTCCTTATTGAACTCTACTTTTAATATCCTGAAGTTATAAGATCTCTTTTAATATCTCTGAATTATTAGATATATTTCAACGAAACTACACAAGAAGGAGTATTTTTCATTTTATTGAATTTTAAATTTCAAATTCATGATTTTATCGCATTTTTCCCCCATACATGCTCGTATTTTAATGAAACGTATGTTAGAATTGAAGGTTAGATTCTCTTTCCTTCTGCCTTTCTATTTTTATTTATTTATTTATTTGTAATAATATTTTTATATATTTTAGCATAGAACATAATTTGTCAATATATTCAAGGAAATTGTCCTGTTCATGTAAATAAATGCGATGTTTTTTTTAGTATTGGGAAAAATCGTATAGGACAAGGTGTCCTATTATCATCCCCCAGTCACTTTTAGGCCCTTGGAAGTTGAAGCTTTCAGTGAAAATCTACCAAATTTGGATTTTACATAGACTAACTACCCACGCACATAGAAGCATAGGCAAATATCGTACAAAAAATTTTAAATCAGAAAAATTGTTTTTTCAAAAGTGTCTAAAAAATGCACAAGAAAAAAAAAATGGTCCCAATTTCGTCCCTCCAAAAAATCCAATACGCCGATTCTTAACTTATAAATAAATCAAAATTTATTTCTAAATGAGTAAGTAATTTAATTTTCATTAAAATAAGGCACAAATAATGTACTAATTATCAGTGGAAGAACAACATAACGAAACGTTAGCCATCCAAACATGAGGAAAAAATTAAAAAAAAATGTCATGAAAAAGCATTCCTAATTTCGTCCCCGGGACGAAAATAAGAACTTCAAGGGCGACGAAATTGGGACCACGCTACTTACCAATATGACGGAGCTCCAGTTCCCACAAGATAAACTGAGCTAATTCCTAAAACTCACTATATGCTACTGTCAGCATCTTTAAACGTAAAATACATGCAATGAATAAGAAATAAATACTTACCGTACAGTAAACAAAGTCTTACAGACGACATAATGAGAACTCAGGTCTTCTAAAAATAGTAAATTCACCGTTTCTAATTTATGTATGCGTCTTGGCGAACGAAACTTTCAACACTGACCCCTTTTACCTTCCGTCCCCTGTGCCCGTTGTCATAAGTGGCGCTACTTACGCAGAAGCGGAAAAGTTAAGGGAGACGAAATTAGGAGAGGAGACGAAATATGGGCATTTTACCCTATCCTTTTTTTTTTTTTTTTTTTAAGTACAGGGTGAGTACAAATGATGGACTCGATTTTAAAAAATCCCATTTTCGAAACTACTGCACATATCAGAATAAGTGATACATGGATTTAAAATGAAATATACGAATTTATTTTCAGTTACAAATGTTCTACGTGTGACCCTCTTGTTACACGGCATACATCCAATCTGTAATCCAGCTCGTTCCAAACACCAAACGTCCTATCCACCGGTGAGGAAGCTCCTCTTTCAAGTAACTATGTACCTGCAAAGACTAAGGAAGTGGGGCTCCATCCTACTGAAACACAAAATCTGCGCTCTCCTCAAGCGGGTGATGGTGTTTTTCCCTTAATCACTTGGCCACCAAGATCCCAGATCTAACACCATGGGATTTCTGTTTGTGGTGTTACATCAGAGATATTGTTTAAGTACCACCAATGCGGGAACACTGCCAGAACTTAAAGAACGCATTTGTGCAGCATCCAGAACCATTGACAGAGTGATGCTAAAAAATGTTTGGAACGAATTAGATTACAGATTGGACGTATGCCGTGTAACAAGAGGGTCACATATCGAACATTTGTAACGGTGAAAAAAAAAAAAAAAACTTGGTATATTTCTCTTTAAATTCAGGTATCACTTATTGTAATATGTGCAGTAGTTTCGAAAATATGATATTTTAGAATCGGGTCCATCATTTGTTCTCACCCTGTATATGTTGACAAAAGAAAACTTAGGAATTACTTTTTCATTCAATTTACAGATTCTTTAATATTCCACTACAGAAATTATAAAGTAAAACTGAATTTTTAAAAGATATTTAAGCAAATAAAATAAAATTATAGGACGAAATGCAATATTGTGCTTTGATTCAATCACAAAATACACAGTATGGACTTTAAAAAGTTTACCTTAAGGGGACGGCAGACGTAAAAAAAAAAAAAAAAAAAAAAAATTCTTTTAATTTTCCTCATACAATATGAAATTTTGTAGACATATACATTTCACCATTACTATATAGAACAATTTAAAAGAAATTTTCAATCTTATTACAATTTTAAGATTTTTTTTTATTTAAAATTTTAAAACGAAATTTTAAAATGCTCCATGCGTCTTAATTTTTGCATTTTAATAATTTAAACGTCTATTGCAAACAAACCGTATCGATTGTTGTATTTATCGGAAATTGAATTCGTATTGAATTCAATTGTATTGTCGAATTGTATCGATTTTTTAATCCCTTTAAGAGGCTACTTCAGTCAAATGAAAAGACGCATTCGCTAATGCTAATCCTATGGAAGAAATTTATAAAGATATCTCGGTCGCATTTCAATATATTTAAATGATTTCTTTTGCATTGAATAGTTGAGATCGATCTGTTATCAGGCTGTTTTTTACTTTTTCGATTTTGATTGCAGATATTTTTTAGGAGGATTCTTTTACTCTCGAAACCGGTTCCGAAAAGGAAAGTGTCCTCGTAAGAAATACCCGTAAACAAAATGGAAAAAGTAAACAACGGCCTTTGTACAGATCGATCTCAACTGTGCAATGCAAAAGAAATCATTTTAAAATATTGAAATGCGACCGAGATATCTTTATAAGTTTTTTCCATAGGATTAGCATTAGCGAATGGGTCCTTTCGTTTGACTGAAGTAGCCTCTTAATAGTTAATGTTCTAGATATTTCTTTCTGAATTCGATATCGATTTTCATCTAAATTTTGACTTTTAATAAGTTATAGATCAAATTTAATTATCTTAATGAAGTCGAATTTTTAAATGCATGCACAATTTCTTTGTAAGTAATATCAGGATTCTTCCTTATCAATTTCATGAATTTTGATCAAAAATTAATACGCATGGAGCATTTCAAAAATCTAAATACGTTGAAAAATCAGTTTTGAGAAGGACAGGTTTATTCTAAATGTATATACTAAAAGTTTAGATTTATACTGAAAGTTATACTTTAGTACACAGGAAGAACACTAAAGGGCGGGAAAATTGTTTCTGTACAAAATTTAATCTCTTGTAAGTTTGCATAAAATAATCGCACCTGCATGCGATTTTTCAGAAATTGCTCAAAACAAACTAGAAAATAATAATAGGCACAAAAATAATTTTCTGTTTTTGGGTCGAATATTGCTCAAATAAATGTCCACGGTCCCTTTAAAGGCGACAAAACTAATAATGATGTTACAAGTCTGTGACCATCGTCAGAGAATATTTTTATTATTAATTACTGTTCCATTCATACAAATCGAAGTGAAGTGTTTGTATTAACGGAACAGCAATTAATAATAAAAAGTTTCTGTAAAGAAGGCCGCGGGAATTGCAGGCTGAAAGTACAAAGAAATTTAAGGGAGTCCGGGACACATTTTGAAAAAAAAAAATATTTATTGAGTTAAAATTTTGAATTTTTTTATGATGGTTAACCATATCATTAGTGAACGAAATCGCATGATAAAACTTCTCATAATTTTTTTTTATTAAATTTTTAATTTTATTAAAAAAGTGGGGTAGTTTAAAATCGTTATAACTCGAAATATTATTTATAGAATTTCATTTTTTTTTCATTTACATAAACAGAAATATATAAATTTTAATTTAGATTCAACCTTTTAAAAAATATTAATTAAAAAAAATAAAAATATTTAAAGTAAAAATTAGAAAACAAAATGATGTAACTTTAAAAAAAAAATCATATTTTCAAAAGTAATATATATTTTTTAATTTGCTGATTCTAAATTAAAGTAAAGCTATTGAAAAACACATGTTCCAAGTTTGAACTATTTATCTGTAACGGTTCTTGATTTATAAGAATTTAAATATGACTAATGGTGAAAAAACCCATCATGAAGAAAAACGCAATTTCACAAGAAGTCGTTTCTTTGACAACCATAGCTTCAAACGTAGATTTTGAAAACAAACCAAATAGAAAAAATTAATATTTCCTGCTCTAATTAAGATAGAAACATGATTTAAACGTCATTTTATGCGGAAAACGGTAGAGACATTTTTAATCCAATAAAAAATGTTTGGAAAATGTGAAGATTTTTGTGTCTTGGACCCTCTTAATATAAAATGTATATATATTTTTAACTTTGTAACATCTACATTATTATTATTTTTTTGTCGCTTTCTAAGTAAAAAAAGTGGGCTTGTTATTTAAGCTTTTTTAAAACCCTATAAATTGTTGAAATAAAAAGTTCAAGAGAACTAAATTGCTGTTACTTGGAAAAATATAATTGTTCAATTTTGAGAAGAAAATGTCTGATTATCTATAACTGATGCTCCAAGAATAGTAACAGTTCCTAACTCCAAACGACTGGACCACTTATGTGTGTATATGTAAATTGTTAATGGACTGCAGCTAGTTCAAATACAAATGCGAAGATAATCAAATAACAAAACAGTTCTTTTTATATACATATGTTCAGGAACTTGAATCAGGACTGAAACTGTTCCGTTCCGGAAGTACAACCAGCTTCCCCTACGGAACAGTCTGTAAAAAAGGTTATTAGGCTGTTGATCGTCAAAGCATCAACGCGTATCAAAACACTCCATCCAAACTACGCAATGTATATTAATTTGCAATCTATTCAAATTAGTCAAGTTTTACGTTTGTGTAAGTGTGTTGTGCAGTGTTTACGTGTGAATAATATTAACTCAGTTTTTAACAGATACCACTGACATAAAAAACAACTGATGTGAGTCAACTTGAAGTCAAATTAAAAAAGACAGAAGGTCTTCAAAATAAATTGGAGGAAATAAAAGAGCAGTATTTTGATATCCAAGAAATATCTGCGCAACAAGTGCAAGAAATAGAGGAGGATATCGGTACTGCTAATGAGGGACTCGAACAAGTGGATGTAAGCTTGAAAGTTTTATTAGCATCTTCTGAAATCAAATGCAATATTGGAAATGTTAATGATAATTCAAATAAAAACAAAACAAAGGTGCGCCTCCCAGAATTCCATTACCTTCATTCGGAGGTGCTTATTGTGATCTTGCCAATTTTAAAACGCAATTCACTAACTTGATTATTAATAATGCTCCACTAGATAATAGTCAGAAGCTATTTATTAAAAAGCTTCTTTAAAAAATGAAGCTAAACATTTAGAATCACCTGATGATGATTTTAATTCTTTGCTTCAAACCTTGACACACAGATACGAAAATAAAAGATTGTTAATCGATTTGCATATGTCTGCAATTTTAAATTATGAGAAAATGCAGTATGAATCCCTAAAGAATTGCGTAATTTTATTGATTGCATCAACAAAAACATCCGTTTACTCAAAGTTATGAAATTTACGCAAAATAATTTATATCAAAGCGTGTTGATAAATATAATTATGAAAAAATTGGATTAAGAAACCCAAAAGCTTTTTGAATTATCCCTTGAAACCTCAAATGTTCCGACTTTTGATCATTTAATTTCTTTTTTGGAAAAAAGATGCCTTGTTTTAGAATCCACAAATTTATCGCCTGACGCCTGCCAGTCGCAATCAAAGTTTTCGAAAGCTAAGAATAATTACGCAGTAAATAAAGCCAGATCATTTTTTTATCAGCGATAAAAATAAAAATAAAATAAATTAAAGCCATTTGTGTTATGCAATTCTCATCACCCTCTTTTCAAATATTCTGCTTTTTTAAACATGAGTATTTCAGAAAGTAAAATGATTGTAAATAAAAATAAATTATGTTAAAATTATTTACGATTACATCAAGGTCAATGCAATTCTAAATTTACCTGCAAGTATTGCAAAACATTACACAATAGCTTAATACGTGAAGTAAATGATATGTCAGAAACGGCAATAGTAAATAAAAATAACGAGTTTCTTAAAAACAAACAAATAAGCAATTCTGAACCTGAGAATAAAGATATGCCATTAATCGATTCTAATTCGTTAGTAGAGGATAGAATAAATTGCGCAATATTAGACACATCTATAATTTTAGTAACTGATGTGTTTGGAAGTATAATTAGATTAAGAACTATTCTAGACAATTCAAAGGATAATTCCCATCCTATAGCTATGCTTTGAAAGGGTGTGGCTATGGACAGACTCTTCAATTGTTCTATTTTGGCTTAATACATCACCCCACAAACTTAAAACATTCGTTGCCAACCGAGTAACCACGATCTAGTCTATTTCTGAGAATTATCATTGGAACCATGTATCCTCAAAATCCAATCCAGAAGATATCATCTCCAGATGTGCAATAGCCAAGGGTCTGATCAACAATGATTTGTGGTGGTTTGGGCCAGAATTTCTTCAAAGGGAAATTATACTTCCCAACCAATTTCCTACTGTCACAGACATTGAATCCGAACAAGAATTGAAATTTGATTGTACCTTACTGACTATGAACAATAACTTAGACTTTTTTCATGTATTACATAACTCTTCTAATAATTTTCTCAAACTAATTAGAATATGTAGCTTTACTTTTAGGTTTGCGAATCGCACCAGACGTAGAGCTGTAAACGGGAATCAGCTTTCGGGCACAGCATTAAAATACATTAAACAATTTTCAGTAAATAAGGCCCAGGAAGGTAAGTTCGCTCCTGAATTAGCAGCACTCAGAAAGGGGCAAACTGTTGTTTCAGGCATAACCCCAAAACACTAGATCAGTTAATGGGAGACCTCCCATCGCAACATGTAACACCTAACCACAAGTTTCTCAATTCAGGTGTTGATTTTTGTGGCCCCATCCACATTAAGTACAAAAATCAGAGAAAGGGCACTCATTCCAAAAGTTATGTGGACATATTTATATGCATGGCTACCAAGGCTATTAATCTAGACGTAGTAAGCGAGTTATCCGCTGCTGCATTCATCGCTGCGCTTAAAAGATTTTGCGCCAGGAGAGACAAAGTAAATACGCTAACTTGTGACAATACCACTAATTTTAAAGATGCGTCAATAGAATTAAATAACTTTAAGAAATTATTGGCCACTCCCAACGAGGAATTATCAAATTTCTTTGCCGAAGAATTCATAACTTGGAAATTTATTCCTCCGTGATCTCCTAATTTTGGCGGTCTATTGAAAGCTGGCGTTAAGTCCTTCAAATATCATTTACTTAGGGCCGCAGGCAAAAATAAAATCACTCTAGAAGATTTTGACACTTTAGTAGTCCAAATTGAGGGGATCCTAAATTCCCGACCTCTATATCCGCTTTCTGGTGACATAAATGAGTTTGAAGTGCTTACGCCAGGGCATTGTTTAATTGGCAGACCCAATAGTATTCCAGAGCCTAATGTTATGAATATTTCTGACAATAGATTAACCCATTGGCAATTAATTACCAAATATGTTCAATGCATTTGGAAACGTTGGTCTATTGACTACTTAAATCACTTGCAGCAGCGCGGTAAATGGCAATTTACAAAAGAAAGCATTAAGCTAGGATCTCTAGTGTCATTGAAAGAAGAAAAATTCCCACCATGTAAGTGGGCTCTTGCCCGAATTATAGAAAAAATTCCAGGCAAGGACAACAGGGTTCGTGCAGTCAAAGTCAAAACTGCATGTGGTATATTTTTAAGAGGCATTTCCAAAGTATGCCTGTTAGCCACTCAGGACTCTTAACTAATGTTTATGCATCATTGTATTTCTTTTATATTATTTTAAATTAATTTCCCTGATTGTTTTGTATATAAGTATTTTCTATTTTAATATCCTTTGTAGTGTTAATTAGTTATCTATTGTATTATGTTTATATTAATTGCTGAAATATTTCATATTTTATCCCCGGGCGGTATGTTCCGTTCCGGAAGTATAACCAGCCCCCACTCCCCTAGCGAGCAGTCTGTATTAAGCTGTTGATCGTCAAAGCATTAACACGTATCCAAACACTCCATCCAAACTACGCAATGGCTATTAATTATACTTTGCAATCTATTCAAATTAGTCAAGTTTTATGTTTGTGCAAGCGTGTTGTGCACTGTTTACGTGTGAATAAAATCAATTAAAAAGAAATTAAACGTTTACAGTCCATTATAAGAACAGACACCATAGTCAGTTACGAAACATATTGCGATCTTGGTTTGTGGACAATACCACTCGAATTAAAGACATGATCTGTATAATTCTTTTATACCAATAATATAATAAACGTTATTACTAACAATAATGACCCCATGGCCATTTTACCTAACAAAATAGCTTACTAAATTCCATAAGAACATTCGACGGGCGAACAACAACAACAAACGATAGAGACTGCTGTTGCCAAAACGGCGAACACCAAAGTCAGGTGGAATGCGCAAGGACGCGCGCTCAAAACACTGTCAAGGCAAGCCGCAACAATGTCCATAAAAAATCCCCTGCATTAATACAAAATAATAAAGAAAAATTAAATGTATGACATCCAGAGCGTCTTAATGTGTCAGGTACTTTTCAAAGTGCGAAAAAATCGATTTATTTAAATGGTTTATATTAAACTTCGATTCTATACTAACATTTTAAAAGGAACGTTATGCAAAAAAATTGCTTTAAAAGTGAAGGTATGTCCAAAACAGTTTGAGCTTAAATTATTGTGGGAAGAAAAATCTAAATGTAAATTTGGCTGTTTACGCAAGAAAATTTATATCGGCTTTATCTTTCGAAATTATTAATGGTTATAATTTGCGTTTATAAATCATTTTAATATATTTATATCGCTAAATAATTAATATGAATGTCGCTGTAACACTGAGAAAAAATTTATTTTTCGTCGTAGTATAAAAATGAAGGTATTGCAGAAGAATTTTCTTATTTTATTTAAAGAGAATTTAAATATTTTATGTAGTGAAAAATATAATGCATATAAAAAATGTATAGTTATTTGAAATTCGTAAAACATCTTTTATCATTTACGGAATATAAAATGATATATATACATATATACAGTTGTTTTACAGTAATTTGTGCTAAAATTTAACCTGTTGTTGATTTCCTTCCTTTTGACATTTAAATATTTTAAATATGTGTAATCATCACTTTCTTTTAATTTTTCGTTTTGCTTTCAATTTTTCTTTGGAGTACAAACGATACTTTAAAAACATCTGCCATCAAACATATTAAACATATAAATTTTAAAGTAACAAAGTTTATATAGAGATATTTGCACTTTACAAATTAAAAATCTAAAATGTATACTTTACGAATATGTTCATAAAACTTCGTTTTTCTAATAGTAAATAATAAGCTGATAAAATTCACAGAAAAGTTGAATAAATTAAGATAAATTGTACGTTTTTTGACTACTGTTATATCTGATAACTTAAGATTGTGACGTATAAAGGACAATTTGATTTATTCACTTTAGAAGATAAAAAATGACGATAAGTTAGCAAATAAATTAAGCTTATTCTTTCGTGTTTAATCAATAAAATTTATAACATACTTAACTTATAATATTACAAATTTATAAAATTATAAATGCAAAATTTATTGCAGAGTCGGGATCTGAAGTATATTGATATGTATACAATTATTTAAATTTCTGGATCTACAATATTCCTGCAGATAAATGCAGACATTATTTATGTGTGTATGTGTGTTTTAATATATATTGTAGATCAATGGAATAGTAAAATATATACATCGTTGAACCGCCATCCAAGGCTGTTTTAATTATGGCTAGCGACTTTCCCAACATTTTTGAAATAGGGAAAAATTGTAAATACAGGTATCGGCCGGAGTGGCTCAGTGGTTAGAGCAACAGTCTAGTACGCTGTGGGCCCAGGTTCGATTCCTCGCTCTGTCTATTTTTTCACTCCAGTTGTATTTATTTTATGTATGTCTGTATAATATTTATTTATACGTTATTTACTTTGTTTATTTTCAAAAAAGGCGAGGCGTTCTAAAAGTTCTTTTGAAGCTTTAAATGGTGTAACTAAAATACTACCCATTTTTTTTAAGAAAAAAAAACGAATATAGCAGATAATTTACTAAACAGTTAAATAATTTTAAGTTAAAAAAAAAAATATTTATTTAATTGAATACAAATAAAGCCATAAAATAATTTGAAAACACTTTCACTCGGATATATTTATTTAAATCAAAAATAATACAAAAAAATAAAAAGAGTTTTAGAATGTTATTCAGAGAAAATCTATTTTTCTTAAGAATCAAAAATTAATTAAAAACTTTATAATCATTTAAAATTGTATGTAAGAATTCTGAGCTATGATAAATAGCAGAATTTTTTTAAATTAATTTTTTTTAATCACAAGTACACGCTCACAAAACATTAAACGAAAAGTGCTACCCTTAACGAGAAAGACAAAAATTTTGAATCATTATTTATGTTTTATAAATGATACATACTAAATAATTTCAGCTGTTCCATCGATACCTCTAAATGTCGTTTATTTTACTCTATGTAAAGTACAGGGTCGTCATAAAAAAACTTCCCCGATATATGTACTCCTAGTGACCTAACCGCTCAAGCAATTGAAAGGAAATTTCAGACTAAGTTATTTGAAGGTATGCACTCGAGATCGTGTTGATTTAAAACGATAGAGCTCTCAGGGTTACAGTTACAGTGGAAAAAAATCTGAGCTTTCGAATGGCAACGCACTTTTTTTCCTGCTCAAATTCATCAGCGCACTGAAAAACCATAAATGGCGTTGGAATGCTACACGTATGCCTAAAATTGCCGGTGTAATGTCGTGGCATTTAATCCTAATCAGTTCCTATGTAACGTAATATTCAGAAAAGTAAAACAAATGTTTACATTTTTATTTTCACTATGTCTGCACAAACACAACTCAAAACACATTTTAAAACAAATCCCAGTTCACAAGTAAAAAAAAAAAAAAAAAAAAAAAAAAAAAAAAAAAAAAAAAAAAAAAAAAATCGGTTACTGAAAAACGTGTTTTGTAGCCACTCCTTCGTTCCTCACAATGGTCTTTTTTGAAAGGGTTTTACGCCGGCAATTTTTGTCGTACGTGTATCATTCCAGCGCCATTTATGGTTTAACAATGCGCTGATGAATTTTCACATGAAAAAAAAAATGGGTGTTGCCATTGGAAATTTTCGAAATTGTTTCACTGTAACCGTAAACGTGAGAGCTCTGTTGTTTTAAATCATCACGATCTCGAGCGCATACCTTCAAATAATTACATATAAAATTTATCTTCTATTGGCTGAGCGGTTAGGCTGCTAGGGGTTAATATCGGGGAAGTTTTTTTATAACCACCCTTTATGTATACAGTCAAAAGCGCATATTCTGTAAAGTAGAATAGCTCAGCGTAGACAAGATACGAATGCGCCAACAAGTATTTAAAAATATCGTAGGATTAGTGAAATCGTAATTATGAGTCATATACCGTCGAATTTGTTTAGTACGAGTACGGATAAGACGAGCAAGTTAATACTGGCTCATCATTTAATTTATACTAGCTGTTTAACCCGTACTACGCACAGGAGTTCATGGATTTAATTCAAAAACCAAAATTAAAAATAAAAATCAGTATTCGATTTACAAAAATATTTTTCTACTACTGTGCATTTTTTCTTAATGAAATTTAATTTTTCAAGTTGCTATGACAGCAGACGATAAAACGATTTCTTTGGAATAAGGGAATAAATAGAATTTAAAAAATGGTTGATGTTTGGGATAAAATGTTTTCCTTTATTTTTAACAAAAGGTAATAATTAAGCACAATTAAATAATCTCTAATTATTTGCATGCGAGGTAAAACAATTATCGTAATACTCATTACAGCTTCTCAGTATTGCAGCGTGGCGTACGTAATATCTCACATTGCAGTAAAATATTTAGAACTGGTTAGAACTCACGCGATTACAGGTAGTAGATAAAAAAGACAAAAATTCGTCAAAACGTTTAAAAAAATCTATTTAAAATTTTCGAATTTTTTGCACCAATCGTTCATGGGCGTAGGCATGCGCCCTGTGGTTTCCGAGTTTTTAAGGTTACATAGATACGTGCACATATTTTAATAGGGTAGATTAAAATTTTCACGCTTTTTACGAGCTACAAAAAACAGGAACGCGTTTAATGTGAGCAAAATATATATCCCATTCAATGTGGTTTTCGGCGAAAAGTAAGGTAGAATTAGGGAAGAAAATCCTATCTTATCGACCACTGTTGTCTCAGCAGTAATAGATTATAACTGTACAAAATATAGTAATTTATTAGTCTTGCCAGCTATAATTTCAATCTTATTGGATACCCCCCCTCCCCCTCCCACCAAAACAAGAAAGGAATATCTTATTTTTAAAAAGTCTTGAAAGAATAAAAATAATAGTTTGTTTCAAATACATAGAAAAAATCCTTTATTTGTTTTTATCATTACATTCGGACTGTGGACTATATAATATATCCAGCCTCAGCATAAATAGATTGCTAAATTCATCTTTAAAAAGTGAAATTTAAAATTACACTATGTGCAAATTACTAAAAAGATGAAAAATATTTAAAAGGTGTTAAATTAGTTTAATATTTCTTTGCACTTTCAACTATATGCATAGCCTTGGTCAGAGAATACAAAGGATATTTAAAAAGCTGTTACATTACTTTAATATTTCTTAGCACTTTCAACTATGTACATAGCCTTCGTCAGAGGATACAAAAATACAAATTATTGTATTCTCTGACGAAGGCTATGTATATAGATGAAAGTGCTAAGAAATATCAAAGTAATTAAACACCTGTTAAATATTTTTTTTATCTTTTAAATTATTTGCACATAGTGTAATTTTAAGACTAACCAGCCTTTTCAATTTCCTTATTTGACTATTAAAATGAAAAGGAGTTTCGAAATTAATAGCTTGAAAATTGCATTGACTATTCGACTGTTAGCCGACTTTTTCGGGAAAAGGGGAAGTGATTAATTGCATTAATGTAAATTGTTGATGTTAGTTTTAATTTTCCAATGGGGTGAAAAATGTCCAGGCCTGGATTCAAACCAGGGATGTCTTTAGCTGAATCTGCTAATGCTCTCTCATCTAATCTATCCCAGACGGTTCTGGAAAACCTAATTCATCCAACTAAGGTAATTCATCATAGCATTTTATCTGATAAATGAATCAGCTCAACGAAAATAAATCGCAGGTAATGGAACTCCAGTAAATTCAGTATCCAGCTTATATTTTCCTTGTTAAAAACTACGCTAATTTAGTTCATTTATTCTGGTAAAATAATTATTAATTATATAGTGATTACAGTAATATAATACTTTTCATCGATATTATCTGGCGCCCATTATCTGACTATGTTCCTGTAGCGGGAAAATAAATTTCTCCAAATTAACTAGTCAGCTACTAAAAATTAACAAAATGTCTCGTCCATGGAACCAAGTACCTATCAAAATAATAATAAACTTTGTCTGTTAAAATACATTATACTATTTGTAGATTGAAAGCAGGACTATTTACTAAATCATTTATTTTTCGAGAAATTAACATTACAGTTTCCTTTCTTACTAGATTATCATTTTTACAGAATACATTCCATTAATAATATGCATATAAAGCTTTATATGGTACTTCTTTTTAGCGTAAAAGTTTTAGCTTTTTAAAACTAACCAATTTGCATATCACTATATCTATATATACATTTAGTAAATATCGTTTCGTCGGTTTAAACTCCTGTTTCAAAGGTAATTTGTTCAAATTATCAAATTGAAAGCTTGTAAATATTTATTTCTGTTGTCTTTTTTTTTTAGAATTTTTTTAAGTTGGGTAAATGACTCTTAATTATACTTTATAAAATGACTGTGTTTAGATAACAGGACTATTAATGATTTTATAGAAAAATAAAGCACGGATTTTGTTCTTTAGCATCGTTATTGCCAATTACCTTTGGGTATCTTTATGAATTGATATTTTGTCAGATCCAGCTTGGTTGTTAACTAAATTAAATGAGAAAAAACATCGTATCAAAAGAACTAAATATGTAAAAAATAAATTGCCGTCTTCCATTAAATAAAGCTACAAAAATATTAAAAGGGGTTCGATTAGTAACTTAATTACGTATTATCTTTTTATTATTATCCTTGTTATCATTAATATTGCTTCCAACTATATCTTATTAATAACAGACCATAAAAAGGAACACTTTTTCGCAACACACAAAATTGTTATTTTGCCTACAATATTTTGGATAATTAGCGTTTGTATTTAATCTGTAACGAAGATAATATGATAATTAATGTAACAATTTTTCTTGTTCTTTTTTTTCATAACTATATTTCACTTCGTAAATTAATAAACCTGAGATAAAAAAAATTCTGTAGTATATTCGTAACTAAATTAAGTGTAATTTTATCATCGAAACTTTATATTAAAAAAAAATGACAGTTTTTGAAAATGTGGTTTTAGAAAATTATCATATCGAAGCATTACAGTTAATTAAAATATAAAACAAACATGCAAGATACTTTTTAGAAACTATTACAGGGAATTATAAGAGTTTATTAACTACTACACATTTATATTATAATTTAAGAGAGAACAATTTTTGTGTCAAATATGGATTACATCATCATTAATTGTTCGTAATGTACTACTGTGATCTCAAGATCGAATATAATTATAAAATTATTTAATTTCATAATAACGATTTAGGTGTTAAATCAAAACAGTTAATTTTAAACTTTAAATGTCCAAACTCATATCGCACCAATATAAATTATTTTTATCGTGAATTCATAGTATTAAATCAAATTAAATTTTAAAAATTAAAGTTATCAATTGTCAGTTATTAGTAAAATAATTTGAAATGATATACAATATCATTTTATCAATCTTAATTGATGTCCATTATCTCATAATGTATTGAAATGTTATATCAAAAATTATTCTTTTTAATTAATTTGGTAGAAACAATCAATGTTTTACAATGATCATTTCTATTAAATCAATTTCTTAAAAGTTAAATCAATCTCAGTTTTAATTTTGGTCTGAGAGTTTTGAAAAAGTTATTTAATAGAAAGTTTTTTATTAAAATAATATTTTTGTTAAATACGAATTTTAAAACGAATATAAAGCAATAAATAATATTATTATACAATATTTAAAAAAATTTGTGTAATTTAATAGATAGAGAGGAATATTCTTAATTTTTAGTATTTAAATAAAATGATGCAAGAGATGTAAAGATATGGCTGTCTTGAAGAAAGTTCATTTTAATACGTTCTCCATCTTTTTACATATCTGCATTTGCAACAGTCTTTAGTATAATAATTTGAAACATACAGATAGAAAAACTAGTAAAATATATTCACTGATTTAGACTTCCATTTCTCTTTTAAAAAGAACCGATTTTTTCAAAAAATATTTTCTTTTCTAATTACTTCATTGTCTTTATATATTTTTTCTTCAAAAAGAATTTGTAGAAACAAACATTTCTTTTTGTTCAGACATTTTAAGGAAACAGTTTATTATAGTTTCGTTCTGTAAATTCGAATGCAATCTAAATTTCCCTCTAACTAAAATGTATTCATGTCGGAGAATTATCCAACTGCAATTATTCTAATTAGATGGATCAACATAAATTTCGAGATTTAGAAGAAAAATCTGATTTAAATAAGCTATTTAGAGTTTATTTCCCCTTGGGTAAATTCAAGTTTAAATAAATACAAATTAGCTTGTTTAAGGATTTGTAAGAAAGAGCAAATTGTATGTGTATTTAGTATTATTTCGAAATGGTTTTATTTTTTCGAAAGAAATAGCCGAATTTTTATGACCTCCTTTAAGTTTTTTATTATTGTAGATACGATTAGCTGTAATCTTTACGAAAATAGAACAATTATATTTATGTACAGTCGTGGAAAAAAAAAAAAAAGTAAACACCCCCCTCATAGCATGCATGGTCACAGTGACGTCATTGTGACGTCACTGTAAGTCACTGTGGTCACGTCACATCTGTGACCAAAATGCCACCACTCAGTGATGTCACATTGTGACTGAGATGTGAACTTCTTAGAAAACTTTAAAAAATTACAAAAATTATTAAATCATGTTATTTACTGTAAAAAATATTTTTCTGCCGGATTTAAAATTTTTTTAAACCGTGGTCCAAGTTGCCTCTGTGCCTCTAACCAAAACTTTTTATTTTCATATAACATAAAATGTAATTAATTCATCAGCGACACAAAAATATTTCCTAATTATGCGAATTTCATATTATTAAAAAAATGGTTTAGGTAAACAGACCCCGACTTATCTTTTATAAAGATTTTTGTAAATGATCATCTGTTATAGTAGAAGTTTCTCAAAGAGTAGTCGAAACATTTCTGTGGTTTCAAACTAAAAACTTTCTATTACAGTTAAGTCTGCAGCTTTTAATGAGCACGCAGAAAGCGTCTTCAAAGTTTAGTCATATATGCATTTCTTGCTTTATAATTTGCATTCAAGTCATTTTTTTTCCTCTTAGTGTTTCACTATTTTAAGTAACTTTTTTTTTTTTAATTCTACTTCTTTCAGACGTTTAAAATAAAATTGACATTTTCCGAATGTAAAATTAATGTACAAAATTTAGGCAAAGCCCATGACATAATTAATTATTCATATTTTATTTTTTGTTTTCAAAATATATCTTTAAAAATTATTTTATAAGATGTTTTATTTTACAGAAAATTAATATTAAGATAATGAGAGATTGGCAAAGAAAAACTCATCTCTTCTCGATAATCTTGTTGTATTTTTTAAGAAGATATTTGTATATATTACCTGTGATATAAATTTTACTTTTAAAAAAGGAGGGGGTCATCATTATTACCATTAAATTAATTTATACACATTTTGAAAAATTAAGCAATATTTTATCTAGTAAACTCTAATTATGGATAATACTATTATGATAATTTACGTAAATGAAACTTTACAATTCAATAAAACTGATAAAAATAAAAGGTGAAATACAATAAAACATTTTCAAACAGGAAATTGAATTAGAGACAATTTGATAAAATTATTACGCATTTAATTTCCTTCCGAAACTTTTGTATAGAAAAACAAATAAAACCGAAAAAACATCTGCTTCGAACTTCGAAACTTAAAAATCGTCTGCATCTGCACTATTTCAGTTGTTAGGACTCACCGCAGAATAACGGATAAAAGTAACAGTGAAGCTTTTTAGAATAAACGCGGGAAGTTATGTGGACACTGGACAGCATAGACGTGTTGACACGGATTTAAAAAGTGAAACAAGAACGTTCTCAGGATTCAAGTTAGTTCAGCTAACAAAATATAAACCCGAGAAAATTACGGTAGCTTTGACTTGTTGAAGATGATTCAAGTCATTGCTATGGTACTTATTATCGGATTTAATTGGTTCCCCAAAATCAAAGTATCACGTACAACGTCAATGAAATTAGGTAAGTAAATATATTATTTTCCCTGCTTGCTTTCTTTTAACCGCAACAATTTTAGTTAGCTTCTCATAAACATGCTGTAGAACATAAATATTTCACTACATTTATTTTTTATTTTGTTGAAATATCTAAAATATTATTTTCCCTGTTTGCTTTTTTTTTTTTTTTAATTACAATGATTTTAGTTATCTTCTAATAAATATGTTATAGAACACAAATATTTCATTACATTTATTTTTTATTTTGTTAAAATATCTAACTTCCTTTTCAACAGCTTTGATCAGATTATTAAAATTAGTGATTTAAATTGCATTTTAATCTGGTTTATATTCTTATTTAAATATTTGGTTAAAACCACATAGTGTCCTAAATATGAAAGTATATGGATAAGTATTATAATCAGTCATTAATATAATTAATAAACATTTAAAGATAATTAAGTTATTTTAAAAAAATGTCTTTTTATGGAATAAAATTATTGGCAAACATAATTTTTTATTTTTGTATTAAGTGATGGTCTTAAACAATTTGAATTGCATGTTTTTATTTTAAAAAAATTGCATCTGCTCAGAAGAGGAATTTATAAAAAATAAGACACAACGGAAACTTATACTATTAAAAGAGATCGTAGATATGTAATGTTAAGAAAAAAAATTATTATTTAATGTATTATTCAACCTGAGAAATGTTTTAAAATCTATAAAGAAATAGTCATAGCGGGTGAAAGCTTTTCAGTTGTTAAACATTCTTACTGAAATGTTTTCAAAGTGAACTAGAAGTCTGTTGGCAAATGAAAATATAGAAGTTACGCAATCAGTAAGTGTTTAAATATGATTTTACTTTAAAAATAACGAAAATACTTGAACGGTATGAATCTAAAATGTAATAATCATCTTTTATTATTTACTTTTTTTTCTGGATAATTTTATCATTTTATCTCCTGAATGATTTTATCGAGATAAATTTCAAAGTATCGATATTATACACTCTTTATAAACAGCGTGATTAAAATGGATTTCTTATTTATAATTACCATAATCTTGTAAATAAAATATTAATAATAATAATGAACCTATGTGTGGCTCTATTTTGTGTTTATGGGCTCAATTTTTATACTTTATTTACATTAAAAAGTAGTTAACCATTTGATACTGAGTTCATTATTTTGTTTTATTGTGTCATATAAAAATAAATATGATTATTTGTAATTCTAATACAATATATACAGTAGAACGCCGATTGTCCGAACAAGTCGGGACCGACCCTAGTTCGGATAAATGGGCAGACAGTTTAAGGGATGTTCCTGACTATTCTAAAACCTTCACACTTTATCTAGGTTTAGGACTGACAGCACCAGTTAGTACTGGAGTGCTTAAAAATTGTTTTGTTTTTTTTTATTGTTTTTTGTTTACTTATTATTTAATTTTTTTTTCTTTTATCATTTTCTAAACGTCAGAGATTATAATTAAGCAAAAAATAAATTGGAAGTTAGGTGTTTTTTTTTTCTTTTTTAGAGAGACAAATATTTGGATAATTGAAAATTCGGTTAAAAAGAATTCTTTGAGAGAAATATGCTGTTCGGATAATTGGAAGTAGGGTTAATTGGAGTTCCAATAATCGGCGTTCTACTGTATTTATAAAACTTTCACCAGACTTTATTCTAAAAATTTCGTTGTAGATTCTAATTTGTTTTTACTATTTATGACACTATCAGAGTTATAGATGTCATGGCAACATATATCCAGCCAGATAGATCTTTGGCAAAACATAAAAACTTTCACATTAGACGCAAAATAGAGTGCTAAATAGTGCAAAATAGAACTGCGGTGCTGTGTTTTATATACAATAAGGTATTATTGTTTTAAAAAATCATAGATAGTAAGAGTTATTTTTATAATATATAATTTCATAAATAAAAATGTAATTTTGGCAATCAATTATTAAAGTTATTTTTTAATAATCAAAAAGTTGTTTTATATATGGATTTTACTCCAAGCAAACCCTGATGTAAAATAAATTAACCCTTTGTATCACCGTTCTATGCATACCTAAAAGTTTTATTTACTTTTACAGTGAGCATAAAAATACGATTTTATTTATTGCTGCTATCTTCCAACATAACGATTATTGCCGAAACTGTTCTTAGAATTCTCAACATAATGATACTGGTGATACTCAGTTAATTTTCTATACCAAAGCTGTATTTTTCGTTTGAGTAGTTTCAAATGGTTATTGCTAAAATGTACTTCGGAAATTTTGTAATGCATGTATGGGGCATAAAAGACGTAAACAATACATATATAATGACTATATGGCACATGATGAGCGTTTCGAGTGTATATATATATATATGTATATAACGCATGCATAAACTTCACAATGATCTTAGCAATGTCGTTACTGCAATTTTTGCATAATCAAATTTATAGGGGCCTCTATAACAAAGAAGTTTCCTATTTTCTCAGCCCCAACTTGTTTGAATTACAATCATATATATATATATATTTTTTTATGGTAATCAATATCATAAAACATATAAAATTTAATTACTTAATATCGGTATTTCTTTTTATCTTTCATTTTTTTTTTATTATAAATGTTGTGTAATCGAAAAAAATTCAACCTCACCAGTGACTTCGAGTTTATAATGCGTATTAAATGAAATAAATTAATTTCATTCAGTATTTTCTATAGTTTAAAGAATATAAAAAGTACTGTATATATTATAAAATATTATATTTTCAACACAAATTTTATCTTGATAAAGATTTGAAAATTTAAACAAATTGTTTCTTTGGTAATTTTAATGCTTTTAACAAATAGCTAATTTTGAAAAAAAAAATGTGATAGATCGATCATTCAGTTATCTTCAATATTCTCATTTATTGCAATAAGAAAGAAAGGTGCAACAAAAATTGAAGTCTGCGGGGCATTGCATTTTGATTCAATAAAATTCTTTTGGTATACCCTTGTTATACCGGCCCCCAAGTTTTAATTGCGATGTATCGCCGAAGTATATTAACGTTATAGATGTAAATGATTTTACAACATGCATAATTATGACTATGTGTGACATGCATACGTGTTTACAACTATACAAGTATGTCATAGTGTGACTTCACAACATTGCCGCTAGTCCCATATTCGTCACAACGTTAATGACAAAATTGTCACAAATCACACAATTTTCACAAAAATGTCACAATGTGACTTCAAAGCAGTGTCGCTGTCGTCACAGAATCATCACAGTGTTAAAGACAATTTCGTCAAAAATGACACATATTTCACAAATTGATCGCAATGTGACTTTAAAACATTGTCACATTCGTCACAAAGTTAATACCAAAATAGTCACAAATGACACACTCTTCACAAATTTGTCACACCGTGACTTCACAAAGTCGTCACAATGTGACGTCACAAAAGAGCTCTAAAACGGCCATAACGACCTCACATTCTAGTCACAGTGACTTCACATCGACGTCACGTGACGTCACATCGACGGTCACAATGTCACAGCGTGACGTCACAACGACGTCGACGTGACGTCACCATGCCTTACGGGCCCCTACTAACTCTTCAACAAATTATCGTAGACGGAAGTTACTGGTACCAACCGATTTGAAATAAAGTCTACTTTTAAATGATGTATATAAAATATGCTTAGGGGGTCATCTACGCATTAAAACGAACCCAAACCTCATTTTTTTCAATGGCAATACCCAATTTTAACGAGATATTTCAAATCTTTAGTACAAACTATGCCTAGACACCAAATTACAAGTCATTTGAATGATAAGCTTTTGAATTAAAAGCATTCAAAATTTAGGGCTTCTAATGTTAAATTACATTTTCATATTTTTATTTATATCTTCAGAAAATATGCTCCTAATGTGCTAATGTTTTGTGTAGCAATAAAACTAATGTGCCCAAACATAAGTACGCTGAATTTGCATTTTTTTTTTATAATTTTATGATATGAATTATGAATTATGAAATTAATATTCGAAAAAAATATGAACTGCAACCTATAATTTTTTTTTATGGATTTAGATTTATTAAGTCCTGCTTTTTGAAAATCCAAAATTTCACATTTTTCTTCCAAATAGTTTTCAAATTATGCTTAAAAAACGGCAAAATGATGGTTTAAGAGGCCGTCTATGATAGAAGTGAGTAGATATTTTGAAATTTCTTCTGCTTCCTTTTTATCTAACAGGATTCATTGACTGCTTAAGGTGCATTGATCAAGAAGGGGGCTCTCTCGGTTAGCAATCGAGTACGCAGCTTCAATTTGGATACAACCCTTAAAATAAGCTCGTTTTGAAATAATTAATTTCTCGCAAACTTACGGTACGAATTGCATAAAAATTTGTTTTTAGGCTAATTGAAGGGTGTAGAGTTCATTTATGCTGTCAGAATTGCGTATTGCCATTGAAAAAATGAAGTTAGGGTTCGTTTTAATATGTAGATGGCCCCCTAAGCAAATTTTATATACATCATTTAAAAGTAGACTTTACTTCCAATCGTTCGGTACCAGTAACTTTCTTATACGATAATATGTTGCGGAGTTAGTAGGGAGTGTTTCCTTTTTTTTTTATTTTCACGACTGTACAACCGTCAAAAAGAAGAAAAAAACAGTGAATTCCCCCCCCCCCCCCATAAACTCTGTTGTAAATCGTTGTATAAAAAGTGACTTCTAGCAATCGATTAGTAATGACATCTTTGATTAATGCTATACTTAAATTTTGTAAACGGAGTCGTCTACATATAGAAATTCTAAGAAAGTAAAACTTTCAACATTGAAAATTTGAAATACAAAGACATCATATTTGGATACTTCCTTATATGTTTCATTCAGATATCATGTAATTCACAAATGATGTCATTCACTCAGGCAGTTTAGGAATTATGAAGATTTGATATTTCGAAATTCCAATGCTAAATACATTTTTAATCGGTGCTGAATAGTTTTTAATGTGCGTAATTTGTTAAACATAAATCAAAAACTACTTGGCGTTGTTTGCTGTAATTTTGGATTATCGAAATTCATTTGGATTATTTTTTTAGAAGCTTTTTGAAGCTTTTTTGAAGCTTTTAGAAATCAATTTTTGCTGAAAAATACGTATTATTTTAGAGAATTAGCTTTATTTTATGTATATTTTCGAAATCGATAAAACGAAATATTAATTATAATCTTTAATTTTGTAATCGTTAATTTTTAGGGTTCCGAAATTAAAAAGTAAAAACGGAACCATTATAAGATCACTCCTGTGTCTGTCCGTCTGTCTGTCTGTCTGTCTGTCTGTCAGTCACAGGCATTTTACTCGTAAATTATGGAACGAAGAAACTTCAAATTCGGGGAAGTAATAAAGACCATTGACCCACATATTTTCAGATTAATAAATATTCATAAATATATTTAATAAAAAAGTAGAGGAGCTAATTATGCTACTTAAAAAAATCTTTTCTTTGTATATCATGTGGGGTATCCTGTGAAAGCTTTTGTAACGCTGAACTCAAAAATACATTCCATTTAATTTTAGGTATTATATTTTCAAAGATATTGTTGAAATGTACCGCAAAAATATGTCCCCCCCCATCTAATTCCGAACCTACTGAAACTGAAATTATGAAAAAAAATAGAGGTAGTAGACGTTAATATAAACCTTGCAGGAAAATTATAGCAATTACCCTAGGTCACATAGTTTTTGAGTAATTAGAATTTTCCTGTTATACACAAATCTCGATTTACGGGCATTCAGAAAAATTGTTGAGCATCGCTGAATATACCTATCGTTGCAGAAGAATAAAAGCATTGTTGATAATGATTTTCGAAAAAAATCATCGATAATTAGCCGAGATATTAACCCTTTAAGGTACGGTCAGTTTGGACATACACAAGGTTGGTTGGTTGATTTTGTGACGGCCGATTATCTACACTAGGGATATAGGCCCGAGGGGGAGTGCCCTTCGTGGGGGTCTTTCTAAGGGAACCTAACCAGTATTAACGCATGGAAATCATGGTTCGAAGAAAACCACGATAACTCCGAACGATTAGACCGACGGGCGCGATTGGGATCGAACCCAGCACTTCCCGTCTACCAGTTTCGAGAGCAGAACCTCTCAGCCACTGGTGGGGTCATACACAAGGATAGAGGTGGCGTACTCTATGCCTAGTTAAAAACTTTTAATGATATATATGTGTAATGTAATGTCCAGTAACAGTATAAAAGTAATAAACGTCAAATCGTTAAAAACATACTAATTTAAGGGGTCTTATAAACCCCTAAAAAATGGAAAAAATGAAAAAAAGACCATTTTCAACATTTAATGTCTTAAAATGTATATGATTTTAAAACCCAATTTTTATTGGGATGAAAGATATAAGTATGTTCTTTCGTTTCATGTATTTAAAAAAATTGCAAGATACAGAATTAGTATTTATAGAGGGCTCGAAACTGTTAGACATTTGTCGAACAAAAAATTGGCATAGCAGTTTACGCGCAGAGCTGCGT
Organism: Maratus speciosus; assembly: GCA_963932465.1. Classification (NCBI taxonomy): domain Eukaryota; kingdom Metazoa; phylum Arthropoda; class Arachnida; order Araneae; family Salticidae; genus Maratus; species Maratus speciosus. The sequence goes on along the minus strand of OZ010791.1, from coordinate 33,597,520 downwards.
TTCTGCTCTACGATTACAAAATAAATATTGCAACTAGAATAAAAATTTTGGTGCTTACTTATACTTCAGATTGTATACTTCAGAATGCTTAAATAAATTTGTATTTAAAGCATTTTTATATTTTTAATGCAATGTTGCATATAGCTAATACAAAATTTTGAAAATTTGAACAGTCAAATCACCTGAAAAATATTTTTTTGAACAAATAAAAAGGAAATTTTAGTTTCAGTTTATACAGAGTAACATGAAATATATGTTTTGAAAATTTCATGAAAAACTATTCAGAAGTTTTTCAGGTATCCTGCGCGTTATGCCCAAAAAACGCCATTTGGAAAATAATGACTTTAAAGTTTCGGAAACGCCGCTTCAGCTATTAAGAGGGTATAAATCTAAAAGCCAAAACTTCTGTTCTAATGGGAATTTCAAGGAAACAATTATATCAAAATATTCAGAAAAGATAGGAGTTTAACATCTAAAAAAATTAAAATTTCTTAAATTTTGAAGCTTTAAGAGTCCTGCGACCACTTAATCCGACCACTTACCTATACATGAAACGAAAGAACATACTTATATCTTTCATCCCAATTAAAATTGTGTTTTAAAATCATATACATTCCGACCACTTTACGGCACGGAGTAATTCTATTTATAAACTTATAAAATAATGAACTGACATAAGAATTTATAAGCGAATTTATTAGAAAATGCGAACTTGCTTATTTTTACGTACATGATAAAAGGAAAATTTTAATTAAATATTCTTGGTGCCGTTTGTCCGTTTTGGAATTAAAATTAGGTGTCCGTTTTTTAAGGACATCGCCCTCAAAAGATTTAATTAGAATGAATCGCATAAATACTGTGGGATTCGCGATAGTTTGAAATGATTGTATCTCGCAATACGCCTCGAGTGACTTTAAAAGTTAATTAAACACCTATCTGGAAAAACGCGGCACTGACCAAGGCGGCGTTGCAATTTTGAGACCTCAATTCAAAGCGCGCTTAGCACAATGCCAAATTTAAACTTTGAACAAAGGTTTTGTTTTAGCTACACTGTAGAAATAAAGGTTATTACTACGCTGAATTTAGTTTCATGAAATGCCAAATGAAGTTTAACTATGTACTGATTTTATTGTCAGTACCGAATAAAGTCATCATAAACAGATTAGGATAATATTAAAAAAAGAGTTATACGAATAGCTATATTTGATATTATTTATGTTCCATATCTCTTTGAACTTTCATGGTATACCCGATTATACTTTTCTAATATATACAGTTATACCCAACCCTACGTTGTATAGTTATTTTACAAAGTCTTAGTATTCTTTTAGCAACATTTTTTTATATATAATACAATTACAAATTCATATATTTATTGTACGGAACCCTCTGTACGCGAGTAATGCTCGCACTTGACCGTTTATTTAACATAAACTGATTTCTATAAACGTGAATTATGGAATTCCACTAAGTAGTTTTTTAAATACATTTAAAATATTATCCGCATTGCAATTTGTTTTGCAACGATTAAACATTAATTTGAGATTAGGAGTTTAAGATTTAAGATTTAAAATTTAAGTAAGTTTAAATTTAAGAAAAAGTTTAAGATTTAAGATTAGAAATTTTTAAACTACTTGACCGAAAGATTATCGGTTGGTATATATAGGTAAAAATTATCAAAAAATCGAAACTGATTTTACAATTACCTATTAGTGTTTAAAAAGTTTAAAGTTCCGTACAATTTTTGTATTTAGACGTTCCCCTAGGAAAAATTTAAGCATAAAATCAAATATTTAACGTTATCAGTAATCGATTGGTACCCGTTATATTTTTATACGATCATATCCGGAAAAATTATTATTTTTTTAATTAAATGACATCTTTGAGCCACATTCAGCGTTTGCGTTTACGTTCTAGATATTTCATTACTTATTTTATATATATATATAAAAAAAAACAGAAAAATCAAATAAATAGAAAAAAGTTTATATATTTCTGTAATAAATACAAAAAGTCCTAGTTGCATTAAAACTTTTTCCACTTTTGTCTGCCGGTGTGTTAATTAGAAAAAATACAAAAAAAAAAAAAATCTTTTTTTAATAAAGGAAACACATTTGTAACATGTTACTTAAGGCTCAATGTTTATACTTTAACATTCATTTATAATTTTTAGGGCTACCCAATGGCAACAGTCTTTTCTAATGTTAAATGGGGTTTTTTTTATGTCGAAGAGAATGTGTGTTCTATTTAAATTGATTTTAATCCTCGATGTCATTTCGAATGAAACTTAATGGAAAGACAAAAATGATTTTCTCCATTGTCTGAAACTCTGCATACAAATGTAATCTCGACTACTACGTACAATGTAATGAAAATGCCACTTGTAAATCATGCATTTTTAAGTCAGCATTGTTTAATGTTTCCTTAAAATGTAATTAAAGATTTACTAAGTTATACTCCTGCCTATAAAATGCAAAATTCTATGAAAAAATGGTTTTTATCTTTCAGACGATACCTTAGTATTCTAGATCAGTGTGATTGTAATATATATATCTTACTTAAATCTGGGGTTACAGATCTTTGAACTTTATTAATTTAAAAGCACATATATGGTGTTAAAGTTTATTTATATTTATATTTATTACACTCTTTTATTTAACTTAACCACTAGGACATCTTTATATTTGATATTTTTGAGTATGTAAGAATGAAATCACATTACCCCAGGAGAAAAAAAATGAAATATTGTAAACGTGAGGGCAAGAATCGTTGAATGTATAGATAATCATCTTTATTTTCTTCCTTTATTGAACGATACAAGGGTTATTTTATGTAAAAAGAAGTATTTTTTAATCGATTTTTCACCTTCTTCCTGATAAGCTAGAATTACAAAAATAATAATAAAAAAAGTTGTTTTTAGCTGTGTTTTTGATGACAATGCAACATTTTTTTTTTTTTTTTTTAGAACTTAATTAAACATTTTTTCGTTACCCGAAGGGATGTAATAAACCTCCAAATAAACTTTTTGATTACAACTGTTTACGAGTAAAAAACAAACAAAGAAACACTTATTTATGCCCCAAACCACTCTCGACAAAATATATTAACAGCATCTAAAACTACAATAACGAAATAGTTTAAGCACTAAAAAGTAATATAAATAAAAAAAATAAAAGGTTTTTTAACATGTTCTTTTAATCTTTAAAAGTTCAATAAACCAATTTAGAAATCCTAAATTGATTGATAAAATAATGATTTTTTTTTCTTTTAGTTGCCTTGCCTTAAAAGAAAATATAGCAAACATTATATATATATATATATATATATATATATATACGAGGGCTGTTTTTTAAGGAAGACCGTTTTGTTGTTTACACAAATAGGTGGCGCACGTGCCGCAACAAGTTCTTACGTCGTGTCCCGGCATTCCTTGGGAAAAACTGTGCTTAGTTGCAGTTGTGTAGATGGCCTGTACAGTCTATTCTGTGTCTTTAAAATGTTCAAGATTATCAAATAACCCGCCTCGTGCGAGGTACGGTCAGTGATACTTTTTTTGTCGCAAAGTGATTCAAAACAAAAGACGCGGCATGCTGACAGAGAGAATTTTGCTACTCCATGACAATGCAAGACCTCACACAGCAACTCAGACCCGAGCTTTGTTCGACTCTTTAGGTTCGGAAGTTTTAGACCCCCCCCCCCTGCAGCCCTGACCTTCTACACAGCGACTTCCATCATTTCCGCTATCTCAAACATCATCTCGGTGGCAATCACTACATCGATGACGAAGACGAGAAAACGGCCGTGACCTCTTGGTTATCAGAGCAGGCGGCAAGTTTCTGTGGAGAGGGTATTCAAAATCTACTTGCAAAATATGATAAGTGTTTAAACAAACATCGCATCTATGTTTAAAAATAGAAAAATGTATGTAGAATCTGAAAATATATTTTTTTTTTGAAAATATCTTTTCGTTTGATTTCTATTTTCAAACAGACCTTACTTAAAAAACACCCCTCCTATATATAATTAAAATGAAATCACAAATGTATGAACAAAGCTGTAAAATTCTAAAGAGGAACAAAATGTGAACAGTGGAAACCGGAAATGTATACTAATAATAAACTATGAATAACCTAGAGAATCATCAGAGGAGATTGCAGGTTTAATTCACAGTGAAGATACGTTACTTCATACAATTTTGTCGGCATTAGGCCTAAGATGACGAAATTTAGCTCCTTATAAACATATCAAAACATTTCCCAAATAAATCTAAGATTATACATAAGATATGAAAAGATAAATAAATGAAGAGAAGATAACACTTCGATGATAGATAAAAATCTATAATACAAAAAGTTTGGCTTACTGATGGAGAATGTGCGAAGATGTAAACAGATTTGAGATATTGAGAAACATGAGGCTGTGATTTAGCTACTAAAAATGCAGATATTTAATAAATATAAATATACTGCTGCCCTCTGGTGTGAAAAATGAAAAGCAATACTGTAAAAGTAGTTTTTACGAAATTTTAGTGCTGCCATCTATGGAGAAATATTAAGTAATGGACTCGAACTGATAATTACTAAAAATGGAATGAAAAATATGAAATAACTTATGTATGCATATTTTAATTTCACTAGTTCTAACGTTCTATCGAACATAAATCAAAGAGGTAATTTTTAAATAATCGTCACTCATGCCATATTAACAAGTTGTAATGGACAGGTTTTGAAACTACATAAATTGCTTTTATGAAATAAAGATTTTAAAATAAGCGAGATTTTAAAATAAACATTGAAGTCTGATAACAGCGTGTATTTTTACATTTATATATTTATATTTATATTTATATATTGCCTCATACACTCTCAAAAGGCTTCTGAAACTTCTTACCATTTATAGCATAATAGAAGAAAGTATTAAAACAAATTGCTAATAGTAGTTATTATTTTTCTTACTTATTTCATACTCTTATTTACTTACTTATTTCTTACTTCTGCCTTTATACCAAATAGTTTTTTTTTTTTTTTTTAACCTTTTCTGAATACGAACAATAAACTTTTTTCGACAATAGTACAAACATTTATTTCTGTATTCTGAATTTTATACAGAATGGTATATAACTATTCAAACACAGAGTCATGTCTTAAACATCTTTTGTTTTTACAAATAAATCTTCAACTTTATATACTTCAGAATATTCCCCGGAACATATTTTTCAAAATATTTCAGAATAAGTACTGCTATTAGCATCACTATAGAAGGAAAAAATTTAAAAGTCAAATTCAAATGCTGATAAAAAATATGTTTCTTCACTATGTAAAGTTGCAGAATACTTTTTTTCATCTAGAACATAAAACTTGAGTAGAAAATGTCACTTTTTTAAAAGTATGTAAATATAAAAATAATGATGTTGTTGAGTTCAACAGTGATACTGAAAATATTTTTAAGGCAATTTAAATTCCAAAATGCACGATTGTTATCTTTATCAAATAGTTTTAAAATAAAAGTTTACTTTTATAAAATTAGCTTATTTTTAAATCTATTTTTTTTTTCTAGGTAAATGATTTAAAGCAAACGATGTTCAACGCTATTTTACTCCTGTGATATATTAAATTGCATTTTGAATGCTATTTTGTACACATTGAAAATACATTATAAGCGTAAACAATAAGACAGAAATACATTCAGTCGTTTTGTTTCAGTAATAAGGTAATGAAGCAAGGTCGGTAGAATGGTCGGAGAATAAGGAATACTTCAATATCTGATGCATACGGTGCTGCAGCCAAGTTTAAATCTTCCATACGACTTCCTTGTTCACACATGAGGCATTGTTTTTAGTTCTCTTTGGATACCTATTGCTGGAGCGATGGGGTGAAATAAAATCTTATTCTGAATAAGAGTAAGAATAATACTTGCAATAGTTTCTATTGCAAGTAAATTTTATAAAATTCGTATTAATTGTAAAATATCATTATCAGTGATGTTAGCGAAGTTCAGTATAACGTTTAATAGTTATATTTAGTGTATATAGTATTATATGTATTATATATAGTGTTAGTCAGTTTTCCTCTTTGCTAACTTGTTGAAGAGTTAAGAGGTTATGTTTTTCAATATGCTGTGTTTAATGTAATATGGAATATCAGCTAGACAGTTGTTTCAAGACGAACTAAAAATAAGACAAGTTCTCGAAGAATCTGATTATTTATAGATGAAGTATTAAGGTTTACTCATTAATTAATTTTGGTTTTCCTTTTAAATCGTGGTTTTTCTTGCAATTTTAATATTCCTTATAACCCTATTCCATATTACCCGACCAGTTGCCATTACCCGAAAAGTGTATTTTTTCTAAAAAGCTAAATATTGATAGCTATCTTTTTATTCCCCTTTAAATGGGGTAAGAAATCATCAAAGTTTTTCCTTTACTAACTTTTAATGTATCTCTATATTTTTCTGTTGACATACAAATACAAATGTAAATGGTATTCCGTAATACCAGAACTTACTCTATATACACGGTGTCCTGAACTATTGTAAGAAAAAGAAGAAACAAATGGCTGATAGTAAAGAATCTGACTTGCAATAACATTGAACGCATTATATTTAGTTAGTAAAAAATACACAATATCTCATTTCAAGCTAAACCCGGATTGTTTGTTCAGAACCCTAATAATAATGAAAATATTTAAGCGAAATTCTTAAAAGTGATATTTTCCTTATGTGAAACTTGTGTGTAGTGTCAGCTACATAGCAAAATATGTAACATCACATCAGACTGGTCAGTTAAATTTTCTACAATATTAACATATTTGTCGGTTTCAACACTACTTCTAGATAAATGGTTTTGATAAAACATTTCGTTTTGAGATTTTTGTAAATGCGTGTATATATTTGTAGTTTATTGCTCTAAGTGAAATCAGATTTTTAAGAGAATTTTTCAGATTAAAATAAATTAAAAATATTGATACTGCAAAATGTATTATTTATTTATTTATTTATTTATTATTAGAGTGCATATTTGAGAATGTATATACAAAAACAATGATTTAGAAACTTTTTCTAAATTTTCACGGGAAAATCTCTTTTGTTCATTTAGCAACATTATCTGACACTTGACTTTAAATTTTGTACATGGGTTTTAAAAAGATTTTGTATTTTTCGCTTTCTACTTCAAACATGAAAGTGTATTTAACAATATTAACTGACACTTGACTTAATTTTGTACATGGATTTTAAAGAGACTTGGTATTTTTCGCTTTCTTCCTCAAACAAGAATGGGCATGTACAGAATGAAGTTTTATTAGAATTATGTTGCTTAATTTCTTATAACTGCAAAAATTAAATATGTAATATTTGTCACATTCAAAAATACGCAGGTGAAAATGAAAATGGATTCCATTTCATCGTAAATCTTTAGATATTTGGAGAATATGAAACAAATATTGTTACCTAAAAAATGAAAATTTAAAAATGGATAATATGAAAAATGTGCTTTTTCAGTTAAGATCAACGAATGATCTATCAAAATACCAAAATAAGGGGGAAAAAAAGATTTCGGGCATTTTTGTAAAGTAAAGTGTTTTTGTAATGTTTAATTTTTCTTAGATAACTTGAAATTAATAATTTCTTATCGGTAAAGTAAACGTTTTACTCTCGGACAAAAGGTTCCGTACAATACATTTATTAATTACTACCTGCAATATCACAAAATTGAAGTGATTTGTAATTGAAAAGTATATCCTTATAAATGAATTACATATTGAGGCGCAAGTAATTCTTGTCCGAAAACTACTGACTTTTAATGTCTTGAAATTATACTATGAATTATCTTTCAACAATAGCCGTCAATAATTGAATCCAGTTGGAACGAGAACTCTGACTGTTTATCACTATGATTCTAATTCGCCAACACAAAGTCCTTGTACAAAGTTTAAACGTTGTATTGTGCCAAGCAAGCTTCGAAATGAGATTGTAAAGCTGAAAATCCACGTCAGTCCGTGCCCCTTGTTTTATAGATAATTTTTTAATTAATAGCTCGGCTAATTAATGACAATTTTTTTTCGATAATCAGTATCAACAATCCTTGAATGATTGGTAGATACAAGGATCCCCCCTAAAATCCCTCGATGAGTTTCCGAAAAGTAAAGTTGGTGTGTAAAGGAAAAATGCAATTTTCTTAAAATCTATGTGACCTAGGATAATCTCTATAGTTTTCCTGTAAGGTTTAAATAAACTCCTACTACCCCCAATTTCATTATAATTTTCGTTTCAGCGGATTCGGAAATAGGGGGAGGGAGGACATATTTTTGCAATACATTTTCAACGATCTCTGCAAATATTATACGTACAACTGAAATAAATATACTTTTGATTTCGGTGTTTAACGATCTTTTGAACAATACCCCCACACGGTATATATAAAAATGTCAGGGTAACTTAATTACCCCACCCCCTTTAATTTTTCATAAAAGTATTTGTGAATGGCTGATATTCTATAATTATGTGGGTCAATAGCTTTTATAACTATACGAAAATTCAAACTACTACGTTCCATGGTTTTCGAGAAAAACGGCTGTGGCAGACGGATTGACAGACACACGAGTGATCTTATAATGGTCCCTTTTTCCTTTTTAAGTACGGAACCCTAAAACCAACCAAAATTATCAATAATTTAAAAATCCTAATACATACAAAGAAAGGTTTCTATAACAATTTTCTATAACACATATAGTCTGTTATTTACATAGTTTATTTAACTTTTAACAGCTTTTAACTTTCGTTCGGATTTGCTGTTGAAACACAAAGCAAATTATTTATAGTTTGAAACTGCAAGGTTATTTTGAGCAGTATGACAGTGTGAGAAATTACAGCGCCATCTATCAGTAATATTTGGAACTGAAACAAGGAAATAGCAAACGATTTTCTGACTTCAACCATTAATTTCGAGCAAGAACAACTTTAATAGCCATCTACCGCCAAACATTTATATTTGATGAAGTGAGTTTCAAAATTTCCCTTATCCAAAATTTTAAAAAATCGTGTTTTCTATATCAATCTATTCTGTCAGTAAACCTGCACCGAAAACACACTAGAATCTGAAAAAAAAGCCCTATATTTCTGGCATTATAAAATCTTGGTTTTTCAGTAAAATTAAATGGACGCAGTTAAACGTTTTTCGCAATTTCGCAAAATTTGATTTTCCGTATAAGGCGAGTTTTGAAACTGACATCATCATTTAAAATTTCTAATAAAATGATCTTTACAGATGATCTTCATAATAGAAATTTGAAATTTTGTGCTAATATATATTTCACCATAAGTATATAGAACACCTTAAAAGGAATTTCAAATCTTATTAGAATTTTAAGATTTAAAAAAAATTAAAATTTTAAAAAGAAATTTTAAAATATTCCTTGTGTCTTAATTTTCTAGATATATTCTCAATTTTGGATTTTAATCATGTAAAACTCTATTACAAACAAATCTGTGAATCGATTTTTTAATCCCTTAAATAGTTAATTTTTTTAGAGGTATTTTTCTGAATTCCATATAGATTTTCATCAAAATTCTGCATTATAATAAGTTAAAAGTCAAATTTAATTGTCTTAATGGAGTCGAAATTTTAAAATCCATACACAGTTTTATTTTAAGCAGTAGCAGGATTTTTCCTTATCAGTTTCATGAATTTTGATCTAAAATTAAGTAGCAAGAAGCATTTGAAAAATTATAAAAAAAGCTTAAACATCAGTATTGAGAAAAACAGATTTAAAGTATATTAAAAGGCCAAAAACGTGTTTTTCAACAAAATTAAAACACTTGTAACTTTGCGTAAAATAATCGCATACGCATGCGTTTTCCTCGAACGATGTAATACAAATTGAAGAAGAATAATACGCACAAACAGAAATGTCGATTTTGGGGTCGATTTTTACTCAAATGAAGATCCACGGTCCCTAAAAGGTATGAATGTAAATCAATGTACAGTAGAACCTCGATTATCCAAAGTAATTTGGGCCGACCCTCTTTCGGAAAATCGAAATTTTCGGATAGTAGAGAATGTTTCAATTTTAAGATTAAGGAGAAATATTTGCGCTATTTCTTATTATGGTAACAAGTGCTTAATAAAACTAAAGCAATAGCAAAATAGAAACAAGAATAAATTACCTCAATTTTAATTTTGTAGCTAAGTACCTTTTACATGTTTCACAAGGGTTTGAAATAATGTTATGTTTGTCATAGTTTCGTTTGTCTTGGCTTTGAAACTCTATCATGAAGTTTTTTAATATTATTAGTTCACGAGTATTACAGTACTTCTGCTGCTCCAGCCATGCTAAACCTTTTTCAAAACATTCAAAATCTTCAGAATTGCTAATTTGTTCGTTCCACTCTGCAGGTTACGGGAGCTGAAGTTAAATTCAAAGGAACTCTAAGAAAGGGGATCGAAAATATTTATATGTACTCGTAGTTCTGAATGGACCGCTTGCACACACGGAATTTCATAGTTAAAAAAAAAAAAAAAAAAAAAAAAAAAAGCTCTGAAAATGGATTTTGCACACAAGGAAAGTGATACTAAAAAAAAGCTTTAAAAATGGATTTCGGTTAACCGAGAGTTTCGATGTTCTACTGTATTAGCCAATAAAAAATAAAATCCAGCATTTTTTGCGAATAAATAAAAAACAGACTTATACTAGATGCATCGCATATAATATTCGAAAGTTATCGATTTTTTAGGTGAATAAATAAATTCATATAAGTGCATGGCTAAATTGCGTGTAACAAAAGGGGTTCAAAATTGTCAAGTTTTTTTTCTGTTTATATCAAACATGTTGAAGAACATTTTTCGTGATCAGATTGTAGAAGAACATTGTATAAAAAGCATCGTAAAGGGTTTCAATGACTAATTCGTTCGGTTACATGACCATTAATTAAGGAATTCGTAAGGGTTCTTTTAAAGAACGCAATGAGAAATGTTTTAAAGCGATGGAAACTTCAACGATGTGAAATGAAACTATGCTTTATCAGACACTTTTATGGCTTCATAGTGGCGTGTAAACTGGTCAAATGGAGCAAAATTAAACAGATTAATTTCATATTTAATATGTTACATTTAATTAAGAAATATATAAAGATCAGTTTTATATCGATTATTCAATTACTTTAGGAGAAATATTTTTAACAAACAATATTTTTAATAAATAGATTAATTCCATAGTTAATATGTTACATTTAATTAAGAAATATGTAAAGATTAGTTTTTTATATCGATTATTCTTTTTCTTTAGTGGAAATATTTTTAGTAGAAATATTGCGCCTGAATTAATGTTTCGGTATGAATTCAAAATCCATAAAATGATATTTGATTTCTTTTAATGATTAATGATTTTTAATATTTTCTGATCTCAGGTACACAAATGTGGACCTATATTCTTTTCTTCATAAAGACTAAACTGTTTGATTTTTTTACGTTTTAACTCTACTTCTATGTAGATGAATGTTTTGGCTTTGGAACAAAACTAATAAATGTCAGCACCTATGATTATTTCCTCATAGAATGAAGGTTATTTTCAATTGATTTTGGAAAATGCTTTCAGTATAGTGTGGCCAAAAATGTAAGAAATGTAGATATATTTTTTAAAAATTTAAACACCATGCAGTAAAAAAACATTGAAGATTTCTTTAACGTCCTAAAATTTGTTATAACGTGAATTTAGATTACTCATAATAACATTAATAATTTAAAGGAATAGTCATTACAGGAACTGTGTAATGACATTTTAAGAATAGTCATTACAAAGGAACAGTCAGAAATGCTCGTCATTTTAGATCCCTATGTGTGAACCTAAATGACCAATCCCGTAAATTTTCAGTTTCAGCAAAACGGCTTTTTCGGCATCTAGAGTGTCATGTTTTTGCACAAAAGCAGTGAATTTTTATTTGTGGTGCTGTTTTAATATCTGGTCTGAAGAGATTAAAGTACACTGAGAAAAATGACACTTTCAAATCTGAGTAAATTTATGTTTTAATTTTTTTATGAAACTTTTTGTTTCAAATATGACGACCCAATGCATTCAACTCTGAAATTCCAGAAATACTCAGTTCCAAACAAAATTACTTTTCATTCGTTAAACGTAGCAAATTTTACCAGGGTAGTTGAACTTATTCATATTATACCATTTGTTATGATTTCGAACGAAACGCTCCTTTCAGTAATAATTTATAACATAAAATGTGGCGAACTACATTTTTATCGTGTTCGCGGAAGAACACTTAAAAGCCGTCGTAATATAATCGCGAAAGTGTAAATTTTATTCTTCATCCTTCGAGATCGAAGAATGGATGAATGCGTAAAGGAAAGACTTTGCAGGTGGAATTTGACAACCACCAACAATATATAAATACAAACATCATGTATAATCGTGAATAAACATCATGAATAAAGTGTTGTGTGCTCATATTTGAGTATGTTCATGTTTCCAGAAATGAGTATATACATGTTTCAAACTTGAGTAATTTTGTTTCGGAGCCATTTTGACTATGCGACATACTCAGATTTGAGTATTTTTTACTCAGTTTTGAAAATGTCGTTTTTTAGAGTATAGAAACTGCACTTTATATTTAATAATGATACAGGGTGTCCGTCCACTCTCAACGGTGTCCAATGACTAATTTCTAAACCGTTAGTCATAGATATATAGTTCCATATACAAAATTCTTTTAAATGACGTAAAAAAAAAATTCTTTAAAAAATGTTTTTATCGATAAAAATATTTCTTAAAAAATTACGAAATTTAAATTTTTATGCGTAACCCCGGTCCTTTAAGTGATATTTATTAAAAAATTCCTATTACACTAAAAGTAAGACAAAAAAAAAGAGTCCCATTCATCTAACTCTAAATTTTAGTAAGTTATGAAACCTTGAATTGCATGACTTAATGCCAATTTTCTGCATCTGAACCAGGGTGCTCACTGGCTTTTGACCATCATTAGCGATTTGGCGAATAAGAAATAAAAAACACTAGTCAAGTAAAAAGAAAAATGTTAGCAAAACAGATTCGGCGTGAATACTGAAATATCTATCTTTAACCCCTTACGGTATCTCTTTTTTTCAATATGTTCTAAAAGAAGCTATTTTTTCTGTAATTGCTAATAAAATAGAAGTTCTACTACCTGCTACAAAAACTATTAAAAATAAGTAATACCTCACCTCCTAAATGTGTAAATGTTTCAGACATTCTTTTAGCAGTGTAAAAAAATTTCAAAACAGCCATCTTTGATTTGCCATTTTGAAAATATAAAAAAATTGCGATTAGTTTTCGACTCTAACCGATAGAAAAAGTTGATCGGCAAATGACACTTTGCATACAACTAATAAATAGTATGGCTAATGGCTAATTTCAATATTGCATTCCAGCAAAACTTTTCTCTATTTGGCACTTGATGCGAGTTAATTTTGTTCGTGTTTTTATCGACGCAACGCCGGCGCATAGATAGTAATTAACTGACAATAGATAACTACCTATCGCATAATCCTTTCTGTGTTTTTGTCTGCTACTAAACTGAATTGGAGTTGAGTCAGTATTATCTATAAATAGAACAATGTAAATGGCGCAGTGCAATTGAACATTTTTAGCGAGATCAATCGTTCAACAACGCGGATAAGAATCTCGACTGTATTAGCACGCACACACTTAAAAGGAGCAGAAATTGGACACTCGCAATTTGGCGAATCTGATTGTTCATTTACTCGCCAAATGAAACATTTTGTCGCAATTTGAAGCAATGGTGAGCGGCAGCGAGAACCCGGATCCGAACACAGATGAGTTGAGTAAAGCTATGTAGGATCGTACACAAAGTATTTAAAGTATAAGAAGGATTAATTTCGCGGGTACATTTCTGTATTGCAGCCGAAGGGAATTTTAAGAAAACTTTAAATTTATTAATAAAGTTTTAGATTAGTTAATCTAATAGCAATGTAAAATATGTATAATTTTGTAAATAATTGCGACTGTTGCTTTTCATCATTTCAATTTTTTAATATCCTTTTTTTTTTATTTTTCATATACGTGGTTATACCAATTTTTTTAAATTTGAATTTTTTAAATATAAAACTACTAAATGAGGAATCATACGTATGCTAAAAGTTTAAAGATTTACGGTATGTCTAATTAATGCAAATTTCCAGCGTATATAAGAATGTTAAAATTTTTATGGGAAACAAGTAGATGTGGAATAAAAACTTTTTTTTTTACTTTCTCCTATTTATTAAATTTAAGAATATTTAGTAAGCTTAAAAATCCTTCTACAATAACGATAACCAGTAATAAAGAAAAAAAATTCTTGTTAATCGTATTTTATCTCGTATAATATTATTCTTGAATATTAAAAGGTGTAACGTTTTCCTGTAATTGAAAGAAAGTTCGGCAATTAAAACTGGCTTTAAAACAACTTACAACAATTTTTAAACTAACTGACAACTTAAGTTTTCTTACTGCTCTTTCTAAGGCATTATTAGTTGATGTTAAATAAATAAAAATATAAATAAATAAATACATATATTATAAAATTATAGGCTAATTTTCTTTGCATTTAAAATTGAAGATTATTTGAATTATAGCTTTGCTTTATTACTGGATTTAGACATAATGCCATTTCTTGGGTTAATATGTTAAAAGAAAAAGATGATTAAATAAACTTCAAAATGTTAGTTTATAGAAAAACAAGGTTTAGATCAAAGATATTTGGAACATACTTTGGAGAACAAAGACTTTATTTTCCATGATAGATATCAAGACATTTTTATGAATTAATTTATGAAGTGTAATGTTGAAAAGAGAATTTTCTTAGTCCAAAGAATAATCGAAAATATAATAAATTTACTCTTTCAAAATATAACTAAAAGAAATTTTCATTTATTTTAAATTTAAATTTCTTAATCTTATTATTAATTACTTTGAGCATAATATCCGAAAACTTAAAAATGTATAAAATTAAATTAAAAAATAGTTAATAAATTATTTTTGTAAAATTCATCTTTTTGAATTTTTGCTGAAACTTTAAAAAAATCAAAGTATACCGTATGTTGAACAGCACTTTACTTTTTCAAAGACGTTTTTGAATATAGGTAATAAAAGGATCAAACATGGGAGAGTTTCATCTTTTGAATAGGGGAGGGGAGTGCGAAGAACAAAGATTAAGCATGAAAGATGTAGGCATTTTTATTAGATTTATGAAATATAAATATCAAACAGTCTTAGGTTTCTTTTAGCGTAAAAAATATCAAAGCTTCATGGGAATATTATAAATACAATATTACAAAATAGATTAAGCTAAAAGATAATCAAATATTTTTATTTAATACTTTCATAGAAGTCTCTTTCAAATTTTGAGACTTTAAATTCATATAAAGTGCAGTCGTTCTTTGATATTTTCAAATTAGATTTAAAATCAAGAATTCTATATATATAGTAAAAATGGAAGATGGAAAATAATGGTTTCTGTTTGTTACTAGATAAAATATATTTCTTGCTATCCAGAAAACGTAAAATTTAAATTTAATAATAATGATTTCAGATGTTATCAAAGAAAGAATGTTTTTTAAAAGGATTTTATAAAAAATGTCGTGAAATGAACAGAGATTTCTCTTGCTACAGAATCATTTTGAGAATTTATATAAAAGTCTGTGTTATATCTGAGCGTATAAATTGAGAAGAAATTATATTTATATATATGTAACTAAAAATACAAAAGTTATATCAGAAGTGAGAAATGTCAGGAAGTTCCAAAAGGTTTTCATAGAAAGATATATCTGTAATATTTGTGAAATTTTGCAAGTAGATTTTCCTTTATTTATAGTGTTCGATTAGGGGGACGGAAACCTAAACCGAATTTCGGTAATCTTCCTAGTTTCGGCAGAAAACGAAAACGAAACGAAACTGTACAAAAATGTCAATAAATTAATACATATATAAATATATACAATTATCAATTAATTATACGTATATAAAAACACATTTCTATCAAACAAATATACATATATATATGTATGTATGTTTGTGTATAGAATTAAAACAAAAACAAAACATAAATCATAATACAATTCTTATATTTTATTTCTTTATGACAACCAATAATCACAGGCATTTATCAATAATTAATTAACAATGTAGTTAAAAACTGGAGAATACATTGAATACTGAATATTTAATTTTAAAATATACACATTTTTCAGTTCTTTAATAGTTTGCATTTAAATTAATTGAAATAAACTACTTAAAAGTTTGTTTTAAGGAAATAAACATTAAATATGTTTTAATTAAAAAACTAATAATAACATTTTATAATTTATAATTATTATTAGTTTAGTTGAGATTTAAATATATACTTAAATTGCAACATTCTCAAAGTGAGCCATATTTAACAACATTGAGTACTTTAGATAATTTTAAAAATAAAAATGTAAGACTGAAAAATCACAATTTTTTTCTCAGATGTGCACAACAAGATAAAAAATAACTGTTTGCTTATCCCCCCCCCCCCCTGCGTTCACTTAAGAACGTTTTGATATTTTTCGGAAATTTTATCTCCGGGAACAAAGTTGTGTTTCTAACCAAAACTTTTTATTTTCATATGAAATAAAATGTAATTAATTCATCAACAACACAGAATGATTTTTTATTATACGAATTTCATCTCATTAAAAAATGTTTTAGGTATACATACCTCAATTTATCTTTAATAATGACTTTTGTAAATGATCGACATCTGTTTTACTACACCTTTTACAGAAAGCATTCGAAACACATCTGCGATTTCAAAGTGAAATTTTTCTATTACTGTTAAGTCAGCAGCTTTAAATGAGCACGTGGAAAGCATCTTCAAAGTTTAGCCATGTATGCATTGATTGCTTTATAATTAGCACTGACGTTTTGAGACAATGATGACTGATAATTATAAACAAGGAAGTTCATATCTCACTTGAGCCGATACAGTTCAAGTCAATGAGTGATGTTGAACATTTTCGAAGAAATAAACGAAATTTTTGGCATACAGATAGTTTCGGTCTCGCTCAATTTTCAGCGGAATTTTCGCTAAAAACAAATATTTGGCGAAACTCAGATTTTGTGCCGAAAACTTAAACGAAACCGACTATTCGGTCGATCTCTATTTATTTATTTATTCGTAAACGTATCCAGGAAAAGTTAATGCAATTTTTATGCATCAATATGCACTAATGTATCATAAACGTTGATTTTTCAACTTAATTACTAAGAATAGTGTTTTAGTACTTGTATAACAGATGAAAGATGTCCTTGTACAACAAAAGTGTGCCATAAAAACTAAAATATCTGCATTTGAATTTTATTTAAATTTTCTTCAGAATTGAGATTGTTTAAAAATTCGTGGTAAAAGAATTCACAAGTTAATTGTAAAGAATGTTAAGGAGACGTTTTTTAGTATAATGTTTTACAAAGTTGTGTACGTTTTAGAGATTGGGTTACTTTTTGTTTTTTACATACTTTTCTCTATAAATTTCAAGCTAACTTATTTGATAGAGTTTCCACACTTTTGGCTTGTTCAATAGACGGAACAAGCATTACTTTTAACACGTCGAGTGCCACGATGACCGACACTGAAACGCTGAAAATTTACAATGTTTAAAGTAATTTTTAAGAAAGTATAAACCTGTAATAAATAAAAGGTAGGTAAATTTTAAATATTTGTTCAGTAATTATTTAAAACAATGTATATTTTTTTTCAGTTTTGTATCATATTTTAGACGTCAGCCATCGGTGAATGACGCTTTTTAAACGGAAACTTTGCTCGCTTAACGTTTTAAGATCTAAATTTATTCTTAGGCTAATTTTGAAACTGTATTAGATTGCAAAGCAACTTAAAAAGAGATTTGAAAATTGAAAGACTTTTTTGGTTATAATAATTTTAAAATGTTAATAATTGATTAATAGACATTTAATGAAATTAGATAAAAAAGGAAGCTATTAGATATCACCTATGATATATTATATCACGTCAGCACCCCAGTACGTTATGAGAAATAAGACGATGTAACTGATATGAGAATTTTTAATATTAGATTTTTGGAAATAGCTTCTGTTGCAGATATTGTGCTTCGGTAGTAGATATTAACTTAGGACATGCATATCTGCAGACATTCAAAGAGTCATACCGGCTGCTCCGGCTAATTTGCTAACAGCTAATTAGCCAGCGCATGATCTATTAGAACTGTCTACTTTTGAACTGAAACGAATTAATCTTTTTGTTGATGTTAGAATTCTTTAGATGTAACCTGTCGAATGTCAGTTAATAGATTTTTATGTTCCGTTTTGTAATTAAATGTTTGTTTTGAGCCTTAAAGAATGTTGATTATTCGTAGAAATAAGTTACACTGAACCAACGTTGACGCTAGATTTGTTTTGAAATGAATGTTTAGAATATGTAGAAAATAAATCGAATACCGGCTGTGCTGAAAAAAGTGTGGAATGAGTTCTCGCACCACCTCGAACATCGTTTGTGTTTCTGGAGGGGCTGACATTGAACACTTACAACTCTGTTGGATTTAAACTTCCAACTGTTAATTTTGATTTCCGGTGAACAACAAAGGTGAACTTTTTTTTTCCTCTTAATAGCGCTGTAAATTTGAGATATTCATTTATGTACAGTCGTGGAAAAAAAAGTAAACACCTCCTACTAACTCCTCAAGAAATTATCGTAGAAGAAAGTGACTGGTACCGAACGATTGGAAATAAAGTCTACTTTTAAATGATGTATATAAAATTTGCTTAGACGGTCATCTATATATTAAAACGAACAATAACTTTGAATTTTCAATACCAGTACACAATTCTGACAGCATAAATGAACTCTACACCCTTCAATTAGTCTAAAAACAAATTTCTATGCAATTCGTACCATAAGTTTCCGATAAATTAATTATTTTAAAACGAGCGTATTTTAAGGGCTGTATCCAAATTGATGTTCTGTAATCGATTGTTAACCGAGAGAGCTCCCTTCTTGATCAGGGCACTTTAAGCAGTCAATGAAGCGTGTTAGATTACAGGATAGCATAAGAAATTTCAAAATATTTAGTCACTTCTATCATATAAACCATCATTTTGCCGTTTTTTAAGCATAATTTGAAAACTACTTGGAAGAAAAATGTGAAATTTTGGATTTCCATAAAGCAGGACTTAATAAATCTGAATCCATCAAGAAAATTGTAGGTTGCAATTCATATATTTTTTTAATATTAATTTCATAATTCATAATTCATATCAGAAAATTATAAAAATTGGAAATTCAACGTATTTATGATTGGGTATATTAGTTTTATTGCGACTCAAACCATTAGAGCATTAGGATTATAATTTCAGAAGTTATAAATAAACATTAAAAATGTAATTTAACATTAGAAGCACTAAATGTTGAATGTTTATAATTCAAAACTTATCATTCAAATGACGTGAAATTTGGTATCTAAGCATAGTTTGAACCAAAGATTTGAAATATCTCGTTAAAATTGTGTATTGTCATTGAAAAAAATGAAGCTTGGATTCGTTTTAATATGTAGATGGCGCCCTAAGCAGATTTTATATACGTCATTTAAAAGTAGACTTTATTTCCAATCGTTTGGTACCAGTAAATTTCTCCTACGATAATTTGTTGAGGAGTTAGTAGGGATGTTTACTTTTTTTCCACGACTGTACATTAGGGTGGAACTAAAAAACGAAGTTTCGAATTTTATATTCTAATAGTGATTATTTTTTTTCTTTTTAACTCCATAAAAAGAAAATATTTTTCTTTTAATTTTAAAATGAAATTTTCCAGTTCCTCAAAGCGCCTGATTTTCCATAAAAAACGAAAAAAAGCCAATAATTGCATGAAAAGTTTTTTAAGCTTATTGTTAAATTTATATTTTGCAAAATTAAATTAAGTGTTAATGTCCTGTAATAAAGAGAATAATTTAGTTTGAGTGCCTTAGAAAAGTTAGCCCCACTTTGTTTGACTTTTGTAGAAGCCAGCGTCGTGGGCGTCAGCTTTCATTGTCTCTGATTTATTTGGCTGTGACACATAACAAGTTAGTCCGATTTAACGGGTGTTAACAGTTTCTTTAATTATTTTTCGATAAACATTCGGTGTCAAAAGTGACAAAGTCTGTTAACGTACCTAAATCTAGATAATTGTTGAAGTGTCCTGTAATTCGTGTACCAAAACAATTAACATTAGACTGTCATTTTTGACGAACATATGAAGAAGTTATGAAACATTATTTTTGGGTTCAATTTAACATAAAATATGACAGCTGGAATCTGGTACACACTATTTCTAAAATATCTAAAGCTGTTGATGATACAATTAAAAGTGTATTGCTGAGACCTTCAATTCCAACGGTTTCTGATACACAAATCATAAAAAATGATTAGAGACTAGTGCGAGAAATGTCAAAATTTGAAGAAAAATATTAAGATTGGAAAGAATAATCCCACATCCAATATAAAATTGCAAAATGTTAGGTAATCCTGTAAAAAACATTTCTTTATGTAAAAGCACTAAATATTATCGTGTATCAGAACAAGAAAGTCACTTTCTCAAAGACCAAAGAGAGATGGGGTGATGGCAATAGGATCAATAGATATAAAAACTACAAAAAATGTGTAGCAAGACTGGAAATCGAAATATCAAGGAAAAAAGTTATTTTAAAACAAAAAAATGATGTTTTGATTGAATGATCGTCAAGTGTAAAACACAGTTCGGAAGAAAATAGTTCAATCGGTTGTTTTTCTAAACCTTAATTTGATAATCAACACAGTGAAAGAACCGGAGTATTAGACAGAACTGCAAATGTTATTGCAAATGGCACCTTAGAAGATATGGGTATTTCTGATGATAATAAAGAAAAGGTAACTGAAAGAAGGACTTGAAGATGACAAAGAGAAAAGAAAAGGAAGAATTTGAAAGAACAGGAAAGACGAAATGAGTTAATTTTAGAAGGTTAGTATTTTTATGGCAGAAAGGATAATGGTATGATAACTGAAGCAGAGGGAAAAAAGTATAAAGAATCATTAAAGACGAACATCTGGTCTCAGCTCAAAAGCCAGGATAAAAATATATTGGTCATATTTCATTGACATCTTCTTCTTATATTAATATAGCCACTGCAATTTTGGTGTATTTTCAAAATAATAATACAGACATTTCAAGTTTGAGAGTTATTAGGTGAAACAGAAACGCCTTTAATGCAAGATGCAAATCTGGAGTTGTTAAAACATCGGAAGCAATACCCTAAAAACTTTATAATGGATAATTTGATTATTACATGCAAATGAACTTTTTTCTTAGATACTTATTTCAACATCTTGCTGAAAAACTACGGGTATAAAAGGATTTTCTGGACCAGTAGGAAAGCGACTTGAAAAAATGCGAACATATTGAAATTATAGACTATAAAAACATTGATCCTATCTTGACGGTCTGATCGGATGAAGAACTTAAAAAAAGTACAAACAGGGGATAGGGGAAGACGGGGTACAATGAAACAAAATTTACTAATTTTTTTTTCCTATCCACAATTTTGCATGCACAAAAATATAATTAATGCATATTATTAATCTTGTATTTTCCCCATCTAAATAAATTTTTATTAGGTTATAAACAATATCTTTATGCTTGAAAAATAACAAAAAATAAATGTCTTACAGTGTTTCATTGTACCCCGTATGCCGGGGTACAATGAAACACATACTGGGGTACAATGAAACACTCCAAATGATAGAAGCAATTTTCACCCAGTATAGTTTATTTTATGAAAAATGAGATAAATACAAAAACAAAACTTGATTAATAAGGAAATTGATAAAAATAGTATAGTCTAAGATGAAAAATAAGAAAATTCTATTAGTTTAAGAAATACCTTTCATTTTACATTAAATTGGCACAAGTCAGTTTCAAAAATTAGCATTTCTGTTTATATTTCAGTTGATCCTGAAGGAATATGGGGTGGTAGTTTCAACAGAATGAGTTTTTTTTTTAATGTAAGTTTCTAAAAAAAAAAAAAAAAACCTAGGTTGGAGTCTTTATATCAAGTATTTCACATTTGACTTCATTTAAATGTATGATTTCTCCAACAGTATATATTTCCTTATGTTTTCATTTATACGATACTGCTTGTGCCATACATGTTGTGTGTGAATATCTCATTCTTAGTACCTCGATGACCAACTGGGCCTGGAAAAAAAAATCTGGATCATCATCAGAGTCTGTAGCAGGCAGAGTTTGTTTACAAAACAATCCCTTCTCAGCTTTTTTTCTCTTTCTGTTTTTTAATTGCTTAACAAGAGCATTTTTTACTGACCTGGTTAGAACAAAACTCTTTTTTTTCTGTTTTCCTACTCTTACTTCTAATATATTCTATTTACTACTTTTATTACTATAATAAAACATGTTTCATTGTACCCCGTCTGCAAGTGTTTCATTGTACCCCGCACTGAGGTTACTAAATAAAAATTTATTTTCAAACTTCTAATATTTTTTTTTTTTAGTTTGGTTTTGGAGGTATGAAGACAACAACCCAAAGAAAACAATGTATAGAAAAAATAATTATTACATATAACAACAAGGAAAAATAAACAAAATTACTTTTAGTAAAGAAAGTTACTTTCAATGGCGTAAAAGCAATAATCTTCTATTGCTACTGTTGTAGAAGTGTGAATGTATCCAAATCACATCAGTAATTGGAACATATAGTTGTATAACATATATATAAACTGCAACTCTCTATGACAAATTTGACTGATTTTACAAGTAATGTTTCATTGTACCCCGTGTTTCATTGTACCCCGTCTTCCCCTACACCTGAATTTTAGATTTTCCTTGTCATACTCAAACAGTGGAAACGTGTGTCAAAATTGTCCCGCGAGCTGCGGCAACCGTCTTTATATATTAAGCAAAAGATGGCTTAATCTTGGGAAAGTTGAATTCCCACAATGTAATGACAAAGTTTGCCTAAAAAGACAGTAAGTTGAATATCCAATTTAATTAATTCATAACAAAGGGAGGTAAGGAGGGTGGAAGTCGATATTTAACCACCTCCTCGTGGTGACTTCTGGATAGTATTTGCTAAATAAAAGTAGATATGAGCTAACAGCTACGTTGTTTACTTTCAGTTACTTTATACAGAAATTTCAAAACTTTGACCTCCTTGAGGAACCGGAAAACAACTTAATTTAAAAAAACTTTTTCAGCCAAAAGTTTAGACATCCAAAAAGGAAAAATGTTTTCACTATTATACATTAAAATAAAAAAGTTTTTTTTTTTTTTTTTTTTTACCTTATACTTAAGTTCCACCCTACTGTACATCCTTTGCATTATCATAAAGGGGGTGGCTCCGTTATTGTCAGCCAAAAGTGTGCAGCTTCCGACGTGAAAAAGCTGTTTTGGCTAAAATTCAATCTGATTTTAACCCTGATTCACACAAAAGATTCATATACAAAGAAAACAGTATGAGGTTGTTTGAACAAATACACACTAAATCAGTACAATAAAACTTTAAAACTAAATGGAAATTTAACGATTGTATACTTCTTGAAACACGTTTTTTTTCCTACTTTTTTCCGGAAAATTTATAAAATGCATTCTGTATGGATTGTTACTGCTAATTATCATTTTAAATTCAGATTTGGATAAGAAAATTCTCCTTATCAATAAAGAATACCACACAATATGTAGAATATTTATTTATGGTTATTTTTATACAACAAGTACAGAAATCAGCATATCAGAACGCTTTAAGGTATTTGTCTGAAATACATTTTATGATATTTTTCGAGGTAAAATTTAGGAAATGCAAATCATATTTGAAAATTCTGTACAAACAGTTGTAGAACACCTGCTTTTGCAAGACATAAAAGAACCCCATAAAAGTTGTTAGACCGTAATTTACATTCTTATCGTAGTTGTGTAGTTATTTTATGTGTGCATCTCAAAACTTAAATATTGAAATTTTATTAGCATTTTATACATTTTATTTCAGTGTTCACATAAATTTATACAAATAGCCTTCATTTTAAAATGAAGCTCATTCCTTTAAAATACTTCCCTATAGACAAAAACTGATAAAATTTGAATAAAAACATTTATGTTTATCGCTAGTATATACTATGTTTCCATGGGGAAGAAGAATATACTTTTCTTCGACAAGGATAAAGTTAGAGAAAACGGATCTACCGGAGCGCGTGTCAAATTAATTACAGTTTGTATGAGATATATTTTCTTCCGCTAAATGGTATCCTTTATTTTTTCAATGTTAAACCTCAAGTTTCTAGAAAGATTCGTTATATCCAGGTATAATTTCTATTATTTCCTGACGTTCTGATTTTCCTTATTCTCGAATGAGAAAAAAAGTATAAAACATTATATTTTTTTTATTGAATATTCTCTGGTGTGTCATAACGTGGAATTCAATCCTTAAAAGACATATTATATTTAAAAAAATCAAAATTAATTGGTTCGAAATTAAAAACATTAAATGATTCCATAAAGATAGTTATTTTTTCACGAAATTAATAACCCATTAAGACCAAATACACATAGGTTTGAATTTATTGAATTTTGTAACATTCTGGTAAGTCAGCGATTTCTAAAACTTTAATTTTGTAACAATTAGAAATTTAAAAGAAATGCTCAGATAGAATGATCGAATCTATAAAATTACTTTATTTTGCTTTTAAAATGATACTTTTTTCTTTTCTGAAAGTTTCAACCACCGCTTAAACTGTTATTCCAATAGCACTTAATACATAGTATATTATTGCTCACATAGAAGAAAAATATCCGTTTTAATTTAAAAAGAAATTCGTTCATTAAAAATCTGCCTGAACGAGTTAAAATTCCTAATTAGTGCAGATGTAAAAACGTTCTTGTTCCCATTTGATATACTTTGTTTTTAGAAACAGAGAGCACCTTTTTCTTCTTAAGAGTTAGCCTGACCAATAGGTCAACATTCTTTTCTTTTGTCTGGGTATATTTTTATTTATTTTTTATTGAAATTTAGGATTACATTTTCTGCCTCTCCAATAAATTGGTCGTATAAGTTTATAAGCATAAGTTTGTTTAGAAAATTTTAATTAATTTCGATTACATAAATTTTATCTGTTTGTAAGAAGCTCTCATAACATCGTCGTAGAAGTTAGACGGTACAATATCCGGAAATACGAAAATTGCAGTCCGCAAAATAAAATGTTTATTTAATGTTATATAATGCAATTTTCTTTTTTTACATTACAATAAAAAATATTCTTAGAAGTATTTTCAAGAGATGTTATATTCATAATAACACAAAAATAAAGCAATTGAAAGACTTAAAATTTCAGATTGTCATTTTCCTGGCATGTTTCACGGAGATGTGTGCAAAGTAAAAGGCTTTCTGCTATACTTTACAAATTTTTCTAGTTTTTTTTTTAATTTCTAATTAATATTTATACCTTGTATAACACATATATGAGGAAGTATTTTAGAAATAATTTTCCATAATTAAAATAGGATTGTCACTGAAAATGAATGTCATTTTCCTGGTCTACTAATTTTGTACTTTATGAGGTATAAAGATGGCGTTGCAGAGTAATTCTTCTTGTTCTTGACATAGTTCAAGTGAGAAATAGTAAAATCATTACTACCAGCAAGATCTTTTAGATATTTCTTTGAAAATGACGTGTTTAAAGGCTTTGTAAAAATTGAGTAGACTTTTATTATGTCATTTTCCTGGCTTCTATAAATTAGAAATAAAACTGAACATTACACTGAATTTGACGTACTATAGAGGAATCATGTTCCCTTAAACAAAATTAAAATATTAGATCTAAAAATTTAAAAAACAAGAATGTGAAAAATGTTTTAGAATGAAATTGTCATTATCCTGGCGGCCATTATCCTGACATACATATGCCAAGAAAATGACATATACTTACATAAAAAGTGTTCTTAAAAACATACTTACATAAAAAGTGTTCTTAATATCATCAAACTTTAACAATTTTACATATAAATTCCTTTATTCAGCTGTTCAAACAACATTTAAAAAATATCAGAAGCTTTGAAACGATTTAAATTTTCAAAACTTTTGTTTTCAAAATCTCGCATTTTGTGATATTCACCCATATGTGTTTAATTTTTTAAAATCTATATTAATAAGGCATATTAATAACATATAAAAAACTAACGATGTTATCAGCGTTCCATAATGAAAACAAATTAAATATGTGTAAGTGAAGTGCCTCAAAATTTACAAAATAAATATATTTTACTGTTCTTGTAATCTGTGTTATTGATCTTAATCCCCCCCCCCCTATAAAAAAATCAATCAAAATGGCAATAATTTGAGATCTCGTGCTTCATTAAAACAATCAAAACATTTATGTAAAGGGAAATAAATTTGATCCTATTAACCCTTTCACGTGCAACTAATCGTGTTTCTATAATGATGAAATCACACTAGAATTTTCGAAAAAAAAAAATCGAAAGTAAATAAAACTAATTTTAAAATTTATTTTCACAAAAGTTATAAAAGTAAAATTTAAATAAAAGCTTCTGGTGCTAATATCTATTAAAATTAAGTGGGGAGTAATATATCCCACCGCCCCTCAAGGGGTAAGAGGGTGGGGGTTGAGAGAGAGAGAGGAGATTACAGCTTAGGTAACACTGTAAAAAAAGACAAATGTTTCTTAATCTAGGACGGTGAAACATAATCTCAAAGAAAATATATATTTTTTACTTCTGAGTTACCCAAAATTCCCGAAAAGCGTGCTTTATTTTTACAAATCTCAGAAAGCAATATATTTTTGAGATTGAAAGATGCACTTATAGATTCTTGTCCTGCCACTGATTTTCGAAAACTTTTCTGAGTAGTTTTTGTAGTATATTAATCCGTTTTCAGAAGCCCAAATAGATGTTTTTCGGATACAATCCATTGTCAATTAAACAATTTCATGTTCATCAAACATGTTTTAAAGAGAGCCATGATGAGTTAACAGCATTCACAATTTACATTATTATTAAAATTAATACTATTTTACTACATTTGAATGAAAAAAATAACTTGGAAGCATTTTCGAAAATCAGTGGCAGCAAAAAAAATCTTTGTTTTTATAAATTACTCTTTAAATTTTGAAAATAGATTTGTTTCCGGGTACTAAAAATATAAAAAATGCTTTTTACAATCTCGGGTAACTCGGATGAGTTTATTACACATTTTCGTTCGTGGCTATACCATATTTTCTTAAATTAACCCTTTGTGACTGAACAGAGAATTACGTACATAGATAATAGTCTCATAAATAGAACACTCAAATTTTAAAGTGCACGAATTTACCTTTATAAAAAATCTACCTTTGGACGCCTCCAGCCTTTTTTATTATACAAAATTTACGGAGGTCATTTTGGAAATAACAATGCAAAACTCCTTAAATTATAACTAAAACTTTGGCATGATAATTTTACTCAGTATCTCCGTATTAATTGCTGTGTTGGGGGATTGCAACAATTAATAAAATATTTTCTTAAAGCCCACTGTAAAAGTAACTTTGACTTTTGATTATGTTGCAGATATGCAGCGCGGTGACACAAAGGTTGAAACATGTGACTTTTTTTAGGTGCGTTCGTAATTATATAAATACGTAGTCGTCGTTCGGTCCGTCTGCCTGACCATATATAACAGGGCAAAAATTATCCAACCGAATGGTCAGAAATTTTAAATATATAAATGTTGTAATATTTTGTCGAGCCATTTCAAATTTTATGAAAATCGGATGCATAGTTTAAATACAGGGACAGGCAAAAGTTTTCCGTTACTTTGTGGCCAATGAGAAAAAATTATTTTTAGTGCATTTTAATGATGTTACAGCCTTTCGAACAGAATGAAACTGGTATGCACATATGAAGTGCGTTAAAATATACGATCAGTATAATATGCGGTGCAAAAAATATTTGTAAAGCAAGTTATAGTAGGAACGCACCAAATTTGCCACGTTTAAAGTGCAATTTCCACCTTGTTAAGTTTTACAAAATTTACGAAGGTCATTTTGGAAATAACAATGCGAAACTCCTTAAATTATAACTAAAACTTTGTCATGAAATATGAACTCAGTATCTCCACCTGTTGAGAATTCTATGAACAACAACTGCTGTGTTGGGCGATTGCATCAATTAATAAAATATTTGTTTAAAGCCTCTGCAGAAGTAGTTGCAAATAAGGAACGCGGTGATACAAAGGTTTAAGGGGTCTTGTACCTTTTAAACGCGTCGAAAATTAACGAAAAAATTCAAAGTTTGAATTAGTCTATCTTTAAAACCTTTTTTATGTATAAACATGAAGTTTTGGATATTGATTAAACAGATTGTGCTTTGCTACCATTAATATGCTACCATTAGACATTTATCAGCCTTTTATAGAATTTGTGTATTGTTGAAATCAAAATAGCTCTTTTCTTACTCCAGAGGTCATTGCGCGCATGATATCTTGAGAAAGTATGTATGGATTGTCATGAAATTTGGTAAAGATATTAAACAAATATGTGTGTTTAAAATGAACTGCTTTTAAATATTTACAATAGTAATATTTTTAATTATGACCATTTTTATTCATTTAATATATATATATATATATATATATATATATATATATATATATATATATATATATATATATATATTAGACCAGAATTATTTCATTGACTACATAAATATATATATATATTTTGTAGTCAATGAAATAATTTTGGTCTAAGAGTAGTTAATTTTAAACATACATATATGTTTAGTATCAAAAAAGTAAGTATGTAAAGTATCAAAAGTAGGACAATTCCACCATAAAAATAATATGTAAGATGTACATTAAAGCCTCCCTAAAGCGATCACGTTCTGTTCCACTAAAATGGTTCTCTCCGAGAGGTGGTCTCTTAATGGAGGTCATGTTTAAATCTAGATTTTAATTATAAAAACTTTTCAAAGTAACAGACATTACATTACATTACAAGATAAAAACACTAAAAACAATATAAAAGGACGTTTCGGATTCATTTTATATTGTTTTAGAGTTTTTATCTTGTAATGTAATGTAATGTAATGTCTGTTATTTTGAAAAGTTTTGATAAATATGAATGAATTCAGACGTAGTCCTTTTGTTTATATCATAGATTTTAATTGTTGAAAAAAGGTAACAATTAATGTACCTAAAATTTATTTTTCACATTAGGAAAAAATATGAAAATTTAAGTATCAAAACAAAAGTTATTTACATAAGTTAATTACTGCTGAGTTTAAAAAATGTATACATTGACGTTTTCTTTGGTTTTACGGTTTTATCTTTTATAACTTTTATCTCCAAGTCCTTTCGAAGTTCTGTAAATAAATGTTTTTTTTTTTTTTTTTTTTTTTTTTTTTTTTTTTTTTTTTTACGGGAACAAATAATGACGATTTCATTAATTTATCTATTTTTTTGCGAAGTTCTATATATTTCTTTCTTGAGAGTTTCCTGACAGAATAGAGCAGGGGAGTTTATTGACCGTCATTCTTAATTTGTCATCACAGTTAAATTCATTGCCTAAAGGCAGAAAGGGGTTTAAACATTTAAAAGTTGCAGGAATAACAAAAAAATTCTAAACTTAGTTTACAAGTTTAATGAATAATGCGCTCTCCAGAAATATTTTCCTAATAAAACCTTCTTCAAGCGACCAGGAAGAAACGGGATTTGTTTCATTTTCTTCAAATAAATTGGTCGCTCATGGAGGGAGTTCAACTAGGATGGTCTCTGAATGGAAGTAAAATTAGTATTGAGCTTATGGGAATAAATTTCGTTCCATGAAAAAATGTTCGTTCAGAGAGGTGAGAGCTTAATGGAGGGGGTCGCAATGGGAGGTTTCACTGTATATGTTAAAAACACATAAACTTGCTTAATGGAACAAATAAACAAGAACTTTTTTATGAACTTGCGCAAATAAACTCAAATGATACAATGATAACTCAAATAAACTCAAATGATATCGACGTTTCGAACTGCTTCTCCAGTCGTCTTTAGGATACAAATGATGATAAAATGCTTAAAAGCCTAGAGATGAAAGCTTCTTGTCGAGTCTTCATCAATCATATGAATGGAAAACCTCAGAAAATTAAAAAATGAAATAATTTGAGATGAATCGAAAGTTCGCATAATGACCATGGAGTTTCACCAGCAATAAAGGGGAACTTTTTTTTTTCAAAGAAGCATGGTAAAACGAGATATTGCAAATAGGTAAACAATTAAGACTTTTTTATAATATTAAGCCAATTTTTGGTATATTATAAGAAGGACTATCATTACCGGCATAATTATAAACAAGTGGGTAAGTGTGATCACAGATCGCATAGAGGGTTTCGTTTAATATTCCTTTCCAGAAACTTTATCCTTTTGCAAAATCTTTTAGTTCCACATTTCGCAACCAGGGGGTGCACTCTATTCTAAACAAACCTCTAACCGAACGAAACTCCGTTTTACAACCTATCCGCAGTTATATTAGTCGAGGGGATCGGGTCTACAGCACCCAAGATAGTCAGACACACCCTGGGGGTAAAAATTGGAACTAAAATATGTAAGGTTATGGTGCTTAATATGAAAGAGATGTCAAAGGGGTATCGGCAAAAGGTAGAAAAGTGCCCCCCGGGTGAAAAGGGTGGAGGTTAGAAAAATTTCTACAAATACATAAGTTAGAGCCGCAGGGGTAAATAATATGACTTTTAGAAAATTTTATGATTTGTCGTTTGATGTGAGGTGTTCAGCTAAAAGTATCCAAAATTTCAAATCTTCAGCTTAAGTAGGCGCTCAGTTAGAATAAAAAAGCTTAAGATATACACGTTAGATCCCAGACGAGTAAATATAGGACTTTTTCAAAATTTTAGGACTTGTCGTTTGATGGGAGGTATTTAGTTACAAGTATCTAAAATTTCAAGTCTCTAACATATATAGTTTCTGAGAACGGGCTCTGTGACAGACTGACAAACAGATAGACAAACAGAGGAGTGGGGCGAATAGGGTTTCGTCAGATGAACGAAACCCTAAAAAGCAAGGTTAAGTGCAACAAATATATAGAAAAATATATAAAAATAAAAAAAAATCCCTGCCGGCTCGGGCCTACAGGCGGAGGTAGATATCGAAGTTAAGTACTAAATTCTCCAACAAAACTTAAATCAAGATTAGAGATAAATCCAGTTTCTTCACAAAGAGTGAGCTGTAGGGAGCTAAACTTTTCGTGAAAATTATAATATACAATAATACACACACTCATGTATATGGAATAGGTTTAAAAATTGGCTACAAAAAATTCAGAGAACCTTAAAGTGTTAAAATATGTTAATATTTCCATAGTCGGGTTTTTATCATGTTTTAATACGTTTCTTCAAACTTACATGGCGTTACATATTCACCTGCTGAGGTCCATTATATTTCCAATATGACGCAATATACATATTTTTTTAATTCGTCAAACTATTTATTTTATTTTGAGTTTTCATGCTGAAATCTTGCTCTAGAAAACTTATGACGTAATATTCAATTTGTTTTCAATGTGTCAAACTATTTAATTTTACACGTGAAAATTTTGCATTAGAAAAGTAATTGATGTGGTGAGAAATTTATTGTTTTTTCTTTTTTTAATTGTTGGCAACTGCTATAACGAAAAACTTTTATTTTTTTCCTGCCATTGTTGTGTAAGAGCTGGTTTTATCAGAATCATGTTAAGACAGTATTCAAAATTTTGAACCCTCCCCATTTCCACCCTCTTGGGCCGATTTCGCCCCTTTTCAATACCCGCCGAGATATTAGCCATATCAAAGTTGTTGACGGGTTTGAGGACAATCCGTGCATAATTGCGACTTTTATCGTGCGGACAAAATTTAGTACATAATACATACATACACATATATATATATATATACATAAACTTTTTAGGTGGGGTTGGTTTTGGGTTCCTGGGGTCCTATAATGAAAAGTTATGAAGGAATTTTTCAAAAGTCGCACCATGATAACGACTGCAATAGGTAGTATTTCTTAAGAAATCTACCTAATACAAGGTACAGTAAAAAAATAAGGTTTTTGTAGGAAACTCAAAGCGATATAAACTGAATATTATTGTAAAATGTCTGTTGTAAAATCTCTGAAACCACCGAAATCAGCTGTCACTGTAGAATATTCAGCACAGTCGTCACCATCTTTTATGAACCGAACTAATTTGTAAACCCATTACAAATTCCTACATTTCTCAAATACACTATATGGCCAGCGGTGACCGGTCACTTGCGATTTTAGACGTTTTTTAAATATCTAGAAAAATACATACGGAATTACCCTGAAACTGCAGATGTGTAAACAGTATAGTATAGGTCATATATTTCCTCGAAGTTTTATTCCGAAACCCAATAGGGGTCAGTCAACAAATGGAAAAAGAACGAATATCTTTTGGATAACCCTGTAAAAACCAATGTAGCAAAAGCGTTTAAACTCGAGATTATTAATAAGTGGCTTATTGTAATATACTGTGTTAATTTTTATGAGGGTAGCATATATATCCGTAGAGAAATAAAGGTTTTTATAAAAACATCCAAATTTCGCCAAGTTTTTTGCTTATAATTTGCAGAATTCTTGATATAAAAAAAAGTTCTTTTCAGAAAATATGACAAACAACATTGTACACAATACTCTGCAATAAGAATTAAAAAATAATACAAATTGGGTGAACAATGAGTAGGTTTACTAAAAAATGTTTCACTGCGCATGCGCGAATGCAATCTAAATATAATGTACTTAATGTATTAGCTAAGTATATAGAACAACTTTTGTGAAAGTCACAAAATCACAGCTTGGAAATTCTGAAAATTATCGTCGATAGAATGAGCTCGAAATCCGTTGTTCCCAAAAGGAAGCAAAAGATGAGGGGTTGTATGTATCCAAATATACAGTAGAACGGGCAATATTGCGCACGCTATCTTGGCACTAATCTACAGATTTGATACAAACCCTCATCTTTTTCTTCTTTTTGAGAACAATGGATTTCGAGCTCATTCTATCGACGATAATTTTCAGAATTTTCAAACTATGATTTTGAGATTTTCACAAAAGTTGCTTTATACACTTAGCTAATAGATTATGCATGTTATACGTTGATTGCATTCGCGCATGCACAGTGAAACATTTTTTAGTAAACCTGCTCATTTTTCATCTAATTTTTATTATTTTTTGTTTCTGATTGCACAGTATTGTGTACAATGTTGTTTGTCATATTTTTTGAAAAGAAATTTTTTTATATATTAAGAACTCTGCAAATTATAAGCAAAAAACTTGGCGAAATTTGGGACTGTTTTTTTTTTAAACCTTAATTTCTCTACGAGTATACATGCTATCCTCTTAAAATTGAATACAGTATATTTCATTAAGCCACATTAATAAACTTGAGTTCGAACGCTTTTGCTACATTAGTTTTTGCAGGGTTATCCAAAAGATATTCGTTCTATTTCAATTTGTGGGCGGTCTCCTATGGGGTTTCGAGGGAAAATCTTCGCTGAAATAACTGACCTGTACTATACTGTTTGCATACCTGCAGTTTCAGTTTAATTCCTCATGTATTTTTCTAGATATTTAACAAAACGTCTAAAATCGCAAGTGACCGGTCACCTTTAGCCCTAATTGGTAGTAAACAATATATGGACTATTTTTTCTTTTCATGGTAGTTTCGAATCACAATCTTATAAAAAATAAGTTAAAAATATAATTAAATAGCTTTTTGTAAAACATTGCTCTAAAAGTAGTCAGGTACTTTAAAAGATAAAAATAATAAACTTGATAACTTTTACTATAGAATAACTTTAATTTACAATTTTAATTTATTTTCATATCACGAACATATTTTTAATACCATCTTCAATTCAAAACAAGAAAGAAATAAGTAATCAAATGTTTTTTTCGTGTCATTTTTTTACAACTTTATTTGAAGTATTATAAAAATGTCAATTTTATCTTTTTTAGTACTTTGCTTTTTCAAAGCAGTTTTTGAAGATAGAAATAAGAAGAATGTAGAAAACATACAGGAAATTTCTCATGCTGGCATTCCAAGATGAAAGGCAGAACTGGCAAAGGCACTTGTTTTAGAAAGGCTTGTTTTAGAATACAAGCAGAAAAAGTAAAATAAAAAATATTTCGAATATTGCAAACATTATATCAATCGAAGTATTAAAGAAATAAATTAATTAAATACTTTTATGAAATCATTTTTCTTGAATAGCTTTTATTTTATGTCACGAATTCAAACTATATGTAGGATAATATCATTTTTCCATTTCTAAAGCAATTTTTTAGAAAAAGCTGATTGATTTCTCAAGTTTTAGAGCATACTAAGTGTACACCACCTAAATACAAAAAATAAAGAAAAGTAAAATGCAGAAGATCAAGAATATTGTCGGTGACTAGCATAAATTAAAATCTAATTTAAGTAACTTTTTTTACTGGTAAAGGATAAAAAGAAAGAAATAAGATCAATAGATTCCTTTTTAAATATAGATATTTGATTATTTTGTCTTCTTTCAGAAAGATTATCTTGAGAAGTTGCATGAGATTCTATATCGCGCTTTTTACGGTTCACAAAAAGGAATTTATTGTTATATATCCATAGCTAAAATGAAGTCAATAAGGTTTTACAAAAATGTAAACTTAGAGAAAAATGAAAAATTTATTAACAGATACATGCCCTTCACTTAAATAAAAAAAATAACATTTAAATAAATAAAACTTTCTAGTCATTGTGAAAATCCATTTATTTTTATTTATTTATTTATTTTTTTTTTACTTTTGAGAAGAGGATGAAAATGCATCTAGCGCAATGTTACTTTGCTTTCATGTGCCCATAACTTATGCTAAATATCTCTTTTTAAATTTAAAGAAAATCATTAGAAATATAAAGAAAAGGCTTGTTATTTCTCCATTTATAGAATAGTTGCAAGATTTCTCAAAAATTACCAGGGCTGCGAGGTCGGATCTGTTAAAATTCCCGGAGCCGGAGTCCTCCATTTTTCCCATAGACTCCGCAGCCCTGAAAAGTACACATGTTTCTTACAATGTAATGGTAAATCTTCGGGTGATTTTTATAGTGGCTGTATTAGATGATTTTATGTTCTTGTTTAGCCTATTATTCGACTAAAAACATGCTCTTTTTATATATAAATACTGTTTATATTCCTGTTTGATTTTAGAACTTTACAATAATGTCTTTTTTTGAATGGAAGAGGAATACTTTGTTTTCAAATTAGGAAAGATAGTAAATACAGGATTATGACTTTGATATTTATAGATAAATGTTAGCTCGAAAAAATCTAAAGTCTTTATGAAATGCAAATACAATATATCTAATGACCACTCAACAAGTCAACTTCAGTATAATATCATTTCTATTTCATCTATTTCACAAGCAGTGATAAGAAATTCTAAATTTTCAACCAAAAAGAAAAGGTATGAAATTTAAATAACGTCGCGGAAAACATAAATACTTGTTTTTTTAAACAATGTTTATATTCTAGTAACTATAGAAACAAAGCATTGAATTGTTTTTTCTAATCAGACTGGTATAAGAGAAATTGATTCAAGAAAACGATATGAGAGAAATATTGCATAAAAGTTTGTTATCTTCTCACTGCATGAGATCTAATTTTTGCTACAAATGTTGAAATAATACTTCAGATGATACATTTTCAGATTTTCTTTCACTAAGCATTTAAGGGGAAAATCTCTGTAGACGCCTCATAATCGGTGATTTTTCATTAATTTTTTAAAAGGTGATAAAAAATCGGATCATTTTGAAACTGTAACATAACTTTTTTACATCTTTGTAGACTACAAACAAAATTTATTTAAAAAAGAAATGGCGTCCTAGCAAAATTTTTCTTCGGGCGTCTCAGGCCCGAGCCCCGAAAGTGCTGAAATCATCACTCATTTTCTATTGATCTGAAAAAAACAAAACAAATTATTTTCTTTTTCTAACATATGCACGGGAAGGATAAACCTATAAAACGATAAAAAAGTATAAAGTAAAAAATTAAATACGGTTTTTAATAAAATGTTTAGATTTTTTACTATTTTTTCGACATTTTTCATCCTTAAAGAATTGTTTATTTACGGGATTATTTACACGAAATCTTTTAAACTTTAGGTACATCCTTCCGGTAATGACATAAAGAAAAGCCTCACCAAAAATCAGCCAAATCGACCGATAACTTTTTGAGTTACAACACGAAAAGTTTTTGAAAATGTAGTTTCGAGATAATCGCGTTTGAAGTTTCAATACGATAAAATTACTGGTTTTAGTGACTTACCGCTCAATCAGCGATCCCAGGTGCATACAATAGACCTTCGGATTTCTCTAAAAGCTGGTTTTCTTCGAGTAGCTGCTATTTTCGGGCTGTACGAGCTGCTTTCGACTGAAAAAGACTCCTCTGGTTTTGTCTCGTTACTCGCGCCTCATCGGCGTTTTCAGCAAAAACTTTAGCTTAGATGCCAACAACAATATTTAAATTATCCATAACTCTAACAACGGAAGTGCAGTCTTCATTAAATATCCCAGCAGCGATGTATGCTGAAATTTCAACAATTTATGGTCCAGAATGCAAGTGTTTTGGGGACAACTGCCAAACTGTTGCGTTAAAACTTTCGTTAGCGTTCTGGGTATGGCCACCCAAGCATCCTTGGAGTAAGTCATCGCTAGATAAATCTTGGTAGATTGGTAGGAGATGCTCTTGAAGTTCTTGAGGAAGTAAGCGAGGGAGATTTTCGTTTAATCTTCCCTACACTGTAAAAAAAACCACTGTAAATTTGCCAGCACAACTCGATCACAGTTGAATGTACTGTATCTTTCTTTGGTTTCTTGACTATTTAAATATGAAAAATACAGTAGTTGCGTAAAATTAACAGTACAATGTACTGGCAAATTTAGACGCATTTGGACCACAGCACAAACTACTAGCGTCCAAATTGCCAGTACACTGTGCTGTTAATTTTACGCAACTACTGTGTTTTCCATGTTTAAATAGTCAGGAAACCAAAGAAAGATACAGTACATTTAACTATGATCGAGTTTGTGCGCGAGATGAAAAGTACTTTGTACTGTAAAAATGTCGGGGTTTTGTTACAGGTTTTTTTGGCCAATATATTATCGAAATATTATATTTTCGAAATATGAAAAGAAAAAAAGTCGATTTTTTGAAATTTCTAAAAGGACTTCTCCCCTTAAATGTTTTGAACAATGATTTTGGAAAATGTTTCAAGAACTTTATATGTGTAATCACTAAACAAACTGTTTACATAATTAAAGAAATTTACAGAGACAAACGATGACTTTAATAAGTAAAATATGAATGATAAGGAATCATAATTGTTACTTTAAAAAGAAATATATTTATTTTTTAAATCAATCATTATAAATTGAATATAGAGCTCCATTTTATTTTTTCCCATGATAGAAAATAAAGAGTGTTCTCTCTTATCTTTGACATGTAGTTATTACCTATACCATTATTTTTGTAGCGATATCATCTCACTTGAACTGTATAACGTGAGTTACTCAGATAGAGTAAGAGGCTTGGTCTTTTGTTGGACGCTA
The DNA here is from genome assembly GCA_963932465.1 of Maratus speciosus. NCBI lineage: Eukaryota > Metazoa > Arthropoda > Arachnida > Araneae > Salticidae > Maratus > Maratus speciosus. Next base: position 33,559,850 of record OZ010791.1, on the reverse strand, counting down.
ACATTCTCGCCTACTGTTCATGAGATACCTAGTTCATATACGGACACCACCAATCAATTTCCAAATTTTTAGCCTGTACAAAACAACCACAATCATTAATAAATTGACTTAATAAAATAGTCCAATCTTGAACGCCAGATTCACCTTTGTTTATTATATAAAAACATGGAAACATCTAAAATGGTTCATTTAAAACACATTACTACATAGGTGTGACAAAATATATTCAAATGTTTTTAAAAATTAAAAACAATAGATGTTAAAATGATAAAAAGCTACTCCGAGCGCTTTCAACTAACCTTAAGCCTTTGTCAAGGAGAAGAGAATTGAGTGATAAAAACACTCGACGCTCGATATTCACTGCTACACATTGGCCGGAAACTCACCTCAGGAAGCCCACAGGTGGTCGTATTCATTAAACTGAAGGATTTCTTTCTGTTTTACTTTCGGTGAAAGTAATGGTAATGTATTGCGGACTGCTTGGGAATTTGCAACATCGTACTCCTTTTGCCTCCCTCTCGGAATGGTTCTTTGGACAACATTTTTGCACTTATAGCGAAAATTGACGTTGTGTAGGGTAGATAGAGGCATGTTTACGTATGGGGTACATTTACGCAGTGCACTTTTCCCGAAAAGAGTTATAACTGGCGCGCCACCAGTCATGACAGATTGATGCTGTTCCCTAGCGGGTATTCTCATACGCTTTTGAGCGTCAGTTGAGCTTCGTTCTGGCATGCGGAAAGGATAATCGGTTTTTCTGTCAAGGTGAGTAAATTTTGTGTTGAATTTATTGAAACTTATTGTGAACTAATAACGCTTAGTTATATTAGTTAGTAAATAAATATATGAACATTAGCAGAATTTTACCCTTTTTGAGAACTGTATTTGTATGAACAGTAATGTTATTAATTTTCTTTGAACGTTACAAATAAATCCAAACATGGTGACGGGGCACGTTTACGCATTGACATCGGGTCACCTTTATGCACGTTCTTACTGCGTAAACGTGAACAACTGGGACCTTTTGAAAAGGCAGGAACAAGGGTTGGCACCAAGAAAGGGAAGATAAAGAGGAAGTCTACAATCCTAACTGATACTGCGGTTAAAGAAGCCCTGAGACGAGAGCAATTAGAAGCAAAAAAGAAAAAAACCCTAAAAATGATGGCACAACAAAACAAAAAGATGAAATTACGTAAATATTTAGCAGTTGCTATGGAAACAGAACAAGAAAACAGCAAAGGAAAAAGTATGAAACCAAATACTGCAAAAGGGGAAAAGTTGGTACACTCTGGATAAAAGAAAATAGTAAATGAATCTGATGACGAAGATGTAAACTGTCTGTATATTTATTGTTTGAAATCATTCAACCAATCCAAAAAAAAGACAAGACTGGGTTCAATGTCTTAGATGCAAAAGGTGGTCCCATGATAAGTGTGCAAAAAGAAATAATTTATTTTTTGTCTGTAGGAACTGTAACAATGATGATGAAGGACTAAATAGTTTCTGTTTTTAATTACAATAAGCCCTATGTTTTTAGTTTAGCCTATAAAATGTTCTTTAGTTGATTCTCTTTAATTTTTTTTTTTTTAAACAGTGTTTCAAGTTATAAATAAAACATTTCAATTTGATTAAATATTTATTTCGCTTACTCCTTGGTATCACTAATAATATGTGTAAACGTACCCCACTTGATGCGAAAAAGTTGCCCCGTTTCCGGGCCAAGTTTACGCAAAGGACTTCGACCTAAAAAACATTTTTTTTTTACGGTTAAAATTTAAATAGAGCAACAACTGAATGCATAAATTTTGACTTTATTAACTGCTTAATAAAACTACAATCTCTAAAAGTTCCTTCGTTAAAATATAAAAATTAGAAAATTCATTGAAAAAAAAACCGCGTAAATGTACCCCGGGTACCCAACAGTTTGTACAACGCATATACAAACACCATGAAATTTCAAAGAATCAAAATTATTTCCTGTGTGTTAGGTAAACATCAATTTACTGACAGTATCCTTAAATATTTCAAATTCGACAATTATTCTGTATTTTATATTTGTTTAACAGCCCCGATTTCGGCGCAAAATATCATTTACAAATTGGATTATATCAAAAGTGTTACCAAATTCTAGCGTAATTCTGCCGAATTATATTAAAACAGCTTATTTATTAATACCCAATTCTTTATATCAACACTCGATGTAATGTTTCGAGGTATATATATTCAAAGAGTAACAGTTGAAACGAGAAAATTCTTAAAAGATTACGAAAGAGATACTGTTTGAATAAAAGTTTATGTAAAGATACACTTAATACCAATAAATCTCTTTAAAGTATATCAAGAATGCTTAAAACTTTAGAGAAATATAAACTAGTGTTTTCAGTAAACGCTGTATGCATAATTAAAAGATTCCAGAAGTATTAAGGTATTTTAAACTTATAAAATGTAATCGAAACAAGCTGAATCGATGAATGTTTATCGCGTGTTATGTTATATTAATTAAAACATCAGTTTTAAATTTAAAATGGTATTTACCTGTTGAAGAAACGAAGGAGATTTGGAATATACAGTAAAACTTCTGAATAACGGACACCTTGGAAGCATGGAATTTGCCTACTATTTGGAAGCATCTGCTATATACAGTGGAAAAAATGTACAAATATATAGGTGTTGAGGATCAAAAATATGTCCGCAATTCGGGAGCGTCCCTTATAAATATTTTACTGTATTAGAAAAAAAAAATATTCCCATATGAAAATTAAGACAATGTACAGTCGTGGAAAAAAAAGTAAACACCCCCTACTAACTCCTCAACAAATTATCGTAGAAGAAAGTTACTGGTACCGAACGATTGGAAATAAAGTCTACTTTTAAATGATGTATATAAAATTTGCTTAGGGGGCCATCTACATATTAAAACGAACCCAAACTTCATTTTTTTAAATGGCAATACCCAATTTTAACAATATACTTCAAATCTTCAGTTCAAACTATTCCTAGTCACCAAATTTCAAGTCATTTGAATGATAAGTTTTTCAGTTATAATCATTCAAAATCTAGTGTTTCTAATGTTAAATTACATTTTAATATTTTTATTTATATCTCCTGAAATTATGCTCCTAATGTGCTAAATTTTTGTGTAGCAATAATACTAACATACCCAAACATAAATGCGTTGAATTTGCAACTTTTATAATTTTATGATATGAATTATGAAATTAATATTCGAAAAAATTATGAATTGCAAACTACAATTTTTTTGATAGATTTAAAGTTATTAAGTCCTGCTTTATGGAAATCCAAAATTTCACATTTTTCTTCCAAGTAGTTTTCAAACTATGCTTAAAAAACGGGAAAATGATGGTTTAAGAGGCCATCTATGATAGAAGTGACTAGATATTTTGAAATTTCTTTTGCTATCCTGTAATCTAGCAGTCTTCAATGACTGCTTGAGTAGCGCTTAAGAAGCCTTGATGAAGAAGGAGGCTCTCTCGGTCAACAATCGAGTACCGAACTTCCATTTGGATACAGTCCCTAAAATACACTCGTTTTAAATAATTAATTTATCGGAAACTTATCGTACGGATTGCATAAAAATTTGTTTTTAGGCTAATTGAAGTGTGTAGAGTTCATTTGTACTGTCAGAATTGTGCACTGCTAATGAAAAAAAAAAAAAAAGTTATGGTTCGTTTTAATATGTATAGGGCCCGCCCCCTAAGCAAATTTTATATACATCATTTAAAAGTAGACATTATTTCCAATCGTTCGGTACCAGTAACTTTCTTCTACGATAATTTGTTGAGGAGTTAGTAGGGGGTGTTTACTTTTTTTTTCCACGACTCTAGTTATTTCTTTAGTATTAATGTGATTTCAACATACCGGATATCCTAAAATGGACTGGTTATTTAAAAAAAATCAATTACTTAAAAATGATGACAGCTATTAAAAAAAATCCTGCTGGAGAGTTATGTAAGATGTCAGGAGTTTTATTTACTGCGATTCCCTGTTTTAGTTCCAAATAGCAATGATAGATGGAGTTGAAAGAAATAGGCACTCAGTATATTCCGAAATCGAAATCAAACAGCATTGATACAAAGGAGGAAGGTTATATATATAAGGAGTGAGTCTCATTTTACAGTATAATCTTGTTATTTGGGATCCACTCCATATATTTAACCTCTTTCCTTCGCATCAATGCTGTATGATTTCGGTTTTGCCCTAGATTGAGCACCTGTACGATTGGCAATGATAAGCAACGATTATCAACAGTAAGTAAAACTGGCAATTGAGAACCTTTCTTGGCGATCTCTCTCCTGCCCCGAATAATGCGTAAGTACCAATAAATGAATAAGCACTTTTCAATTATGTTTGAAAGTATTAAATAAAAGAACAGTTTTCTTTCTGAAAAAATTGAATGTATAGAAAGCTTACGATTCTTGTCAGCTCACGCATCTGTCTAATTCTTATGTATGACAAGTCTAAACTAGTATATTGTGGCCATCACAAAACTTTCTTCTATATAAATCACGTCAATTAAATCATTTAAATAGTACAAGAAATTGCATCAATTTAGCACCAATTCATTGCAATGTGTATCTGAATTTGAAATTTGATAAAAATTCGTGCCTTAGTTCTTGAAATAGAGCTATAGCGGAAATTCTGAAAAATGTAGCATAGCAGCGCCACCTGTTGAGTGATTTACACCAATACATAATCAGCAATGATTGATATACAGGTATACATGGATCTGAAATTCGTTGAAAATCCAAGCATTAGTTCTTGAGATAGAGCTATTACGGAAATCACAAAAACAGCATAGCAGCGCCACCTATTGAGCGATTTATACCAAACTGTATAAAATGACAATTCATGTCAAGGACTAACTGATTCTAAAGTTTGATGAAAATTCGTGCATTAGTTCTTGAGATACACCTATAGTGGGAATTCTGAAAAATACAGCATAGCAGCGCCACCTGTTGAGTGATTTATACAAAATGTACAAAATGTCAACTCATGTCAAGGATTAACTGATTCTGAAGTTTGGTGAAAATTATTGCATCAGTTCTTGAGATAGAGCAATTGCGGAAATCGTAAAAAATGCAGTATAGCAGCGCCACCTGTTGAGCGATTTACACCAAAACACAATCAGCACTAATTCATATCAAAGTATAGTTGAATCTGAAGATTGATGAAAATCCAAGCATTAGTTGTTGAGATCTGTAATGGAAATCGTAAAAAATGCAGTATAGCAGCGCCACCTGTTGAGCGATTTACACCAAAATGTATAAAACTTCAATTCATATCGAGGACTAACTGAATCTGGAGTTTGATGAAAATCCGTGCATTAGTTCTGAAGATTGAGCTATTGCGGAAATCGTGAAAAAGGCTGCATAGCAGCGCCACCTGTTGAACGATTTACACCAAAAACTAATCAGCACCAATTTATGTCAGGGACTAGTTGAATATAAATTTTTATTAAATTCCGTGCATTAGTTCTTGAGATAAATCCCCCCACAAAATTTGTGTCACATACAGACAGACTCAAAGATGCACAGACTCACAGACATTTTCTAAAAACATGTTTTTCGGAATCTCTGACCCCTAAAGCGTGTAAATCCGTCGAAAACCGAAAGTCGAAAATTTTCATGAATCCAATTTTCATTCTTGTAAAGATAGAAGAAAGTAAAAACATAGTAGAAATGAATTTTTATAAATAAATGCTAACTTTTTATATTTACCTAAATATACATTGTTTAATTTCCTTTATAGTGAAGTTTATATTAAGCATTTTTGTTTGTACATTGAGATTCAAATCTGATAAAATTTGAATTTTTCTCGAAAACTTACTTATTTCAATTTGATATAAACATTTTTTCCGTAAAAAGAAATATTATTTTAATAACAGTGAAAAAGTTTTGATTAAAGATAATGACTTCAATTTGCGGAATTAAAGAAATTCCCTACAGACGTTTCGAGAACGGTTTTGCTTCGATGAAATTTATTTTCTTTCGATAAATGTGGCCTGTTTTATTTCAAAGTCAACCCTCTTTTTTCTAGCAACATTTTCTTATGCTTTCTTATATATTCCGTAATTTATTTTGTTATGTCTGTTTTCTGTTTTGTTTCAGCACGAATCAACGAAATGTATAGCACTTGTAGTTTCATATTTTATTCTTGAATACTGTATCGTGTGCCATAATGAGGTTTGTTCTACTATATGAATCTCAGGTGAATGCACGACTGTTTTCTTATTATTATTCTAGACGCAATTAAGGGGTCTCAGGACTCTTAAAGCTTCAAAATTTTGGAAATTTTAATTTTTTTTTTTTTTAGACGTTAAACTCCGATCTTTTCTGAACATCTTAATATAACTGTTTCCTTGAAATTTCCATTAGAACAGAAGTTATGGCTGTTAGAATTATAGCTGCTCAATAGCTGAAGCGGCGTTTCCGAAACTTTGAAGCCAATTTTCTCCAAATGACGTTTTCGGGCATAACGTGCAGGATATCTAAAAAACTTCTGAACATTTTTTCATGACAATTTCAAAACATATGTTTTATGTTAGTCTGTAGAAACTGAACCTAAAATTTCTTTTTCTCTGTTAAAAAAAAAAAAAAAAAAAAAAAAAAAAAAAAAAAAAAATTGATGATTATACTGTGATTATACTGAAAATTGTGTATTAGCTGAATACATTTTTGTATTAAAAACATAAAAATGCTTTAAACATAAATTTATTTAGGTTGAGAGTAATTATTATAATCTGAAGTATAATTAGGAACAAAAAATTTCATTCTAGTTGTAAAATTTATTTTGTAATTATTGCGCGTAAGCTGTTATACCAATTTTATACTCGCCAAATGTCTGACAGTTTGGAGCCCCCTATAAATACTAATTATGCATCTTGCAAATTTTTTAAATACATGACAAGAAAGATCTTATGCAATAAAATTTTGTTTTAAAATCATATATATTTTAAGATATTAAACGTTGCAAAGGATCTTCTTTTGTCATTTTTTTTTCGATTTTAAGAGACATGAGACCTCCTAACGGAGTCTAGGGATCAGAATTTTATTATATTTATTTATAGGCATCTTTAATGAGTTTTTTCCTGAAATGTGTATCTCTAAAAAGATTACTTTAAAGACAAGAAAAGTTTTTAAAACCTTGAAAGAAAAAGTGAAATCTTTAATTTATATAAATTTTCCGGTAACCGATGAACCGTTTAACCGATTTCATTTTTTCCCTCTTGTGTGCTGAAACGATTTCTTATTTTTTTTTCAGTATTTGTAAAAATATTGCTTACAAAATTTATAATAAATGTGAACGTTTAAAAAATCGATTTTTGAAAGGGATTTTTACTTCGAGGAATATATTTTCAAAATTTTTATATGCAGTTAAAAATGCTGAAGAGAGTTTATTAAAGATGTAACGTAAAAACACTGCACAAAATTTCATACACATTTCTTGCAAGAAAGTTTAAATACATCCTTTTAAACGGAAAAAATTATAAAAAAATGCAGTAGGATGAAATAGGCTTAAAGTTTTTGTTACGGACGGGTAGAGACTGACAACAGAAAAATTCTTACATCTGGTGATGTAATCATCGTAGAATAATGGTGTTTGTTCTATTTATTTAACGTTTTAAGTATTTTATTTTTTAAAAATGCATTTTTTAAAGAATTTTGACCACCGGGCCTTCTTAAGTTAAAATCACTTTATGCTAAACAAGTGCTAAAATGGTATTGTTTTCCTTTAAGTGAGTAAAGAATGAAAATTCTGAGAACAATGTAAACTAGTTGAATGTGGCAATCCGAAAACTGTCTTCTATCTCATACATGTTAATACTTCCTGAAAAATGCGGCCAGTTAGTTGATTTACAGCAAAATCTGATCAGCAACAACTTATGTCAATTTCTAACTGAATCTGAAGTACCGTGAAAATCCGTGTATTAGTTTTTTAATAGAGCTATGGCGGAAATCGTAAAAAATTCTGCATAGCAGCGCCACCTGTTGGTGGATATATATGGCAAAACCTAATAAGAAACAACTTAAGTCAACTTGATAATTGAATTGAAGTTTGTTCTTGCGTTAGTTCTTCAGATAAAGACGTTGCGGGAATCAGGAAAAATGATATATAACAGCGCCCCCTGTTGGGAGATGTACACCAAAACATAGTAAACATCAACTCATATCAAGGACTAATTGAATCTGAAGTTTGATGAAAATTCACGCATTAGTTCCTGAGATAAAACCATTGCGGTAATCGTAAAAATGCAGCATAGCAGTGCACCTGTTGAACGATTTACACCAAAAGCAAATCAGTACCAACTTATATCAGGGACTAACTGAATATAAATTTTTATTAAACTCCGTGCATTAGTTCTTGATATAGAGCGCCCACAAAATTTGTGTCACACACAGACACGTAGACAGACAGACTCACAGACAGACTTACATACATACTCACAGACAGACATTTTGTAAAAACATGTTTTTCGGGATGTCCGACCCCTGAAACGTGTAAATCCGTCGAAAACCGGAATTCAAAAATTTTCTCGAATCCAGTACTTTCTTCTTGTAAAGATAGAAGAAAGTAAAAAAGGAAAAGAGTTTCACATATTATAACCCTGAAGGGAAATATACAAAAACTTCTTCCGAGTAACACAAAATCAAGAAAAGCGCTCTTTACATTTACAACTCAGATTCAAAATATTAGAATAATTACTTTTTTTTCACAAACTGGAAATATCCTTTGGTAATTTAACATCTTTTAATGCAAATATGCAAACGATATTTTTATTAAGAACTTATTGTTGATTAAACTTATTTATTATCTTAAAATTAATATAATTTCTGAAAAGAATAATTGAAAAAAAAATTATTTTGAAAAATCAAAATATTAGAATATTTATTCAAGTGGTTCAAAATATTAGAATATTTTGCATCAATTCTCCTTTAATTATCACCAATTCATAACTGGTGGCATCATTGATTAAATTCAGACGATTTTATTTAAAATCGGTGTTCTTTTTACAGTTTGTTTGCTTTTTCGTCTTAAAATGGGTCGTGTGGGTGATATTCCTAAATCTATTAAACTTCGTATGTTTGATTTGTATCGGCACGGTAAAAATCAATGTTATATAGGGAATTATTTACATTGTTCGAAATCAAGCGTTAGTAAAATACTAACACAATATTAAAAAAATGGAAAATTTCAGAATAATCGCCGAAATGGCGGCCGAAAACCAAACGCATGTGCTAGAGCTGACAGGAAACTGAAGCGTATAGTTAAGAAAAACCGACTTAAAAGCGTGCAATTCTTGCACCGAAAATGGAAAGAAGAAGGAGTTGAAGTTTCTACATCGAGAACATTAAGACGTCTCCATAAATTTAAGTTTGAATCTCGTATACCGAAAAAAAAATCTCTCATGACTGTAAAACAAAAAACGTATAAGATTCAATTGGTGTAAATCAAGACGTTTATGGAGCGAAGAAGATTGGGAAAATATATTATTTAGCGATGAAAGTATGTTTTGTATCTATACAAGATAATTTCATCCCTAACTAATATGTTTTTCCAATCTTCTTTGCTCCATAAACGTCTTGATTTACACCAATTGAGTCTTATACGTTTTTTGTTTTACAGTCATGAGAGATTTTGTTTTCGGTATACGAGATTCAAACTTAAATTTATGGAGACGTCTTAATGTTCTCGATGTAGAAACTTCAACTCCTTCTTCTTTCCATTTTCGATGCAAGAATTGCACGCTTTTAAATCGGTTTTTCTTAACTATACGCTTCAGTTTCCTATCAGCTCTAGCACATGCGTTTGGTTTTCGGCAGCCATATCGGCAATTATTCTGAAAATTTCTATTTTTTGAATATTGTGTTAGTATTTTACTAACGCTTGATTGCGAAGAATGTAAATAATTCCCTATATAACATTGATTTTTACCGCGCCGATACAAATCAAACATGCGAAGTTTAATAGGTTCAGGAATATCACCCACACGACCCATTTTAAGACGAAAAAGCAAACAAACTATAAAAAGAACACCGATTTTAAATAAAATCGTCTGAATTTAATCAATGATGCCACCAGTTATGAATTGGTGATAATTAAAAGAGAATTAATGCGAAATATTCTAATATTTTGAACCACTTGAATAACTATTCTAATATTTTGACTTTTCAAAATAATTTTTTTTCAATTATTCTTTTCAGAAATGATATTAATTTTAAGATAATAAATAAGTTCAATCAACAATAAGTTCTTAATAAAAATATCGTTTGCATATTTGCATTAAAAGATGTTAAATTACCAAAGGATATTTCCAGTTTGTGAAAAAAATAGTAATTATTCTAATATTTTGAATCTGAGCTGTAGAAATCAGTGTACTTTCGAGATTAAAAAAAATAATAATAAATAAATAAATAAAAAAGATTTTTGAGTGCCACTGACATTCGGAAACATTTCCGAGAAGTTTTTACAGAGCATTAATCAGTTTTTTAGAATCAAAACTGATAAAATTTCAATATTTTTCTAAAATATACTTATTGACATAAACATTTTTTCCATAAAAGGAAATAATATTTTATTCTCAGTGAAAAGGGTTTGAGTAATAATAATGAGTTTCAATTTGCCGAAGTAAAGGGACTTCTCACACACGTGTCGAGAACGCTTTTGTTTGGATGAAATTTATTCTCTTTCCGTAAATGTGGCCGGTTTTATTTCGAAGTAAGCCCTCATTTTAATAGAAACACTTATTTATGGTTTCCGATATTTTCCGCAGTTTATTTTGTTAGCTCTGGTTTGTGTATTGTTTCAGCACGAATCAACAAAATGAATGACATTTGTAGTTTCATATTTTATTCTCGAATACTGTCTAGTGTGCCATAACAAGGTTTTTTTTCTCCCAAATGAATCTCAGGTGAAAGTGCGACTGTTTTCTAATTATTATTCAAGACGCAATTAAGGTGGATCTGATAGTCAGAATTTCATTTTATTTATTTATAGACATTTCTAAGGAGTTATTTTTCTGAAATGCATGTCTCTAAAACGATTAAATTTAAGGCAAAAAAAAGTTTTTAAAACCTTGAAAAAAAAGTGAAATTTTAATCTTATATATTTTTTCATATAACTGATGAACCACTAATCCGATTTCATTTTCTTTTTTTTGCTATTGTGTGCAGAAAAGATTTCTTCTTAATTTACTTTTTCACTATTTATAAAAATATTGCTTACGAAATTTATAATAAATGTAAACGTTTAAAAAATGGATTTTTGAAAGTGGTTTTTACTTCGAAGAATATATTTTCAAAATTTTTGTATGCAATTAAAATTGCTGAAGGCAATTTATTAAAGATATAACGTAAAAACACTGCACAAAGTTTCATACAGACATCTTGCAAGAAATTTTAAATATATTGGGCATTCTCACAATCTTTTAACTTTCGGTATTCAAAATCTGGTGAAATTAAACTTACTAAAATAACATTTTAATCTGATCTGATAGCCTTAATGATTCAAAATAAAGAAAAAATGGTCAGGAGCGAAATTTTTTTTATTTAACTGAGGTTTAAGTTAAACTTGCGAGTTTAATTTTTCCTAACATTTTACCACTGTAACTTTAAATTTTATTCTAAATTTTTACTTATAATGAATATACATAGTACTCACAGGACATTCAAACAAGAAATAATAACAATGTAGTAATTTTAGTACAAAATTTTGGTATAACATTGTCTTAAAGGGCTGTTAAAGAAGGGACGGAAAGAAAAAAAGTGGATGGTATAGGAAAAAAGGGGCGGTAATGGAAAAAAAAAAGAATGGTAATGAACATTACCACTACTTTTAGGCAAATCATGTTAAGACTGAGTGATAGCCACAATTTTCATTGATTTTTAGAAACAGTTATTTACATTGGATTAAATCAATAATAATAATAATTTATCTCTCGAAAAGTGCAGGAATAAACCTTGGGGACGGTAAGACTATCAATAAAGCCATGATGCTTGAAATAGATATTTAAATTCTGTAGTAAATTTCCTTTCAGAGAATTTTAGATATTCTTTCTTTAGCATACTTCTGCATGAGAAAAAAAGTTGAAAAAAATTCTCTGGCTGCATCTGAAGTGATTTTCTGTATAAGTTTATCAAGAGGGACGCTAAGCAATCTAAAACCCAGGGACAGAGTTAAAAAATAATAACAGCCATAAAAGTGTGTGCAGGTTAATTTTTTACTACATATTTATATAAAACAATTTTCCAAGTTTTGGAAAAAAATTACATCGAATTACGTTTATTAAAAACAATTTTATACAGACAGCTCCAAACTTAAAAATCATCATCAGGGACACTGGACGGTATAGTAGGTTTCCTGGTATTTCGGTCCCCAGCATCATCCAAAACTTATTTATCTCGTTAATATTGTTATGCAATCCTGCAATGGGATGTTCCCCAGTATATGAAGAAAAAACCCCACAAGAATATATAAGAATATATATATATATTATTCAGGGACATTAAAAGTCAAATGATTGTGAGAATGCCCCATATCCTTTTAACCTTCTCACCGCCGCAAACTGATATATCTATTTACTAAGTTGTAGGTTTCACTGCAACACAAATAATATTTAAATGAATATAATTCTACAGATAAAACCCAGTTTTAAAAAATTAAGTTATGATTAATACTCTCAAGGCTAATATACCTATACATAATAAACAATTTTATATCATGTTGAAAAAAAGATCTTTTTTCAGCATTTTTGATAGGTTACAGAGAAAAAAACATTACAATTTTGCCCTTCTGCTCAGCGGTCAGGGGGTTAAACAAGACAAATTATAAAAAAATGCCTTCTGAGGAAATCGTCTTAAAGTTTTTGTTACTGGCGGTTAAAGACAGATAGTGCAACACAAAACTTTTTACATCTGTTGATGTAATTTCATTGTAGAATCATGAAGTTTGCTTTATTTATTTAACGTTTTAGTATTTAATTTTTTAAAAATGCATTTTTTTATTTAGAATTTTGACCCCCGGATCTCTTAAGTTAAAATCACTTTATGCTAAAAAAAATGCTAAAAAGGTATTGTGTTTTCTTTAAATGCGTATAGAATGGATATTCTGAGAATAATGTAAAAAAGGAAAAAGAATTTATGCTTAAACACATATTATAACCATGAAGGGAAATATACAAAAACTTCTTCGGAGTAACCCAAGAACCCGAAAAGCATTCTCTATGTTTAGAAATCAATGCATTTCCGAGATTTAAAAAATAAATTATAAAAACAAAGCTTCTTGACTGCAACTGACATTCGGAAACATTTCCGAGAAGTTTGTACAGTGCATTAATCAGTTTTCAGAATCAAAACTGATAAAATTTGAATACTTCTCTAAAATATACTTATTGACATAAACATTTTTTTCATAAAAAGGAATGATATTTTATTCTCCGTGAAAAGAGTTTTACTAATAATAATGAGTTTAAATTTGCTGAATTAATCTTTTCGTTCCCTGGGTCCCCAGATGGGGCCTCCGTTTTGTCTCATTTTATTAAGGGCACCCGAACGTAATTAAAATTTCAATATCAGAATGATATATTTCGAAGTTTAAGATTCGAACTAATGCAAGTAAAATTCAAATCTTGCTCTGAAGTCAAATGGTAGAAGATATAATTCAGTAATAATTAATAACGTTGCATTAATACTCAGTAGCGAAGAGGTTCAATGAACCTCTCACACACGTTTCGAGAACGTTTTTGTTTCTGTGAAATTTATTCTCTTTCCATAAATGTGCCCGGTTTTATCTCGAAGTAAGCCCTCGTTTTTCTAGAAACACTTATTTCTGATTTCCTGTATTTTGCATAGTTTATTTTGTTAGCTCTGGTTTGTGTTTTGTTTCAGAACGAATCATCGAAATGAACGGCGCAGTTTCATATTTTACTTTTGAATACATTCTAGTGTACCACAACGCTGTTTGATCTATCCTTGGGTGAATGTACGACCATTTTCCAATTTTTATTCTAAACGCAATTTTTAAAATTGCTTTGCACTATTGAAAAGTTAAAACAGTCGTGTTTTTGATTTAAATGCGTAATGAATGAATATTCCGAGAACACTGTAAAAAAAGGAAAACAGTTTCTTTGCACTATACAGGCTGTTAATGCATTTATGTGGCATTCATAAAATTGCCGTTAAGAAATTCTAAATCTCAGAACGTTTGAGTAGTTATTTTTGTAAACTATATATAAAAATAAGTTCAAAACATCAAAGTACTCATTAATTGGTATAAGGGATAAACATAAATTTTAGAAAAGGCAAAGGCAAAATACATTTATGTATTTGCATTTCGACATGTTTCATTGCATTAGACGGCAACATTTTCAAGAAAATAAAATGATAAAAATATTTTCGCAAATATTCAAAATTCTTTGTGATTTAGTTATTTTTGGTTATCAGAGAGATAGATATTTCTTTAATAAAACGTACTAAAATTAGTACTCAAATTTTTTTAGTTCGAACTCGAAATTTCTGAATAAAAAAACGCGCCAGATTTGGTGACACTTCTTTGTGGCCTGTACCGTATTAATGTCGGAAACTATAGTATAACCCTTTAAGACCTGAAGAGTTTTGGTAAAATTTAAAGGTCTTGTTTTTTAACCCTAATTAACAGGATCATATTTGATTGAAAAAAATATTAAAAATAATTTCCGATGGTAGGTTACATCAAGGGAGTATTCACACAATTGTGCTATGCAGGCCCGGCTTTAAATCACAGAAAAAGAGGAAATTGTTTTTTTTTTCTTTTTCCTTAGGATCACCTACACAATTGTGTAGGTCAGGTCTTAAAGCAGGGATGGCCAATCTGCGGCACGCGTGCCACAGTATGGCACGGCGGAGTTTTAACAGTGGCACGCGAAGACTTATTGAAAAATTAAAAAAATGGAAATAATAATAGGCAGAAATCCAGATAGAAATGTTCCTTGTTAACTGTCCAAAGTTAATTTTCGCATTAAACTTAAAAGAAGTCTTCACATTTTTCTAATAAGCGCCTGAAATCCCCAATAAAACTGATATGTTGTGGCCATCACAAAACTTTCTTGCATATAAATCACGTCAATTAAATCATTTAAATAATACAAGAAATTGCATCAATTTAGCGCCAATTCGTATCAAAGTATATCTGAATTTGAAGTTTGTTGAAAATTCGTTCATTAGTTCTTCAGATAGAGCTATAGCAACAATTCTGAAAAATGTAGCATAGCAGCACCACCTGTTGAGTTATTTACACCAAAACATAAACAGAACTAGATTATTTCTAGGTATACCTGAATCTGAAGTTTCATGAAAATTGGTGCATCAGTTATTGAGATAGAGCTATAATTATAGCTATAGTGGAAATTCTGAAAATGCAACATAGCAGCGCCACCTGTTGAATTTACATGATCCGGCTGTCGGATATTGCTGTAGGTTTGGATCAACATATGTTTGTGAACAAATGTTTTCTATTGTGAACATAATAAAATCAAAATATCATTCAAGATTAACTGATATGCACCCAAAACCCCTAATTTTGTTAGCATCTTCAAAAACAATCCTAATATTATCATAATCCTAACTTTCTAAAACAGCTAAAAATTAAAAAGCCACATTCATAAGTAAGTACTGACTGTTTGTTTAATAGTTATTTAGAATTAAATGCTTCAAGTTATTCATTTTTACTTTATACATAATCTGGCTGAGCCTTTAAAAATGATCATTAAAAATAAAACATAAGTTTATACTTTTGTTTTATTTATTATATTATTTTTTTAATCTCTACTACTCAGACTTACAGAAAAAATGTGCTATTTGCGTAAAAATCACATAATCAGCCAATACATGATTTCACTTTTTTATATTTTTTAGTATGTTTGAAAAATTGGAAGTGGCACGCATAATTTTCATTCTTCAGATAGTGGCACTCTTCCCAAACAGGTTGGCCACCTCTGTCTTAAAGGGATAACCATGAACGAAAATATACAACAAGTTACAAATTAAATTAAAAAAATCCAAAAACCTGACTGCGTAAAAAGTAAACTTAAAAATATTTTAAATAAAGACACAATCTTGCTTAATGGTACACAAAACACGAACTTTAATAAGCTAAAAGTTAATTTCTGCTTTTCGAGCTGTTTCTACAGCCGTCTTCGGGAAAACAGGATGGTAAAAAGGCTCAAACTTCAGAGACGAAAGCTTCCTGTGCAAGAGATAATGAGTCGAAACTTGTCCAATGATTTGAATACAAAAATGTAGTGTTGCCATCTAGTGAAAATAAATAATTATTAATAAACTGAGATAAAATGAATCAAAAAAGTCGATTTAAGAAACCACGAGTGCCGCCATCTACACATGAGGGACAAAACCACGTTCAACTGAGTTTTCATTCAAGTTTTGGCAACATAATACAAGTTTAAGCTGAAATATTATAATTAAATGCTGAGTTATGACTTTATGATATTATGCCAGATTTTTGGGATATTATAGGATAAATTATCGTTACAAGGTTTATCTTCACGTGCAATGATTTCGATTCTCTAATTTTACTTTCAAAGGGGTTATTGCACGGAAGTGTAATTTTTGCTTCAGCAAAGTTAATATGGCAGACTTCATTAGCTAAGTGGAACATAGAAAGAGCTGCATTCTGTTTACGATGTTTAATGTCTCTGCGATGCTCCATAATCCTTACTGATAACTTACGTTTTGTCATGCCGATGTATACTATTTCAACATTATTAGATAACGTAGTAGTTAATGTAGTAGGTAAAACGTAGAAGTTAACTTTTATCTTATTAAAGTTCGTGTTTTGTGTACCATTAAGCAAGATTGAGTTTTTATATATTATATTTTATGGTACAATTGTCCAGTATGTGTTATTAAAAAAGGTTTTTTCGTCTCTACTGCCGTTTCGTATTTTACAGCCGCCATTTTGAATTTATAAAAACAAAATCTAGCCTATAAAAATTGGACGGTTAAGACGAATCAATAGAGACCTCATTCATTAAAATCCATCCAGCCGTTGGGATGTTCCGAGGGTATAAAGAAATCCACATACCCGCACCACATATATATATATATACACCCAGATACGCATCAAACACACAGCCCTTCTTGGCAGGCGGGCAAAAACATCTTCCGACTAACCCAAGATTCCGAAAAGCGTTTTTTTATCTTTAAAAACCTTTAGAAATCAAACTATTTTCGAGATTTAAAGAAAAATTTATATAGTTTTTACTGACTTTTGGAAACGTTTGTAGAGTGCAATAATCAGTTTTCTCCCTTCTATTATACATTTTTCGTATGCTATCCATTCTCAGGTAATCAGTTTCATGTACAGTAATACCTAGAATTACGTCAGCAATTCGTTCCAAAATTACACTGTTAAAAATCTGCAGCTTTTGCTGCATACTCACTCCACCGCTTTTATAGAATATTTTTCTTTTGACCAATGAGAATGCTCCATAATATAGTCAAGTAACAGTTTTCTATACAAGTGGAGGAGTGATTAAGCAGCAAAAGCTGCAGATTTTTAACAGTTTAGCGACGTTAAGTCGAAAATGACATAAGTCGAGGTACATTTAGATAAGCAAAAAAGGATAAGTAATAAAAATTCTCGAAAATGTAATAAGCATATTCTATTGTATTTAGAGGTATTATGTTAAATGCATTTAACATTAACAAAAAAATGCGTTTGGAATACAAGGATTTGGAATAAATCAATAACTTAACTGTTAACTTACAATATTTTGTTCTTCTAACTGCCCCGTTCGAGTTTTTGAGGATGTGAAAAAATCTTGCAATGAAGTTTGAACCGACATATTTTTCTTTTTTACTTTTAGCAGCTCTTTATAATAACAGAGTGATTTTTCTAAGCTTTTCAAAGTGACTTTTTTTATTTGTTTGTCACTATTACTTGACAGTCGCGTGAAAGTCGCGTGGAACAAAAAATTTTCAAAAAAGTTCAAAGTTCGTCTTAATTAATGAAATATTTTTTACAAGCCAGACGATGTAAATGCAGGTTGACGTAAATCGAGGGGACGAAAGTCGGGATACAACTGTACAACAAATATATTTTATAGAAAAAAACATAATAAATGAACAGCATTATCATAATGAATAAAATGACTATTATTTTGTTTCTCTTACATATATAAATTCAATTACGAATCTAAAATTTTAAATGCAAAATAACAGCATTCTGATATTCAATATTCCAGTTTTAGAGAGCTGGTTCATATGCTATAAACGTTTCCTGTAAATCAGTGCCAGCACAAGAAACTTTAATTTTATTATTAAGTCTTTAAATATCGAAAATATATTAATTTCTGACGTTTCTAATGATGAAGCACACTTTTCGGAGTCGTCGTAAATCTGAAGAGGTTATTGCATATTAGCGCTCGTAGTTATATTATAATTTCGTAGATTAAGGGGGTCTCAAATTTTAGAAATTTTATTTTTTTTAGATATTAAACTCCTATCTTTTCTGAACAGTTTGATATAATTGTTTCCTTGAAATTCTCATTAGAACAGAAATTATGGCTTTTAGAGTTATATCCGCTCGGTAGCTGAAGCGGCGCACAGTGGAGTATTTGGTGGATTTAGCCGGCCAAAAATATTTCTTATTGAAAAATTTGACTAAAGTTTTTTATTGATTAAATTTTCAGATTACTATCATTTTTTAGTAGTTTTCATTGAAAAATAGGATTTTTTTAAATATATATTACAGGGTGTATGTAAAACATTGTAACATGTAACATGCACTTGAATTGCAACAAAATGTTAATGAATACTCAATATTAATCTTTTCATATAGAGTAATCATATATAGATATATAGAGTAATCATATAGAGTAATCTTATAGAGACTCATCTTTTCATACAGAGTAAGTCAAAAAGTAAAATTTGTAACACAATATTGCAATTCCTTT
Organism: Maratus speciosus; assembly: GCA_963932465.1. Taxonomy (NCBI): domain Eukaryota; kingdom Metazoa; phylum Arthropoda; class Arachnida; order Araneae; family Salticidae; genus Maratus; species Maratus speciosus. The sequence goes on along the minus strand of OZ010791.1, from coordinate 33,540,883 downwards.
TAAAAATCCGAATATAAATGGTATTTTTACCATTTTGTTATCATGACTCTGTGGATGTTTTGAAATCGATATCAAATTACACTATATATTTAATAAAGATATGCTCAAAATTTACAGATTTACTTTTTAAATATTAGGTTTATCAGAAAATTCTGTCGCATAATGGTATTTCACGCCTACTTTTTTAAAATTCAGATTTCTTCATTGGCACCACTTTTTTGAAATGGTAAAATTCCCATTGTTTTCACCTTAATGTGAAATGTGAAAACTATGGGAATTTTACCATTTCAAAAAAGTTGTGCTAAGGAAGAAATCTGAATTTGTTTTAAAGTAGGCGTGAAAGAATATTATATGATAGAATTTTTCAGTAGACCTAATATTTTTACATCTTATTTTTTATATAAAAAAAAAAATGAAATTCAATGAATACGCTTTTACAGAGTTAATCAAAAGTAATGAAATGAAATCAGACATTTAGTTATAACTTATATCATTTATTTTATTTAATGGATATAAAATATTACAAAAATCTCACATAAATGTATATATATACATATTCGTTGACAAAATATCAAGGTTATCCATGTGATGATTCGTCTTCGGAATAATAACTTTCATCACTAATGGGATCTAGGTCACACTGATAGTAGGAAAAAGTAAAGCTAAAGTCTCGAAGTAATCTCGTTAGTTATGTTCAAATTGTTAAAGGCTTTTGAAATAGCTTCATAGATGAATCAATGCATTGTGGATTTTGTTTCAGATGAGGCATTGCAAATTTTACCATCAACCATGGTTAATAACATGGTGTGTTGTAGACTTTCCGTTTAAGGTTACTTTTGCCCCTTCTAGTGTGTTGCTTTCATGCTCAATGTACGAAATTTCTTCCATAGTGATATATACAGACTCTTTTACAAACTTAATTCTCATGGGCCGACAGAATCTAGGCGATTAACGCTTTGGAGTTTGCCAAATCATACTTTTGTATAATTTTAAAAATTAATCTATTAATTAAACAGTATTTTAAAAAAATACTGGTCAGATATGTAAATTGGAACTTTTTTATGACCGAAGATGATACATTCTGACAACAATTGCAATTTATCTATCGTAGAATACATTTCGAATTAAAAAGGAAATGAAAACATTAGCATTTACAAAAACATGCAGTTGTGTTTTTGAAAGGAATTCTTCTCAAATCGCAGTTTTTCGCAGCTACTGTTTTCAAAATTATTAAATGCATATATGGAACTCTCATTTAATGCAAAAAAAAAAAAAAAATCATCGGGATCTATCCTGATGAATAACAAATATTTTATAGAATATTGAAATTAACAATACAAATTTCAAAAATATACCGCACATTTTATGTCGCTTTATCATATATGTTAAATTAACAAATATAAAAATATTCATGTGCAATGTAAACATATATACATGGTCATTAACAATCCATAACGATATGGTATAAGGAAAAGTTTAGGGAGAAAAAATCACACTGAAATAAACAGGCACTAAATTGAACCGCAAAGTACAAATAAAAAACTCATTGATACAATCAAGTTTTACCTTTCCTGGAACTCGTTTGCTCAAGCAACGCAAAAATTTATATATGTACGGTGAATTCCCATCTATTTATCTTCACAATTAGCTACATTTTTATCTCCTCAACTGCGTTTCGAAAAATTAACTTTTGGCCGGATAAATTCGAAAAATACTCCAATGTGCGGCGTTTCCGAAACTTTGAAGACATTTTTCTCCAAATGGCCTTTTAGGGCATAACGCGCAGGACATCTCAAAAATTTCTGAATCTTTTTTCATATTTTTTTTTAAACGTATGTTTCATGTTAGTATGTATAAACTGAACGTAAAATTTCCTTTTGATTGTTCAAGAAAATATTTTTTTAAGTGATTATACTGTTGAAATTTTCCAAATTATGTATTAGCTAAATACAACGTTGTATTAAAAATATAAACATGCTTAAATACAAATTTATTTAGGTTCAGGATAATTATTACAATCCGAAGTATATATAGGTACCAAAATTTTCATTCTAGTTGCAATATTTATTTTGTAATCTTGCGCGTAAGCTGTCATACCAATTTTCTGCTCGTCAAATATCTGACAGTTTGGAACCCCCTGTAAATGCTAATTCTCCATCTTGAAATTTTTAAAATACATCAAATGAAAGAACATTCTTATATCTTTCATCACAATAATCACAAAATTGTGTTTTCAAATTATACACATTTTAACATATTAAGTGTTGGAAACCGTCTTTTTTCATTTTTTTCAATTTTAAGAGTCATCAGACCCCTTAAAGAACATTTGTATTTTTTAGAGTGCGTGTGAAAATTATATTAGAACAATAAAAGGAAACACGAGTTTAATGCATGTCACCAATGGAAAAATTTAAATAAATATCAACCATTAAGATACATTTTTTCGCAGAAAATCCACCTTTTCTTGTGTTTTGTATAAACCATCTGATTTTTCGGAAATACTTATTTGTGCTCAATGTGAATGCCGGTTTTCATTTTTTCTACCACATATTGTCTTATTTCAGCACGATATATACAGTGCAAATTAATTGGGACAAGCTTAATTTTTGATGAATTACGTTTTTACCCGACTGAAAGGAAGGGTTATGTGTTTCACGCGTATCTGGGCATGTGGATTTCTTTATACCCCCGTAGCATCTCAACGGCTGGATGGACTTTAATGAATGAGGTCTCTATCGATATGAATGAGGACTCTATCAATTCGTCTTAATTGTCCGATGGTTATAGGCTAGATTTTGTTTTTATAATTTCAAAATGGCGGCGGTATAATACAAAATAACGGTAGTGACGAAAAAAAAATATTACGCACCCTATTGAGTGACATATCATTGGATAGGTCTTTCAAAATGAAAAATGATGTTTCATTGACTATTTTACAGTCAGAAGATCCGTATAACTATTGCACAACCTGGAAGTTGTGTAGATAAATCTCTAGCTTTACTGCACTCTAACCATCATAGACATCTATAGGCCTCATCAAAACAGTGTTTATAGATAGGAACTAACAATTAAGCGCAACTTAAAAGTCATCACTTAAAAAAAAAATGTTTCACACTGATGTGAAATAATTAATTAGTTCGCTTTTTACGCAATCGGGTTTTTTGATTTTTTAAATTAAATTTTTTGTTTAACAAGTTTTTTCGCTGCCTGAAATCAGTTCCAACTGCCTTCACCTACTGAGGGGTATGTATGACCTTAAGTATTCTAAGCAGGTTTGACAATGTGATCCTCATACATTAGATGGAGAGGGAGAATTTTTGACTCAGTTTGTTTCTGCCGCCTTTGGAGGAAGTTTGAGATTGTTTGAATTTGTCGCGATGGATATCACTCACAGGAAAATGGGTAGAATTGTAACATTAATTGAGCATTTATCTATGATTGTAAGAAATATTTAAGCAACAGTTGGAGTTTGGAAATCAAGTGTTTCGAGGATAATTAACACTCAAAAATTGTTTGGGACAGTTTCTTCAAAACAAAAGGGTAACGATGGAAGAAATTTAAGACAACACCTCGGACAGACAAATTTATTTTACGAAATCGTGAAATACATTCTCGCAAGTCAGGTACAGATCTTCAGAGAGATTTATTAGCTACTGGCGTGAAGGTTGCTTCATCGACAGTTAGACGCAGGCTTATTGACGCGGGGAGAATTTCAATAATACCGATCACTAATCCTTAACACCTGCAATGAAAAAAAAGTCTCGCTTGGGCTAAAAACTACGAGTATAAATCCTGGGATGCACAAGGCTGCAAAAACGTCCTTTTCAAGGGTGAAACGCATCTTTTAGCCCAAGTGTTTCGCGCGAAAACTCTGAGGCGTAGCGTTGGAGAACCTATCAGACAGAACATCTTCAACAAACTGCTAATCAGCGTCCGAAGAAGATGTTTTGTGTTTATTTTACATCTGCAGGACCTGGAACCACAGTACCAGTTTAATGAATCACTAACTCGATAAAATACACTCAAACGCTACACGACAAAATGGTGCCTCCTATGCAAATGTTCGCTAACGATGCCGGTGGGTTTTAATATGACACTGCTCCGTGCCATAATTCTAAAAAGTTAAAGATTTTTTTTTAATAAAAAAATTCGAGGTTTTAGATTGGCCTGCCAATTCTCCTATTGTAAACCAATCGAAATTTTATGGAACCTTTTGTAGAGGCAGATCAACACAATTGACTGCTGAATCAACATGATCGAAGATTATTAGTGTGTTCTGAGACTAAAGTCCCTTGATATGAAATAACAGTTTATTCATAAGGGTTTATACCCTTCATTTCAATTTAAAAATTTGTCTTCCTAAATATACACTTTAGCTACGACCACTTTTTAACACTTAATAGCGCATTCTTTACTCGGGTCCGATTTCAACGGAAATTGAGTAATTCAACATAGCTTACGACTCTCTTATAGTTTTTAGTGCTATTTTTAACTGCCAGGATTCGCATTCTTCTCTCGGGTGCTCTGGTCCGATTTCTACAGTATTTGTCTCATTCAACTTCGTTTTCTATTATCTCATAGTTTATATTTTCAACTTCCACCGCCATGGGCGAATTCTTATTTTGGGTTCTGTGGAAACGATTTCAATGGGGTGATTCAACTTGTTTTTCGAATGTCTTACAGTTTTTAGTTCCACCAAAACCTCGAGGGGCGCATTCTTATCACAGGCTCTATTAGCCCGACTTTTACTGGATTTGGCACATTCGAGAGTCTTAGAGTTTTTGTTCCACTTTCTACCACGAGGGGGCGCAATTAAAGTTCTTTGGATCCGATTTGAACGGAATTTGTTTATTTTAACTCAGCTTACTATTCTCTTCAGATTTTCCGCAACGTGCGCAACACGTCTGCGATACGGTGCCGTATGCATGTGGATCCGAACAGGAGACTCAATCAGAAAGAGGTTTGTTTGAAATACTCTGTGCAGTACGACCAGTGTATATGCTGCCGAACTCAGTGGGCACCAATCTCACAGTTTAATTCTGAGTGTTTCGTTTTTGGAAATTTTTAATATGATTCTAGGCTTTAATCATTCACGATCAGTTTGGAAAATTTCACAGGTCCTGGCAGTTAGTAAGACACAAACAAATAAATTCAAAAATAAGTAATAGTCTAAATGAATTACAGGGTTTTTAATTAAGATCACACTTTAATAATTTTTCTCATTTTAATCATTATGGTACTTTACGTAGAGTTAGTTTAGCTTTATTTGCATATTAGTATGCCAGATGGTATAGTCATGTCTACATTTAAGTTGAAAATGTTAAAGAAAAGGTATTTTTAGCTTTACATTTCTCACAATATGGAAAAAATATTATTTATATCATACTGAAATTGAACAAATTTCCACGGCAAAATTGTGACTACGAACCATGTAAAATTTAAATGTTTTAAATTTATGTAAATTTCGCATGTAATCCAGTAAAATCTGTCTAAAGCGGAATCGATTGGGACCGAGAAAATTACCCGTAGTAGACAATATTCCGCCTTAGACAAATTTTACTCTTTGTGTATGGATTCACAGGGACTTGAAAATCTTTCCGAGTTAGACAGATTTCCGTCTTACACAGAGTCCGCCTTACAGAGAGTTTACTGTATATACTTTGTTTTAGACAGAGAGCATATTCTCTTACTTTTACTAAATAAATTTCCAATAAAAGTAATGATTTGGATATACGGAATAAAAGGATCAAGCGAACACGTTGCGAAAGAGTTTTTGTTTCGAAGAAATTTATCCTCATTTTGTAAATGTGTCCTGTTTTATATAGACGTAAGCCTTAACCTTTTTAGAAACGACTTTTTTACTCTGATATATTCCCTGTAGTCTATTTACCTTATGTCGATATCATGTTTCTTCCAATACAAACCAGCAAAATAGACGCGACCAGTTATTTTGTATTTCCTTTTTAATGCCCTCCAGAGTGTCATAAAAAGGAATTCTATTCTTGTTTCCGCTTACGTATCAGTAACAATTACATTTCAAATTCGTGTAAGATAGTTTCGTCAATTTTTTTATACAAAAATTTACTTAAAATAAAAATGATGTTTCACTAAACATAGTGTTTTATTCTTTTATGTTTTATTATGTACGTTTAAATTTATGTTTACAGTTTACTTATTAATAGTAAAAATTAAAAAAATATATCAGTTCTTCGCAAATCCTTTAAAAGCTTCATTCAAAATACAAAATATAAAATAAAGCAGAAATAAAATAAATTAAAATATACGTCACTTAAAAATACAGAACGGAAAATGTAGTTACTATGTGGAAAATTGGGGATTGGTCAGTGTGGCGACAGATCCGATATAAACGCAGTAAAAAAGGGAAAATACCAGCATTTTCTTGTAAAATATTAGCCTTATTTAACCGCGGAATTAAATGAACCGAATTATTTTTATAAGAAAATCCGGGTATTTTTACTGCTTTTTTACTTGATCTGTCGCCACCTTGTTACACTAATCAGTACTATCGGTGCCATTGTTGGTGATGTGCATCTAATCTGTCACAAATAAAACGTAGGTTAGCAAAGGTTGTTTACTTTTCAAATTGCAAGGATCCTTGATGGTTTATTACACTGTAAAAAAAAAAAAAAAAAACGACATTTTTACAGTACAAAGTCATCTCGCGCACAAACTCGATCACAGTGAATGTGCTGCGTCTTTCTTTGGTTTCCTGACTATATTAGCATGGAAAATACAGTAGTAGCGTAAAATTAACAGCACAATGTGCTGGCAATTTGGACGCCAGCAGTTTGTGCTATAAAAGAATGCGTCCAAATTGCCAGTACATTGTGCTGTTAATTTTACGCAACTACTGTATTTTCCATGTTAATATAGTCAGGAAACCAAAGAACGATACAGCACATGCACTGTGATCGAGGTTGTTCTCGCAAATTTACAGTGGTTTTTTTACAGTGTTCAGTGCAGGACCATTTACCGGTGATGATTGGAACTCAGGTAAGGCTATTAAATATATATGGGACTTTCACACACTTTCCTCTTGAAAAAATAACTTGATTAGTTTTTGTTTTTGTTCTTGTTTATTTACACACACTATGACTGATGACACTCTATGCTTAAAACACCTTTTCAAAATAACTTGATATACACTACTCAAAACAAGCAAAGGGTATTGAGTTTGTGGATGGATCTTGCTGCTGGGGAATTGTTTAGATGATTGATACATGATCGCCAGATGTGGTAGGTTACATGCGAAAAAAATTACACATGTTTGGCAGAAAAAATACATTGTACTGAGCATTTGGGTAGAAAAGGGAAAAAACGTAATTTGTATATATGAGAAAAAACAATTAATAAAAGGTGTTTCCTCCAAATAAAATCGTTTTTAGTAGGGGGTATGGTTTCCCCGGATGGCCAGTAACTTTAAACACCTTTGTGGCATAGAGTCAATGAGGCTATTAATGAGGATCTGAGGTATTCTGTCCCACTCCTCCAGAACAGCTCGTTACAGTTAGAGGAGAGTTTGCGGGGGTGTAGGCAGCCAGCAACTCGTCTGCCTAGAATGCCCCAAACATTCTCTATTGGGTTCATGTCCAGAGAACACGCTGTATACTCAGTCGTATGATTCATTCCTCGAAAAAGAGGTCATCCACCAAATGAACACGATGTGGCCTTCAGTTGTCGTCCATTAACATGAAGTCATCTCCAATTGTTGCAGTCAAAGGGACTATAATAGGTTTGTGAATCTCATATCTATGTCGCTGACCGGTCATAGCTATATTTCGGAGTGGAGGTCGGTGTGCCCCCCAAAGGAGATGCTAGCATAGACCACCACTCCCCCATCGCCAAATCTGACACTTCCTTGCACGAACGCAGGATTGTTTCTAGTGCCACGTTCCGTCCAAATGAAAATATGCCTTTTATAAGGATGAACAGAAAAAAGACTCGTCATAGAAAAGAATATTGCTCCATTCATTTCTCCTCCAGTTCACATATGGTGTTGCTTACTCTCTGCAGGCGCCACTTTGCATTGCTGCTCACGTAACGCATACCATTGGTCTGCGAGCATATAGACCTACAGCGTGGAGCTAGTTTTGGATAGTTCGAGTCGGAACTGTGGTGCCAGTAGCCATGCGTAGGTATTGTTGGAGAAGAGTGACATTTATAATATTTCGGTGTCTCCGAGACGTTAGCGTTAAATATTGGACTTCAATGGAAGTTGTTGCTTGTCTATGAAAAGTCTAAAGCTATTTTTAGAAGATAACCCACTTGTTACTTATCATTTTATTCTGCAGACTCTAAATATTGGATTTGCAGCAATATTTAAGTTGCTACATGAAGATTTAAAAGTTGGAAGCTTTGTAGCAGATGGGTCATGAGCTGATAGAAGAACAAAAACAGGAAGATTATCACGTTGTCAAGAAATGGTGGTAAAAGTTCTGGCATCTCAAAACGTCTTTATGAAGTTGTTACAACATATTGAACATACATTTACCAATTTGATCGAGAAACTAAAAACAATTATCCGTTTAGGTGTTTGAAAATGAAGAACCGACAGCAGAATTCAAATGAGCAAGGAGCATAGTTAAATAAAGGGGACACATTTCTTTTTTCGATAGTGGCCATATTGCTTCAATACCTTTGGAAGAGCGAACAAGAGATTATGAAAACTGGTATGCAGAAATGTGTGTACCAAAGGTCATTAAAAAGTTAGGAGAAAAGAGACCAAGAACTGGAACAAGATGTATGCTTCTTCACCATACAATGTCTCAGCACATTCTGCTTCAAAATAAAGGATTTTTTAAAAGCAAATAAGATCTAGTTGATTGGACACCCATCTTATAATCCTGACCTTGCGCCATGTGACATTTTATTTGTTTCGGAAAGTCAAGGACAGTTTTTGTGGCATAAAATTTATAAATGAATTTTGCGCTGGTTTTCTATATCAGCCTAGACGAGTGGAAAATTTTTTTAATCTGTATTCGAAGAATAAATGTGACTATTTAAAATTAATAATAACATTTTTATAAACTTTAGTTATTTGGTATTGTAAAACTTGTAGTTATCCTCGTATACTTCATGTTTTGTTAACCTAAAAGAGTACATCTATAAAATTATGGAGAAACGATTCTATAGTATACAATTTGTATTTTTATTAGTGAATACTCTTTTTTACAAAATATATATAGGAGATTGCATTTAAAAAAAGGCTCATTTACGTATAAAACTGCTCTTTTAAAAATCTAAGACCGTTTCTCGTATTAAAATTTTATAACTTTTGCCGACTAAAAGTGTTTGAATAACTACCATTTTTACACTCCACTAAAAAGCTTTTCATGTATAAATAAAGCATAAAGCTTTAATGGCAGAACTCTTTGTTCTTATTTTAGTACATTTTAAGGATTATTTTAATATATCTTTGAAGATACAAAATATGCTCTTGTCTAGTCACATACAAATTTTAAAAATCAATGCAGCAACTTTGACGGTTAATACTTTCCTTTGCATTTTCAGATATAGAGGGCAAAATTTATAGTATTATATTCTTCTGTAATAACATAAATGAAAATGGATATAGATTTTTCTTATTACTTTGGGTTCTTTCAAGAAAATTTATGAGGTTAATTTCATTAACCTTTTTAAAAAAATATTTGATAAAAATACTTGTTAATATAACTTATTAAATTTTTTTTCTTAAATTTTAATTAAAATTTTAAGTACTAAATTATATATGATAATGTATTTTTTTTATTTGATAGTTGTTGCTAGTTAGATAGGTAATATATCAGAGATTGTTTCAATATTTAAACTATCATTCTACATTGTTTAGTTATGGAGCTATGCGGAAAAAATCTCAGTGGTATAGTCGTAAAAAACCAGAGGTTAAACGTTATAGGCAGATGGTATATACTAGAAACTAGACAGCATAAGGGAACGTCCATTGTTACTCTTGTGACCATTAGGGCAAATTTTCACAAATACTTCCAATTATTTTATTACAAAATGTAATTAAAACAGAAATTGATATAACCAGTTAAATACAATTATATTCCACTCGCATAAAATATATCTAATTTGTAACAAAAAGCATGTCCCTTGTCTATATAATCAATCAAAATTTTGTTACTCTTGTGACCAGAGTGTCACAAGAGTCATTTAATATATACATAAGTAAAATGCTTTGTGTTAGAAATTAGATATATTTTTGTGTGTGGAACACAGTGGAATTTAGCTGGTTATATCAATTTTCATCTTAATTATATTTTGTAGTAAAATAATTGAATTATATTTGAAAATTTGCTCTAATTATCACAAGAGTAACGAATGGACGTTCCCATATATATTATAGCAATACAGGGTGTCCAGAGTTTCTTAAAAAATCCAGAACGCATATACTCTCCGCTACATCCATGTAAGTTCTATAATTCGGGGGGGGGGGGGGGGGTTGACGCGATTATGAAAGGTATTTTTAACTATCTACTATAAACATAAAATGCAAAGAGGAATTTCTCCGCTTATAACTTTAGTTCTGTTATATGGAATTTGATGGGACTTGCACTGTTAGATAACTTTTCAAGGGAGGTTTTAGTATATAACACATTTTATTCTACTTTGCTTAGCTACATAATTATGTGCGAAAGTTCTTTAACCATCTGTCTACTGACGGTGCTTATAAGACCCATTAACGCCCAAATTAACAAATTTTGAAATTTTTTCTTGAAATTGATAGATATGGGTAGAAATGCATAAATTAAGAGTATTTCAAAAGCATTTTGAAATATTTTAACTGCAACCAAATTTGTTAAGCCGTCCTCATTTGATGACGCTGGCGTTTGTATGTATAAAACCTATATTTTTAAAAATGAACATTTTTTATATAAAATTATTTCGTTTTAATATATAAGCAAACTAATGGGTAAAATCATGTTAAAAATCATTTTTTTTTTATATGCAAGAAAACTTTTTTTTTTTTACATTTTTAAGATTGATTTTTAGTGTGAAAAAGAGGAAAACGTTGTATGCATAAAGTTGCATTGCATTTCATACAATATGTTCTTGGTTTTGAAAAACAAATATCATATTGGCAACGCCTTTGTTTCTACCTTTTGCCAATAACTTGCTGTATTTTGTCGAATTTTACGTTTGGAAGCACGTTGGATCTGGATGTTATCTGCGTTTGCACGGAAATTCCCAGAATTACATTTGAAAGGCTCCTTTTTTTAAATGGGTTATTGCACCACTTAGAACCATGGATCTTTTTATACATGTCATAGCCATATACAAAAGCCGTATTTATCAGCCTAGTAATAAGGCAAAAATATCATTTTTTTCATCGTATGGGTATAGAATGTTTCTCAAGAAGCCAATCATGAAGGTCGACACCTCTCATAAATGAGGTATAGGAACTTGTAGCATGAGGCTAATTCACTTTCACCATTTCTTTTTTTTTTTTTTTTTTTTTCGACACTCCATCTTTGTACTGGAGAAAGCGGCAATATGGTATCAAAATTAGTGGCCAAAAAAACACACTTATTCGCCTTCCATTTAACAACAAGAATTTTATTTGTTTTGTCAAATTTACTATCGTAAAACCTTCTCTCTTTTTTACTCATTTTCTTATCGCACTCCTATATCATTATTGTGCATTTTTCTGTACGATTTTCTGGTATTGTTTCACTAACCCTGAGCTACATTTCTTTCAGTTTTTTTAGGAACGTATGACTGGTAAAGAAGTTATCAGAATAAACACGATGGCTCATAGGATCTTCAACGATAGATAATAAATTTAACACCACTCTTGTATCTAAAGAAAGTTTGTCAGATTCAGAAGTATTTGATTCTTTTCCACAATAAGGTGTAAAGTTGTAACAGTAACCATAGTTGCCACACAAAGCCCAGTGTTTATAGCCAAGTCTAATAGGTTTAGATTTTCTGAACTGTTTCAGCATATGATGACCATAATACCGAACGCTCATTTCTTCAACAAACACATTTTCATGGAAAATGCCCCATTTCTGAAGATTCTTGGAATCATTCCTAACTGGAGATGTATTTTAAAATACTTATCATCTTTGTCATACTAATGTAATTTATTAGCTTGGAAATGTAATAATCACTTCAGCTTTAAGGAGAAATTTACGGATATAGCATCATTCAATATTGCCACTCTTCAATCATCTGCTCCAGCCCAGTAGTCCCGTTCACTTGGTAAAGTATGACATCCCGAAAGTATCAGAAATCCTATAATTGTTCTTATTTCGTCTTTACAGTTACATTATAGTTCAATTTACTTTTCATTTCCTGAGCATATCGATTAGCTTCCTCTACGAACGTATCATAAATCCTTACAGTAAAAAGCATTACAAACAGGTCAACTGGACTCATATTATTGGTTTCCGCTGTCAATATATCCGAATTTCTCTTAGAAGAACTTTCCAAAATTCCGAATGTGTAAGACGGGGTTTCATTTGTCATACAACTAATATTTCTCTTTTACGTTTGCGGTAATTTTCTTACTTTTTCTTTTATTCGAAATAATACAGTTATCATTATCATCTGGTATTATAATTTCCAACGTGCCAGCAACATCTGATAAAACCGGAGTGCCCAAATGATCATCATCGAACTGCTCGTCAACAGTTAGGTCACCTAAATCTGGAGGCATTAATATAATATCTGCTTCTATTTCTTCAGAAAAAATATAAGCAGTTGTCCCTTCTAAGCTTTTAAAAACATTTTTTCTACTCATATTTCAACTTACTTTTATAGTTTACCAGCAAAAAAACCGAAATAAACTCTTAAGAAACAATTCTGAAAATGAATAAAAACTATATACCCTAAGGCCCAGCGTCCTCAAACAATGACGGATAATTTTTCCTGTTTATTACGGATACATTAACAACAATAAATATTAAAAAACATGCTAATGGCATAATATGGACTAAATAGATTACATTTATATCAATTTGAAAGAATTTAGCTCATAAATCCAGTTTCATACAGTAGTATAAAAAATACACAACGTGATTACAAAAAACCGGGAAATTATACTGCATTTTTCCCGCGCATTTTTAGTTAGTTCCAAAGAAATCGCATATATTCTATTGTGTGGTGCTTTCAACTATCATACCAATTTGTAAATAAAAGAAAATTTTTAAATTTAATGTGGGAAATAACATTTTTTTGTAGCGTAATCAAATGAGGACGCTGGGCGCTAATGGGTTAAACTTTCATTCCATAGTGAATATTCAAATTCTCTTTTAAATCAGGGAGTATCACAGCTGTTGCCGTATATTTTGGTGGATAATACTTCTAATATTCGACAGATTTTCTTCCTAAGAGACATATAACAATATATAAATAAATGATAAAAATACATGCAGTCGAAGTTGTTTAATACGAGCACGGCTAAGACGACGAAACGATTAAAACGATCCATTTCAACGCTTTCAGAATGGTTCATCGTTAAACCTATAGTAATATTTAAACGCACAGCCAATACGAGAAAAACATCTAATAATTTCAATCTTATTCTTGGCGAAATTAGGATATAATTAGGAAATAAAACACTTTCTCGTCGATGAACACTGTTCACTCTCAGTGGAAATATTTTTACATTACATCTGTTTTTCAAAAAGTAGTAATTAACCGCTTTACAAATAAAAAATTCAGTCACACCCTTCAAAGAACCCCCTCACAGATACACACTCAAGAAAACGTGAAAGAATACCCGGAAATCGCTTGTGTATATGAAACAGTGAATAGGTTTCCAGAAATAATGGAGGAAAATTTTCCTGCTCTCGCCAAGACCTTTATACTGGAAAAGTGCTGTGTGTCTTTAATAAAATAAACTGTTTTAAATAAAATATAACTCACATGCTGTTTTCGCCAGCTAAGCCTAATGGGTATACGAAAATGCAGTTTTCTGGCGAAAATGGCTCAATAAAATATTGTGCCAACACCTTTGCGTCTGAGACATCTGATCCGAAATAAGTTGCAGCTTTGTGCTTACGAACATTGAACTGGAAGTTTTCAAAGCCCCAAGCCGAACCATTACCAATGCAACAACGGAGCAATGTAGGAGGTGTTCTCGATTCCCTAGTGACTGATCAACATTACATCCAATGAAAAGGTGGTCTGACTAGGTGGTGATGAACAGGTAGCCATGAGAGAAAAATGTTTAAGTGTGGTTCACTCACATTAAAAATGAAAAATATTACTTTAATGACTAAGGTAGAAATGAGAGTAAAAGAAGAAAAGATTAACTTTTCGATGCCCTTAATTTATAGAATTTAGCATTTAAATTTGTCCGATGACATGTTTTTTAATTTATTCCGTTTTTTCCACCCCGGTCAAGTGTTAGAAAAGGTGTAGGTACCTCCGACGACCGCCTGCTGCTTTGTCCGCGAATTTGCGGGAGTTTTATGAGACATTCCTAGTCTTTTATAGTCTTTGACTTTCTAAAGAGCCATTTAAAAAATTTCACTCACAAAAGTAAAGTAATTTATAGTAGTAATTAGTTTAATTATGTGTATGTTTTAAATATTTTGTTTATCTTCAAGGGAATTAAGAGTAATACGAAGACTTTTATCATTTTCTTTCTCCTCGTATTAACGCAGTTCGACTGTATAATAACAACTGAGCATGGCATTTATAACATATTATATTTTCAACTCCGTTTGTAACCGACATTCGGTTTAAATTAAGACATTTCAGAAGATTTCTGCAGAATTAACCAAAAGAAAAAAAGAAAAATCTCATTAAGGCATTTAAACAAATGTTTCTCGAAAATCCTCGTAACAAAATTTTATGTTAAACTAAGCTGAAATCTACAGAGACTCTATGGTGTAGTTGCCAGCTTTAACGATTGATAACTAACCATTTCCTTAGATCCCAGGACAAATCCGAAATCTTCGAAATTCAGTAAATTGTTTCCGTTCGTAAAAAGAACAACATTAGTTAGTAATGTTTGCTAACACAGGATTAATACCGCATGTTTAATAATTGCAGTTTCTCGGAAGACATTTGCGACATTGCTACTTAAGTTTGTATAGGTATATATATTTTTTTTTCTCCCGAGGCTAATGGAATGAAATATGTGAAAAGAAAGTCTGATTTTAAAAATAATAATAAATTATTTTTAATAACATTCTTTTTTTTAAGTAACAATAGAATGAATTTTTGTTGCTTATAATAGTTCATGAATAATTTTTTGTTCATTGTAAATTGTATTAAAATATACTATATGGCCATTAGCCAACGGACATTTTGAATTTTAGACATTTTTTTTCCAATTTTGAAAGAAACACTTATCGGATTCATATGAAACTTCAGGATTATGAAGAATATGACCTCATTATCGTCAATGACGATTTGATGAAAAGGAAAATTTGGAGACCACCAAAAAATCGAGAAAAATAAAAATATTTCAGATCACCTTGAAAAATAAAATGCACAAAATAAACTATCGTTACAGCATATGAATATGGAAATATTGTACAATATGGGTATTCAATATGTGTACCTCAACATCCGCAAATATCGTTTATAAAATGACGTTAAGTATATTTTTAAAAAATACAGAATTTAATTTCTGTTATTTTAATTTACAATTCGCAAACAGAAAAACTTTCTTGTTTATTTTAGTCGCATGAAATGCTTCATTATTACAACTGTATACTTCAAAAGTAATGATTTTATAATTGAAATTGTAATCCTATAGGCTAAATATAAAGAAACGAGTTTAATTTAAATTAATTTAATTTTCATCATTTGGGTTTGAATCTCTAAAAAGAGCTTCTAAATTATCTTTTAGCATACATAAGGATTATAAGTAGCATTTGAATCTAAATATTCTTTCCTGGCAGTCCTGAAAAATTTTTATTGCTTTACAGTGATTACCTTATAGCTGCTTATAACTGAGAGATTTCTTATCGGAAAATCATTTGAAACATAAGCCTTCAAACAAAGTCTTTTTCCAGGTAAATTATTAGAAAGTGTTCCTAAACAATTCATTCTTTTCCTATCGAACATTTCAATTGATTTTCCAAAATCTAAAACAATGAAATACTTTTCCTCATTTAGGTGGTTTAACCAATTATTTCCTTAAATTTTTTTTTAAATTAAACTTTTGTTAAACTAAGCTAAAACCACAACCAATTCTACAGGGATCAGTAGTTGCAGTTATCACCTTTTATGACTGCTAACTATTTTTTTTATCTTATTATAAAACAAACTTATATTCCTCGGAAGCCTATAAATTGCTTCTCTATAGATAAGCGAGAAACTTTGGCTAATAATCTTCTACCGCTAACGGCTTAATACCTCTTATTTGATAATTGTAATTTCTCAAATAAAATGCGTTATACTATTGACAGTTTTAATTTTTTGCGATTAATGGATTCATTTGTACGGAATAACATTTATTTTAGGTGCGTTCGTAATTATATACGTAGCACCTATAGTCGTCATTCGATCCGTCTGTCTGTCTGTCTGCCCGTGTGTTTGTCTGTCTACCCGTCCGCATATAACAGAGCAAAAATAACGAAACCGAAAAGTCCGAAATTTTAAATATAGAATTGCTGCAAAATTTTATCGAGCCATTTCAAATTTTATGAAAATCGGATGTATAGTTTAATGACAGGGACAGTCAAAATTTTTCCGTTACATGATGGTCAATGGGAAAAAATATACCAAGTGCATTTTAATGATGTTACAGCCTTTCGAACACAACGAAATGGATATGCACTTATGAAGTGCACTAAAATGTACATTCAGTAAAATACGCGGTGCAAAACATATTTATAAAACTAGTTATAGTACGAACGCACCTCATTTGCTACATTTGACGTGGAATTTCCAATTTGTTTATGATATAAACGACGTACAGTGAAGTGTTTTAAGCAGAATCCTAGCCAAAATTATTTTCCCTGTGTTTTACAGTTATCATTGCTTCTGACTTACTAGTTAGTAAATACACTTGGTTAATGTTATACACACATAAAAGTATGTATTTTATTAAATATATATATATATATATAAATTATAAAGTTGACTTAACATTGTACTGTTTATAAGAGGAAAGTAATTGTTCATAGAGTTGTTTTACTTACTTGTAATGTTTAATTGAATGTGGTTAATTGCACTATTTGTAAACTTCTAATTATATAAACCAATGTATTAATACATATATTATTTCATTTAGTATTTAGGAAAGTGGTGTCTATAGAGCTGAGTTCTAATATAGAGATTCTGGTTTTTGAGTGCTATTAAGAGATTACCAAAACAGTTTATATTTTAAAATGGCAACTATATGTGGAAGTTTCATTTTTTTTAAATGGCCTTCGAAGCTATAAGCAATACGATTATACTTCTATAATGTTCCGGCAAATCCAGGTGATGTTTAAAAATCTATATATATATATATCAATATATATATATAATCAATATATCTAAATTAGAGTTAAAAGGCTTAAACAGAACCCAATTTGAATTTATTATTTTTATTATTATATAAAAAATAAAGCTATTATTTCAAAAATTCATGAAATCACAAAAAAAAAAATACCTTTAAACACAATTAAACATAATAACAAAGCTGAAACTTAACAACGAAGTACGTCTTCTCGCAACGAAACCTCCTCTTCAACTGATGCTAGAAGCCGCAACATATGAATCATACTTCTGAAATAGACATAGATTGACGCACGCGTTAGTCAGCAATTAGAAAATACGCTTTTTACAATTGTTAAGCAAGTTTTAATTTTTGCATTTTTGGACAGATTTTTGGTTCAAATTCTCTACTATGCGGTGTTTAATTTTTTAAAATGCTTCATAAATATATAAAGAATATTTTTTTAATATTTAAAAATATCAATTGCATAGAATGCATGTTATAGTGTAACTCAGTAATGCATATTATTTTCATCCTTCTTGAAATCGTGTAACATCATTAAACTTTTCTGCAAGCATTTATTTACTATAAACATAATTGTAACGATATCCTTATAAACGATTTATAAATGCTTCCGTTTTTAATAGGAAATGTTTGTAGTAAGTCTCAATAATATTAAAATAAACACTTGATAAAATCTCCATAACAGACACTCCCGAATAGCGGACATTTCTATTTAACGGACAGTTTTCCAATCCCCACTCCCCAAACCTAATTTTTTGTATGTTTAACCTCTAAATAACGGACAGTAATTTTGGTGATAAAGGATTAAAAATTATTTCTTAAAGAGAATAAAATGGAGAAAAAAGTAAAAAACCTCTAAATTTATGAATTATTGATATTTATGAATTTATTAGTGTCACAAATTTTGTGACCACAGATGCAGCGGGTGGATTGTGAAAATTCCCCCTCCCACGCCACGCCCGAGAAAGAAAACGTCGCTTCTTGAAAGATTTAGGATTTTCTGTTGATTAATGTCTAGAAGTGCAAATTTCTTGATCCGCAGAATTCCTACATACATCATTTCTCTTTCATTTTAAATGCGTGTAAGATAACTTCGTTTACAATTGGCATGAAACTCAGGACAGATAATACGTTCACTAGTATTTTTTTATTATTATTATACCCAAAGATGATTCAGGAGGTTTAAAACTACTGACAGAGTTAAAATTTCACTTCGAAAAACAAATTACAAGTAATCGCAAGAAAAATCAAACTTTTGTAACAGATTTTTTTTTGCAAGAATGTAATTAACAGTGAATAAAGTTATGTACAATTAACAGTGAATAAAGTTACGCACAATTTTATTTTAGTTTTATTGCTTAAAAAACAATTTCAATTTCTGATTAATCATATAATAGAGGTTGTAGGTCATATAAAAGTCAATTAATGAAGCATTAAGCTTTTCTTAGCAATTTTTGAATCTCTGAGGTTTTCTCAATAGCGGACACCTCCGAATAGCGGACAGTTTGCGCGCTTCCGATGTGTCCGTTATTTAGAGGTTTTACTGTACTAAACATCGCACATAGATATAAAGCATCGATACTAAAACAAAAAACTCATATTATAATACCCTAACTTTCAAGCTTTTTCCAAATCACGACTTTAAAGGTAAAATTTGAAAAGTCGGATATTTTAAATATGTGTTTCATGCTTTAATATCGATTTTATTTGTATGTACGCCGGTTAGCATCAAGTGTTTGATTTAATATTAAATTTGGCAATGTAAGGCCAGGTTTTATTGTCTCAATAACATTTATGAAAGTTAAAGCCAGACGACCATACAACATAAGTCATAAATACTTTTCAACAAATTTTGGAAAATATTAAAACAGGTTTGACAAAAAAAAAAATACTGTTGTTTATCTAAATTATGATTATCTTTTAATAAAATACTAATGGATGAAATATATTAAATATCATGTATATATTTATTTTATATCATATATTTTATTTACAATAAGATGTGTAAAACAGTTGTTAATTATACTTTCTAAAAATGTGAACATTTATCTTAGTTATTTTACTTTGCAATTATCAAATAAACAATTAAATTTTAAAAAAAATCAAAAAACCCGCCTGCGTAAAAAACGAACTAATTGATTATTTCTCATCAATGTGAAACTATTTTTTTTTCAATTCCTACTATTAGCTCACACTCTCGCTATATATATCTTATTCAAATTTTCAATCGTTAATAAAATACTTATTATTCATCCAATCAAGCTCAGATAAATTTTTTTTTAACTTGTAGTGGTTGACACTTGATGTTAATCCAGTTTTTTTTTTTCAAATATTAATTAATTAAGTATTTTAAGACCGAGAGAACCCTCTTCTTGATCAAGGCATTTTAAGTGCCACTCAAGAGGAAAGTAGAATGGGAGAAAAAAATTATCTTGTTGACCTAAGTAGGATTTGACTTAATTTTTTTTTATTTTTTATATTACTTGTTTATATTACTTGCCTATTTTTTTTATTTACTTGTATTGATGACTTTTAAGCTGTGTTTAATTGTTAGTTACTATCTATAAACGCTGTTTTGGTGAGGTCAATAGATGTCTATGAGGGTTAGAGTTGCAGTAAAGCTAGAGATCCTACATACACAATTTTCCGGCTGTATAATATTTTAACGGAGCTTCTGACTGTAAAATAGTCAATGAAACATCGTCTTCATTTTGAAAGACCTGTCCAATGATATGCTTCTCAGTAAGGTGTGTAATTTTTTTTTTAAATCTCTACCACCATTTTATATTTTACGGCCACCATTTTGAATTTATAAAAACAAAACCTAGCCTATAACCATCGGGTCGTTAAGACAAATTGATAGAGACCTCATTCATTAAAATCCATCCAGCCATTGGGATGTTTCGAGGTTATAAAGAAATCCACATACACAGATACGCGTGAAACACATAACCCTTCTTTTCAGACAGATAATAAACATTTTACTAATTTGACGTGAAACGCGTCATTATTCCGCCTGCATAAATGAAAAAAAAATAATAATTTTCAATTCTCAGTTGTTAACCTAAAGCTAAATATAAAAAAAAAACCTTACTGCCAGTTAAATGTTCTTCATTTTTTTTTCGAAACTCAAAAAACGATGCTTTATTTATCTTAGTATCCGTAGGGATTTTATGTGACACCTAAAGTTTGTGGTTTGTTTCTTGGTAATTTTATTAAAATTATGCCTCCTTTCCGGACTTATTTTATGCTATTAAGCACTCAAAGATTTACATCGAAAAGTCTTCGGAAACAGACTTTCCTTTGAACTACCAGTGTTTAGAAAAAGTTTCATGAGCACGCAATGAGACTATTATCCTCATGAGACTATTCCAACTTATGCTGCAGTTTCAGCCTTACCAACATATGTGGGAAATGCTAAGCTGGGCATCGTCCTAGTAGCTTAAATGGTAGAGCACTTGGAGCGCTATTCTAATGGTTCCGGGTTCGATTCCCGCTTGGACATTTTCCCAATTATTGGTACTACGTTTCGTTAGCAATGTGATGGATCACTTATCGTGTATTCAATAATTTCGAGGGTAATTTCACTGCTGAAAATTAATTGAAAAATTAATTAAAATTATAAATTAATATCCTACGGAGTACAGGATGTCAATAAAATAATGTTCCAGTTTCAATGGTAGAGTATAGCATTTTAAGTTAGACTATCTACAACAAATCATACATCAAGTTGAAGGTAAATTAATCTAGTTTTTCTTACAAATGCTCAATAGGTGCACCTTTAATTATACGTCACACATCTAACCTAAAATCCAATTCTTCCCATACTTCGGTTAACAACTCCAGAGTAATGGCAGCGATAGCCTCTTCAATTCTGTGTCTCAATTCTGGCAAATCATTAAGTAGTGGCGGAACGAAGACATGATCTTTTATAAAGCCCAAAGGAAAAAATTGCATGGCTCTCATGGCTTTTAAATCTTCAGCTCAGCAATAACGTTTTACGCTCAGGAGTCGCCGGTTTGCGTATGTGGCACTGCAAGCGAGTTAATAACAAACAGTACTCGCACATGCGCTTATCTAAAACTGTTTCAGTTATTCCTTATTTGTGACCTTTAACCAACACTCTACAATACTCGCAGTTGATACTATTAATATTTATAATTGTTACATTCTTTTACGACACCCTGTATTTCAATTAACATTCCCTAATGTAAATCACAAGAAGGAAACTTTTCCTCATTTATGCGGCTTAATCAAACCTTTCCCCGTAAATGTTCGTTAGCTAAACTTCTTGATAGACTAAGCTTAAATCACAATCTATTCCACAAAGAACGGTGGTTGTATTTATCCACCTTTTACGATCGCTAACTAACCATTTTCTTGGATCTTGCAACAAACATTAATTCCTTAGAAACCAGTAAATTGCCTCGATGTAGAAAAATGAGCACCGATAGCTAATAAACCTTAACTGCCACTGACTTTATGCCTCGTCTTTGATATTCCTGTTTCTCAGAAAAAATCATTTTCAGAGGTTCTATTTTTTTCCATTAATGAATTCATTAGAAGGGAAAAAGTGATTGTTTATATGACATAAAAAACGCTTATTTGTTAAAAATAGTTAGTATTATATTAATTTAATGTATTAATTGTTATTTATAAAATAAAAATTAATAATCATTAATGAAATAGATAATACAATAATGATTATAAATAATAATAATAATATAATAATATGGTAAAATAATATAATAACTATAGTTTATAATATTATAATATTATGATACATAAATGATAATAAATATAATAATATTGCGATATTATATATTATAGATTAGAAATTTAGAATTTAACAATATAATAATAATAATAAATAAACAATGATATAATAAATAAATAATGATAAATAAATAATAAATAAATAATGATAAAAAATTAATAATAATATTTTTAAAAATATTAATTATTAATTATTTTATTGTTGTATTAATGTATAAAAAATTAAATACTTAAGATTTATACAGATAAGAAATTCTGGAATGATTCCGCTCGACATTCGGAATATTTTACAAAGTACTAGGAGGTCAAATAAAAAGTAATAAAAATAAATAAAAAAAATAAATCCTAACTTTGCATAGTTCAAATTTTTATACTTGGAAAATGACCCCATATTATAAAGAAAACGCCACTTTCGTTCATAAAGTTTAAAAATTTCCTAAAATTATGACATAATTTCAATATATTTCCTTTCCATCCGTGCTGACATTAAAACTTGTTAAATAAAATAAATATTGAAATTCAATTTTACGTATTCATAGTAATGGTAGTTTCTATTTGTATTAATTTTGATTATAGACTTGCATTAATTTTGATTATAGATTTGTATTAATTTTGATTATATAGATTATGTAGATTATATTAATTTTGATTATACATTGTAGTGTTTACCTGTCAAGATTTGGCGGTGAAAGACTTCAACGTTTTTTTTAGTAAAATGCTTGAATTTTTAAATAGTTGCTTTTAAATTAAATAAGTATTGACATCTTGATGAATTACTATATTGTATAAATGATTTGATTACTATAGAATTAATGTGATAGCTAGTGCTATCAGTCTAACCTACTCAATGAAGTGGTAGAATTTTAAGTTTGCAATTTATAAACAATTATGCTTGTTTTTTATCAGAAGGTTAACTAAAAATATTTGGTAGACGAATCGATAATGAAATCGCTACGTACATTTTTTTTCTTCAAAGTATTTCAATTTAATTTTCTTCAGATAATATAAGGTAAGGAAATCTTAGACATTTGTAGGGATTAAAGAACTTATTTTCCCTGAAATTTTCTTTAACTAAACATTATGTTGTAATAAGCTTTAATCTTAAACTATTCCCCAGATAAGAGTGACTGAAGCTTTTACATACTCTAACTAACCCTTTTCTTTGATCTTATGAGCTTTTACTTCCTTTGAAGCCAGTAAATTGCTTCCCTGTAGAAAGGCATGCAACGATAACTTATAACTCTTTACTATCACTGGTTTATTACTCCGTGTATGATAATTGTAATTTCTTAGAGAAAATCCCTTTCAGTATTTAATCCTGATGGAAAAGAATGCTTTTTGGGAAAAATTTGCAGATTTTTTTTGGTTTTCTTGTTTTTTTTTGTTTTTTTAATTTAATGGAACATTATGTAGAAAAAAGGGAAAATATGATAGAAAAGAATACTTGCAATAAAAACAATTCATCTAATATTATTTGATACATATTTTATCTATAAGAAATACAATGCATACAATTGTATTTGTGTTTTGCATTTTTATTTGTCAATTTGTTAATCATTATTCTATAAAAAATTTATAAAAAGCATGTTTAATATTTTATTATTTGTTTGTAAGTGATTTGTATTTTACACATAATGTCAAATATTGCATTGGAGATGGTGACATAACTACATCGGAGAACTCTTGTTACTTTCTCTCTGAAAATGGCTTGAAGTATTTGAACTATTCAGCTACCAATGTTTTAACCCGCAGATTTTATTAACCATTTGGAAATGGTTGTTGTTTTCGGTCGAGTATGGGGTCAAATGATGTTCGAATTTTATTTTTTTAAACAAAATTCAACGATGTTCTTTACTTTTAGAAGAATTTTTATTTGAATAGCCAATAGATAGGCATAAAATCATTAAAAATTGTTTCAATAGGTAATCGAAAGGCATAAAATCGTTAAAAATTGAAAAAGATACAAAATGGGTAGGCGCAAATTATCAGATATGAAAAAATCCAAAGCCAAAGAGCGACGCCGAAATGGAAATCATCTTGCAAAGCAAAAACCGACGTCTTCAACTGATTATGTAGGCCATGAAAATCGAGGTCTTCAACTGATTATGTAGCCCATGAAAATCGAGGTCTTCAACTGATTATGTAGCCCATGAAAATCGAGGTCTTCAACTGATTATGTAGCCCATGAAAATCGGTTACAGAATAAAAGACGAACGCGAAAAAGGAAACAATCTAATGTTTAATCGATTGATAGTAAAAGGCCATGTCTCGAGGGGCTCCAATCCACTAGCCACGGCGTTTTACAATCGGTCGATTCTAACAGGGAAATTTTGAGCTCAACGTAGGTAATTTGTCGCAATCTGTGGGTGATTCGGTGGAACTGCTTTCGATTCGTAAACTGTCTTTCTTCTCGAAACGGAACTTGGAGAGTTTATCGATGAAGGTTTTGGTCGTCTGAAGTTTGATCTTTGCAATCTGTTTTTGAAGAGGATGCGACGGAATTTGGTGGACGAAATTTAGATTTTTCGGTTAAATTTTGTTACGAAGGTGATTTGTCGCGATCTGTGGATGATTCGGCAGAACTGCTTTCGATTTTTATTTATTCGATTATTAATAAAATTCCAAATGGTCGTTGTAATCTATTAAATTACAATCTTTTCTTCTTCTGTATTTTTTCTTCTTTTTTTTATCGTCTGTATTCCGCTTAGTATTTAAAATCATCTCTACTTTTTTAACACTTTCCAACAAAGTTCAAAAGTGTTTATGAATTGAATTTGTCTATCCGTCTGTCCGCCTCTAACTCACGTAACTCACTCTAACTCACGTAAATATTGTGAAATTGTCATGAAACTTATATATGTTATTGGGGTTTACTATTTTATATTCCGTTTTGAAAATGAAGTGTATAGTGCTTACGGTTCATTAACAGGGAGACTCAAAAGATTTCCATTATATTACGACCTATGAGAAAAATTGTTTGCGGTGTATTCTAAAGATATTACAATATTTTAAACATATTAAAAATCATATTTATCACTGAAGTGTACTGCAAGTGCTCACTTACACTGTTAAAAATTTTGCAGCATTCTGGCAGGTCATTCGACCGTTTTTTGAAAAAAAAAACGGTTTCATAACCATAATTTAACTATATTCTGACCATAAAATGGCCATTAATATGGTCAGATAGTGTTAAATTACGGTTGTGTAACCGTTTTCAGAAGAAACGGTCAAATGACCTGCCAGAATGCTGCAAATTTTTAATAGTGTAGAATACGTTTTGCATATAATTTATCGTTCATTTACAGGGACACACAAAAGTATTTGGATACAGTACTGACTGTCTAGAATAACTGCGTTTTCAGTTGTGATATGCGTTTTAAAATTTAACTATTTATTTTTTGATATTTCTTTGTGTGTATAAATTGTATAGATCATATACAAGGCTACATAAAAGATCTCAGGTGCATTTACGTATACTTTTCGTTTACTGACGGAAATTGCTAATGCGAAAATTTAACTGTGTTATGTGTTTAATTTAATTAACTTTTAGTGAATTAACTTTTAGAATTAACTTTTAGCATGCGTCGTGGTATGAATACCAATATATAGATCCTAAACATGAATGGAAAAAAATCTGATGTTTTTCCAACTATTGATATGCGGTATTCTGAATGTGTTGGAAAGAGTTTCATCTATTCTGCATGCAGGATTTTTCGTTCTTGTTTTATGTTTCATTTAAAGTTCTTTCGTTATCGACTCGGAGTCGACAAGTAATTTAATATCTCCACAATAGTGTTTTCGGAAATTTACTCCATTATAGTAAAATTTTAATATAATATTTAAAATATTTTTTTATGTTATCTCTGTTATATTTGCAATAAATGGATCCAATGTAACATTACTAAATAACCGACTTTATGTAATATAGTGGATGTCGAAAAAGCTTCGACATCGACATAGAATAGAACTCTTGATACCTTTTCGCAGAAAACTGCTTGAACTATTCGAACTACTGAGCTATCAAGGGCACGCAAACTTTATACATTTGTCTCATCTTTTTTAGTTGAGTACATCTAATATATAAAAATGAAAAATTGTCTGTCTGTCTGCACACTGTTAAAACTGCTACTTTGAACCAAAATTTGGTACCCAGCATCCATCACCAGCTGCCACCATAGGATGGTTCAACCGAAGTTCCAAATCTTGGAACAAGATTTCACCATCTTATTCGAAAAAATGGAACTATGGTTCAACCGACGTTCCAAATCTTGGAACAAGATTTCACCATCTCATGGTGGCAGCTACTAAGCACCAAATTTCGGTTCAAAATAGCACAGAATTTTTAACAGTGTAATGTTATACAAATCCACAGCTTGGAGGCCAGAATTGTGAAATGTTACGTACACGTGTATTGAAACACGGCCAAGGCAATTAAAGTAGTAAATGGTTTAAATGAAGTAAATGGTTTGACAAATTTAAAAAAAGGGAATATTACATAATTTTTCTACTGCAAGATTTTCACATGAAAAATGAAAATAAAATAAATAGTTTGACGAATTAAAAACAAAAGTGAAGGTTATGTGATAATTTTTCTGTTTTATGATTTCGATGCGAAAAATAATAATTATTTAATTAATTTGACAAATAAAAAAAAGGGAATATTACGTCATATTGGAAATATAAAGGACGTGGTGAATATATAGCGTCATATAAGTGTGAAAACATGTATTGAACCATGATAAAAACTCAATTAAGGAAATATTGGCGTATTTTAACATTATTGCTCCAATGATGAATGGAAATAAGTTCATTTATAACTGTATTAATCTGCATCTGTTACAGATAATTTATACATTTTTATATTCGGTTTTCATTTGATTAATGTGTAAAACACTTCGAATGTTTTATTTTTATTTTTTTTTATGTTGTATGCATGTTATGTTTGAAATTAGTTTTTCAAAACAAACATTCTTAAAATTCCGGGCAACGCCGGGTACTTTAGCTAGTAATTATATAAATACATAGCACTATAGTCGTCATCTGACCGTCCGTCTGTCTACATATAACCACGCAAGAACTACGCGTCCTCATGGTTTGACATTTAATGTATAATTATCACTGCAGAATTTTGTCACTTCAAATTTTATGAAAATTGAATCAAAACTTAAAAATATATCAATAAAAGTTTTCTTCATTCTATTAAATCCTATCATACGTCATTAATTCAATGATATCCTATGATAAGTCATGATTCTAGATTGCCATGTTGATGATGTCCTATTTAATATGGAGTCATGCTGTTTCCGTATTACTGAATTTAATATATATAATCGTAATAAATTTTGCCTTCATGCATTTTTGCATAAATGTACAACAGCTATGGCACGGAGATCTGAATATTTATAAAACAAGTTATAGTACGAACTCACCTCATTTGCCATGTTTGTCGTACAGTTTTCGACTTGTTTGTGTTGCATTTAAACTACTTTCGTTATCGACACGGAGTCGACAAGTAAGTTATTGTCTCCACAATAGTGTTTTCTAAAATTTACTCAACTGTAGTAGAATTTTAATATAATATTTAAAATATTTTTAATGTTAATGCAATGTAACATTACTAAATAACCGACTTTATATAATATAGAGGATTTCGAAATTAAAGAAAAGATACAGCTAATAGTTTTTATTTATACTTACTCTACCAACAATGAAGGTTTATATGACACAGAAATTAATTCTTAAAATAGCGACAATATTTATAGTATTTAAATTTGAAAAATATGAAAATTAATTTAACATGATAAATTTGATAATAATTGTAAGCCAATTTGAATTTTATTAATGATCTTCTACAATTTTGTTACTCTTTTTACTTTGAATTTTAAGTGTTAATTGCATTTCATTCATGCTTAATAGTTCTATTTTCTATGATTTTAAAATTCATAAAATTTACATCAATTCATAAATATTTTCATTGAAATGTAAAGGTGTGTGTGATATATTGAACTTGCATTGTAAATATTTTATACATGCTGTATACAGGGTGATCTTAAACAAACTCCCCCGATATATGAACCCCTAGTGGCCTAACTGCTCAACCAATCGAAAAGAAATTTTAGATATACCTATTTGAAGGTACACTGTAAAAAAAATACTGACAGTTTTCCGGTAGGAATCGGAAAAATAGTTTCCCTTATCGTACCGGAATAATGTCCGACCCAGCTCGGATTAAAGTCCGTAAAAATAAAGAAATAGTCAGTAAAACGGTATTTTACGGATTTTATTCCGATTTTACGGATTTTATTCCGAGCTCGGTTGGAAATTATTCCGCTACGATAAAGGTAACTATATTTCCGATTCCTACCGGAAAACTGGCATTATTTTTTTTTACAGTGTATGCGCTCGATATCGTGATGAATTAAAAGAATAGTTACGGTTACGGTTACACACCTCCTATCCTCACAGTTACGGTTACAGTGAAAAATTTTCGAAATTTTCGAATAGCAACACCCTTTTTCTTCCTGCGCAAATTCATCAGTGCATTGAAAAACCATAAATGGCGTTGGAACTATACACGTACACTGTAAAAAAAATAATACTAGTTTTCCTGTGAGAATAGGAAAAATAGTTGCCCTTATCGTACCGGAAAAGTTTCCGACCCAGCTCGGAATAAAATCCGTAAAATACCGTTTTATTGACTATTTCCCTTTTTTTTACGGATTTTATTCCGAACTGAATTGGAAATTTTTCCGGTGCGATAAGGGCAACTTTTTTCCGATTCCTACAGGAAAACTGGTCGTATTTTTTTTTTTTTTTTTTTTGCAGTGTATGTTTAAAATTGCCAGTGTAATATCGTTTCACCTAATCCTAATCATCCTTTGTAACTTATTATTCAGCGCACTAAAACAAATGATTACATTTTTATTTTCACTATGTGTACACAAACGCAACACAAAAAAACATTTTAAAACAAATCTTACAATATTACTCAGTTCACAAGGGAGAAAAAATATCGGCTACTGAAAAACATGTCTTGTAGCCACTTCCTTCGTTCTTCGCAATGGTCTTTTTTGCAAGTGTTTTACGCCGGCAATTTTCACCGTACGTTTCTCATTCCAACGCCATTTATGGTTTTTCAATGTGCTGATGAATTTGAATTTAAAAAATAGGTGTTGTCATTCGAAAATTTCGTAAATTTCCCATTTTAACCGTAACCGTGAGAGCTCTAATGTTTTAAATCATCACGATCTCGAGCGGATACCTTCAAATAAGTATATCTAAAATTTCTTTTCGATTGGTCGAACAGTTAGACCGTTAGTGGTTCATATATCGAGGAGGTTTCTGTTATGACAGCCCTGTATATATGAACGGTATGTTATTTTTAACACAATATCAATCCATTACTGATTTGATGTGAGAATTAATAGAAAAATGTTTGGTAGATCGTTAAAGCAGAAGAAAAAGAAAGGAAAAGCAAAATATCTAAAACAAAAATAGGCTGCTGTGAAAAAAGTAATGATCAACCAAGCTTTTCTATAAGCACCCTTAATGGTCAATAGCATTTAATTTTCTCTTTTGATAAAAATGAGAATTTAGATAAAAATATTGATACAGATCATTAGATAAAATTTAATAAAGCAGTAAATAGAGGTTCAAGTGTAAAGTAAACATTTCCGGTATTCCACATTAAATTTCTTTTGTTATAAAAAGACGGAATGTTTGTATTAAAAGTATGGTATAAAAGTTCAACGAATGTCAGAAATAGACTTCATAGAAGGCTATTAAAAATATTCCGAATTCCTTTTGGTGACATTTAAAAAACAAATTTCTACGCTTACATGTTTTAAAAGATATTTGCTTTTTAACAACGTTAATTATTAAAAAAATATACAGAAAAATAAGTTTTTTTATATTTATAATTAATTACTAATTGAAAACTATTATTATTTTAAATGATTATTTGTATTTATTATCATGAAATAAAACCCAA
Organism: Maratus speciosus; assembly: GCA_963932465.1. Classification (NCBI taxonomy): domain Eukaryota; kingdom Metazoa; phylum Arthropoda; class Arachnida; order Araneae; family Salticidae; genus Maratus; species Maratus speciosus. Next base: position 33,510,683 of record OZ010791.1, on the reverse strand, counting down.
CACATATTTAAATTGCCGGAATAAGGTTCCGAAAACGATTTCCAAATGATCTACTTTTTAATCAGAAATTTAACTGTAATGTTCCTAATTAAATATTCTTAATTAGAACTCATTTGTAATTGATAGGAATGTAATTATATATTGCAAGTATTCTCAATACTGTATAAGAATCCTTAATTACTATATACTGTAAATATATTGAATTAGAGACAATTAATCCACTCTATTGTAAGTAATTATTTATGTTTGTTGATGTGAACTAAAATATATTAATTTTTATACTGTTATAGCAAAATATCGAAAACTGTCCCCAATAGACTCATTTTTTTAATCATAGGTTTAGTTTAAATTTCCTCAATTAAAAATTACTAATTATATATTTCAAAATGCTATTTCAGCTTTTTCCATATTATCCAGTAATAATACATCATTTAACACCCCATTGCTTCATAGTTTTCAATTAATATTCTGATACCAGTTAAATTATGAATTAATTTTAGAATATAAATCTAAATTTCTTATTTTAAAGTGGTTGGTGAAGCATAATTATATATATATTTATAAATAATTTTTAGTTGTTTTGCAAATATACTTTTATAAATATACATTCCTTTTCAAATGTAAATTATGTTTTAAAATTTTATTTATATATACGAGATTCGTTCAAAATGTAATATCTCTGTGGCTATTTTATTTGTGAACGGATTTGAATACCTTTTTGTGCATGACAACTCAGTTTATCCTTTATGTAACGCACTATTCACTTTTCGCGGTAGGTGGTGTTGTGCTAATAATTGAAGAAAATGGCTACTTCCGTGGGTATCAGGTCGAAACTGCGAGCTGTCATAGAATTCCTGACAGCTGGGAGTTTTGACTGTTTCAGAATTTATTGCCGAATTACACCTGTTACTCGGCCAGCATCCCCTAAATACTAGGCCTGACGCTGACTTAAAAATGGCAGCTGTCGTAAATGGATTTATTTCAGAGTATGTACGGCCTCTTGAAGTTAAATACCGATAAATTTTAAAAGTTTTTCCGGCTTTACTTTTGTGAGATTAAATAAGTGACTGAAAACTTTCAGATAATAATGGTGTGCAATTTCAGGGGACCGCACAAAGATTTAAAAAGACTCGTCTACGAAAGCCGGTTTTTCTTCTGTCAGCACTCAGAGTTAATATTCAGAAGTCGCTGGAGAGACTACCATAGACATTAGTGTAGTTTCACGATTATTCAGGAATAAAACTCTTATAATAAAGTTTGAATCATCCCCACTGTTTATGAACCAGAGAACATGAACCACGCTGAAACCGGTTAGCGAAGAGCGAGAGCAACAGAGACTTTTAAATACGGCAATACCGGCCGTAGACTGATGTTAAACCGAGCCCCAATATAGCGGTTATTTTGTGCAACAAGGTGGACATGTGTCAGCTCCCGTCTTATATGGTTCCTCAGCTTATAGGAGTCATATCAGAGAAAGTTATACACGCAACTCCTTCCCGTAGTGGAAAACAGATTACTGCAATAGTTGACGAACATCGAATTCGTGTTGGCGAAATGACGAAAAAGTGAAAGATACCATTCGATGCTGTAATCGACAAAAGCGAATAGCTTTGCCACGGATTTACTCGACTCGTCGCACGTTGCGCACATGCGTGGAAAGGAGTGGTAACTACGTTGAAAAATTAATAGCGCATTATATAAAGGATAAACTGATTTATCATGTACAAAAGCTGTTCTATTCTTTTCATAAATAAAAATGTCATAGCGTTGATTTATTACTTTTCAATCCAGCCACGTATATATAAATTTGCAAATTTTTTAAAAGGATGAAAATTTCCGCACTCTTTCCGAACATATAATGTAAGGAATTAGGGTAGAATATACGTTATAAATATTGCGGTGATGTCATCGAACATTAAAAGCGTATAGGTAGTGTTTCCAGTTTCAAAATGGGAGGTCCAGCAGTCGAATCCAGACGATTCCATTATCTCAGAAACTTATAAAAATTTCTTTTTTTTTCTTTTCTGAACACGTCAGTGTCCTAAAATTCGAGTGGAATACCTAACGACTTTTTATGACAACACATCTTCAAAATGCAAAATATCTTGTTTCGGCTAAAAAAAAGAAAGAAAATTCTAAATAGGAATATAGAATAGATATGGGATGTAAAGTGAAGAAGAATAAAATTGTGGTTATTTGTACAATATTTTAGTAATGCATAGAAAACATCTATAATGTGTGTGCATACCCCTGGCTAAAATGCAATCTACAGCTTTACAAATTTACTATCCACCTTCCGTTCACCCAGTTAAACGCCATTTCGCACAATTCACCCAAAATGAAAACAAATTGACTTCAAAACAGCACCTGCTAGGACATCAGTAAAAACACAAAAGCTTTAGATAATTTTGATGGTTTTTTTTTATAAATTTTCCGGTTTTTAACATTTAACGCTGAATTAGACTATTAAAAACAGATTTATTTTACAATGTAATCTTTCTTTAACAGCTTATAAGCTAGCACTTATTTTCGATAAAATCATCTGATTTTTCACTTTTTACAGTATAGAGGTGAAATCTAACCTCACTCGAACAAAAATCCTACAGTGGTTGGTCTGATTTAACTCGAAAATTCTATTTGCAGTCTACTCTAAACCACAGCCAAATTGAAAATTCTATATGCTGTAAACACGACACGTGACCCGAAATCTAAAAAACACTTTTTCGTTGACCTGAACTCGACAAAATAATTTTTGTGGTTCTTAAACAGGCACATTGTAATAAACATTTCATTTGAAGTTGTTATGTTGTTATTTTCTTCACAAGTTTATCACAAGTTAGACGGGCTCCTTTATTTTTAAAAATGAATATCGGTTGATAAATAAAGTTAATTTTCGTTAATTATTTATTAGACGCTGATAGGGATCTATCATTATCGGGGAGAAACTTATAAAAACGTGACTAAAATTGTATAGGGGAGACCGGGGGAATGGCGCCATTCGGGGTTATGCCACCACTCGCCTAGTTTAAAAACTAACGGTAGTTTGAGATAGTGAATGCGCCTGCACTATAGCGGCCAACAATAGAAACAGTGCCTAGAGTGAGAATTATTTTGTTGTACGTCGTTCGCTTGTTCTAGTGAAAAATTTAGTTTTCATCTAGTTGCTTCTTATTTTGGAGTTTCAAATGAGAAGAGATAAACAACTTTTATTGTAACATTATGTACTTAAGATAATATTACCCGTAATCTACATTCATTCGCCGACATTTTGATGCAATTTGTTGAACATGTTCGGTTCTTCTTTCGGCTTTGCTGGGGGATTCCCGTGATATTGTCCTCCACCGCCGCCACCATGGCAAAGGGTGACATTTCCAATTTCAGTTAAATTGTAATCTTAGCACATTAATAAATCTAGCTTAAGGAACAGTGTGATTATTCATTATTTTGATAAATTATTGCTTTCCAAATATTTTCAGTAGGTTATGTGTTTCCTAGTATTCATTTTATGTATGTACTAGGTCATTAAATGGTGGCGTCCTTACCCCGATACAGTGGCTGAATTACCCCAGTATCCTGGGCAATCCTGCTACTGTACAGAGGTTGAAAGATTTTTTTTTTTTTTTATGTGTGCTTACTTTAAAGTTGGGATTACGGCTAAATTTATACAGATACTAAGATGATGATTCAGCTTTAGAATTTTTACTATTAAAAAAATAAACATTATTTTGAGGTGAAAAAAATTAAATTTCCTCACGGTTTCGCCATTCCCCTGGTCTCTCCTAATATTTATGGATTAACTTTGTATCATTCAAAATTTTAACTATTTTAAAGAAGAAATCTACACGCTTTGTTTTTACGTAAGTATAAAAGAAGACACCAGCTTCCCGTAATAAAGAAGGAATTTTGAAGATCATATTTTGAGTTATTCAGAATCTTTCAATGTAATATCAATATAGTTGGGTCATTCCACGTAAAATAAGCAAAAATTTAAAAAAAAAGTCGTGGCCACATACTAACCAATTTTAATAAAATTCGATGCACAGGTTCAATTCATATTCATGTAATGCTCTGCAAAATATCTTGACAAAAAATAAATTTTTTTAGCAGTTTCGGACATTTAAAAAACTTGTGATATAGAATGGCATGGGCGCAATCGTCCAAAGTTGCAAGTTTGAAGTTCTGTATCTTGAAAACTGTTTAACAGAAAGGAATTTTTTTTATAATTTTGTAAACTCTGAAAAATTATCTTCTTACTTACTGAGTAATAATAATCTAGTAACACCATGATTATTTTTAAATTGGTTGCAAAAATTGAAAATTTGTGAATTTTGAGAAAATTAGAAACGTTATAAAAATCAAAGGAATTAAAAAACCTCTGTGAAATTAATGCCCGGTGTAGTATGTCATATGTAGATCGAATTCCCCAAGTTTTAAAGTGGCCATTTATTTCCTTCATCTTCAAAAAAAACTTAGAAACTTTTAAAAAAATTACAAAATCATGATTTTTCCTCTTCTGTATAAGCAAAAAATAAATAAAGGACAGGCCCGACATTAACAATATTGCACAGACATAAAGATTAATAAGTCCATGATGCGTTAAAAAAAATCAAGATTGCCTTTTGATTCCTAACATAAGAAAAATGGGTTCAAAATAGTAATGTTTTCTACATTCCATTCGCTATACCTCTTTGAATTCGCCGCGTATCTTAAAATATTGCACGATTTCATGGGAAAACAAATTTAGTGCTGCCATATAGTTTTTTTATTTGAATTTAGAATTGATATATAGTTTTTCGTTTATCTCAGTCAGTTCTTTCTACTCTAATTTAAAATTCTCTTGAGGCAAAAATAAACCCGAAAGCAAGATTAAAAGTTTCTGTATTTAAAGTATACACATTTATCTGTAATATCAAATAATTTAAAAGTTTAATAAAGCTCTCCTTGACTTAAAAAAAGTGATAGAAATATTGCATTTTACCCTCAACATTTTTTACTATTTTTTTTTCTCTCATTAAGGAATAAAAAAGGCAAGAATGAAACTTTCGATATTTCAAATATATACTTTTAGCTATATGGTGTAGCAATTTGCAGCTTGTCAAGGCTGTCCTTCGTGTGTAAAGGATTAATAGAAATATTGCTTTTTCCCTCAAAAAATTTCAAAAATAATTTTTTTCTCGATACGAAATAAAAATACAATTACTAACTTACGCCAGTCTGTTACTTATCATTCATTCCTAATTATAAATAATTTTTAATATAGTCTTTCCATTCCTAAGGCTAATAATCGAAATTGAAATTTTAAGCACGTAGACAATACCTCGATTTTACATTCACTTTTAATGTAAATTTTAATACTTAAATTAACAATCCAGAAATCTATTATTTTACATTTACTCATAAATAGATATGATCTACTTATAGACTGATTTTGATTAAAATCTGTGACATGTGTGCCACAGCTGATTTGCTCATTTTGCATGGAATGACCCAGTTCCGAAAAGAAAAAAATCGGACACAGGTAAGAATTTTCATAATGAAGTAAAAAACAATTTTTATATGAACACATAACATTAACATTTTTACATTTCATAACATAAAAAGAATTAAAAAAAATCCTTTAATTTTTTAAAAATCTTGCTTAACTAATACATATGTATATATATATACATTATTCTTTGTCATTTTCAGAAACATTTCGACAAGCTATTTATATGCAAATTTCGCTTGGAGTAAATTTATTTTACAGATATTTTTTATAAGGTCTTCCTTATTTGAAAAAAGGATTTTTTTAGATATATATATTAAATTTCGATTTTTAGTTCCACAGCTTCTAATTAGCTGTTGGGTTTTCATATTTTATTCCAAAATATTTTTTATTTATAAATCTTTTGCAATAAAATGTTTAATTTTTTTTTTTCTGTTTGAATTTCTACATTTCTTTAATTTACATCATTTTAGCTTATTTAATTAGGTATTTTTCGCACTGTGCGCTTATTGCTAAGATTGAAAATGCTATGAAATATTTCCTAAAATAATTGAAAACTATTTAATTTTTGAATACACTATCTTTAACTGTTTCTTTACTCCTTTAACAGGTTTCATAAAAAATGCTGGCACAACTACGGTTTTAACATAACTAAATCCAGATTAAAAAAATAAACTGAAATTTCAATTATTAAAAAAAGATTTAAAAATAACTACTTGAGAAATGCAGTAAAAAATTTCAATTAATTATAAACAGATAAAGTACGTATGAAAATTGCTAAAAGTGATAAAAAATACACTTACAAGGCATATAAATACCTTTGTTTAGATCGACATATGTTTCATCGTATTCATCTGTTTGTTCATTTTATTTTATCTTATTTATTTTATATTATTTTATGTTTGCACTTGTTAATTGTTGTACAGGTTTCATAAAAAATGCTGTCATAACTAATGCTTTACATAAATAAATACCGATTAAAAATATAAACTAAAACTTGAATTAATAAATAGAGATTTAAAAAATGCTTGGCTTGAAAAATGCAGTACAAAATTTCGATTAATTATAAACAGATAAAAGTACATATGAAAATCACTTATAATCATCCAAACTAAAAAAAATGCTAAAAGTATTAAAAAATACTCTTAAATGGCATATAAATACCTTCGTTAATATCGACATATGATTCATTATATTCATCTGTGCGTTCATTTTATTAGGTGCGTTCATAATTATATAAATAAGTAGCACTAATAATATAAAAATTACCCAACCGAATGGTCTGAAATTTTAAATATATAATTGTTGCAAAATTTTGTCGAGTCATTTCAAATTTTACGAAAATCGGATGTATAGTTTATTTACAGGGATAGACAAAAGTTTTCCTTCACATTACGGTCAATGAGAAAAAATTATTTCAAGTGCGTTTTAATGATGTTGCAGTCTTTCGGACAGAATGAAAATGATATGTACTTATGAAGGGCACTAAAATATACATTTAGTACAATATGCGGTGCAAAAAATATTTATAAAACTAGTTATAGTAAGAACGCACCTCATAATGGCACGCCAAATCTGCACGCTACGTTTGGCGTGAAATTTCCGACTTGTTTTATTTTATTTTATTTTATGTTTGCACTTGCTTATCATTGTACATGATGTCTCGTGATTCTATTTACCAACTTCTTGTCTTTAAAATTTTTGCAAAAATATTTGTATCAACAAAGATCTTGAAAATGTCGCCTTTTGGGCGTGAAACATATGTTGATCTGAAAAAAGGGATTTATAAGCCTTTTAAGTGTATTTTTCTTATCACTTTTAGAAATTTTTAGCTTAGTTTTTAAACAGATGTTTTCATTATAAAGACAATCTCTCTCTATCAAAGTAACAAACTTACCTTTTCTTTTCCAATAAATCCCAAATGGCATATTCATTTTCATTCATTTTGTATAATTTTATATGTAATGTATAAAAATGAAAATTTGTCTGTCTGTCTGTTTGTAATACTATCCAAATCCACAGTTTGGAAGCCAGAATTGTGAAATGTTATTTACATGTGTATTAAAACACGGCCGAGGCAACTAAAGCAAACCGGAAAAAATAAATTTTATAGTTAACATTTAATTAATAAAAAACCACCAATTTAAAAACAATTTCCTATCAAATTTAAACATTTTTCGTCATAGCAGCTGCCAATAATTAAAATTCACAAAAAATCCCTTTTTTATGTTCAACCCGTAACCGCGTGAGTACTTTAACCAATGAGAGATATACATATTACATATGCCACGCTATAATACTAAAAAGCTACAGCGGATATTAAGATAATTCTTTTACCTCAAATGCAAATAATTAGAGATTATCTAATTGCGCTTAATTATTACAAATTTTTTAAAAATAAAGATAAACACTTTATAGCAAACATCAACAAAACTTTTTATTCTATTTATTTCCTTAGTCCAAAGATATCGTTTGATCGTCTGCTTCTATAGTAATATGATAAATTAAATTTCATTAAAAAAAATGCGCAGTACCAGAAAAATATTTTACTCAATCGAACAGCTATTTTTAATTTTGGTTTTAGAATTACATTCTTGAATTCCCGTACGTACGGTTAAACAGCTAGTTATTTAATATAGCAGTTAATGAGAGAAGTTACTGGAATCTTTCTCATTCCAAAATTTATTTTAGTATTCAAGCCTTGAAACCCATTGACGAGAATTAATGAATCTAAATTGCATTAATTTAATTAGTGAGTTCAACATGATAATCGTGTTGTCAGTCGCAAACTGCATTTGTAATTTATTGCTCAGTTCACTCCCGTGACTTATTTGCGAAAATGTGTTCAGTAATGTTAATTTACTTAAGAATTGTCTTATGGCTAATTTGTTAAATAAATTTAACGATGTAATCCACGCTTTGCATATAAATGTTTATAGTAAACAAATGAAATGGAACAAAAAGGAACTGTTTATTGTATAAGTTAAAAAATATATATATTAAAGGAATTTACTGTTTAGGGTTTCGTTCATCTAACGAAACCCTATTCGTTTCACACCTCTGTTTGTCTGTCTGTCTCAGAGCCCCAGAAATAATATATGTCGGAGACTTGAAATTTTGGATTCTTATAGCTGAACGCCTCACATCAAACGAGAAATCATAAAATTTTGAAAAAATCTTATATTTACCCCCTCTGGGCTCTAACATGTCTATTTTGAGCTTTTTTTTCCTACCTGTGCCCCTAATTAAGTTGAAGACTTGAAATTTCGGATTCTTATAGCTGAACACCTCACTTCAAACTACAAATCATAAAATTTTGAAAAAGTCTTATATTTACCCCCTTTGGGCTCTAACTTGTGTATTTTAAACAATATTTCTAACTCAGCCCCTAATTAAGTTGGACATGTGAAATTTTGCATACTTATAGCAAAAACACTTGTGATCAGACGAAAAATCATAATTTTTTCAAAAAATCTTATATTATATACCCCTCTGGGCTCTAACTTCTGTATTTTTAGCAATCTCTCTAACCTCCACCCTTTTCACCCGGGTGCAATTTTCTAACTTTTGTCTACACTCCTTTGACCACTATTTCATATTATGCATCATAGGCGTACATATTTTACTCCAATTTTTACCGCCAGGGGAGCCTACCTATCTCGATTGCTATGGGTCCGATACTCTCCACTAATATATCTACGGAGAGTTTGTAAAACGGAGTTTCGTTCAGACAGAGGCTTGTTTAGAATAGAATGCGCCTTCTGGTTGGGGAATGTGGAACCAACAGATTTTGCTAAAGGATAAAGAGTTTTGACAGGAATATTAAACGAAACTCTCTGTGAGATCTGTGATCACACTTACCTACTTGTTTATATTACCTATTTGATAATGATATGTGATATTTGCAAAGAATGAGTGTAATACATCGAATATTCCTAAAAAGTTAAGGCTGTAGCAAAAAATTTAAGTTGCGCGTGATACACCGGAATTTACGTTATACACTTTTTACAGAAAAGTAAATCATAAATCAAAAGTTTGAACCTAACTGATTTTAAAGTATTAGAATTTTTTCAATTTATATACTGTACATAAAAAGTAAAACTGATTGTTCAGTTAGGCTTTCTACATATGAAGAAGTCGACATAAGGGACATACAATTTGATTGGTTGTGTCAGTTTTGGTCAAAAACAGATTACAAAACATCATGACGAACCTGCCATCTTCGTCATGCTAATGTTTGTTAACTTGCTTCACTGGTTTACTCGTTCAGGCGTGTACCACCAATTCTGGAATGTAGGTTTGCCATCGTTTGGACAAAACATCCATCTGAGCACAGTTTGAGTATGTCGCTGCTTTCATATAAAGTAACCCTACGCTGTTAAAAATCTGCAGCTTTAGCTGCATAGTCACTCCACCGATTTTATAGAATATCTCCATTCTGACCAATGAGAATGCTTCATTTTATAGTCAAGTAATTGTTTTCTATTTTTGCGGTGGAGTGACTATGCAGCAAATGCTACAGATTTTTATCAGTAGTTCAGTGTCTGATGTGGAATAACAAGTGTGAACTAAAATTTGAGCATTTGTATGTAAGAACAGAATTTACTTAGTTTTGACTAGAGTATTTTTTATACACCAATATAGCAATATACGATAAGTATAACTTCATTGGTCGAAATATGTTGGACTGAAACAGACTTGAAAAGCCTGCTATTGACTCCAATCTAAAGGTATTTTTAAAAATTGGTCAAGTTCTATAATGTAGGTTATTTTATTTCGTATAAAATTTTCATTCCGAGAATGCGGTTTAAGCACATGTCGCTACTCATTTGTAAAGGTGCACTAAGTCGCATGTTCGAGAAAATTCGATTAGTGGGTCATTTTTGGGTCACTGTGAGTCAAGCTAATTGTATCTAAAAATACCGGCTCTAAACATTTTGACAAAATTTTGTATTATATCGTTTCCCAGCACGAGAAGACCATTGAGATGGATCACATTGTTTGATAAATTTAGATTAGGAGGTCCCTTTTGAGTGACTGTAGGTCAAGCTAATTTATATTATAAAACGACTTCAATGATTTTGACTAAAATTTGTATTCTATCGTTTTCGGGTTCGAGAGGAGCATTGGTTAGGTCACATGCTCGAATAAATTTGGTTAGTGGGTCTTTTTGGATCACTATGTCTCAGGATCGTGCCAATTGTATCCAATCAGCAAGAATGATACAATGAGAATAAAATATTGCATTGAATACAAGGCTAATTTTGACCGAGCTAAGCTCGGTCATCCCTGTTAGTAGAAAGTTATGAGTCTTGTAAAATTTTCTAGAAGATAAAACAGAACAGTTTAGTAAATTCCAACAAAACGAAATAATGTCTTTTAAAATCTTATTTATGAGTTTATTTACTCTTCTGTTGCTGTAGTAACTTTTTAATCTATCATCAGAAGAAAATATGTAAGTAGGGTGGTCATCTAGGAAATCCACACAGTGCTGATTTTGCATGTATTATCATTATCTCTTAAAGAGCACTTGATTGTCATGCCTATTATGTGGGAGAGTGGTTAAGATATCACACCGGTAATCGCTTGGGAGCATAGGATGCGTGCCGGGTTCAACTCCCGGTCAACCCCCGTGTGCATACTCTTTATGGAGTTCCCCGATGTAATCTTCTGGTTTTGTCTGTTTTCTTGTATAGATCCCGTCCTTATATCGATAACAGTTTATATGCGGGTACTTGATGCCAAGCACACAAGTCGGATGTATTTGTTCAATAAACCTATTATGTCAAATCGTAATTATAATTTCTAGTATTCCTTATTAATTACTAAAATAGATACATATTTCAGTATTTAATTATAAAAATAAGATTATTAAACGTAACATGCCAGAGATATAGAAATAGCATGCAAGAGAAATTGCAAAACCATGCATAAAATATATTCAGTCGTAGTTCAGTCTTCGTGGTATTTGAATAGCTTTATTTTACCAGTAAGGAAGCTATGCTGAAAAATTAACGGTTGATAATCGTACTTGGTTGAACCTCGAATATTGGATAACAGTTCATAAATGGTAACGGGAAATGCATAATATGGCGGTCAAAAATGTATATTTTGCCGCATTCGTCACTTTGTCACAAAATTCGTTTTAATAATATTAATACTGACAAACAATGTTTTTTTTTCACTGGAGTCCAGCACCTGAATCTTTCAAAGTATAAGCTAGCAGTTAGTAGAGTTACAGGAAGTGCCATTTGAAATATATGTTAAGATATTCTTGACTGTGGGATTTCGACAGAAACAGCGAGTTTTGTTTGCATTACTTCGAAAATAAATACTCAAAACATCCGCAATAATGGCTAATTCGATTGAACATCGTTATCTTTATATTTTATAATCATCAAAATACCTTTTGTGCAACCACCTGTTCCAAATACAATTTATAACATGTAAAATAAGTGACTACTTTGACACAACCACATGTTTAATGTTTATTTCTGCTCAGTACTGATGTAATGTGAAACCTTTATGAAATATTTGTTAAATTATAAAACAAATGTTTGTTTAATTTAGCACATTTTAAAATTACTTACCTGTAAATATTGTGAAGACTACGCTTGTATCATTAATTTTTTTGGTCATAATAATATTTATCATATTTCAAAATAATAATAACAAGAACAACAAGAGTTTTTCCTTTATTTCTCGGAAATTGGTTTTCGTTTTCCATATTAAATCTCTTATTTCTAAACTAAAATAACCAAATTGAATAGAAAAACATGGCTTAGCATAAAAACGATATAACAAAAACACAGAAAGAATTATTAATCAGGCTGGGGCAAAAAATAATGCATGCTTTTACAAAGCAACTTATTTTATAAGCATTTTCCATGCATAATTTAATGTTAGTAGTATGTATCATATATAAGTTTAAAGCTTATTTTAATCACTTTATTTGCAAATTGTTTTAATTTTTTAGGCTATTAAGCGACTGAGATGTCAAAACAAGATTTAAATTCGATTTCAGTGCAGCACAAACCACGCGAAACGTTAATCAGGTTTGGGGCGAGGTAAACATCAAGGATTGGTTTCAAAAACTTCATTGGGGAGATTTCGACTTTCAACACAAGGGTGGTCACGGGTATACTTCTGTTGCTGACGTTGATCAACTGAAAGCAACAGCCGAAATTGCTCCAACCAAAACAAATCGAAAAATTGCGAATGAACTCAACGCCGACCATTCCATCATCGTTCGAAACTTAGAGCAAGTTGAGAAGGCAAAGAAACTCGACAAGTTGGTGCCGCACGTGTTGAACGATAGCTCAAATCGCACACTTGACCCTCCAAAAGTTAAACGCTTTCGCCTACGAAACACTAACCCGCCCATCGTACTTACCGGACCTCTCGCCAACCGACTACCACGTCTTTAAACACATAGAAAACATTTAAAGGGAAAATTTTTTGTCAAAATATTTTGTTCTCGGAAACGCCATCCGAGAGTTTGTCACATCGAGAAGCCCAAATGGATACGTCACGAGAATCACTAAGCTCGTTTCTCATTGGGAAAAATGTATTGATTTGAATGGCTTTTGCTTTGATTAAATATGTTTAGTTCGAAAAAAGCTATAGCGTTTTAAATTTGAATTGAAAAACAAGTTATATAAAAATTTTGTTTTTAAAGTCAATTCCTACTATTCAAAGAAAAATTAATATAATCCCTTAATTTTTCAAAAATATATATTCTAAAAACACACTCAAAATATATATTAAACATTTAATTGCTAAAAAGGACGTCAAATGTTAATAAAATACATTAAAAATCTTAATAATTTGACATGTTTCGATTGAATTTACTCAATCATCATCAGAAAAACAAATAAACACTAAGATGGAAAATGACAATAAACTATTACAAATGAAATTTAAAAATATATAAATAAAAATCACGCGCGTAATATTTTAACATGTTTCACGTTGCCCTGTTTTATTTTCAAATTATCTAACAATTCAATCCAAATATTTGGGATTTGAAATGACAAGGAATCATTGCAGACCATTGAGTTTCTGACGTAAATTTCAATAGATTCTCTAATAAAAAGTTGCAAGTAAAAATCTGACCTATAAATTAATCTACTTTCATTAAACAAAATATTTATGTTTTCTATTTTATTTAGTCTATAATAATGTAGGCTGTAATAATGTAGTCACAACATTGTAACACTCATGTCTTTTAATGTAATTTTTAGCACTTATTTAATGTAATTTGATTTTTATAGTAATTTTGTTGTTATCTGTGCATAGTAGTGATCGCATACGCCGGTACATTTATTATTATCACTTAATTTGTTTTCCTTATAAGAAAATGAACCACCGTTGAAGAAACTTTCATTTCAATCATTTAATGCATTCTTAAGGAAGAAAAAAAGTGATTATCCAAAACAATAATTCATGATTAAAATTTTTTTTTTAAGTAGTTACGTCTCTTTAATTCTGTTTTAATACCGCATTTTCGTTAAACCTTAAAAAAATATTCCATAAACATTTATCGTATTAACAGTAGAAAAAAATCTAATATGTTACAGCGTAGCAAATGGCTATTTTAAGTAAACTTTCCTTTTGTTAATTGGATAGCTAATTTTAATTTTTCAAGCCTAAAAATACTCTCCCGGAGAAAACTGAATCCAAAACGATAATGGATGAATCAATGAACAGTTTGTTGTCGATGAAACAGAAAATTTTAAATAACATATTTTCAAAGCGAAAATAATGTTTCGTGTTATTTTCTAAACCTGCAAATTATTTCGAAATATTATTTATTAGCTCAATGCCTGTTATTTATTAGTTTTTATCCTGTTATATGGGATTTTTTATGTGCGTTAGCAATTATATAAATACGTAGAACCAATAGTCGTTGTCTGGTCCGTTCGTCTGTATGCCTGTCCATCTGTCCGCATATAACAGTGCAAAAACTATATAACCGAATAGTTTAAAATTTAATAGATATAATTGTTGTAGAATTTTGTCAAGTCATTTTAACTTTTATGAAAATCGAAACAAACTTAAAACGACAATGATAAAAATTTTCTTCATTCTATTAAATCCTATCATACGTAATTAATTCAAAAATATCAAATGATAAATAATGGTTCTAGGTTGCCATGGTGACTATTCTAATAAATCCTACCATACGAAATTAATTCAATGATATCCCCTGATATGTAAGGATTCTAGATTGCCATGGTGATTACGTCCTATTTAAGAAGGAATCATATTATTTCCGTATTAAAGAATTTAATATAAATAATCCTAATAGTTTTTTATTCATGCATTTTTGCATAAGAATGGAACAGCTATTGCACCAAGATCTGAATACTTATAAAGCTAGTTATAGTACGAACGTACCTCATTTGCTACATTTGACGTACATTTTCTGTCTTGTATTTTATGTCTCATGGATGAAACATTACTAAAATAAATTTATAGATGAAAAGGTGAATTATTTGAAAGTTGAAATAATTCAGTAATGTTCATTGTTACATTATTAAAATATTTCACGATTTGTAAAGTTTTTAAGAAGAAATTTTAAAGTTTTAATCACATTCATTTCTCTAACATAAATGGCAACCCAATAAGTGGTAAATCTTAAATTTTCAAACAGAAAATTCCGCATTCAGCTTAACTTATCAATATAGCAAGCAGCTGCGCTTGATTTCCTCTATTTTGCACCAGGAGCAGTCTTTCATTTCGATTTATTTTAATAAATACAGTTCAAAATATCAGTATTTCCCTTGAATAACACAACGAAAATTATCGATATTTATACCTGTGTAACTGTACAAATTTAACTTTCTGGCTTCTTCCATCCAATAAATATCTTGAATGAAAATTGTGATATTTATAGTTTTCTGAATTTAACTTTAGAATTTCAAATTTAGAGCTCATAGTTTTTAGTTATTTATATTGTAGAGTGGTGGAAAAAAGTTAACAACCACTACTAACTCTGCAACAAATTATTGTAGAAGAAAGTTACTGGTACCAAACGATTGGGAATAAACTGTAACATTAAGTGATGTAGGGGAGCTAGGGGATGAATGGGACAAGGGATGGATGGGACATTCTCAATATTTCAAGCAATAAAGATTCATTTTAAATTGCTTCCGATCCCCATATAAGGTTTTACCACAGTATGCTTCAGAACTAAAAGTAGGACCACATTGCTGTTTTCATTTTCCTTCAAAGTTGCATTTTTTGAAATCTCTGTTTAAAAGTAATTTTTTTTTTACATTTGAAGATGTTATAGAATATAGAAAATTAAGCTATGTTGTAGTTATTTATTTTAAGGTTCAGTATCGATAATTAAAATGAATGAATAGCAACCATTGAGACAAAATAATTTTTGAGGCAAAATGCCTGAGAAAAGAATACATGCATCATGGGGATGATTGAGACATTTCAAATGGGGATGAATGGGACATTCTCATTCATCCCTAGAGATGTTGAAAATTTTATTTATTAACTAAATAGTATTACATAGGTTGATAAAATAATAATTTACGTTTATTAATAGTATTAAATAGTATTTTATGAGTTGTTATTGTTTAAAATTTCTGAGTGTTATTTATAGTATTGTAATAATTATTAATGGATTATCAAAAAATTGGTACTAAAACTTAATCAAAATAGATAAAATTATTAAAAATAGTATATGTTTATTGATCAAATGGGGGAAATTTTTTTGAATTTTGAAATGTTGCAGAAATAAGACACTGATTCCGATATCTAATGTCTAATAATTTCCGGGCCGAATTTCTCGGTACGAGACCCAATAATTTCCGTTCTGCATGTTTCTAAGATACATTTAATCAATATAAATTAATAAGTTATGATTGAAAATTATTAGCTATGCCATATTTAAAAGACATTTTGCACTTTCATTTCAAATCTAAAATGCCTCATAACTGGGAAAAAAGAACAGATTGATAGCCGTTGTCTGCATTAAAAGTTAAAACTGTAATAAAAGAAGTTATTGAAGAAACAAACATATCGATTCGTGCTGTAAAATCATATATTACAAATATAATTGCTTATAAGTTTATAATTATAAATTTTAATTTGGTAAAATTGAATACAGGGAGGAAAATCTTTGTGTGCCATCCATACCTATTAGTTTCCCATTCATCCCTGCTGTGGGGATGATTGGGACAGGGAGGAACGTTTTTTTGATTTCATAATATTTTTCTGAATAAATAATAACATAGAATAAATATTGTTCATATATGTTTTCAAATACCTAGTGTATGAAATGCGATATATAATGTTGATAATAACTTAAATAAAAAAATTAAAAAAAAAAATGTGAAAATGTCCTATTCATCCCCCACCTCCCCTATATAAAATTTGCTTAAGGTGCCATCTGCAAATCAAAACGAACACAAACTTTGTTTTTTTTTCAATAGCAATACCCAAGTGTGACACGATAAATATATTCTACACCCTCCAATTAGCTAAATCCAAATCTGCAGGCCTAAATCCAAATTTAAATGACTATGTCACTTCTATTAATGTATTATTTCTTGCCAATATGAACATCTCACTCGCTTAATGTATTTCGATAATTGGGTCATTCCATACAAAATGAGCAAATTAGCTGTGGCAGGCATGTGACAGATTTTAATGAAAATCAGTTTGTAAGTAGATTATATCTGTTTATGAGTAAATGTAAAATAATATATTTCAGGATTGTTTATTTAAGTATTAAAATTTACTCTAAAAGTGGAGGCAAAATCAAGGTTTTGTCTACTGCTTGAAGTTTCAATTTTGATTATTAGCTTTAAGAATGCAAAGACTATATTAAAAATTATTTTAAAAAAAAAACCTTTTAAAGCTTTTTAAAACTTCTAATTTTTTTATATTATAGACAAAAGTGTATATTTTAAATATAGAAACTTTTATACTTGCTTTCAGTTTATTTTTGCCTCAAGAAGATTTTTAATTAAAGTAGAAAAAAAAATCACTCAATTGAACAAAAAATTATATATTAAAACCTAAATCCAGATACAGAAATCAGATGGCAGCACTAAATTTTTTCACCTTGAAATCGTGCAATATTTTAAGAAACGCGTGCGAATTAAACGAAAAATAGCTCATGGAATGTAGTTAATATTGCCTTTTTGAACCCATTTTTGCTATGTTAGGAATCAAAAGGCAATGTTGATTTTTTTGAGCATATCATGGACTTACTGATCTTTATGTCTGTGCAATATTGTTAATGTCGGACCTTTTCTTTATTTATTTTTGCTCATACATAAGAGGAAAAATTATGGTTTTGTAAATGTTTTACAATTTCTAAGTTTTTTTGAAGATGAAGGAAATAAATGGCAACTTTGAAACTTGTGGAATTTGATCTTCATATTTAATACTACATCATTCATCAATTTCACAGATGTTTTTTAATTCCTTTGATTTTTATAACGTTTCTAATTTTCTCAAAATTCGGAAATTTTCAATTTTTACAACCAATTAAAGATTAATTATGGTGGTACCAGATTATTATTATTCAATAAATAAGACGATATTTTTTCAGAGGTTACATTATTATAAAAAACAATCATTTCAGTTAAATAGTTTTCAAGATACAGAGCTTCAAACTTGCAACTTTGGACGATTGTTAACATGCCATTCTTTATCACAAGTTTTTTAAATGTCCGAAACTGCTAAAATAATTTATTTTTTGTGAAGATATTTTGCAGAGCTCCATTTGAATATGAATTGAACCTGTGTATCAAATTTTATTAAAATCGGTTACTATGTGGCCACGATTTTTTTTTTTAATTTTTGCTCATTTTACGTGGAATGACCCTATTGTCAGCCAAATGTTTCATTACAGTGAGCAATATACATATTTTTTTTTTTTTTCAAATTATGCTTTTCTAGTCATCATGGACGGTCCCTTAAACCGTCATTTTGACTTTTTTTACTCATAATTCGAATACTACTTGGAAGAAAAGTTTGAAATTGAGAATTTGGATAACATAGAACATAATAAATATAAATCTATCAAAATATTGTAGGTTGCAATTTATATTTGTTTCGAATATTAATTTCATAATTCATATTATAAAAAATTTTAAATTATAAATTCTATGTATTTATGTTTAGGTTTTTTAGTATTATAATTAAACAAAAAAATTATCACATAAGGATTATAATTTCTGGAGATATTACTAAAAATATGAATATGCAATTTAACATTAGAAGCTCTAAAATTTGAATGTTTATACTTCAAAAACTTATCATCCAAATGACTTGAAATTTCATTTCTAGGGATAGTCTGAACCGAAGATTTAAAATATAGTGTCAAAATGGGGCGTTGCCATTGGAAAAAATGAAGTTTGTTCTGGTTTTGATTTGTAGATGGCTCCTTAAACCAAATTTTATATGCATCATTCAAAAGTAGACTTTATTTCTAATCGTTTGGTACCTGTATTTTTTTTCTATTATATTAAGTTAGTAGGGTGTGTTTACTTTTTTTCCCACGACTGTACATATGTCAATTTGAATAACCAAATCTGAAAGAAAAAAATATTTTTATTACCAGAGCACCGACGCTTCAAAAGCAAAGGAGAAAAAACTAAAACAGTATTACGTAAACTATAACTTTATAAACCAAATTTAAATTTAAATTTTACTCAGAAATAAACTGTACAGTCCAATTTTATGTTTTCCCTAGATGTAGAAAAGTCACTCAACCACACAGTGTTACAGAAATAATTTCTTTTAAATAATCTAACTTTTCATTCTTCATTACTCACTACAACTGATCCCTATACACTAAAATCAGCGCAAATATTAACCGATTTCTACGCCAAATTCTTTCATTTTATTGACAGAAGTTTCACATTTTATCTCTTGATGATGTAATTTGCATTGAGATATTAAAAGATATAGTGCTTTAACATAATTGTTTATTTCACATATATATTTAACACTGTTTAATTTAACACACTTGTTTAATACTAGTTAATTTAACATACTTGTACAAAAATATTCTTCTTCTTCAGGAATTTCCACTAAACAAAGAGTTTCCCCGACCCATAAAAATAGTTCTGAGAGATCCTTTCAATCTCTTTCTGTCCAGAGTAATCTCTTCATTTAACCTATATATATTCATAGTCTCTCGAATATAACTTTCCGAAGTCATTCTCGGTCTGCCCCTCCTACGTTTGCCGTCCGGACACCATTCAAAGATAATTTTAGTAAGGCGTTCCTCTTTTATTCTGCGGACATGACTGTACTATCTAAACTTGTTATACTCGACTGTATTAACAACATTTTATTTGACGTGCATTACTTCAATTCACGTACTCTTGAGTTTCTAATTTTATAAAGCGTAGATTTCCTCGCCGGTCTTCGCCAGAAGTCCATTTCGGTAGAGAGGAGTTTCTTTTTTAGTTGGACATGGACTTTATGACCATGTCTCTGCGCCATACAGCAAAATGCTTTGCACAACAGCATTATAAATTAATCGCTTAGTTTTAGTTAGAATGTTACTAATCCACAGAACGGAATTCAACATTGCTATTGCTTTTCTGCCTCCACCAATTCCCCTTTCAGCATCTCTCTGGCTTGATCCGCTTTCATGAATGATAGATCTAAGTTATTTGAATTCCTCTACAGTTCTAATATTAGTATCATTCAATAAAATGTCAGTTATCTGACCTGTTGTGAAATGTTGTGTTTTACTCATATTTATCTTTAATCCCCATTCTTCATAAGTGTCCTTCAATTTACGAAGCATGTAAAAGTACAAAATATTATGAGTGAAATGCCCTTAATAATAGTCTAAAATGCATCTGTTGCATCTGATACTTCTGTATACAGTGGGAAAAAAATTTAATTGACAGAAAGAAAACTGTTAATATGTACTGGAAAATATAATAAAAAATCAGTTCATTTTGCAGAATACTTCTGTTGTTAAGAGTCATACTAAAATTTGACTGTTAAAATAAAGAAACTTTGTTAAAACAAAACCATTTTGTTTCGCAAAAAAAACTTTATTTTACTGTTATCCTAAATTAGATATTTCTATTAGCTTTACTAAATTTCTTACAATGCTTTTTTGTGTATTGGCAGAATCATAATGTCGATTACAGATCAAATATACTGACGCGAATATTTTTAATTTACATGATTTTCTTTTAAATATTTTTGAATTAGCATAATTAGCGATTATTTTTAAAGTAAGAAGAACAGCGAACCAATTTAAAACAATTTTTAATGCATTTTCTAATTGTTTAATGATAGTTAATTTCTCATATTCATTTAATAATAGTTAATTTAAATGTATGTTTAATACTATTATGTGTGAAATACACATAATAATAACTAAAGATTGTATGCGTTGTATAAGATGATTCGGTATACAGTGCAAGAGACCCTGTAAAGTTGTCATAAAGAAAACTATAAGTAGAAATTAAGTAAAAATCGGATCATTTATCGCCTGTATTTTAAGGATTAAAACAAGATTGAGTCGTTAAAAGAACATTTTTTTTTTCTATAAAATTCTTATTTATAAAATCTTAATTTCTCTATTACTGTTACCCTAAGTTATAAAATTTTCTTCCTGTTTTAGAGCTTATCAGCTTATTTTCAACATTCTAATGTAAGATATAATTGTTTAATAAAATTAATAACTAACATGAAAAGTTTACAGTACATATACATTTAACGTCTGAATTTAAAAACCATTAAAACACCAAATAAAATAAACTAAGACAGACTTCAGCACAGTTAAAAAATAAAATTTATAAAGAATATACTTAAAAACAATTAAAAATACAATATGTAAACGTTTCGCCAAGCGACACGCAAGGCATCATCAGTACAAAAAATATCCATTGCATTTCAAACGTCAGAACAAATCAAGAACAGTTACAGTTAGTTATTTTAAAAACAAACAATATTCACTAGGGACAGAACGAGCATAATTTATTTATATTATATTATATATGGCATAAATATCCGTGCATTATTTCTTGAGTTACAGCTATTGCGGAAATCCTGAAAAATGCAGTATAGTAGCGCTACCTGTTACACGATTTACACCAAAAAGTAATCAGCACCAGTTTATATCAAGGTCTAACTGATTCTGAAGTTTTGTGAAATTCCATGCATTAGTTATTAAGATAAAGCGCCCATAAAGTACTTGTCACATATAGACAGACTCACAGACAGATCACAGACGCAGAGCCAAATATTTATTTTATTTGGTGTTTTAATGAAAAGTTTAATTTACATAATTTTTTGCATAACACGAATGATTTTAATTTACATTTTTTTAATTAGCATAGTTAGCTAATTAAAAGTATAATAGAAAGTACAATCATCCACGACAAAATAATATCTATATGTAAGAGATTATATTATTTTTCACAGTTTCAAAATTTCATAATGGTCATATCAGTTTAAAACATTTTGATGTCAATTATTAAAGTTTAAAATAAGTTACAATGTCATTTGTTCCGTTTTCGTGCGTTGTTCATGAACGATTCATTGTTATAATTTTTTTTTAATTTAATGTAATGATTACCATTATGGTTTCCAATGTCGTAATTAAATTTCACATGCGAATCAAGGATAAGTTATGTTACTCTTTAGATTAAAAAACTGTAATATGATATTTGCGTTTTTTTAATTCTGAATACTTTTCAGAATTTTCATACTTAATAACTTCTCTTTATTACAGTTGAACCCGGTTAAGAAGGGTTCCAAGGAAGTGGACAAAAGTCCGTATTAAGCGGTGTTGCTTATTAAACGTGATTTGTATAAAGTCGCTAGAACTGGGTTTATTTACAGATCTAATCGTCTAAATGAACGTTAGATGTTTCGTTTGTATGTTTCTAGTCAAAAACTGCGTCTTTTATGTATATTTAGGTTAAAATTTAACTGTATTGAACTCATTGGTTTTTATTATATGACCGACTGTAATAATAACTGAAAATAAATATACCGGGTGTCCTAAAAAGGACTGATTGATTTTAAAAACCAATAACTTTCAAACAGTCAGAGATATTTAAAAAATTCTTGCAGGAGGGTTATGCATAAGGTCAAAAGTTTTTTTACAGTGATTTTCGATTTTAGTTCGAATTACAAACAATGGATGGCGCTGCGGTTAATAGACGCTATATGCAGACTCGATTTTTCGTACTTTCGCGCCCACTCAATATATTTTCATCTCCTTTTTCCGCATGGAAGAAGAGATAGGACCAAAAATCGAGCCTGAATTTAGCGTCTATTGATCGCAGCGCCATCTAGTGTTTGTAATTCGAACTAAAATCGAAAATCACTGTAAAAAAACTTTTGACCTTATGCATAACCCTCCTGCAACATTTTTTTTTTTAAATATCTGTCACCGTTTGCAAGTTATTGATTTTTAAAATCAGTCAGTCCTTTTTAGGACACCCGGTAGATTCCAACATGGACTTACTGTTGTTTAATACGTTACAACCAAAAATTAAAAGCAATAATAATTTTCGTGCAAGACTATTTTTTATCGCAAAAAAAAAAAAAAAAAAAAAAAAAAAAAAATTGAATCTTTGGAGCGCAATCCAATTATTTTAATCATGCTGCAAATTCTCAAACACAAAAATAAACACATTTTACAACATTTTTGTCACCAAATTAACAGCACATTAATGTGTTGTAAATTAGAACATACACAAAATATTTTTTGTGTTAAAATTGTGTTGTTAATATGTTGGTATCTAGAAATGTATTCTTAATATGTTGCAAAAGTGTTGCTATCTAGAAATGTGTTCTAAAAATAGTGTTGTTAAATGTGTTGAAATCGTGTTGTAAATAGTGTTGATGAAAGTATTTGCTTACAATAGTGTTGTGCTGCACAACACTTTGTCACCAAATTAACAACACATTGTAACAACACCACGCAATATAGAACACTATAAAACAACACATGTAAAACACTTTCAAAACCCTTTCTACAATGGTGCCTTTAAAAGTGCACAGTTTTAAAAATGTATGTTTTGAAATGTTTTGAAAACACATTTTCTCCTCTTGTGATTTTTAACAACACTTTTTGCACAATCTTTTTACTTGGCACAACACATTCACAACACAATCGAAAATTATTTTAGTTAGAAGTGTTAATTATTATGTTCAGTTAATGTTACAAAAGTGTCTCACGAATTTCCAGTGCATATATAAGTATTGTGATAATGACTACCATTATAATCTGTCCTTCATTTTTAATGTAAGAAAAATCTGTCCTTATTAATCTGTGTGTAAAAAATGTTGTTACTATAGCAAAAAGTAAAGAAAACGCAGAAAACATAAAAGAATTATACAATTGCATTCGTATTTGTTTAATCTTCACGATATTAACTTTTTTTCGCCTATAGCATCATAAAACTTAGAAGCAATACAACATACATTTAAAACATCACTAACACAACAAGTATAATCACCTTGAACCATAATAATTTTTATGATGTATCCTGATTCCGTCTCTATTTCTCTCTACTACAATAAAAACATACACGAAGCGAGAGACAAAGCATTTTAAGACACGGTATCGCAGAACAATTGTAGTGTTGCTAATTTAGCGGGTTTTTTTTTATTCAAATATCCGCCACTGTTTCCGAATAGTAATGTTTGTATTAATTAATGCATTATTAAATAAAGTAAATATTACTATTCGGAAACAGTGGTTTTTATCTGAATAAAAAACCCGCTAAATTAGCAACACTGGAGAACAAGAGGGAATTCGCGTCGTAAGCATGATTTTTTTGCCTCAAAGGATCAAAAATCTTTAGCTTATTAAGCAGGATTGCGTATTAAGCGGGATCGCGTATTAACCGCGAGCGTCTCGTACGGGTGCGACTATATTTTGTGTTACTTTTTTACAAACTTCCAGCGAATGTGTAGTCTCAAACTTTACAACAAACGTGGCTTTTTAGTAATTTGTTGTCACAAATGATAAGGAAATTAAAATTCAATGCTTGCTGCGGATATGTATAAGTAATTAATTTTCTATCATGAATTTTATTGCTTTTAGGGAAAATGTCATATTTGTTAAAGCTTAATTGCTATACGTCAAAAATACGTCATGTCCAGCATGTGCAAAAAAAAGTAAGCACTCGCGCAGAAAAGTTAATCTTAACTACATTAAGATAAATCATACTGATAAAAGAAAGATGTTTATCTCTCTGTGTGTGTGCCGGCTGGCTAAGAAAATCTACCGTACACAGAGGTCAAGGTAGTTGGATGTGGATAGTTCAAGTCACTTAAGTCCTAATGCACATGAGTGTAAGATTTTTCATTCTGTTCGATATTCGATAAAAAATAGATAAACACATTTAAATTTACTACTTAAACCTTTTCAACATGTGCCATCTGTTAAAATTTTTCAATGTTATTGACATTAGGTATTTTTAAAATGTCTTTTTTCGTGGGGTTTTTTTTCGCAGTATTATTAATTATTACTGAATTATTTCTTCTAACATTTGACTTCAGAGCAAGAATTTTATTTTATTTGTATTAGTTCGAATCTTAGACTTGGAAACATATCATTCTGATATCAAAATTCTAATTATGTTCGAGTACCATTAATAAAATGGGACAAAACGGATATCTCCATTTGGGAACACAGGGAGCGAAGAGGTTAAGATAGTTTTATCTTTCTACCGGTGCAATTAGTTTGAAAATACTATATCAACATTAATTCTTCCAAAAGAATATATATCGGACAGTCCTTTAAGCGATTTTTCTGCAATTTTTAAAAATCTGCATCAGCTTTCATAAACAATATACGAAAAAAAAAATTATAGATTATAGTATCTTTATTTGTCTTTGTTTTAAAAAACTATTAATATTTTTTAAAAAAATGAAATAAATTATTTCTGGAAGTTACGTTTTGAACTCCTTTCACATATTCGCCAGACATTTTTTTTTCTTTTTGTCTCTCTCAGTTAACTATAGAATATTTTCAGAGTAACTATCGTAAGGCCTCATCTGCTGGGAAACGTACATGTTCAACTAGCTGAGACAGATGTTTTTAAAATTTAATAGAGGGTGAGAAGGAGTTGCATGTTATTTAGGTTTTCTCGAAAACTTTAGTTCAGGATTGAAATTTTAATTTAACTAAATGTCAGAAATTAAATCCGTAATTACTATAACGATTTTCTCTTTTATCGTTTGGAAAGCTTTCCTTTTTAAAATATAAAATCATACAATATTTAGAGTATGCTCTGCTGATGGCAGTGGAGCCCTGCTCTACATTAGCTTAGTTTGGAAATTTTTCGTTTAAATATACAAATTCGTTCAGCACTAATTTTAAGTATATTTAAGGTTATTAGAACGGTGCGAAATACACCGGTATTTTATTTAAAATATATAAAATGGAAACAGACCAGAGTATGAGTAGCACGCCCATTGTACGCGGCTGAAGGCAATGCGGCTCTAACTCTGGGGTACATTTCCATAGATTTTCGTTTAAAAATATAAAACCACACAAATTTGAAGGTATACTCAGTTGAAGACAGTGTTGCCTTCAACATTAATTTTGTTTGAGAAGATTTCCGTTTTAAAATATTATAAAATCATTCCAAACTATTTTAAAATACATTTAAGGTTATTATCACTAGCAAGTTTACCAATTATTTAATAAAATAATAAACGACTTAATTACGAACATTTTTAATAGATATTTATTTATTGTCATTGCTGAAACAATAATATCAAATGGACAAATTTTACATCAAAATATGTACCATACAATGCACAAGAAGGCACACAGCTGTGTTTGCCTTCTTCTAAATAAGGCAAAATGAATAAATTCTCGTTTTGTTTTATTTCAACGTAAACAAACCAATATTTACCTTTCATATCCGAATATTAACTTTCTATAATTATTGTAAACGAAAATCCTCTAAATCATCGTTACTTGGAAACAAACTACATTCAAAATTTAAAGAGAAACATAATGCAGAGTCCAATTTTACGACTAATCAAAATCTAGTAATGCTATTCAACCGTATATTGTCACAACAATCGTTAAGTTTTGTCTTAATATCTGCACACAACATTGCAGACTGATTAAACATTCAATATTTGTGAACATATACATCATGAGGAATAAATTAGTTTCTTATTATTTTGAATGCCAGTTACAAGTGTTATATTTTGCTTATTTCTGATAATTTTTTTATTCTTTTATACCTCAAATCATGAATTCGTGAAAATTTCATCTACTAAAGCATTTTTCAAGAATCTTGTAAACTAAATTAGATGATTTACACAATCATTTAATAAATTTTAGAAGAATTTTGCCAATTAAAATTTATTTATTTATTTTGAATTTATAGGGATTTTGTGGAATATATATAACTCCACTCAAATCTTTTATTTAGAATATTTTTTTAGTATTTTATACAATTAGGAATTGCACAAATACACTGGTGTCCAAAATTATTGTTGTCCTTTTTGAAATTGTGGGTGATTCTGAAGAGGTTAATGTACATTTTCGTTTGTGGTTATTTTGAATTTTCTTACATTATGAAAAATGTGTCCTTTTTTTCAGCGCACAAAGTGGATTTTAGTATGCTTATTATGTATCATAAAATAAATGTATAAATCAAAATACCAATTATCTAATTCCAATACATATTTTGATTATAAAATTTTTTATTTTCAACGGCGAAAAAACGGTTTATAAATTATAATTTTTGCCTCAAGTTAAATATTATAAGTGAATGTCCTACAGCCTAGATTGATTTCTTATAAATTAAGCATTAAGAACAGTTCGTGATTATTTTTATTTTTTTTTAATTCGTGCATAATCTGATATTTAGCTTCTCAAATATATGGGGCATTCTCACAATCTTTTGACTTTCATGTCCCTGAATAATAATTTTAATTTTAATACACTTTTTTTTTGTTTTTGTTTATTTCATATACTGGAGAACATCCCATTGCATGCTTGCACAACAATATTAACGAGATAAATAAGTTTTGGACGTTGTTGGAGCTCCAAACACCTGGAAAATTCTTATACCGTCCCGTGTCCCTGATGCTGATTTTTAAGTTTGGAGCTGTCTGGATAAAATTGTTTCGATAAAAATAATTCGATGTAATTTTTTTATGAAACTTGAACTATTGTTTTATATAAATATGTAGCTAAAAATTAACGTGCACACATTTTTAGGGCTGTTATTATTTTTTAACTCTGTCCCTGGGTTTTAGATTTCTTAGCGTCACTCTTGCTAAACTTATACAGAAAATCACTCCAGATGCAGCCACGGAATTATCTTTCAACTTTTTTCTCATGCAGAAGTATGCTAGAGAAAGAATGTCAAATTCTTCGACAAGAAATTTACTACAGAATTTAAATCATTTAAATATCTATTTCAAGCATCGTGGCTTTATTGGTAGTCGTACCGTCCCCAAGGTTTATTCCTGCACTTTTCGAGGTAAATTAATTTTTTTTTCATTTAATCTAATGTAAATAACTGTTTCTAAAAATCAATGAACATTGTGGCTATCACTTAGTCTTAACATGATTTGCCTTAAAATAGTGGTAATTTTCCTTACCGTCCCATCCTTACCATCCCCTTTTTTCCAATACCATCCCCTTTTTTTACCTTACCGCCCCTTCTTTAACACCCCTTTAAGACAATTTTATACAAAAATTCTGTATTAAAAGTACTGCATACTGTTATTATTTCTTATTTGAATGTCCTGTGGGTACTATGCAAATTCATTATAAGTAAAAATTTCGAAGAAAATAAAAAGTTATAGTGGTAAAATGTTAAGGAAAATTAAACTCGCAAGTTTAACTTAAACCTGAGTTAAATAAAAAAAATTTCGCTGCTGACCATTTTTTCTTTATTTTGAATCATTAAGACATTCGTCTATCAGATTAAAATGTTACTTTAGCAAGTTTAATTTTGTCAGATTTTTTTTCCCCAAAAGTCAAAAGATTGTGAGAATGCCCCATATACTAAACAAAAATACCGTAAACCAACGATAGATAGAACCGAAATGTATTCATAATCTGAACTGATGATAAAAGTCCAATTTTACGTTTAATCAAATTTTTGAAAAGTTATTCAACCACACACTGTCACAACAATCGTTTAGTTTGTTTAAAAATTCACACACAACATTTCTGATTATATACTTCACTTTATGCATACCGGTGTAAATTAAATTGGTTTCCTTTTATATCAAACGTTAGCATCATGTTGCTAAAACTGTTACACTTTGCTTATTTCTAAAGTAAAATCGAATTGTAGTTTCAAAATATGACGTTAGAGTATCATTATAAAATATTTTAGTATATCTAGAATATTTTAACCGAAGAACAAATATTTAGAGAGAACAATATCGGACATATTTGTTAACCAGCGATAAATTTATTGCTTGTAAGATGTTTTCATTTTTAGAATACTTTCGCATTTTTTAAATTTTTAGAGGGGAAATTATTTACAAATTTAAAAAAAAGTCATTAATAAATATATTAAATGAGCTATATGCATTATAGACGAATGTTCAGTACAAATAACAATGGTACATTTACTACATAATAGATCATAAACAGTTGAAAAGCAGTACACAGGTCCTTAATCTTAGAAGACGTCCTTAAGAGCGACAATGAACGTTCAAAAATATTTTCTACAGTTTTTGCTCAATTGTTTTGAAATTTAATACCCATATAATTTGTGCAATAATTAAGAAAATTTCTTATTTTAATTAAAAAATATTAATATGCAAATGAGTAATTAATTAATAATTTGCTAATTAGTGATACAAATTAAAAATGCTCCATGCGCATTAAATTTTGTTTCAGAAACTTGTAATTTTTTTGGGATAGCTTTATGATATTACATCAAAAATTGATATACATTTTAAAATTACACTAAGTACCCTTGCAGAAAAAAATTATAAACATATAATATTGATCATTTCGGATAAAATTCAATGATAAAATATTACTTTTTTTTTACCTTTATATGAAATAATGTACACATATTAATAGCAAGTTTTGTAATAAAGTGTAAACAACAATATTACAAAGTATTATGAAAATTAGTGTAAAATTAAGACGCATGGAGCATTTTGAACTTACTCAGTCGGCGAAAATTCTCATTTTGAGAAAACTGGATTTAAAGTTTTATTTTAAGTGTAGATTAACGATTGTTTACGTTAGAAAAACAGCTCCATCTCTGCAAAAAATTATCAGATTTGAATAATTCTTTTTTATTTGAAAGTAGAAGATTGTCAGGACATTTAAAAAAACAAAAACAAAAAATTGATTTTTTTAATGTTTTTTGCGATTTTGAACGTCCACTGTCGCCTTAATCTCTGAGGAAGGCTAATAATAAGCTAGAAGCATCAGGAGTCGTTCGGTAGCTTCATCGCCCCAAGCCCTACCTTCCCACTTTTCGGTGTCTTTAATTTGTCTAATTTCCCTTTTAAATTTGTCCGATTTCAATTTTTGATTTTTTCTTTCCAACCTTGCTTTCGCTAGAGTGTCTTTTACTCGGGACGGGGCTGGGGACCTACGATCCTTGCTTCCGTAAAAAAGTCGGAATAAGTGGAAGAATAAAGGGCTGCGGACGAAAATGTGCCGCTCGCCGAGGTGGTTGTATTATTAGCCCCCATTATTATTCTCCCCTGTCACTTCCTCCTCATCTGCATCTGTTACACTTTTAGGGTGAATGTCTTGCAGCTTTTCATTGGTGAGTTCACTGTGCTCATTTACCAACTCTTTCACATCCTCGCCAATCGTCTCTAAACCCATGAACTTCTCAAAATCAATAGTCGATTCCTCCATATATGTAGAGTCTGATGGATCTGGACATTTTCTTTGGTCACATAATGGACCACTGTTAATTAATGTAAAAAGCCCCAAAAAGACTCTGGAAATAAACTAAATTGATGGCATAGACGCGCGGTGTTATGTCACACATGACGAGAAACAGTGCCACATTGAGCAGGAGTACGCGTGGTCGCCCCCTTTGTTTACAGAAAATGCAGCAAGGTCACTAGAGTACACCAACGAAATCCGAAATTATTTTTGGCGGAAAAAATCGACGAAAACCGAAACAGACGATAACCGAAATCAACGAAAACCGATGTATTACTGTATACCCTATGGAACCAAGGGACCGAATAAAAAAAATTGTCATTTAGTATATAAACATCCCTTTTCAAAATAAATGCCATATTTAAAGGCGGTATTTGATTTGTATGTTTCTGATAATTGGGGGTATCTTTCTATAATCAGCATTGTAAGGATCACTATATGGGCAAACGTGACCGGCCACTTGCTATTTTAGACGTTTTGTTAAATATCTAGAAAGATACACGAGGAATGAACTTGAAACTCCAGGTGTGTAAACAGTATATATAGTATAGCTCCTATATTTCCGAGAAGAGTTTTTCCCGAAACCCTGTAGGGGACCGTCAACAAATTGAAAAAGAACGAATATGTTTTGGATAACTGTATAGTACTAAACTGTATAGAGCTAAATGTATAATGCAACTTTTGTAAAAGTCTCAAAAACATAGCTTGAAAATTCTGAAAATTATTGTTGATAGAATAAGTTCAAAATCCCTTGTTCCCAAAGTGAAGCAAAAAGGTGAGGGGCTATATCCATATATGCATTGATTAATGCTAATATAGCATACACAATATTGCACGCACTAATGTATTTGGATACAATCCCTTATCTTTTTGCTTCCTTTTGGGAATAACAGATTTTTAACTTATTCTATCAACGATAATTTTCAGACTTTTCAAACTATGTTTTTGAGACTTTCAGAAACGTTGCTCTATGCATTTAGCTAACACATTATGCAAATTATATTTTGATTACATTCGGACATGCGCAGTGAATCATTACTTAGGTAACGTGCTCATATTTTATACAATTTTTATTATTTT
Source organism: Maratus speciosus (assembly GCA_963932465.1). Classification (NCBI taxonomy): domain Eukaryota; kingdom Metazoa; phylum Arthropoda; class Arachnida; order Araneae; family Salticidae; genus Maratus; species Maratus speciosus. The sequence continues at coordinate 33,479,238 of OZ010791.1, read as the reverse complement.
TAAATTCTGATTGCAGAGTGTTGTGTACAATCTTGTTCGTCATATTTTCTGAAAAGAACTTTTTTTTTTTTTATGTAACTCTGTATCTAAAGTTAGGCACACTTAAAATAAATATTTTTTTAAGTTTAAGATTTAATCAGGAAACTAAGTATTTCAATTAAACTTTTTTTCTTTATACATCCGATATGTATATATATGTATATTACATTATGTAAACGCGTAATATAATTAGGTTGTTTCATAAAATTTAAGGCAATTTTAATGGATAGAAAACTAAAACCGCCGAGGAATACAACTCAATTCCTTACGGAGGAAATTCCGAAAAGAAAAAAAAAAACGCTATTTCTTGTTTGTGTTGGACGTTAATGTATCCCAAATGGTTGTTATGCAAACATTTTTTAGTTTATTTCGTAATTTATAAAAAACACAGCCTTAAAATGAACAGAATGTAGTTGTTATTGCAAACTACGTTTTGGCAATACAAATTTATAAGAGCATTTTAGTAATGTTTTTCTTTCAAAATATTTGCATGAATCTTTAATGTAAGTGTTTGACTTAACAGAATTTTACTTTAAGTTTCTTATAAAAACATTCACAAACTAAATTAATTAAGATTAATGTAATTCAGTTAGAAAGTTTTTTTTTTTTTTTATGGAAAACTCACACTGTTCCAACATACGCACTTCATGCTTATAACGGTGATTCAAAATAGCGATTATGGCGATTATACACAATATGGCCAAATGTGTTCGGCCGCTTGCGATTTTAAACGTTTTATTAAATATCTAGAAAACTATATTAGGAATTATCATGAAACTCTAGGTGTGTAAACAGAATAGTACAGGTCATAAATATCTGTGAGAATGTTTTCCCAAAACCCCATAGGGGACCGTCAACAAATTTAAAAATAAGGAATATCTTTTGGATAATCCTGTAAAACTAATGTTGTAAAAGCTTTCAAATTGTAGATTATGATTAAGTGTGTTATTGTAATAAACTATGTTCATTTTTATGAGGATAGCATATATACTCGTAGAGAAATTAAAGTTTTTATAAAAAGAGTCCAAAAATTTGCCAAGTTTTTTGCTTATAATTTATAGAGTACATATGCCTATTAATATTACGCGTTTACATAATAGTAATATGCATACACATATACATATCGGATGTATAAAGAAAAAAAGCTTAATTTGAACTGTGCCTAACTTTATATACAGATTTGTTGTCGCCATCTTCTTTTTGGGAGAAACGTTTACAACTTAAAGTTCTATTATAAATTTAAATAATGCATTTATAATTAAAGTAAATGATCACTTCTGCAATTGTTTCAGATTTTGTAAATAAAAATAAATTAACTTTAAAAAAATATAAATTGTGCATTAGAAGAAATTAGGATATTAATAAATTTAAAATCACTATATTATTTCGATAAAGGAAATTTAGAAAGTGCACATAGATAAGCGTATAAGATGGATAAGAAATATTTTTTTTCTAAATTTTTCTGCTGGAAGTGAAGTTATCTGCTTTGAGGTTTCCAGTTTTATATCAATAAAAAATTCCCCCCATTCTAAATTGAATATAAATCTTATTACAGATGAAACTTATATTATGTATTTCCATAAAGTATTAAAAGTTCATTTGTTTGATAAAGAAATGAAATTAAAGAAGTTTCATGAATCATAATTGCATTTCTTATTTCACGTCAATATCTATTTGAATCTGAAATTTCTAAATTTCTTTATATTTTTACGTCAATTTTTTATTCAACATTTGTTTATTATTTCATAATGATGAACTAAAATACTTTGTTTTCTATTTAATACTAAAATATTCTTAAATAATTGTGCTTAACCGGATATACAAAATGCACATTTTCCCAAAAAACTGTTTTCAGTTAAAATCTCTATTAGAAATTTAAATAGTGTATTTATATTTAAATTAAGCTATCACTACTGTTTTTGATTTTGTATTTTTTCTCATTTATACATTTTAAAATGATAAAGTATGTAACTGGATGTAAATAGGTCTTTAATAAAATTTATAAAATCTCCCATTGTTTTGCTAAACTGTATTGGTAAGAAAAAAATGCATATGATTATCTGTGAAAGAAATCTGTTATGTGTGATTTTTTTTAAAATCAATTTAGAAAGGTTTTTTTAAAGATATTATTAATAAAAATAGAGTAATTTTAATATTTTCTACCTATTTATATAAATAATTATAATATTTTTAATAAATGAAAAACATTAGTTCTTCGCTTATAAAATTTTTTAAACACCTTAAGCTTCACGAATGCGTTTGGAGTACTTTATAAGAAAAAATGACATGAAAACAAATTAACCACTTTTTAAATTTGAGTTTATGTATCAGTTACCTATGCTGCTGTTATATTTGCTGTAAGTTTCCTAGTAACGCACAACTTTTGCAGTCTTCTGCTCTTTGCCACAGGACGCTATGAACGTTGGTTTCTCGCGCGAATAATCTTTTATCCCTCCGTAGTATATTAAGACTTAATCTGCGAGAACGAACTTCACATCCGACTACCAGAAAAAAAAATGTAATCCGCCTGTGTTTAAAATCTATGAATTATTGGTCTAAAATGTCTACGTGTAACTATGTATAAATCTATGTATTGTATGTGTTGTACAAAATAAATGTGCTATGAAGTTACCAGTAAATTCTTACTCCGTCGAAATTCAATTCGTGCATTATAACATTACTTTTAGAAAACCGATAAATATGTTAAGAATTTTGAAAAAAGTTTCACAAAACTGAAAAAGTTAAATAAGAAAATAAAACCATTCTGATTAAGCAAATTTATTATTAAAATAATTCGTCATACTTATGTAGGAAATCAACTAAAACTTTTAGCCTACTTCTGTAAAAAAGAAAAGAAAGTCTTAGAGCTAGTCGAAAAATCAACACTAAATATTTGGCATATTTCACATTATTATTATTCAAATATCACACATTAATTTGAAAAATATTCGTATTATGAATATTTTTTAGTTCATACTGTGGGAAACATTATAAAGGGGAAAACTATCAAGTTTTCAAAAAAAAAAAAATTAATGATAATATTTTGAATTATCATTATTGAAATAAAACGAAATGGAAATATATGGAAAAATGATTTTGAGGAAAATGCATTTTTAGTTTAAGTGAGAAAAAAAGCGTTGACTGTTTTAGATTAAACCCTTGTCATATACTATCATAAAACATTAGTTGTTTTAAATATTTATAAAGAAGTTGTAAAAATTTATATTTGCAGAAAAAATCATAGTGTTTAAATTTCATTTGACAGTTTTATTCAGTTTCTTTACGAAACGCATGAATTTGGCATTTTCTCTTATTTAGAAGCGATGTACTCGAACATTTTTTCCTCAATTTTGCAGTAAATACAGGATATCTTCTAGAAAATGCTAACAAAGTTGACGTTTTCATCCAAATTTCCCAACGTGAACGGCTCGAGAGCAGTAAAAAAACTCCTGTCATGAGACAACAATCACTTATAGGTCAAGACGTTATTAAGTTAACGAAAATTGAAAAAGTGTTCGATTACAAATTGCTTCAAAAATTCTGATCAATATATTTACTTATTAATTATTGGAAGTTTGTCAGAATCATCAGACCATTCTGATATTTTTCTACTTTAATTTGAAATTTTGGGACATTCAAGATCAAATATTTTAGCTAAATTTAAACTGCTTCCAATTCGAACACCGAAGTAAAACAGCTTCCAGCGGCGTCACTACTTGGTATGAGAACGTGCTAAAGACACTGAGAGGCTGTGCGCAACGTGTGGATACCAGATACCTGCACGTGAAATCAGTGTTTTAGAGAATCCACTCGATGGTTGTTTGTAGGTGGAAGAGAGGTAGCGAACTGGAATATGTGCCATAATTAGAACGATCACAATTGAAGAGCTCAGATGATAAAGATGACATGGTCGTTATCTTGAGAAAAGGAGCTGTAAAGTTCCAAATCACTCTATTTGCGTTTATTGTCAAATCCCTCACTTATCCAGTAAAATCTCTGTGAGTACTAGGATTTTTCAAATTTTAATTTAACAGATGGTTTAGCACCACTGATTATCTTCAATCATATAACTCATTTTTTTTTGTTACATACCACCTTTACACATACGAGCTCTTCTATTGTAAAGTAACTTTGAGGCCAAGAATCAGCCAACCATCTCTGTAATGCCTTTTAAATTAGAAGCTGCAGTTCCTATCCCAGTGCCTCCAGGACCTGGTATCAGTCCGCCTGGAAGCATTACACAAGGGGCTGAATACAATAACATCAACTAAATTGGATTTCATGCATGTTCTCAAATCTCGACGCTATGTTTTCAAGCACATTCAATAAATTATTTGTATGCTTCAATGCATAAAATTGGCAGGCGTCTTTATTTACAAACTAACGGATTGAACAGCGTTTTCCACTTTCTGCCTAAGGAAAATGTCATTTCAGAAATTCTTTTCAAAAGTTGGTGTTTTAAGGTATTATACGTGCAGTCGAAGGAAAAAAAATAAACACCCCCTACTAACTCCTCAACAAATTATCGTAGAAGAAAGTTACTGATACCAAATGATTGGAAATAACATTTACTTTTAAATGATGTATATGAAATTAGCTTAGGGGACCATCTACATATTAAAACGAACCCAAACTTCATTTTTTTTCAATGGCAATACCCAATTTTAGCAAGATATTTCAAATATTCGGTTCAAATTATGCCTAGACACCAAATTGTGGCTCGTTTTAATATGTGGAGCAAATTATATAAAGCAAATTAAACCCTTAAGCAAATTTTATATACATCATTTAAAAGTAGACTTTATTACCAGTCGTGTGGTACCAGTAACTTTCTTCTACGCTATTTTTTTACAGAGTTAGTAGGGTGTGTTTACTTTTTTTTTCCACGACTGTACCTGCAAGATAAAAAAAAAAGTCTTTTATTGGGGTTTTGTTTTCAGAAAAATGGAAAAAGATATTTGAAAATATCTTTTTGTACTTTTTTTATAACACTTTAAAGAGAAGAAACTGATTTTTGTACTGGTGAAATAAAGCTGGGTGTTCGCAGCAGACACGCTCCCCGGAGATTATGTCTTTCTAGTCGCCTTTCTCGGTGATCTCCCCAACACTGTGAAATATTATCTGAAATTACAAAAAGCATGATTCTTTAGTTGGAGCATTTAAAACTAGAGTTATACTGTTTGATTTTTGGAAAAATTGGTTTTGAACAAAATGGCGGCTGTCAAAAGTTAAGGTACAGATTTCCACAAAACATTCTGAACTTTTGATTCTTTATAAAACATGGACAAAACATAATCAGATAACAAAAAGGAACGATTAGGGCAAAACCCCAATTATTGATATCTATCCTGTAACTGACATTTCAGCAAAAATGCAACTGAAATAAGCATTTGTTTTGTAAAATTCTGCAAAGTAATGGCCTTTAGTGGTAGCGTCTTTGTCTTAACCGTTATAATTTATGAATCATTTATTGTTTTTTTCAAAATAGAGATGTGTCAGTTGCTGGAGTGATTGACCATATATATGAGAAAAAAGAAAAAATGTATATTTTTTCATATTTTGTTAACAATATTTTTTACCGTATCTCTACTCAAAACAAAGGTAACGCTTTCAAAAACAAAGGTAAGTATAAAATAGAATTAAAACTTTGTAATAGTGATTAGAACGAGAAATAATCTTTAAGGTGTCAGTTACTGGGAGTTTCACACCACTCTCTAGATAATATTGTTGTAAAACATTGGTCAAAATTTGAACAAGATTGGTTGAGATTTGTTCGAGTTATCGTGTTCACCGACTTTATAAGCATAGATTTGAGACAATCACGTTTACAAGTTATAATTTATATATGACAGAACAAAATAACTTAAAGCGGCGTAATTTTCTCATTTTTTATCAGATCGATTTCAAAATGCAGCTGAATATTCTTTACAAATTCTACTTTCAGAAAATTCCATACAGAAATGCATTTCTTGAAAGTTTGTAGTTAGGTATAACCCATTAAATCAATTTTCTTAAAGTGACAGCCCAAGATATAGCTACACAGGGTAGCTATTGATTACAAGTCAAGGTGTAACATTTTTGTTTAACATTTAAAAAGCTATTCGATTCGAAATCATTTCAAAAGTTATTACTTCCAGTTTCCAGGATTCTTATAATTTCTATCCAGGATACTTATAAAACTGCGTCTGTAAAAATGTGTCAGAAAGTTTTGTATGGTTGAGCTGTGAAAAATAATTCTTTAAGAACAGCCTTATATAAATTTGGTAGAATTCACTCAAAACTTTTTTCAAATTTTTGAACATTGTAGACTACGGTATATGCAAACTAATTTATTAAATAGCAGTGAGAATGATAACTATTGAAAGATAGTAAATGTTAAGTCAAGAGTTAATTAGTGATTAATTTTGGAAAAGAAAAGTTAAAAGAAACTTTTATAAAAATGGGAAGATAAATTATATACTTATTGACTGGAAAGATGATGAAAATATAGTCCGTTGTATCTACTTGTTTTTCTGGAAGATGCTGAAAATATCAAACAATAGTTAAAAAATAATTACAAATATTTATAATAGAAAAGATATTGTTGTATTATTAAAAATATGTTACTTGATTTTAAAAATACTCAGCTCGTAAAAGATTATATCAGTTATCTTATAATATATTTTTACAGATCTTACAAGATCTTATAAGATTTTCTTCGGTACAATTATTACATTTTTATTGATTTTTCTAGTTCCTTTTGATAGCATAGTTATAAAGAACTGATGGAGAGAGAGTTATATTGGTAGAGCAAGGAAGAAAGGAAATGAAATCTTTTTATATAATTTGGATGTTTATCAACAGATTGTTTTTGAATTCAGTGCAAATTTAGTACTTGATAATCATTAAACTTAAAAAAATTCTATATCTTCCATTTAATTGTTGATTTGCACGTTACACATTACATTTTATTTAATTAGGGATTTAAAACAAAATTTTGTATATTTGAACGAAAACAAATGAATTATTTTAATTACAATAACATAGGGATTTTCAAAAGGAAAAGTGATTTGTTGTTGTTATTAATTTTATTCAAAGAAATTATTAATTACAGACATATACGTTAGTTTTTCAGTCATGCTAAGGATACAAATAGATTGATTTAAAAACTTGTTTCCCATTTCATTACAGATTCCTCAACTCATAAAATGTTATATATACATATATATATGTTATAAAATTTATAAGATGTTCTATAAATCTCTTTCAATTAGTATACTTTCCCCTTAATTGCTAACTCAGTTTCTATATTTGGCCCAAGTAACACTTCAAATCGTTAGAACTAATAAGGGATGCTATGAAATTCCGTCTATTTTCAATAATCATCAGTGCAGACATATGTTCGATGTCCTGACTTTTCTCAAATATCATAATTTCCTTTCTACTTCAAATCCCAATTAAATTCAGAAGCAACTCGCAACTCATGGCACAATTATGAAGTATTTATAATTTTTAAGTCTAGGAGAGCATGAAACCTATCCTATACTAAAAGGAAAGCCAATTATCCAAGATTACTCAGGAATATCTAATATAAAACAGTCTAAGGCTATAAATTTTAATAAAGTAGATTTCAAGTGGTGATCTTAGAACTTTAAATTCCTATGAGCCGTCATTGGGAACAGTCGAGATTCAGGCTGCTCGGATTCACCCAGGCGGATGCCACCTTGGATGACTGCGACTCCGATTAAGATGTCTCTATGCCCAATAAAACAATCTCTGAACATTTGTGTGTTCAGACATTACGAATGCTGCCAGCCACGACTACAGAACCTAGTTTTATATCATATATATGCATATATATGAAGCGATTTCACTCATATGATATAAACATGTAGATCTTAAGGGGTCTCAGGACTCTTAAAGCTTTAAAATTTTCGAAATTTTAATTTTTTTAGATGTTATACTCCAATCTATTCTGAATATTTTGAAATAATTGTTTCCTTGAAGTTACCATTAGAATAGAAGTTATGGCTTTTAGAATTATCCCCGCTCAATAGCTGAAGCGGCGTTTTTGAAGCTTTGAAGTCATATTTCTCCAAATGACGTTTTTGAGCATAACGCGCACGATATCTCAAAAACTTCTGAATATTTTTTCATGAAATTTTCAAGACATGTTTCATGTTAGTCTGTATAAACTGAACCTAAAATTTTCTTCTTATTGTTCAGAAAAAAGTTTTTTTAGTTGATTATACTGTTGAAATTTTCTAAATTTTGCATTAGCTAAATGCAACTTTGCATTAAAAATATAAAAATGCTTTAAATACAAATTTATTTAGGTTCAGGATAATTATTACAATATGAAGTATAAGTAGGCACAATTATTTTTTTATTTTAGTTGCAAAATTTATTTTGTGCAATTCCCCAAATACTTACGTCCTGCTATCAAACTATCAGAAACTGTTTCCAATCATGGACTTTCTTTCTAATACAGTATTCTAACTATTTTTTCTTTAACACAACAGAAATAAAACTTTTCCTTAGTTAAGCGACTTAACAAACTGCTTACACGACATTTTAACTAAATTTTACGTTAAACTAAGCTTAACTCACAATCTATTCTGCAGAGAATAGTAACTTAAGTTAAACTAGCTTTTACGAATGCTAATAGACCATTTTCTTCGATCTTAATACTAAATGTAACTTCATAGATACCAATGAATTGCTTTTTTGTAGAATAGCGAGCAACGATAGCTAATAAACTTTTATTGCCACTGGCTTAATACCTTGTACTTTATAATTGCAGCTTCTCAGAAAATGCACGCTTTATTATTTACGGAAGTTCTACTAATTTGCGGATAATGACACGGCAACTATATGGGGAAATAAAATGAAATAAAAAAGAATTGATGAAAACAGGATTTCTTTTTATCAAAATATTTTTATGATAGATATTTGATATTGCTGTTATTTTTAATTGTATTTGTATAATTTTATTTAATAAAATTTCGGCAATTTTTTCCGCATGTGATGATTGGATTTAGCTAAAAATATACTTTATACGTGGGAATTCATAAGATATTGAGGTTTATTAAAAAAAAAAAAAAAACTGAGAAAGATAGCTATTTAAAACAAATTAAACATGAGTGAAATATGTTAAATCGAAAAGCAGGTTATTGTTTGTATTTTAAATAAAATCTATAGAATAAGATGCCTTTAAATTTTTTTTATTATACAAAATAATATTTGATACTTTTATTACAAGTTTGCTGATGAAAAAAACTCACTTAATTATTTAATTGAATTAAACTGTGATGGAAATGTAACCACCATCAGAGCAGAAATAAATCACGAAAACAGTAAACTGAGACACTAATAATTCCGTACAATAACATTTGTGAATTCTCATCCAAATACAATTAGACTATAAATCAATAAATAATCATCAAAGTGTTGCAACATCTAAATTGTATTTAACCGAAAATAAACAATAATTAATATAAATCAAACCAGACTGTTTTTTCTCTCAGGCGTGATGCTACAAAAACCACGTGACCAATGACCAGGACTAACAAGACACTACTAATCTTTTTTTTAATTATTCTGCTGTCTGCTGTTAAATAAGTAACATGTAAAAAATTAAATCGCTGCCGAAGGATGCAGCGTAACTTGTACAATACAAAACTCAATTTAATACTTAATGTTTAAACATAATTTAATAACCACAAGCCAGCCTCATAAGTAACAAATCTTCATGTGTCCCATTATTCAGCACGATTCTTTTTCTCACAGTTAAGATGTGAAATAAAACGCTGGAATACTCCGTGAAACCAACTTTGATATAAACCTGCTATACATCGGTAAAAGGAATTGAACGGTGGACATGATCAGGTAAGAGCTTTAACTTATTTGTAATATTTATTGTTTGATATATTAAGATCGGCCAGAATAAATATATTATATGCACTCTTATATTAAAATATAAGCGCGCGTAGCCTACTGCATAAATAGACGCTATAGCTACCTTATTTTATCTTAAATGGGCGCCACAATCTTTAATAATACTCATCACTTCAAACGGACACGTCACTCCATACTATAGTAGAAAGTAATGTTTAATAAAACTCTGTACTACAAGACATATTGTTATTTAAAGGATGGCTGTACATATTTACATAGTAATGAACGGCAGAAAAAATCGGCGTGTGAAAACATTGATTCACAAACATTTCATCACTCCCCGCCTTTCATAAAAACTCCGGTGGAAAAAAAGCAAGACAGCCTGCATTTCGCACCTTCTCCGAAGCGGTACTCCAAAGCACTCTGCGGAAAACTTATCGCAACGGATGATGGGAGAAAACTATTTAGAAGCCGCTATAATAAGGAATTATCGTCTAGTGCTACCATCTAGCGGTATAATCTTTAAATATTTGTTACAAGGCGGCATTTTTGCCAGCAAACTCTTCATTTTTTACACTGTTATTTTTACACTGGAGTTTTAGATGCCAAGCTTACTGTAAATCTCGGCGGCAATCAAGAGAAAGTGGCGCTCACCCTTTGAAGGTTCCAACCCCCTTTTCGACACTTGAACAGACCGGCAAAAAATTAAAAATGTCAAGGGACAAATTTAAAGCTAAATTTATTAAAATGAAGACGTCGAAAAGCGGGAATTTCAAGACGTCGAACGACCGCCGTGGCTTAGTACTTAATGATCCATTTTAGGCTTGTTGTTCTCCACATACAATGTGAGCGAACATGAAAAGGCATTAGGAACTTTGCTAACATATTGTAGCTTTTCTATGTGGGCGGTCTGATTTCGGTGGTGATAATCATCCAGAATAGTAAATCTCGCGATCTGAATTGAATTATAAAAATATATAATAATATAAAGATGAGCTAGCAACATATATCGAAAATAAATGTGTATGTAATAAATACTACAACATGTGATTCCTTATCCCTCAGTCAAGTTCAGTACATTCGAAGGTCTTAATTGATATTGGTAGATAAATTAAAGGATAAAATAGCACTTGAATAAAACCATTTCAGAATGTTAGATTTCAGACAACACATCCACAATAAAAACTGGGCTAACTTCATACGCGAGTAGGATAAATACTGCTATAATATAATTCGTTTGTGTATATATATTAATGTGTGTCTAACTTTTAAAAGATGTTTTGATTTTAATATGCTATGTATATATATACGTGTGTGTAATTTTCAGTAAGATGTCCAAACGTCTTCGAAATTCCAGGCCGTTCTGAAATTTGGAGTTCCTACAGATTCTGATTCAAAATACTTATTTTATTCTAAGAAGGTAATAAATTCGTGCAACGAAAAAAAATTCTTAATTTTAAAACGTTACACACATTATGACAGCATTTAAAAAGTCCCTTTATAAAATTTCATCATCCTGGTGTACAGGCAATGTTACTGACATTCTCTCGGGATTTTTATTTTATAAATCATATTTTGTATTTTACATATCAAGCGATTTCCTTCGAAATAATTTTCCTTTCAGACATCTATCTTAATAAATTCTGTTCCGAATAACTAAGTAAATTCCTTTCCTTCAAAACATTTCAATATATATTTTTTCTCAGATAATACAAGGCAGGGAAAACTTTTCGTCATTTATACGACTTAAAGAACTTGTTTTCACAAAATCTTCCTTAACTAAACTTTATGTTAAACTAAGCTTAAACCTTAATTTATTCTACAGAGAACATTGTCTGTAGTTAAACGAACTTTTACGTACGTTAACTAGCCATTTTCTTAGATCTTAAAACAAACTTTAACTCCATGAGCGTAAATTGCTTGTCTGTAGAAAAACAAGCACCGATAGCTAATAACCTTTCACTACTAGTTGTTTAAAACACCTTTCTTGTTAAAAGGAGTTTCTCAGAGGAAATCTGTTTCAATATTCAGTGTCTGAGAAAAAATTTGTTGTTAGGGAATATTTTTCTGAGGATTTGTCTTGCAACTAGTGAAAAAAAAAGCATCCATACAAAAAAAAATCAATTTAATAAAAATATTTTATTTATTTTTTATGAAAAAAATATAATGTGTACTGTTGTGTTTGTTTTTTTTAATTATTTTGAGATTTGTCAATTTGTTTAATAATTATTCTATAACAAAATTTAAAAGAAAAATCCTAATATGTTATTATTTGTTTGTGAGTGTTTGGACGTGATGGGTTTAATACGTAAAATGTCAAATATTGTACTGAAGACTGTGAAATATCAGCCCCGAGATAGAATAGAACTCTGGATCTATTTTTACCTGCAGACTTTATTTTCTTCTATATTCCAATTTTCTATTAAAACTGTCATTTCTATTTTTATGGTGCATTTATATACTATGTATTTATGGACTCATAGTCGAACAACTTGTTTATTCTCAGCACAATAGTGTTTTCTGATATTTACACAATAATAGTATAAATCTACCCTATATATATATAGAAAATCCTAATGAAACGAATTTATGAAACGGGTATTATGAAATGACTGAATTGAAACGAATTTATGTAACGATTCTATGAAACGACTGATTAAACAACTGATTATGTTTCAAGGCGATTTCTCCTAAAATACGGAATACTTCGCCATGAAATTAACACCAAAAATCGGTATTGATCCTCAGATCTCAAAACTGGTATTAGAATTTTTAAATTCGAATTAGTTTTCGAAACATTAATTTTTTTCTAATTTTATATACTTTTCTCTAATGATGGCAACTCAAATTTTAATCATAACAGATATTTTTTTTTCATATTTTAGAAAAAGTTACTATTTTAAACTAATTTGGCGACCAGTTTGGCGACCAGTTTGGCCTCCTTTTAATGTATGCTATGAAATGTATCATGTTACTTTTATTCATAATTCAATTTGTATTTCATTATCATTTTATTTAATACAAATTGAAACATTTAAAAAAGATGGCTTTCACTTCTTTCTTTTTTTTTAAACGAAACGAAAAGAAAAATATTAGGCACAGATGTCATATACGCAACGGGGTACCTAATTGGGGCCAAAATGGCATTATTTTGGTTGACATGGTAACCCGGTTATTGTTGTTTATTTAATAATAAATGTTTATTTACTATATTTTCTGTTTTTAAATTACATAAATTGTTTTGTTCTATAGTTAATTATTTTTTTAGTTATTTTCTTTTAAAAACGGTTTTATATATATCATCATCATCATCATCATCATCAACCGTTTTCAATCCACTGCTGGATGTAGGTCTCCCCCAGATTTTTCCAATGTTTCCTGTCTAGTGCTTTAGTCATCCGATTTACACCGGCTACTTTTCTGATTTCATCACTCCATCTTACTTGAGGTCGTCTTCTTGGCCGTTTTACATCTCTGGGATACCACTGTAGGGTGTTTGTGCTCTATCTATTGTCTTGTCTTCTTGCGATGTGCCCAGCCCATTTCCATTTTAGCCGTTTAATTCTTTCAATGATGTCAAAAACTTTCGTCTGATTTCTTATCCAAGTTATTCTTTTTCTGTCTCTTCTAGTTATACCTAGCATACATCTTTCCATACTTCTCTGTGTTGTTTGTAATCTTTGTACCATCCGTTTTGTTAGCGTCCATGTTTCTGCTCCATAAGTTAGGACAGGCAAAACACATTGGTTAAATACCTTTCTTTTCAAACACAGGGGCATGCTACTCTTCAGAATAATATTGTTCTTCCCAAAAGCACTCCATCCATTTCTTATTCTTCTATTGATTTCATTCATGATACTATTATCAGATGATATTTCTTGCCCAAGGTACACATAACTTTGCACTTCTTTAATTTCAGTGTTGTTGTAGACGATTTTTTTTTTTATGCAAATGAATTGAACATCACCTTAGTCTTTTCCAAGTTTATTTTTAATCCCACATTAATGCTAGCTTCTGCCAAATCTTTTAGCATATTTTCCAATTCTTCAGGACTGTTACTGAAAATTAAAATGTCGTCAGCGAATCGGAGGTGACTTAAATATTCCCCATTTATTCTAATCCCTTTGTTTTCCCAATTCAGCTTCTTGAAAATATTTTCTAAGACAGCAGTAAAAAGCTTAGGCGAAATGGTGTCTCCTTGTCTTACCCCTCTTCCAAGCTTGATCTTTGCTTTTCTTTTGTCCAAACGGATGGTTGCTGTTGCTTTCTTGTAAATCTTCTTTATAATATTGATGTAAGGTTTGTCTATACCAATGTCCTCTACAGATTCTACTACTGCTGATGTGTAGACCGAATCAAATGCTTTTTCATAATCAATAAAGGCAAGGCAAAGAGGTAAATTATATTCCTTATGTTTTTCTATGAGTTCCCTTACCGTTTGGATATGATCCATTGTGATGAATCCACTTCGGAATCCTGCTTGTTCTCTAGGTTGAGCTGAGTCCAGAGCTGATTCAAGTCTTGTCGTTAAAACTTTGGTGAAAATTTTATAAATCACTGACAGTAAGCTGATTGGACGGTAGTTTTTAATATTTTCCTTCTCTCCTTTCTTGTAAAGTAGCACCATCACAGCATTATTCCAATCTTCTGGTACATCTGACTTCTGGAGACATTTGGAAAACAGTAAGGATAGCATTTTTGCAAATTCTTCTCCTGCTTCTTTGATAAGGTCGATTGTAATTCCATCTTCTCCGGGGCATTTACCTTTTTTCATAAATTTAATGGCTTGTAAAACTTCGTCTGTCGTCACTGGGATTATGGCATCGGTTTCTGTTAAGTTTTCTCGTGGATCACATAAGTTGATTTCCCTCTGATCTTCACATTTATATAAATCGTTATAGAATTTTTCGACAATGTGTACTATTTCTTTATTGATTTTGGTGATTGTTCCATCTGCCCTCTTTAGTGCAAAAATACCTTTTCTTCCAACACAAAGTTTTCGCCTAGCTGATTTTAAACTTTTGTTATCTTCTAGAATTTTCTTGACAAGATCAGAGTTAAATTTTCTGATATCTTCTGTAACACATTTTCTTACCGTTTTACATAATTCAGCATATTCAACTCTTGATTTAGGATCGTTTTTCTTCATTTTAAATTCTCTGCGTTTCTTCATCAATCTTCTTGTTTCTTCTGTTATTTTCTTTGTCTGCTTTACTTGTGCATCGCCGGCTATCTTCTTTGCAATATCTTGTAGAGTACTGGTTAGTTTCTTGTTCACTACTGTAACATCTTGCTCTTCTTTTAAAGCTGATTGAAGTACTTGGAAACGGTTTTTAAGTTCCAAATGGAATTCTTCTTTATGTTTCTGGAGATTTATTATATCGATTGATTTCTTTGAGTGTTGCAAAAGCTTCATTCTTTCCACTTTAGTATTTAACAGCAGTTTGCATCTAACCAACCTGTGATCACTTCCTGTATTGAAGTTATTGAGAACGCTGCAATCCTGAATAAGATGCTTTTTGTTTGTTAAGATGTAGTCGATTTCACTTGTTGAGCCATTTGCACAACGCCATGTCCATTTTCTTTGTGGCTTTTTCTTGAAAAATGAATTCATGATATACAACTGTTCACATTCTGCAAACTCAATCAATCTGTTTCCTCTTTCATTACGCAACTCATATCCATGATTTCCTACTGATAACTCACCTTTCTCTTTTTCCCCAATTCTAGCATTCCAGTCTCCCATTATTAATTTTATGTAGCATTTTCCCTTTTGATGCATTGAAGCTATTTCTTCATAGAAATCCTCAACTTCTTCATCAGTATAGCTTACTGTTGGTGCACAAACTTGGGTAATTTGCAGCTTGTATCTTCTGGACACTTGTATTACTAACCTTGCAACTCTATCTGATGCACTATCATATTCTACGATGTGATTCTTCCACATTTTATGAATCAGAAATCCTACACCGCTTGTTCTTCCATCTTCTGTGCCTCTGTAGTATAATACATGTCCGCTGGCAAGATCTATCTTCTCTTCTCCTTTTCTTCTTACTTCACATAATCCTAGGATGTCCCAGTTGATTTTTTATAATTCTTCTTCAAGTTCCTGTAAACGATTTTCCGAAGATAGGGATCGTCCATTATACGTAGCCAAGGTCATCAACTTATGGCAGCCTAGCCGAGCCCGGTTATTCTTAGCACCCTCTGCCTTCATGTCTTTCTGATAGCTGCTGTAACCAGGAACATTCAGACCGCCGGGAATTAAGGGCCGTGATTTATTTTGTGAATTCATGGTAAAATATGGGGGGTAGGTGGCCAAATTCCTCCACGGGAACATTTCAAGCGGGTTGGAGGAAGCCCATCCGCGTTCGTTCCCCATGCACTAGGCAAGGGTACTAACAGGCTGTACCGGTGGAAGGTGCGGATTGGACATTAAGTCTCCGCTCCCAGTCGATTCCTTTAAGTCCTCCTCGAAGGCAATTAAAGGGTCTTCTCCTGGTTAATAAGCAGAGGCTATTAAACAGCCCTTATATATATATAACGGTTTATATATAACGGTTTTATAACGGTTTTAAATGTCATATACGCAACGGGTACATAACTGGCGCCATAGTATCGTTATTTTGCTTGATTTGGTAAGCCGGATGTTAAATAACGGTTTTAAATAACGAAATAACAAATAAAATAGTACATCATTAATAAATATACAAATAAAACGTCAAAATAAAAATCCCTTGGTGACGTAAAGACGTGTAACTTTCTTAAAGTGAAGTGAATGTGACATTTGCGATCAACCATTATTGGCATTTAATCATTTAGTTTGGTGATAGATTTTTGGTCGACGGGATAACTAAATAGTACCAAAAATACATATGTAACTGGTATTCAAAAACGAAGTTTTCGCCAAATTTTCGTAAAGAAAAATCACGCCAAGCCCGGTGCGTATATGACATCTGGCCAAATATTTAATGATATAACAGACCATGACATTTAATTTCAACTTCAAAGCAATGTTTTAATTTACCACTCGAAAAAAAAATGCTAACTCGCGAGTTAAAAAAAAAAGCTATTGGCTAGATTTGCACCCGGCTAGCGTAACAGTGCCAAGGATTCTTTGCGACCATGGCAACTTTTATGTTGTTTTATTCGAAAAAGAAATCTGATTTTTTAATCAAAACGGAAAACTTTCGGCACAGATGTCATATACGGACCCATATTGGCACGATTTGTTTTCTGACGCCAATGTCATATACGCAACGGGTACTTAACTGGCGCCATAGTATCGTTATTTTGCTTGATTTCGTAAGCCGGATGTTGTTGTTTATGCTGTTGATGTTTTCCCCAAATTAGCGTCGGAAAAAAATCGCGCCAATATGGGGCCGTAAATGATATCTGGGCCAAACTTTCATATGAAAAGCGAAGGGATCAGAGCGCATTTATTTATGGCAGTTACAGGATTTGGACTATTATAATATAGATGAAATGATGGCGGTAGAATAATATTCGGCGACTTATCACCTGTACCTGGCAAACATTAAAGTACCAAAATGGCACCTGGGATATAAAAAGCGAAGTGGTTCGCCCGGAACTGTTGATGATAGTCATATGACTTAGGCTATTGTTATAGAAATTGTTTTAAAATACCGGGAGACAAAGACTCTGTACACTTAATTCATTTTATTTTCGCTTCTTTTCAAATGTTTAACTGATCCTCTTTAAAAAACAAGAAAATAACGATTGGATGTCTTAACAGCAACTGATTCGTCCTTAAATTATTGCAATCAAAGGGAATTGAATGGAAAACCGTTTACAGGGAGATCTGCACAGCTTTTTTCAGTATAATTCAATATTCTCTAATATTTTTAAAACCGATCACATTAGCGTGTTTCAGATTCTACGGTGTCTGAACGGGGGTTTGTGAGCGTAGCTTGCAGGGGGCAGAGCCCGCTAGTACAATATAACATTTAAAATATTTTTTAATGTTAATATTCCCGTAATATTTATAATAAATTGATGAAATGTAACATTGCTAAATAGCGGACCTTGTACGATCCACCGGATGTCGAAATTACAGAAAATATACAGCTAATATTTTTTATTCATACTTACTTTATCACCATAAGGCATTAATATAACAATGAAAAATTTTATTTAGAAAAAAGCAATATCATTTATAAAACTTATATTTGAAAAACGTGAAAATATATTTTCTCTGACAAATTTTCTAATAATTATAAGTATAATTGCAATAATTGCATTTCACATGATTACTCTTTTTACACGGTATTTTACATTTTAATTACATGTTGCATTCAATTTATATAATTTAGAGGTAATTTCTATCGCAATAAAAATTGTACTTTACTTTATACATATGTTCAATGAAATGTAAAGCTATGTGTGACATATTGAAATTTCATTGTAAATATTTTATACATGCTTTATATAAAATTACTTTGAGATAATATTAAGCTATTACCGATTGTATGCGAGTATTAATAGAAATAAGTTTTGGTACATGCCTAAAGCAGAAGAAAAAGAAAACAAGTAATATAAAAATTTTGTTTTTAAAGTCAATTCCTACTTAGGTCACAAAAGAAAAATTTAATATAATCCCTTAAGCTAATATTAGTTTTTGTTGCATTAAAATATCTCAATTTGTTGATTTTCTATAAGCGAGTAGGTTTACAATGGAATTCTATGGGAATTTGGCGAAATATTAGAAATATCGCCAAGTTGGCGACAAACTTGGCGGTATTTGGCGATAGAACAGGGTTCCCCCCTATGGTAACCCCTTATTGAAAATACTTTCATTGACCTTCGATAACCAATGGCCGCCATTTTGTTTCCCATGCAAAACTAAAATTAATTAATTAAAATTTAATTAATTAATTAAAATTTAATTAATTAATTAAAATTTAATTAATTAGTTAATATTTGAAAAAACTGTATTAACATCAATTGTCATTCAGTACAAGTTCAAAAAAAATTATTTCAACTTGATAGGATGAATAATGAGTATTTTATTAACGATTGAAAATTTGAACAAGATAAATATATAAATAAATAAATATATAAATAAACAAATATAGGGAGAGTGTGAACTAATAGTAGGAATTGAAAAAGAAAAAACCTGAAAATAAAAGCTATGATATTAATATAGAATTAAGAAAATTTCTTTTAAAAAAGGCGACATTATATTTAAAACTTAAATTTGAAAAACGTGAAAATAGATTTTATAGGATTCATTTGATAGTACAGTAGAAGTTCTTTAATCCGGCACGTTCGAAGTCACAACCTTTCTGAATTCGAGATTTTCCGGATTATCGAACGTCAATGCATTTTTTTTGTGTTCACCTACATTATGAACCTGTGCAAATTGTACAAAAACCGAAAAATACTGTTTTATATTTCGCCATTCTAACAACTGTGAGCATTAAAGAAAAAAATATAATACAAACTTAAAATCAAATTATTTAATATGTACTGTATATGAACAATACAATGTACATATAGGGCACTGTATCTGTACATTACATTGTACATGTAGTAAAAAATTAATATAAACATTACATTTTTAAAAAGTCTCTGATAGTATGCTGCTTTTGCGATTCAGATTTCTTCTTCAAAAAACCGTTACTGATTATACGAAAAATTATATGTTTAGCAGCGTTGTAGCTTTTGTTCGATTATGAAAATTTTATGAATATATCTAATGCATCATTAGCCTGTTTAAAAGAATATTTAGATTCATCTGCCACGGCTCCTTCTTCATCCGATTCCACCTCCTGAATCTGGGCTTCTTGTGGGTGCTCGCTTCCTAGTGATCCCAGTCAATAATTATCGTAGAAAAAACAACAACAACAAAAGTCCTTCCGGACAGTGCCGGGAGGAAGAGGTAGCTTTCATATTCCTTATTTTTTTAAAAGACAGCTTATGTTATTCAAACACGCGGAGCTCAAATTAGTGGAACCCGATTATAGAAGATTAAATACTGATTTTTGTCAATATTGAATATGAATGAGAATTTCGCCAAATTAGTCAGCGTTATCAAAGCTGGTTTTATTAAAGTGATTTATATTTTGTCGCCAAATTCGGTGATATCCCGAATTATATTAATAATTATATTAACCCGAATTATCGGTGATAGCCCGCTATTTTAAAACAACATAATGGGTGCAACAAAGCTCACCAATGAACTTCCTCGAGATCTTAGTAATTCCTGTGCACATGCTTACTCATATCTAAATCGGTTGATATATGCAAGTGCTGTTGCAGGCAAAAAATCAGATTTTTCAAAATGTCACACACATTCGAAATTCAAACTGCTATAATCTCGGCCTTTTTTTTAGATAAAGGCAAAACAAAAAATGACCCGGAATCTTTGTAACAAGCTGAAACACATAAGAAAAAAATCTTTTTCAATTCTTTTTCAATTTCTAATTTTTTTGTACCTTATTTTAAATGAAATTTTTTTTTTAATTTTTAAATGGCCTCCATTTTTAAACAAGATGGCGATGAAGTTAGCAAACGAACTTGGCCAGGAGATTGCTATGTACTATGCACATGCCTTGTCACATCGTAATCGGTTCATAAATACGCGTGTTATCGCGTGACAAAAATCAGATCGTTTCAAAATGTCAGCCATGCTAGAAATTCAAAGTGCTATAACTCAGCCATTTTTTAAGATATAGACGAAACGAAAAATGCTCCGGAATCTTTGTATCAAGGTCAAATACGTAAGAAAAATTTTTTTTTTCAATTTCTAAATTTTTTGTACCTCATTTTAAATTAAAATAGAAAAAAAATTAATGGCCGCCATTTTGAAACAAGATGGCGGATGATGTTGGCCAACGTACTGGGTCAAGACATGGGTATGTACTATGTACACACCAAGTTATATTCAAATCCGTTCATAAATACGCGTGTTATCGCGTGACAAAAATCAGATCGTTTCAAAATGTCAGTCACACTAGAATTTCAAAGTGCTATAACTCAACCGTTTTTACAGATATAGACGAAACAAAAAATGTTCCGGGATCAAGCTCAAACACATAAAAAAAAATCTTTTTCAATGTCTAATTTTTTTGTGCCTCATTTTAAATTTTAAATTTTAAATTTTTTTTTAAATGGCCGCCAATTTGAAACGTAATGGCAGATGAAGCTGGCGAATGAACTCGGTCGAGGCATTGGTATGTGCTATGTACACACGAAATTTTATCCAGATCGGTTCATAAATACGAGAGTTACAGTATGACAACGATCAGATATATATATACATATATATATATAAATTTTGAACGGAGGGTGGTTTCGGGGTCTAGGGGCCATGATCGGTGAAAATATACCAAAATTTTTCGGAATCGTTTTCCTCCGAACGGCTGCAATAGGTAGCTTTTTGTAATGAAAGCTACCTAAAGGCGGCTCGCGTGCCGGATTATGGATTGTGTCGAACCATAGAATGCCGGATGAAAGAGCTTCTACTGTAATTGTAAGCACATTCTAATTACATTAATTGTATTTTACATAATTACTCTTTTCACATTGTGTTTTACATTTTAATTACAATGTACATTCAATATTTGTAATTTGTAAGGGATTTATTTATATTGCAATAAAAATTGTACTTTACTGTTTAAATATTTTCACTGAAATGCAAAAGTATGTGTGACATATTCAAATTACAATGTAAATACTTATACACACTTTATATTTATATGGTTTATATAAATTAATTTTTGAAATAATATTACGCTATGTTAACTTGATGCGAGTATTAATAGAAAAATCTTGGTAGAAGTGTAAATTAGAAGAAAAAGAAAGGAAAAAAACCTACAAAAAATTTCTATGAATGGAACAACGATCTGCCAAGATTTTTTCAAGCACTCTTAATGGTCAATTGCATTTTATTGATTCTTTTTAGAAAAATGATGGTTCAGCAGAAAATATTGATACTGATCACAGAAAGAAATTTAATAACGCAGTAAATAGAGGTTCAAGTGCAAAATAAACATTTCGGGTATTTCACATTAAATTCCGTTTGTTAGAAAAGGGCGGAATATTTATATTTAACACGTTGAGTGCCACGATGACTGACACTGAATCGCTGAATAATTTAATATGTTTAAAGTAATTTTTAAGAAAGTATAATCCTGTAATAAATAAAAGGTAGGTAAATTTTAAATAAATGTTCAGTAATTACTTCAAATAATATACATTTTTTTTAGTTTTGTACCATATTTTAGACGTCAGTCATCGGTGAAAGACGCGTTTTAAACGGAAAGTTCACTGTCAGTCACCGGTGAGCGACATGGCGCTTAACATGTCAAAGCATGATATAGAAGTTCAACGTTTCTCACGAATTGATTTTATAGAAAGCTATTAAAAATATTCTGAATTCCGTTTGGTCACATTTAAAGTACATTTTTATGTTTTTTACTTACGTATGGTGTAAAGACATTTAATTTTTAATAACACTAATTACAAAAAATGTACAGAAAAGTGCTATTATAACCTTTTTAATTAACTAATGGTTAAGAAATACTTATATTGTAAAGGGTTATTTATCTTATACTATAATACGAGCAAAAATTGTGTGTATATGTAAAATTTATCTCAAAAACGTCTCTAACGATTTAACTAAATTTTGCAGCCTACCTTTTTCGGGCACGAAAAGGCCATTAGACTGGGTCGCGCATTCGAGAAAATTCGATTAGTGGCTCATTTGGGGTCATTAAGGGCCAGAGTCAAATTAATAATAGCTGAAAAACGTCTCAATCGATTTTGACTAAATTTTGTATCCAAACGTTTTCGGATACGAGAAGACTATTGGGCTGGGTCACATGTTCGAGAAATTTCAATTAGTGGGTCATTTTTGGGTCACTGTGAGTCAAGCTATTTTTATCTAAAAAACGGCTCTAACGATTTCCCCTAATCTCTATATTCTACAGTTTTGGATTACGAGAAGACTATTGGGGTAAGTCACATGTTCGAGAAAATTCGATTAGAGGGTGATTTTTGGGTCACTGTGGGTCAAGCTAATTTTATCCAGAAAACGGTTCAATCGATTTTGACTAAATTTTGTATCTAATCTTTTTTGGGTACGAGAAACCTATTGGGCTAGGTCACATGCTCGAGAAATTTGAATTAGTGTGTCATTTTTGGGTCACTGCGAGTCAAGCTAATTTTATCTAAAAAACGGCTCTATCGATTTTCAATAAACTCTATATTCTATAGTTTTCCATTACGAGAAGACCATTGGGCAATGTCACATGTCCTAGAAAATAGGATTAGTGGGTCATTTTTGGTTCACTGTGGGTTAAGCTAATTTTATCTAAAAAACGGTTTAATCGATTTTAACTCAATTTTGTATCCAACCATTTTCTGGGTCAAGAAGACCATTGCGCTAGATTGCATGTTCAAGAAAATTCGATTAGTGGGTCAGGGTCAAGCTAATTGTATCTAAAAAATGGTTAAAATATTTTGACAAAATTTTGAATTGTACAGTTTCCGGGCATAAGACCATTGGGCTAGGTTGCATGATCAAGGAAATTCAATCAGTGGGCCATTTTGTGTCTTAATGGATCAGGATCAAGCTAACTGTATCTAAAAAACGTTTCAAACGATTTTGAAAAAACTTTGCGTTATACCTTCTGGGCACGAGAAAACCATTGGGCTAGGTCGCATGCTCAAGGAAATTCTATTAGTGGGTCATTTTGAGTCCTTTCGGATCAGGGTCAAGCTAACTGTACCTCAAAAATATTCAAACGATTTTGACGATTTTTTTTTTTACTATACTGTTTCCCAGTACGCGAAGACCATTGGAATAGGTCACATGTTTGCAAATTTCGATTAGTGGGTCATTTTTGGGTCACTGTGAGTCAAGCTATTTTTATCTAAAAAACGGCTCCATCGATTTTCAATAAACTCTATATTCTACAGTTTTGGATTACGAGAAGACTATTGGGGTAAGTCACATGTTCGAGAAAATTCGATTAGTGGGTCATTTTCGGGTCACTGTGTGTCAAGCTAATTTTATCCAGAAAACGGTTCAATCGATTTTGACTAAATTTTGTATCTAATCTTTTTTGGGTACGAGAAGCCTATTGGGCTAGGTCACATGCTCGAGAAATTTGAATTAGTGTGTCATTTTTGGGTCACTGCGGGTCAAGCTAATTTTATCTAAAAAACGGCTCTATCGATTTTCAATAAACTCTATATTCTACAGTTTTGGATTACGAGAAGACTATTGGGGTAAGTCACATGTTCGAGAAAATTCGATTAGGGGGTCATTTTTGGGTCACTGTGTGTCAAACTAATTTTATCCAGAAAACGGTTCAATCGATTTTGACTAAATTTTGTATCTAATCTTTTTTGGGTACGAGAAGCCTATTGGGCTAGGTCACATGCTCGAGAAATTTGAATTAGTGTGTCATTTTTGGGTCACTGCGGGTCAAGCTAATTTTATCTAAAAAACGGCTCTATCGATTTTCACTAAACTCTATATTCTATAGTTTTCCATTACGAGAAGACCATTGGGTAATGTCACATGTCCTAGAAATTAGGATTAGTGGGTCATTTTTGGGTCACTGTGGGTTAAGATAATTTTATTTAAAATACGGTTTAATCGATTTTAACTCAATTTTTTATCCAACTATTTTCTGGGTCAAGAAGACCATTGCGCTAGATTGGATGTTCAAGAAAATTCGATTAGTGGGTCAGGGTCAAGCTAATTGTATCTAAAAAATGGTTAAAATACTTTGACAAAATTTTGTATTGTACAGTTTCCGGGCATAAGACCATTGGGCTAGGTTGCATGCTCAAGGAAATTCAATCAGTGGGCCATTTTGGGTCCTAATGGATCAGGATCAAGCTAACTGTATCTGAAAAACGTTTCAAACGATTTTGAAAAAACTTTGTGTTATACCGTTTCTGGGCACGAGAAAACTATTGGGCTAGGTCGCATGCTCAAGGAAATTCTATTAGTGGGTCATTTTGAGTCATTTCGGATCAGGGTCAAGCTAACTGTACCTCAAAAATATTCAAACGATTTTGACGATTTTTTTTTACTATACTGTTTCCCAGTACGCGAAGACCATTGGAATAGGTCACATGTTTGCAAATTTCGATTAGTGGGTCATTTTTGGGTCACTGTGAGTCAAGCTATTTTTATCTAAAAAACGGCTCTATCGATTTTCAATAAACTCTATATTCTACAGTTTTGGATTACGAGAAGACTATTGGGGTAAGTCACATGTTCGAGAAATTTCGATTAGTGGGTCATTTTTGGGTCACTGTGTGTCAAGCTAATTTTATCCAGAAAACGGTTCAATCGATTTTGACTAAATTTTGTATCTAATCTTTTTTGGGTACGAGAAGCCTATTGGGCTAGGTCACATGCTCGAGAAATTTGAATTAGTGTGTCATTTTTGGGTCACTGCGGGTCAAGCTAATTTTATCTAAAAAACGGCTCTATCGATTTTCACTAAACTCTATATTCTATAGTTTTCCATTACGAGAAGACCATTGGGTAATGTCACATGTCCTAGAAATTAGGATTAGTGGGTCATTTTTGGGTCACTGTGGGTTAAGATAATTTTATTTAAAATACGGTTTAATCGATTTTAACTCAATTTTTTATCCAACTATTTTCTGGGCCAAGAAGACCATTGCGCTAGATTGGATGTTCAAGAAAATTCGATTAGTGGGTCAGGGTCAAGCTAATTGTATCTAAAAAATGGTTAAAATACTTTGACAAAATTTTGTTTTGTACAGTTTCCGGGCATAAGACCATTGGGCTAGGTTGCATGCTCAAGGAAATTCAATCAGTGGGCCATTTTGGGTCCTAATGGATCAGGATCAAGCTAACTGTATCTGAAAAACGTTTCAAACGATTTTGAAAAAACTTTGTGTTATACCGTTTCTGGGCACGAGAAAACCATTGGGCTAGGTCGCATGCTCAACAAAATTCTATTAGTGGGTCATTTTGAGTCATTTTGGGTCAGGGTCAAGCTAACTGTACCTCAAAAATATTCAAACGATTTTGACGATTTTTTTTTTACTATACCGTTTCCCAGTACGCGAAGACCATTGGAATAGGTCACATGTTCGCAAATTTCGATTAGAGGGTCATATTTGTATCAACATGGGTCAAGCTAATTTGATCTAAAAAATGATTAACTATTTTTTTCTAAATTTTGTGTTCCATAGTTTTCAGGCTCGAGAAGAGCATTGGGTTAGGTCGCATGTTCGAAAAATTCGATTACTGATTCATTTTGGGTCACTATGACTCAGGGTCAAGCTAATTGTATCAAAAACAGCGGGAATGATTCAGTGGGAATAATATATCGAGATGAACACAAAGCTAATTTTGACCGAGCTTAGCTCGGTCATTCCTGATAGTATTTATTAATGTGAAATAAAATCCAAAGCTTATTTAAATTATCGGAATAAACTTCCGAAATAGTTTCACGAATTATTGATTTTTAATTAGATATTTAACTATGATATTTTTAATTAAAGATTCTTAATTAGAACTCAATTCTAAGTGATTGGAACGTAATTATATATTGTAAGTATTATCAATACTATATAAGTATCCTTAATTACCATACAATGTAACTCTTTTTAATTGGAGATATATGTATATTAGCACTATGCTATAAGTAATTATTTATGATTCTATGTGTGAATTAAAATGAGTTAACGCTTAAGCTAGCCTTGCAAACTTTTGAAAGCTTTCCGCAAATGACTCATTTTATTTATAAAATATTCCATTTTGATTTCACCAATAAAAATGTACTATTTGGATATTTCTGAATGCCACTTCATTTTTGTCCAAATCTTCCAGTAATAATACATTATTGAACGACCCATTTACGTGTGTGGCAATAAGGCTCACCACGAGAATAAAATATACAGCATTTTTAGTCCCTGACCTTGAACTGTCCTTGAGATAATCGGGGAAGCATGTGCCGGGGCTACTATTTTTCAAATACGTTTTTCTCAAAAAGTAACTTTTTAAAAAATATTTTTGTTTATTTTTGTATGTTAAAATTTGTGTAAAAATGTGAAAAAAATATAGAATGTGAAGTAATATATTCTTCAATAATTGGCGTTGGTTTCAGTTTTTTAACTTTTGTACTTTTTGAGAAAAACGTATTTGAAAAATAGTAGCGCCGGCGCATACTTCCCCGATTATCTCAAGGACAGTTCAAGGTCAAGGGCTAAAAACACTCTATATTTTATTCTCGCAGTGAGCCTTATTACCACACATGTTATTTCAAACGTCGGCCGTGGGGGCCATTTTGCTACGCTTATCCGTCTAGACCCTTTTTCACATTACTAACTAAGAAGGAGAGGGTCCGAGGTTGATCTCACCGAATGCGATGAACATTTGTGTATCGATAGAGTATATTTAGTATAAAAATATATGAGCGTCATAAAGCGCAACCCCCAGAGGGTCTTGAGAAAATAAGTCGCAAAGTTAAAGCTACAGTTCATAATTTGATAAATTTCCCTCTTTGGCAAGCGGTTCAGTTGTGCGATCGGCCACACGCTGGATTTGAGTTTTTTTCGGCCCGGGTTCAAATTCAGCTCGGACTTGTTTTTCGGAACGGAAATTTTTATCAATCATTTTCGAACCGCAATTGAAAAAATATGCATAATAATAGAAATTTGCGAAAAATATGAATTAAATGTATATTTTGGAGCATATAAGTACTTTTTTAACTACGAAATTTTGCATGTTTTAATATATAACAATAATAATAATAATGATAATAATAATAATAAAACTGCTTATTTATATGTCTATAGACCAGGAATTTTTTGTTGTTATTTAAAATTATTTACAGTTATTTCAATGAATATCAACAACTTTTAACAGAGAAATAAATTAAAATTAGTGAACAAATATTTTCACTTTGTTTACTCATTCAAATGCTTCAAATATTTGATGGTTTATTAAAAATATGCTTTTATATTTTTAATATGATTTTTAAAGTCTGGGATTCTTGATTCTTAATGAGAATAAGTGTCTACGTAGTAATTTCTTTCAGAAATCAATTTTTTTTCTTGTTTAATATTTTTATATAATGCAGTTTAATTATATAAATACAATTTTAAGTGTGAATCTTTGAACGTTTATATAATAATAAAAGTAAAGATAAAATAAATAAATAATAATAATAACAAACTTAAAAAAAGTCAATTGGAAATTTATAGACCATAAAATTAAACTAATTTTAAAATTTATTTACTGCTATGTACATAAATAAGCTACTACTTTTCAATGAAATAAACGTATCGTTTTTTTACCAACTTGCTTTTTAACTTTTGAATTTTTAAATCTTGGATTTTTATGATTATAGTTAGAATAACTGTCTTTGTGCTTAAAAATAAGTTCTAAAAAGATATTGAATTGCTGAAAATAGTTATTATGCAGGTAATAATTACAAAACCAAAAATCAGAAAAAAGTCATATTAAAAAGTTTAAAAAGGGTATTAAAAAAATCATCAAATATTCGAAATACTTTCATTTAAAAGCAAAATTAAAATAATATTATTATTCACGCATTTATACCACGTGTTTTAATTTATTTATCTGTGAAAAATAGTAGATTATTCATTGAAATAACTGTAAATAATTTTAAATAAAAACAAAAAAAAAATTCTGTCTATAGACATATTTTTTTTTTTTTAACATTTTATTATAAATTTAAACATGCAAAATTTCGTAGTTCAAAAAGAAAAAAAGCACTTATATGCTACAAAACATACATTTAATTCATATTTTTCGTAAATATCAATTATTAGAGGAAAAGATCCAAATACCGGCTACCACTTTTGTTTTCAATCTAGATCATACAATTTTCAAAATTAATGAAATAAAAAGTGACAGCAGGGTACCTTGACACGTCTTACACCTGTTTAGAAAAAAAATCAGTTTAAAAGGCGTTTCTGTTTATAAGAAGCAAAATTCCGAAAGTCTTCAAATTTTGAGTTTTTAAAATGGAGTCTAAATACCGGCTACCTAAGTTTTTTTTTCCCAAAAGATCATACAAATAGAGCTAATGACAATTATTAAGCAATAAGAATATTATTTTAATAAAGTGTATTGATTAATAAAATTTCTTATGCACAGAACAAATACGCAATTTTTAATAAATATGTATTTTTGTCAAATTTCTAAAATTCTTTTCGACTATTTCTCACAGTCTTCTTCCCATTATGTTTCTAATTTTGTTTTTTAACGTGTAAAACAAAAAAAGAGGCTTACTGATTGAAATGAGAATTATTTTATCTGAAAAAATCAAAAGCATAATATCACTTTCTGCGTCGGTATAGTCCCTATCAACCCACATATCGCATTCTTAACATTGGACCCAGAATCCCCTCCCCCATTCTTGTCCACAGAGAAAGCACCCTTGCAGAAGACACAAATTTATCATCTTCCTCTGTTGGATATTTTCCTTTTTCACTTTCTTAGCCCTCTCGCTGCGTAATTCTTTTATCAAAACTAGTTAGTGCCCGTCAAGATTTGACGGTAAATAACTTGTATGTTTCATTAGAAAAATTCCTGAATTTTTAATTTGTTGCTTTTAAATTAATTATTGAATGACGAATTACGTGACGAATTTCTATATTGCATAAGTTATTCTTATTTCTTTAAGGCGATGTATGGTGCTGCGAGCCTAGCCTATTCAATGAAGAGAAAAAATTCTAAGTTTATAATTTACAACCAATTATGCTTGCTTTTTATCAGAAATTTACCTAAAAACACCGGATAGAGAATTTATTTTTACTTAATACGACCTCATTTTTTTTAATAACAATATCTATTTTCATTTATTTATATATTTATTATAAAACTACACGGGCATTAAAAGCTGCCATGAATTTTATTTTTATCTGTCTCATTCCCTAAAAACCTAAATCTGAAACTTGATGCAGCTAACTATTTATAATATATATTTTTTATTATCTGAATCCTATTTTACATTTTTTAAAATATTAAACCTGGATATCAAGGTACTTTATTTTATAGCTCTCATACGAATATTTTTTTTTCTTTCCGTTTTATTTTTTTTACGCAAATGAATGACAAACTTTTCTTTCTAACACACACACATATATATTCTTGATATAGAAAAATTCAGAAAATATAACGAAAATTTTAGATTAGCTCAATTTATTTAATTGATAATTACATGCAAAATATTTTAGCTTAAATAATTTAAATATGAAATCATTATTTTTTCAAAATATTATTGAGTGTTAAATTTTATTTAATTATAAAGCATTAAAATAATAATAATAATAATAAAATAAAAATCCTATAACTTCCCTTCCTAACACAATATGTCATTATTAAAATGAATTATCGACAAAAACATTGCACATTTTGCCATGCTTGGGTTCGAACCTGCTCCTGTACAGATATTCAGAGCTATAAAGTACTGCGTTAACCCGCTACGCTAGCGGGAACTGGTGTAACTGCCTTCTAAATAGAAGAGGTTCGAAAAACAGTTGACGCATACGAATTTCTCGAATTTGAGCTCTGATCTTGCATAGTTTTGCGTTTTAATATTTATAATACCTTATTTTTTCAAAGTAGCAGCTACAATTTAATACGCTAGTTTCCTTCGTGTCTAACTATTGGATCATAAGATGGATCACAGTCTATAACTTTTAGCATCAAATCACTGTGTTTATCTTCCGTGTGTAATATGACCAAAACAGTATGACACCCCCGAAATAAACTATATCTAGCTCTTAATATAGACACAATAATTTTTTTAATTGTTAATAATGCTGAAAGAGACAAATAATATTAACTTAGTGAAAGAAAGACAAGCATTTTTACAGTAAGATCGAATAGCAGACGAACTTAAAACAACTTCGACCTGTGATGTGATAATTCAACTGAGCGAGCATCTTTGCGCATGTGCAGCGTGTCACCCCAAAGACAGACTTGTGATTATATACTGCGCATGCGCAATTGTAGAATTTTAATTTAAAATTACGGCTAATTAATAAAATATTTGAACAAACGAATGGGTGATAACAAATCTGTGGCCAAATATCTTTCACTTAAAAAAAGATTGGTGTAATTTGATGCAGTAGTTTCTTCTCACGGACTGTCGAAAGAAAACGCTTAGCGTTTTAAATATACAGATAGCTTAAAAAAATGCGTATTTAACCTCTTCGTGACGAGCGTATTTTAAGAATTTTTATTCTTTGTCACCGGCTTTTCAAAACAAAAGTTTTTGTCTAATTTAACCGGAAAAATGCTACGATTAAATAAGGCATAATTTGCAATAAAAAATAACTGGTGGGAATAATCAAAGAGGTTTAATTAGACGGAAAAGTGCATCTCCGAAGAAATCTCGGGTTGAGCAAATTTTGCTACTTTTACGATGCCCAAGGAAATCTCGGGTTGCGCACCGAGAGGGTTAAAATCAAATTTCTGCCTCTTTCACCTGGTTTACTCCGTCATTTTTTTCTTTCTCTTCACATTTATTACAGGCAATTTTGTAATGTCCAACAGCTCTTTTTTGGAAAGTGATCCGGTAACCAGTGTCGGTCCTAAAGAATTACGGCCATGGCTACTTTTTTCATATTGCGAAAAGAGACGGTGACTATTTCTGAACTATTTAAATTAATTTATTAATTATGGAATTATTTAAATTAATTTATTTTCTTCCCCTTCTAGCTGAGCAACCGAGAGAAGTCCAAATACCGGCTATCCGGTATTTAGACCACTCTAAGTAGCCGGTATTTGGACCACTACTATGTTTAAGTTAAAACCTGTATTACTCGTTTATATAATAAAATACCAATACTGAGCGCGTGGCAATCGAGAGCTAAATGTCTAGAATATGTCTAGAAAATATCTTAATCAACAATTCAAGGCAATATACGATCCGTATATTTTTAAAAAATGAGAAACACATATCTGAAAAACTTTTGATGTACCAGATTACGTAGATTCGACACTTTTGCATTTACTATTTGTAAATGACACAGACTTCAGCGACGTACTTTTCGTAAATTTCTTCTCTCAATTAAAGTTACAAACTCTGTCTATCACCGCTAGGCTGCGCTGGGCTCAGTTCTCAGAACACCTAGTAGCCGGTATTTGGACCCTAGCCGGTGTTTGGACTTTCTCCTCTATACATATTTTTTCAATTGCGGTTCGAAAATGATTGATAAAAATTTTCGTTCCGAAAAACAAGTCCGAGCCGGATTTAATGCCGGGGAGGAAAAACTTAAATCCAGTGTGCTGCCGATCGCGCTACTGAACCGCTTGTTGAAGAAGGAAATTTATCCGATTATGAACTTTAGCTTAAACTTTGCGACTTATTTTCTCAACACTTATTTTTCTTGCGCTTTATGGCGCTCATATATTTACATACTAACTATACTCCATCGATACACAAATGTTCATCGCATTCGGTGAGAACAAACTCGGACCCTCTCTTTGTAAGTGTAAACCAACAGAGTGGAAAAGTGTTCAAGCAAGGAAAGAGATATGAGTGAGTGATGCCAGGCTGGATATCGTACTCATAGCTTAATGATACAGCATTGGAGCATTATTCCAAAGACCAGGGTTCGAATCCCGGCTTGGATATTTTCACTCTATTGGTTTACGTTTAGTTTGCAATGTGAAAAGTTTCACGTATTTATTATGCTACATATAATGTATGTGGAAAGTGCATGGCTTCCATCTAATGAATGTATTGTGAATATACATGAGAGTTGCATTTGGTTTAATGGCGAATTCAAAGTGAAACCATTTACACTACCGACAAAACTAAAGGAACAAGTAGAAATACTCACGTATCCTAAATGTCGGAACTTCATGAAACATGGAACTTCAACGAGATCTTTATTGTATTATAGAACAGTGCTTTATCAATTAATAACTGCTTTGTTATACTGTAAATACTAGTAATGTATGATCCATTGTATTGTTGTGTATGTTAAAGTACGTAGCAGGCCTATGTCTTTCACTTGAGATTGCACTTAAACTCTGTAGGGAAAGCTGAGTT
The DNA here is from genome assembly GCA_963932465.1 of Maratus speciosus. Taxonomy (NCBI): domain Eukaryota; kingdom Metazoa; phylum Arthropoda; class Arachnida; order Araneae; family Salticidae; genus Maratus; species Maratus speciosus. Next base: position 33,446,266 of record OZ010791.1, on the reverse strand, counting down.
CCCGGTCGTCCCTTGACTGTTAAAACTTTGTTACAAACTGTGCAGTCATTCGACCGTTTTTATAGAAAACGGTTACACAGCTGTAGCTTAACTCTTTTTTACCATATTATTGTCCATAATTGTTTCCATAGTCAGTATAGAGTTAAATTACCGTTACGTAAATAGAGTCAAAACACTGTATTAAAAAAATAGTGTCGTACAAACCAAATACAGTTTTATCCAGATTGCATCAAAAAGAAAATATTAAGATAAACTTCGAAAAAGCTAAAATGATCATTTCAACATCTAAATATTACTCTTCAATAATCCGTGAATCCATTGAAATTTTACTTACACTGTTAAAAATTTGCAACATTCTGTCCAGTCATTTGACCGTATTTTGAAAAACGGTTTCATAACCATAATTTAACTCTATTCTGACCATAAAATGACCAATAATATGGTCAGAATAGTGTTAAATTACGGTTGTGTAACCGTTTTCGATAAAAACGGTCTAATGACTGGACAGAATGCTGCAAATTTTAAACAGTGTAGGAGTGATACTGTTTGTAACGATGTCCTTTCTTATAATACTCCCGCGATTTGGTACAATATTCTAAATATTTCAAGAACTTCTGAAAATATGAACTGATCGTTTCACCCTTCTGCAGAAAATGGACTGAACTTCGCTTGCGCATGCGTACTATTTTGTTTTTGTTTTTAAATTTGTGTTCTATTCAGTAAGTCATCTTTTCCATTTGAAAATGAACACGCGTGTGTTTGAAAGATCTCAGGGTTGTATTAAGTAATATTTTTATATGTTTGTGTCACCTTTTAAGTAGTTATAAGTATGTTGTAAAGTTTATACGGTTATGTAACCATTTTATATCAAAACGGTCGAATACCAAGAGAGTTTGCTGCGAAATTTTAAGGGGACAAGGGACCATCAAACTCATTTTTTTTTCATTTTAAATACTATTCAATGCTATACAATATACATTATGGCTTATATTTATCACACAAGAAATTAAAAAACATTTTTTGGACAAAAATAACGAATTTTTCTCAATATTTTAAGCGTTATGAAGAACTTTTTAAAACGTTCCATGCGCCTTCCATTCAATTAATATCTCCAATATTTTTTATGCCAGTTTGGTTTATATATACAAATAAAACTGTGCGAACTTTGTTTAAACTAAATATAATCGGAAAAATTATAGATAGTTAGTTAATTGTAGAAATAGGATGCAAAAATGCAGAAAATTTCATAAAATTTAGAAAATGCTTTTTTTCTTGCCTTTACATTCAAATATAGGAAATTCGATGCACAGTTTTTTATTATTAAAAGTAAAACAAATTTGCTTTTAATAAATTTCAAAACTGTATTTAAATAGTTAATATCTTTCATATAAAAATTATTTTTCAAGTTCTTAATGAGCAACTAAAGAAAAAAAACAAACAAATGTAAAACATCTATCGCAGTTTTCAATGAAGAATGATTTTTAGCCTATGTTCTGTGTACCAGACAGTATGTTCTGTAAATGTTCTCTTTATTAATTTCCGTAAACGATACTAAATGATGCATTGTCAAAAGCTTGCACGACTATATATGGTAAATGTATCCCTCCAAACTCCAAAAATAAAAATATAGGGTATCAAACTCATTAAAAATAAATAAGGCAAAACTACATTAACTACTGAAAGATGAACGAAATTTTTAATAAGGCATTCTGTACTTATTCATTTGTATAAAACAAAAAAAATCTTTTACATGGAATTATGGTGACGTATTCGAGAAGACGATAAGCAAAAGAGAAGCAGATGTAATGTGGACGCAACCAGAAATGCAATTCAAACAGGCAGAAGCAGCGATGGCAAATTGGCTTGCAGAGGAGACGCAGTGGAAGATGCAGCAACAGACAAATTGAGAGAACTTACTAAAAGAGATGATGGCGGTGACTGCACAATTAGCAGACATTAACAGCGATAGCAGAGATGGTGGCAAAGAAAACAACGCTTGAAGCACAACTAACAGACAAATGTAGCGATGTCAGAAAAATTAGCCAAGAAGATGCAGGTGGACACACGGCAAACGAAAATAATACAATATACAGTTAAAATATTTACATAGAAGTATTATTCACTTTCACGAGAAAATCGTACACAAACATTCTTGTTCTTTTTAAAAGCTTTGTGCCACTTCTTTACAAACCACTTTTTCATTGATCCTCCAAATTTTATTTTATCTTTAGGAAGCTCATTTTCAAGAAAGCATGTATCAATATGACTTTTTGAGGCAATGTTCTCTTTCGATGTAGCAGCGATGGGCAAAGTATTCTTACATTTATTTGTTATTTCCTTTTTCCCAAACTGCTGATGATTATAACATTTCATAGTGTCATTTTGTTTATTATTTTCTTTAACATGATCTGGAGTGTTTTCATTAATAACTCCGTGACCAACGCATCCATCCAAAAAAGGATTTGTAACACCATTTGTGAAATCACATTTTAAAACTGCATCATTTTTTTTCCTTTTCCAGTGAACTTTTACAATCTATATCGGGATCGATCCACCTTTCAAAAATGGGTTTGTCACTACACGTTTTACCTCCTTAAACTTAGGTAGTATTTCTTTAGTTAAAATGCTCTGATTGTCTCATCCTGCCAGAAAAGGATACCCCTCTATTTCCTGGATAGACGGTCTTTTGTCCTTATCCCATTGCAACAAAGAAACAACAAAGTTATGTCCTGACGAGATATCTGCATCAGAAATGGCAACAGATGGAAAAGCCGCTTTCATAATATTCCAGAAGGTATTCTTTTTAAGAGCTTCCAACAAAACTGGCTCGACATTATTCTTCCACAACTGAGCGTCAGTAATTTTGCCCATTCTTCGGGAGGGCCAGTCTTTCGTCAGAATATTAAGTGTCATAAGGCCATACATCCAAATATCACATTGGGAGCCTTCCAAATTTCTATAGCGAAATTCTTTATAATATTCAGGTGGGCGGAACTTCAATGGAGCGATTAATCTTCGTAGTGGGACTCCAGTCATATTTATTCCAGAAAAATCACACAACATCGCCTGGTCATCGGCAGATATTAAGACGTTGTCTTGCTTCAAATCAAGATGGGCGAAGCCAGACGTATGTAGATATGTCAGACCATCCTGGCAATCAGACAACCATCTTTTTACTCTTTTCAATCCCATTTTATCAACCACAAAACTTTCGCTATAAAACATTTTGTCTAAAACATGAGGCATTTTTGGCATGATGAATAATTTTACATTCAAAAATGAGATATCAATCATTTCCACTAATGGAAGAATATTTTTATGGCACAGGACAGGCCAAATGAACTCTTCGATATGCCAGATTTTCTTATTATCGATGATCTTAATGGCTACGGTTTCTTGCTTTGGTGAAACAGCACATAACACTTCTCCAAAACCACCCTTACCTAGAAATTCCACATGACTATATTCTTTTTCATGCAGAAATTCAACAACAGTCTTCGGAAATAATGTATCTCCAGAACACATCTTTATTCAAAATAGCAAATAATATCACTATCAAAAGCAGAATTCTTTGATTTACTCGCAAAATATGTGGAATCTTAAAACCATATGACAGCTTTAAGGACACCATAAGATACAAAATCAATTGTGCAACAATTGTCTGAACTTATTTCTTACCAGTTCGTTTTTGAATACATTGTTGTATGTAGCCCCATTGTTTGAAATAAATTTTTCCATTTCAAACAATGTATTTGAGTGCATTGTTTCTTCAATTATTCTAATAAGTTTCATTGTTGTAATTTATAATGCATACCATTGTTTCAAAAAAGCCAAAGACTGTTGCCATTGTTCAAATTATTTTTGTTTCGGTCATTGTAAAAATATAGCAAACACTAATTTTTATTCTCAGCCCCAGATCCGTAAGAGGGAGTCGATTTTGGATACTGTAGTTAGAATGACCTATCACAAATTTAATTTCATTGTTGATTTATTATTTTGTTTGTGTGTGTGGAGGGGGGGGGGGAGGGCGTGTTGTGCATGACAAGTCATTTACTAAAATTAAATAAAGATTTAAATAAACTAATCAAGTAAATTATCAATAGCATGTATATATATTTCGATCATAAGCCGGGTTTTTTTTTGTTGTCTGCCCTAAACTTTCTAATAAACCATATTTTATATTTATTTTTTGAACTGAAGGCATTTTCATCTGGTCGTAGATAACTATTTTACATAGTATTTCATTTTTATACTTTATTTTTAATTTTAAATGTTTTTAGTGATTTTTTTTTTTAAATTGTGGAAATCCGTTGTTTCAGAATAAAAAGAGAAATAATGAAAAATATTCAGACACATGGTATTTTTACTTTTTAATTTGCACGATAAATTTCGTTAGAAATATTTAAACACTTGTTTTTTGTTCTTATAAGCGACTGAAAATTAATATTAATCTTTAATGTGACGTTTTGAGATTCTTGCATAGTGGAATTATTTTATCTTTATTTCATATATTTTATTGATATAATTTTTTTATGGTAAGTAAAAAGGATGCATAGTTTTAATTTGAATAGATGGTTTAAGAACATGAAAGTTATTCAAAGCTTTCCTTGTTTTTAACACTTTCCTGCGATATAATTTGCACTGGTTTTCCACGTATGTGTACTGTGTGAAATGTAGGGCGAAAAATGAAACACATATTTCGTATACACCTTTCGAAGTTTCAAGGAACTTGGCACCATAATTTCAGATGAGAAAATTTCAATTTAATATTTCAAATGCAGAAATCGTACTCACAACAATAAATATTAGAACATTTATAATTTTCCTGTGAGCAAATAAGAAGAAAACAGCTGTTAATAAGTGTTGGCAAAACTGTACCCATTCCGCACATGTTAGTATATTTATGCAAATTTAGCAAATTAACGTGAGTCATAGCAGTGAAAATATTTCTTTATGCTAAACGCGGCAAGAGAAATATAATTAAAAGAAAAATAACTGGTTTTTCACTAACTTATATACAAATGAAGATATCGACGGTTTCTCTAAAAAATTAACCCTTTAACACAACCCTTTCAACCTTTTAACCTTTTTAACCTTTTCAACAATCGGTTTTAAAAAATATTTACTGAGATGGTATAATACATCACTTTAAACATGTAAAATATAATTTTAAAAACTAGAACATAGAAATAGAAATTTATTGACTAAACTGTACTTTTTCATACCTGTAGTATTAAATTTTGAAAAAAGGTACGCATTATGCACATGTTAGCATATTTACTAATATTGAGCATATTTAGCAAATTATAACAATAAAGATATATTTTTAGGCTAAACGAGTTATGAGAAATTCAATCAAAGGAAAAAAATATTTTATTGAGTTTTTCACTGAAATTTCTAAATATATTTAACTTATATACATAAGTTAACATGTAGAATGTATCACTGGAAAATTAACCCTTTATGAATCAACAACTCCAATTTGAAAAATATTTGCTGAGAATACATAACTTTAATCATGTAAAAAAAAAAAAAAAAAAAAAAAAAAAAACTAGAAAATCGAAAAAATAATGAATTTTTTAGAAGATACTTTTTTCACATCAGCAATAAACAGAAATGTAGATACCTCTCATAAATTTTGTTAATTGTTTAATGAAAAATCTTAAAGTGTAAGATTCTACATTTGTAAAAAAAATATTATTCAGTATCTCAAGACTTTTTAATTTGACACAATTTGCGAAGTTCATTTTAGCAGTAACGATGGGAAACTGCTCAAATGATAAATAAAACTTTGGCATAAAAAATTAACTTAGTATCTCTCTCTTTTAAGAATGCTAGGCACAATTTATATTAATCACTATGTTGGAAAATAGAAGCAAAAAGATACATCGTCTTTTAAAGTCTAGTGCATAAGTAATATCTATTTTCGTTTTTGTTGCAGCTATGCAACACTGTGATACAATGGGTAAATAATATGGCAGGAGTACAGAAAATAGGCAGGAAACTTCGATGCAAACAGCTTTATTTTGAACTTTTTTTTTCCTTTATTTTTTATCTTATTTTATTAATTAAAAATTACAGGTTACTGTATTTAATTTTTTTTATTTGTGTAATTTATAAAAATCTGCGATAAAGTTTTGAAGATTTCACAGAGTATGGATAAATATGAATCGCGAATTACATTTGATATTGTGAGAAAATTATTTGTCCTTCAAAATACTCTAGTTGTAAATATTCTACACTGTTAAAAAAAAAAAAAAAATACTGCCAGTTTTCCGGTAGGAATCGGAAAAATAGTTGCCTTTATCTTACGGGAATAATTTCCGACCCAGCTCGGAATAAAATCCGTAAAAATAAGGAAATAGTCAGTAAAACGGTATTTTACGGATTTTATTCCTAGCTGGGTTGGAAATTATACCGGTACGATAAGGGCAACTATTTTTTCGATTCCTACCGGAAAACTGGCATTATTATTTTTTTTTTACAGTGTACTGTAAATACCCCAGAAATGTTGAATAAGAGTTTAGTGATTAACGTTTATTTATATTATTCTTTTAAGTGATAAATAAAACAGAAACGTATATTTTTATACGTTGTACTGTTGTGTTTATTTGACAAACAATCGAATGTGCGTTCAAAAAAAATCATTTTTAGAGCGAAATTAAAATTGAGCTAGGCATTTCGAAAGAACTTTGCCTTTATTCTTCAGGCGCAAAGAAGACGTGCTACCACTTTGAACCCAGGAGCAAGATGGAGTATTTCGTCTGACTTGAGTGAGACTGCTCAGACCGACTTGAGTCTTTTCTCTACCTTAAAAAAAGTCTTCTTTGTGACTGAAGTAGAAAGACAAAGTATTTACAAAGGCGAGCGCATTTCTCAATTTTATGTTATCATTACGAATTTGTTTTTTGTCTTTATTGTATCAGACAACTTTGTTTAATATTTTACTGCAAAAGGGCGTTATTCTTTAATTTAAAGTATACCCCTTTGACCGACGCAACATTTCGAAAAAAAAAATCACGTAAAGTTTGCTCTATACGCACATAAATAATTTTTTGTTCTCTAAAAATTGATTTCGAAAGTTATAAGGCGATTTGCTAGTTATAAAAATACACGGCGCCACAATAACGTGAGTGCACGAAGTCCACTCCACCACTAAAGTGGCTATTTTGAAATTCAAATGGTGGCAGAAGGCATTAACGTTGGCAGCGAAAGTAAAAAAGTATTAAACAGATGCACATTATTGTCACTGCCTGAATTGTCACCAGAAGGAAAAGTCTTGGTTAATAAGTACAGAATATTAAAACAACATTCATAATGTGGATGCTTATTGAATATTTAAATGTAGTATAAATCGGCTAAATGTCATAGCTCATAACGGATTTTTAGTGTGCGCATGATGGATTTTTAGTATGCGGAGAGTTTTTTATGAATTTTTTCTTGATGGATAACTGTCCCCGAATTATTTGACCAGAAAATACCTACGTCTTTGATTTTTTGGAATATTTCTTTAAAAAAAAAAAGAACCACCCTAGGCAGTGATTTTATTAGTCATGTAAGTAAATGTCACTAGCGATGCATTTAAATTTGATTTCAGCTGACGAGCATAGTATGAATTTTATAGTGCTGGGGCTGAACATTGAATGATTAATTGTGCTTGAATGCAATCTGCAGTATTGATAGTAAGAGTGGAAAATGTTTTGCGGTAATTAGAAAATTAGAAATTAGTGTCAATTACTGTTTGCTAACAGGACATATGCACCGATTATGAGATATATAACATCCGTGTAACACAACTCACAGATATAAATGGTATCATACAAACATTTGAAGCAATTATTATTAAATACACTGTAGTAGTTTGTAATTGAATACATTAAAAAATGACATTTTTTTTTTTAAATTGAACAACGATTTTTGCAAAAGATATATTGATACAACAATGTTCTCTATTGTGTTTATTTGAAATAAAGTAATAATAATAATAATAATACAATATAAAAATATACAATAACAAAATTTATTATTATTTTTATTGAGTAACATTTTGTTGGAGTATTAAAAAAAAACAAAAAAGTATTTGAATTATTTTACTAATCGCTGTGCAAGATACACTGATTCAAATAAATATTAGATTAGTTATCATCACTATTATGTAAGCCTAAAATATAATAATAAATATTACAATATTTAAAAAAACTAAAAATAAACATATTTCTATGAATTATACAATTAAAATTTGGAGTTACATATATCAATTTAGATTTCGTAGAATGAAAAACAAGTATTATCTATTTTTAATTAATTTTTGTGTTACAACAATTAAAAACTACATAAATTTAAAGATAATAATAATTTTACGAAAACGCTCAAACTTGTTCATAAAGTTTAATAGGTAAGTAAGATTATATAGTAAGACTAAAAAATAAATAAAATAAAGAGAAAAATCAATGAAAATACAAATGAAAATGTAAAATTACTCAGGGAGAAAAATTCTTTACTTTAGCTCTAATAATTGTCATTCAATCAAATTGCACCTTTTTTATAATTAATAGTCACATATTTTATCTACTGAAATATGTAATATTTTCTATCAATCACTGCATATTTTAGCCACTCTTGATTCGATGTGTATGCATTATTCCTCCGCGAGCTAACCATCCTGAGGGAGCGGAGTAGAAATATTTTGCTTTAGCTCCGCCCATTTTCAATCAATCAAATTAAATCTTGTTAAAAACTAATCATCATATCTTTTTCGTACTGAAATATGTATAAGCTTTTCCAAATATTTATACCTAGCTCTTCTGTTTTAAGTTTTTATTGAAACCGCTCCCGCCGTTATCAAGCAGACATATTTTAATACGTCAACTGGCACCTAAATACATTTTTCTAATTTAACATTTGTATAAAAAATTAGTGTAAAGAAATTTTTTTAAATACTTCGGATTAAAAGAATCTTGAAAAGTCTTAAATTTCAAGGCTTCACAGTTATTCCTTAATTTAACAATTTGCACTCCGTTGTCGCGTCCGACACAACATCATCTTTCTTTGCATTTTTTTTAAAAACCAGTAATAAAGGAAAACAACATTTGCATTATTTAAATTTATTTAAAGCATTTTTGAAATTGTATACTTGAAGGAAACTTCTTTCAAAAAAGTGGTGCCGAGCAAATAAAATTTGCGTAAGAGACGCCGGAGTCGAAAGGGTTAATATATAAAAAGTAATGTTCGATAAAATTAATGTTCCCACAGAAAAATAAGTATTAAAATTAATTTGATTTTATTAAAAATGTATAATCACAGGCATTGAATCATATAACTTTTATCATTTGTGGTTAATTCTAAACTTCAGTAAGTCCATCCTATATTTTTAAGTTGTCATTAACTTCTCATTAAGATAAAAGTAAAAATGTGTTTTAGTTAACCCTTTTGGCCCTGAATTGTTTTTCAGTTTGGGGTAAAAATTCGCTTTTACGCTAATAAAATTAAAAGTAATACCAAATAACTGAAGTTAGGTTTTACTGAAAGTTAACGAATATGTTAGTTGTAGAACGAACGTAGTTATTTCGCGTTCTTTGCATATGACAATAGATGAAGGACGAATTTTTGAAGAGGTTTGGAAGATGTCGTATTACAATAGGATTTAACAGGCATAAAAACATACTAGTATTTTCTATTTTTTATTACAAATTATTCATTTGGAAAAGTAGTGCCTAATTTAAGTTAACATCCTTTCGCCCCCGACTTTTTTCTTAAAGTCCAAAAAAATTAAAACTTTTGTCAACTTTTTTATTTTTTTTTATTATTTTAAAGCTAGTTGGCGCTAGTTGTCCACTAAAAATTCAAAATATAGAACGCACATATGTGATTATGAGGTTTTTACGTATCTGCAAGGCATTATTTATAGTTTAAAGCATTTTAAAAGTAAGGAACACTTTTGTGACCGCAAGGGCCGAAAGGTTTAATCTTAACATATCTGCATAATGCAGAATATCTTTTAAGATAAAGAAACGTTCATTTTCGTTCGTTGTATTGATATGGCACTGGAAATGAACCTGGTTATATTGTGAAAGAAATTATCAAAATTTCGAATTAAAATTGTACCTTAGGAAATTCCTAAAAAATAAGTATCCGCTTTTTTGTAGCATTAAAAGTTCAATATGTTAAACGTAATACTTGAGGCTTAATTTAGCATCATTTAAAATTTAAGCTTTTAAAAAATGAAAGCTAATCGCTTTAGTTCTCTATAATGATGCGGGAAGAAACCAGTTTTCCTTAAGTAAAAAGTTTCCAGTAAAAAAGTTCATACTTTGAGTTATTCAAAATCGTTTAATGTAATATTAAAATATTTCGGAAAGGATAAAAATACTTATTAAAGTAAGACTTTTCTTCTTAAAGTAAAAATTGTTTTTAATATGAAAACGTATCCTTATATTTTTACACCTGCTAAAAAGAAAATAAAGAAAGAAATCCTTTATTTTTTTAGCTCACAGGCTATCAAAACCTGAGAGCTAATGTGCCCGCAGGTTCTGTATGTACGTGCGTATGTATGTACAGTATGTATATACGTAACACGATAGCTCTTGATAGAAGTATCCGATTTGCTTCATATATTTTTTCTTGGTTAATTCTGATGAGGCGCAAATTTGGTATACCGGTTTATTCTAATAAAGCGATTCCCTGGTTACAATTAGAGGTTGATTGGTTTAGTAAAAAGGGGAATGGGGCTAGTCCACCCGCCCCCCCCTTAATTTAGCTAAATGGGTTTTCATGTAGAATTATCCGATTTTCTTCGAATTTAGTTTACAGGTTTATTCTGATAAAGCGCTTCTCTGATTAGATTCGGTGATTCATTGGTTAAGTATAAAGGGGGAAACTAGGGAGCTAAGCCCTCTCAATTTATTTTTCGAGGGGCATTATTCTTTGAAATAAGAGTGTAATATATAATTAATGTGAATAGCCTGTGAGCTGAATGCCATCAGTTTACATGGGCACTTTTTTTTTATTATTTTTAATCTCATTTAACTCTCTCTCTCTTTATATATATATATTATACATTATCATTTTCGAAGCACTTTATTGAGCATCTTTCAAAAATTCAGCGTTTAAAATGAGTTATTCAAAATATTTTATATTAATATGAGAATATTTCATAAAAGAAAAAATTACCGATTAAAATAAGAATTTTCTTCTTGAAGTAAAATATGTTTTTAATATGAACATATATTATTATCATTTTTACACCTGATAAAATAAAAAATAAAAAAAATGAAAAAAATACTTTAATATTTTGAAATCTTACTTAACTAAAAAATATGTATTATTACTTTGTCATTTTCAAAACCATTTCGACAAGCTATTTATATGCAAATTTATCTCGCAGTAAGTTTGTTTTACAGATTTCTTTTCTTTAGAGCTTTCCTTATTTACATGACAACGATTTTTTAGATATACATATTAACTTTTAATGTTCACCTCCACAGTTTTTAATTAAATATTGGTTTTTCATATTTTTTACGAAAACGTTTTTAATTTATAAATATTTTCAAAATAAATTCTTTATGCATTTTCTTTTGTTTGACTCATTACAATACATTTATTTACATAATTTTAAGTGTATTTATGACAGGTATTTTTCATATTGTGAACTTATTCTTAAGATGCTATGTTATATTTCTCAACATAGTAGAAACTTATTTAAATTTTGAATACAATATGTTTAACTGATTATTTGCAAATGAATCAGTTTTTATGAAAGAAAATGCTAGTACAGCCAAACCTATTAATAATATAAGTAAATTCCGATAAAAAATAAAAACTAAAAATTAAATTGTTAAAACGACATTTAAAAGTATTTGAAAAATTTAGTATAAAATTCCTATTAATTATAAACAGATGTTTCTATTATGAAATTAATATATCTCTTACCAAATAACATACATCTCTTTTCTTTTCCAGCATATTCTAAATAGATCTTTTTTACTCATTTTGCATGATATTATATTATTTAATGTAACAGTTAACGAGAGAAGTTAGTGAAATCTTTCTCAGTCCAAAATTTATTTTAGTATTCAAACCTTGTAGTCCATTGATAAGAATTAATGTCACTAAATTGCATTAATTTAATTAAGGGAGTTTTACATGATAATCGTGTTGTCAGTCGCAATCTGCATTTGTAATTTATTGCTCAGTTTACTCCTATGCCTTATTTGAGAAAATGTAATCAGTAATGTTTATTTACTTGAGAGTTGTCTTATGGTTAATTTGCTAAATAAATTTAACGATGTAATTCACGGTTCGCATACAAATGTTTATACTGAAATGAAATAGTAGCGAAATGGACTGTTAATTGTATAAGTTAAAACTATATATATTTTTAAGGAAATATATATTACCTATTACTCATTTTCAAAATAAGTATCCTAGTCGACCATGTCGAATATGTATGAACAGGGGTATACAGGATGCTTTCCACTGGGAGAGGACTTGTATTTTTAATGTTGAACCTATGCAATCTTATGTTCCTCCTCCTAGTGAACAACAACAACCTAGTCATAATATATGACATGTATTTGTTAATGGATATGTAAATAACAAGGAGTTACCTTGTATAATCGACTCTGGTTCTACAATATCAATTTTGCATTTAAAATTTGTTAAGTTGTTAAATGTTAAAGTTATAAATATTCCACCTATTATTATTGGCCAAGCCAAAGGAGCTGTTGAAATAAACCAATCTTGTAATTTGTTGTTTAAAATAGGTAATGTGCAAAAATGTATTAAATTTTTGTTATGTAAAACTGATTTAAATTATGCTATATTAGGATTGCCAGACTGTTCTAAGTTTAACTTGGTTATAGATTGTAATAAATGTGAAGTATTACAAGGAAACTTTGTATTAAATCGATCTCAAAGCATATCCATTGATAAATTAAAGTTACTTCATTTTAATGTCAATGAAAAGTACCAGAGAGTGCAACCCGATTATGGAAATATCATGATTCCTCAATCCTTTGATCAAATTAATTCTCCCTAAAAACCGGTGAACTGGTGGCTCCGTGACCCACAAGTTCATTGGGGAAAAGCATGAACTCGGATCACAATAGTGTTACCCGGTAGTCTGAAATTTTTCTCCAATTCTGTCAAAAACCAAATCAATAAGTTACTGCTTAAACGCGAAACTCTGGGAATCGTTTTTTAAAATTACAAAGATAATATAAATATTTCTCCAACATAGAGTAAATTATATTCTAAATAATCTCCTCTTGTTTTACTAACAACTTATTACTTACAATATTAACAGATATTGACAATATTAGAATTGTTTAGAAGTTTTCTTAGAAATTTACATTCTTTCCACATCAGGATTAACATTACTTTAATCTCTATAACTTAAACTCCATAACGTAGAAACTTTCCATATAATTCACAAGTTATATAAATAAAAGGAAAAACATGAATATAATAAATTTAAAATTTATGTACAAAAATTTCAACTGAGTATCATTCTCCTACAGTTTTTTAACTGGGATGATATATTGTCCTGATACTATGCTATAGTCCAGTGAAATTCAAATATTGCTCATTTTTGACACAAGAAAAACTAAAAAAAGCTAGTGCCATATGCACTCTATAGTATTCTATGGTTATGATAATAGCGGTACCATACTATTACCACTTTTCCATAAATTCTCTAGTAAGTATTTTACTTTCATTATGTTCAGATGTTATCACAATATTTAATTTATGAGTATTCTCAGATATCTCATATATTGACTTCATTAATTCATAACACTTATTTTTCTTTATTACCTCTCTTTTATCTCAATATTCAATAATAAATTATCTATACTTTCTATCATACAAGATCTAGCAATAGTAAATTTAATTCAATAATAACAATAACTCAAATTTTCATCAATAATTTCAAAGTCATATTTTAATTCATCACTTCAGTAAATAATAATAAGAGATTATTGCACTCAATGATATTGGCTGGGTAAAAAGTTACATAGCATAAAAAGTAATCTCCTATTAATACAGATTCAATAAGAAATGAAATTATAGCAAGTTAAAATAAAAAAAAAAAATTCTGAAATTCACCAGCAATATCATTGAAACAAAATCTTAACAGGTGCTTTTCGATATGTGTCGAAATATTTCGTTCATTCCCTACATGGTTACGCAATCAGTAAAAAATAAATAAATAAATAAATAAATAAGCAAGAGAAAAACAAGTTGGGTTTGAAATCCAGGACACTTGCATAATCAACAATTATTGGCATAAATTCTATAATGTTTTAGTATTAATAATTATAGTTCAGTAATTGATATATTACCCTGAATTACTTAGGGAGGGGGGATATTGTTATATAAAAATTTTTATATAACATATATATATATATATATATATTTTGCTTTACAAACTTTGGTAACTTTAAAACGTTGAGTGCCACGGTGACTGACACTAAAGTTGAAAAATTTACAACGTAATAAATAAAAGGTAAATAAATTTTAAATACATTTTCATGAATTACTTAAAACAATATATATATATATATATACGTATAGTTTTATATCATAATTTAGACCGTCAGTCATCGGTGAATGATGTGTTCTAAATGGAAAATTCAGTGTCAGTCACCGGTTAATGACGTGGAGCTTAACGTGTTAACTCAATACACTTTTACTCTTCTTACATTGTTTCAAAAAAAACTTTATGTACCGTATACCCCGAAATATAATGTTTACCTGTGTAGAGGAAGAAGAGGAATTAGTTTTTATAGATGGACGTGCAGTATTTTGTTCAAAAGAGTCAGCTAGTTTAGGACTTTGAGTATTTGGGTGTATCAGATGAGTATTAGCTGGTTGAAGTTCCATAATACTAGGATGTATTGGATGCTAGTTTAGGACTTTGAGTATTTGGATATATCAGATGAGTATTAGCTGGTTCAATATATATAATACTAGGATGTATTGGTTGGTTTAACAACTGTATTTTCACTTCTGTAGCTTCCTGTATCACTTTCTTCTGAATTTATATCATTAGCTGAAAACATGTTTGATCTTATGTTAGTTATTTGATCAACATGTTTTTTCCAAATATTTGAACCAACATGAGTTCTATAATGTAACTTTCACTGTCCTCCTATAAAGCGACCAATTTTCTATTTGGCCTCCTTTAATAATTTGTTTTCTGGGAATCTGTGTGATAATTATTGTACATCCTTTTGAAATACAACAATGTTGAACTGTAAACTCTGAACTGTACAACACACATGATTTTCGGATACTTTTTTGTCACATATGTCATCGGTTGTTTACGTTGGAATAAAACGAAATGACAAATTATTCTTGTTGTATAATTTGGAATAAATCAAACACAGCTGTGTGCCTTCTTGTTTAGTATATATTACATATTGCGATGCAAGAACACACACAGCTAAATTAGGCAATACGAATAATTTGTCATATTTATCTTTCATATCTCAATAGTAACTTTCCATAAATATTTTAAACGAAAATCCTGAAGGATATCGTTACAAGGTACCTTACTGGATTTAAAATTCAAAGAGAAACGGAATTCAGAATCCAATTTTACGACTAATCAAAATTTTGAAAAAGCGTTCAACCACAAACTGTCACAACAACCGCTGAATTTGTTTAAATATCCACACAAAACATTTCTCATCGTATACTTCATATAGAATAACTTCGTTTCTTATTATTGTGAATGCTAGCCTCATATTGTTACAAATGTTATATTTTGTTTATTCCTGATTTAATAGCACGTCGAAGTTTCAAAATATCATATATTTTGCTAAGAAATTTCAGCATATTTTAAAATATTTAAATGATAAATGAATATTTTGTAAAAGGCACATATTAACTAGCGATAAATGTATAGTATATTTGCAGTTTCAAAATAATTTCAGTAATATTTAAAATCTGAATAAGAAATTAACTTAAAAATCAAACATAAAAAGTAAATATGTTAAAAGAGTAATATACACTTTGGATACAAATTAACTACAAATAGAGAGATAAATTTATTACATTAGAGTTTATAAGCAATAAAAATGTTCACAGGTTGAGGTCACAGTAATAGTTGAAAATGACGATTTTAAAAGAACTTTTCTGAGTGTAAAAGAAAGGTGTATTGTTCAGAAAAAATAGCTTTTTCAAAATATCTTTCCATACGTTGAATACATTGAAATATCTTTCCATAAATTGATAACTCCAGGCTTTTATAATGTTTGTTCTTCCTGCACTTACATATGGCTATTTGTTTAACAATTTTCTTCATTTATTACTGATCCCATTAAACTGTGAAAAGTTTAAGCTTGTGATGTTTACATGCTCATTCTTATTTAACATCATGTGATCGATTCGTTCATTTTATTTACCATTATTTGAACGAGAAAGAGCACTTTTAGGAGGGGGATTTTCCTCCTCCTAACCTCCGTTTGAGTTGACCGATTTTTCAAAATAATCTCCAAGATATTTTTTCAAGTTAAAAATCTGTATACAATAACATTTCCACAATGGACGCTCCCGAAAGGCAGACACGCCTATTTAGCGAACCCTTTTTCAATTCCTAACGCTCATTATGCGTACGCTTATACCTTTGAATAAATTTCACTTCCGATTCTACACTTTCTATGACTACATTTCTTATATATCTCTTATATCTCGTGCAGTAAATTAAATATACGATGTGTACTCGTACTGGTATATTCATTCATATTCAAATACATATTTCCCCAAAACCAGACTTGCAATAAATTTACATGATATGACCAGTAAGAAATATTCTACCGTAAACCCATCCAGCAGGAAGAAAGTCATACCGACACGAAAAAAGAAAATTAAGGGCAATGCAGGATGCTATTCAACCCGATGCATGTTGCTATTCAACGATATGTTTGCTATTCAGGGGTTTTGCTTATTTGAATATTAAAGAATACAGATTTGTCCATTTTTCTATCTAAAACATTCCTACGGGTTTCCTTTCATTTCGAGTTCGGGTCTTGTTGTGAGTTAAAATATTTCGAGTTCGGGTGGGGTGCGGATTGAAATATGTCAGGTTCGGGTCGGGTTGCGGGTTTCCGAAAATTATCTTGGCGAGTTCGGGTCGAGTTGCAGGTCGAGTAATTTATTTTGGCAGGTTTGGATTAGCGGGTATAACGATAATTCTTTTATCTCACATGCAAATATAAGTAGAGATATACATATTACGTACACCACGCCCAATATAGGAATAAATTACTTTAAACTGCTATAAATCAAAAACTAATTCATATTTTTGCATGAAACATTCAAAGTTTTGAACTACTCATAAAAACAATTCAGATTATGTAAAACGCGTAAAAATCCGATAATTACACAGGACTGTAGGTAGCCCTGTCAAACGATTTTGATCAGAACAAGAATTTTAAAAGTGCAAAAAACAGCACTTTTAAAATCGCATTTACTCAAAACCTATTATCCGGATTTCACTTTATTTTTGGTTTTCTGAGTCACGTGGCACGCCTCATTACGTAGAAACAAGAATTTCGTTTCAATCATAAATAGAACGCGAGATATAGATATGTCAAAATCCCGTTTTGGTCGGTCCGGAAAATATAAACAAGACAGAGTACTAAAAATATTTTGCATATGCATTTGGCATCAATTGGCGGAAATTTCTTTCATTTACGGTGCATTGTACTGTTATTTCTTTTGCTTGGCGAGAAATTCTGTCGGGTTTCTTTGATAAGTTGTTATATTGTAGTAAATGAGCTACGTTATATACTAGATATATTCTATTCAAGTAATACGTGCTGGTCACATCCTCTTAATTGGAAATTCAAACAGCAAGATGACATGAGTATGAATAACTTGGTAGCTTCTTATTATACTTTTCCAGTTTCAACTGCGTAAAATATTAACAGACACTACTTGCATGAAATGTTCCCTGCAGTTTGAAGTACACAAAAATCCAGTAAATGCACCTAGTTTTTTATTTAGTCTACCAAATGTAGATCTTATCTAATGAAAACTTAAATGAAACTATGGGATTGAACAAATAGAACTCTGCTAAGATTCTGTGAGTTTTTTTAGGCAAATGATAAACGCAGAATTCTCATCTCCGAGACTATTACAAGAGAATTTATTCATCCCACAAATTTACATACACTATTAAAAATTTGCAGCATTCTGGCAGGTCATTTGACCGTTTTTTCCGAAAACGGTTACACAACTGTAATTTTAACACAATTCTGCCCATATTATTGACCATTTTATGGTCATAATATAGTTAAATTATGGGTATGAAACCGTTTTTTCAAAAAACGGTCGAATGACCTGCCAGAATGCTGCAAAATTTTTAACAGTGTACAGCGTGACGTAGCTAGAGACCAATCAATTAAAAAACCTTTACCCAGCGAAAGAGACAGTGAATTAAGATTTTCAACAAATCGATTACCACAGTGCAAAAGCCAAAATTTCGAACTTTAAGCGAAACAGATCGTTCAAATTGAAAATATTGTGAGATAAAAATAAAAAAAAAATATTCCAATCACCGAAATTTTGTAAAGGGAAATGAAGAATCGTCCGTATGATGCGTTGGAATCACTTAGGATTTTTTTGAAAAGAGTAACTAAATAAATATTTTTAAAGATAAAATATAATAAAAGTAAACGAGGAAAGTTTTAGGATAAATTTCAGGTAGGTTAATGTTTAAAATATGTTGTATATGGTATTTTAAAATGTAGGCAATAAGGTCAGCTTGTTACGTTGATTTATTTTGACGCAAACTATAAGTTTTTCTTACTGTATCTTTGAGTGCTATAAATACCCTAAACAAAAAAGCTTTAAATAATTGATCCACGACACCTCGGTATACACTTCTGAAGAGAAAAATAACTCCACTTCCAATTTTATTATTAATCGAAACGTAGAAAATATTCAACAATATAATGTCCCAACAGCCATTAGATTGTTTAAATAATCACAAATACAATTTTTGACTACACATAAAAGCGTATTGGTATGCACTTTAAGGATAAAATAAATTTATAAACCAAAACACCAATTATCTAATTTCAATAAACATTCAATGGTTATACAATCTTGTATTTTCAACTGCAAAAAAAAAAAAAAAAAAAAAATTCTGTAAAAGATTTCCACTTAAGATATATACTATACATGACTTCCACACAACTGCTTTTGATTTCTGATAAATTAAGCATTCAGAACAGTTCCTTATTATTTTTAATTTAATTTTTTTGTCATTCGTAAACAATCTGATATTTAGCTTCGCAAATTTATATTACACGAAAACACTGTAATTCAAGGATACATGAAACGGCAAAGTATTCATAATCTGAACTGAAGAAATAGAAAAGTCAATTTTACGATTAAACAAAATCTGGAAAAGTCATTCAACCGCATACTGTCACAACAATCGTTAAGTTTGTTTAAAAATCCACACACAACATTTCTGATTACACATTTCACTTTATGCGTACCGATATGAAATAAATTCGATTCTATTTTACATGAAATGCTTATCATCATATTGCTAGAATTGTTATACTTTATTTATTCCTAAGTTAAAATTGAGTTGAAGTTTCAAAATATATATTTAAAGTATCATTATAAAATATTTTGGAATATCTAAAATACTTTAACCGATAAACAAATATTTAGAAAGAATAGTATTGAAAATATTTATGAACTAGCGATAAAATTATTACGTGTACCATGATTGCATTTTCAGAATATTTTCAGTATTATTTAAAAATTGGAAGGGTAAAGTTATTTACAAATCAAAGAAACAGTCAGAAATAAATATATTAAAAGAAGTATAAACCCTGGAGATGCAAATTCAGTGCAAATAACAATTATGCATTTTTTATAAAAAAGTTTATAAAAACTAGAAAAATAGTCCACACGTCGCGTTCGAACTGATACATGAATAGAAGGAACATAAAAAAATACTGTATAAACTGGAAGTAAAATGAAGAAATGTCGTACAATAAAAATCAAAATTGGAAAACGATTTTATGAATATTAGCCACTATATCACGTAAATAAAATTAGCCAATGGGGCATTTTGTTTGTTTATTTAATTGTTGTTTATTGAAAAATTAATTACAACCTAAAATTTGTATATTTTCCGAAAAAAGTGAAGAAGGGGTGGTCCTCCAGGATTTTAAATGTTAAAAAAAAATCAACAGTTTGAGAGATAATCGTCATGACTTTATTTTGAAATACATGAACAGTCGTGAAAAAAAAAAAAAAAAAAAAGTAAACACTCCTACTAACTCCTCAACAAATTATCTTAGAAGAAAGTTTCTGGTACCGAAAGATTGGAAATAAAGTCTATTTTTAAATGATGTATATAAAATTTGCTTAGGGGGTCATCGACATATTAAAACGAGTCATAACTTTGTTTTTTCAATTGCAGTACACAATTCTGACAGCATAAATGAATTCTACACCCTTCAATTAGCCTAAAAACAAATTTTTATGCAATTCGTATGATAAGTTTACGAGAAATTAATTATTTTATAACCAGCGTATTTTAAAGGCTGTATCCAAATTGAAGTTCGGTAATCGATTGTTAACCGAGAGAGCTCCCTTCTTGATCAAGGCACCTTAAGCAGTCAATGAAGCCTGCTAGATTACAGGACAGCAGAAGAAATTTCAAAATATTTAGTCACTTCTACCATAGACGGCCCCTTAAACCATCATTTTGCCGTTTTTTAAGCATAATTTGAAAACTACTTGGAAGAAAAATGTGAAATTTTGGATTTCCATAAAGCAGGATTTAATAAATTAATAAATCCATTAAAAAAATTGTAGGTAATTCATAATTTTTTTGAATATTTTTTTCATAATTCATAATTCATATCATAAAATTATAAAAATTGCAAATTCAGTGTATTTATGTTTGGGTAAATTAGTGTTATTGATACACAAAAAATTAGAACATTAGGAGCATAATTTCAGGAGATAGAAATAAAAATATGAAAATGTAATTTAACATTAGAAGCACTAAATTTTGAATGTTTATAATTCAAAAACTTATCATTCAAATGACTTGAAATTCGGTGTCTAGGCATAGTTTGAACCGAAGATTTAAAATATCTTATAATTTAAAATATCTTATTAAAATTCGGTATTGTTATTGAAAAAAATGAAGTTTGGATTCGTTTTAATAAGTAGATGACCCCTAAGCAAATTTTATATACATAATTTAAAATTAGACATTATTTCCAATCGTTCGATACCAGTAACTTTCTTCTACGATAATTTGTTGAGGAGTTAGTAGGGGGTGTTTACTTTTTTTTTCACGACTGTACATATAGTGTGTATGTAGAAACACGTTTTTGAAATTTGTTTTCTAACTGAATTACATCAAACTTAATTTACAAAATTATATTTTTAATGTTTTTTAGTAGAATTTTAAAATCAAATTTTATTAAGTAAAGGGCATACATTAAAGATTCACGCAGATATTTTGAAAGTAAAATATCTGCTTCAATCAATGGCGAAATGCTCTAATGATCTGCATTGCCAAAACGCAGTTTGCAATAACAAGTGCATTGTTATCATTTTAGTGCTACATTTTTATAGATTAAAAACTAAACTGAAAAATATTTGCATAAAAATCATTTTGGATCTATTAATATTCAGGATAAACGTGAAATAGTACCTATTTTTGTTTTCGAATCTTTCTCCTTAAGGAAATAAGTTGTACTAGTCGCCCTTGGCGACCAGTTTGGTCTCCCTTAAAATTTATGTTTGGGAAAACATGCTAAGCATTGTATCGTGTTACTTTTATTCACAATTTAATTTTCTTGGACTTCCTTAAATATAATTATTGTAATCCCGTTAGATAAAATTAGTTTTTGGTGCATTAAAATATTTTAATTTGTTGATTTTCTGTAAGTAAATAAACACTATTGGTTTACAGTGGGAATTACTATGGGAATTTCGTGAAATATTAGAGATATCGCCAAGTTGGCGTCACTATTGGCAATTCATTTTGGTCGCCAAATTTGGCGATATATCGCCAAGTGAGCGACAAACTTGGCGGCAATTGGTGACAGAACACCCCCCCCCCCTTACAGGTTATAGGTATGGAAAGGCATTAAATGTTGTTCAATAACCAATGAGATGCGTATTGCTCGGGAGTTGCCATTAAACAATTAACAAATAATCGCGATTTCTGTGCCACGTACGATAGCGTAATATATATATATATATATAGATTTTTCTGCGTTTTCAGTTTTAAATTGGTAAAAATGCCTCAATTTTTATGAAACAACAAACTAATATTATGGATTTACATAATATTAATACTCATTAATTTAGTGAATTAAGGAAAAAAAGGCTTATGGCAATATTTTTCAACAAATTAGATGATTTTTAAATGCTTTTCAGACATTACGTTCTTAAATCATTTTTAAATTATAAAATAATAAATTTTATAATTTTTTAATATAATTTTGTTATTGTCGTATGCGTGATGGCGTCTTTGTGAATCAAAATATTCATTTTTTTGTTTAATGCTTATATTTGTACCAATAAATGTTTTAGTATAAATTTAAATGATGCATTTACAGATAAAGAAAATCGTTACTTATTTACTTATTTTTCCATATTTTTTATAAAAATAATTAAATTCTTTAAATTTTAAACTGCACATTGAAAGTAATTAGAGCATTAATAAATTAAAATTTTTCACATTATTCCGATAGATGAGATTTATAGAATGTACTTGATTATGTGGATAAGATGAACAATTAATAGTTTTGTTTTTTCTATGAATAATTAAATTTTTAAAATTATAAACTGCGCATTTAATGTAATTAGAGTATTAATAAAGTAAAAATTCATCACATTAATGTGATAAATGAGATTTATAAAATGTACATGATTGTAGATAAAATGAACGATTAATTGTTCTATTTTTTTTCTGAAAATAATTATTTTTTTATTTATAAATCGCACATTGAAAGTAATTAGGGGATTAATAAACTAAAAACTCATCAAATTATTTCGATAAGTGAGATTTATAAAATGTACATGATTATGTAGATAAGATGAACAATTAATAATGCTATTTTTTCTAAAATATATTAAATTTTTTTAATTTATAAACTGCGCTTTTAAAGTATTTAGAGCATTAGTAAAGTAAAAATTCATCGCATTATTCCGATAAATTAGATTTATAAATATGCATGATTATGTGGATAAGATCAACAATTAATAGTGCTATTTTTTTTCGAAAAAATAATTTTTTTTAAATTATAAACTGCATATTTACAGTAATCAGAGCATTAATAGAGTAAAAATTCATAACATTATTCCGATAAATGGGATTTATAAATATACATGATTATGGGAATAAGATGAGAAGTAATTGTGCTATGATTTTCTAAAAAAATAAAATTTTTAAATTTATAAACTGCGCTTTTACAGTAGTTAGAGCATTAATAGAGTAAAAAATCATAACATTATTCCGATAAATGAGATTTATAAATATGCATTATTATTTGGATAAGATTAACAATTAATAGTGCTATTTTTTTTAAAAAAAATAAATTTTTTCAAAATTATAAACTGCACATTTACAGTAATTAGAGCATTAATAGAGTAAAAATTCATGACATTATTCCGATAAATGAGATTTATAAAATGTGCATGATTATGTAGAAAAGATGAACAATTAATAATGCTATTTTTTTCTAAAAATAACTAAATTTTTCATATTATAAACTGCGTATTAAAAGCAATTAGAGCATTAATAAAGTAAAAGTTCATCGTATTATTCCAATAAACGAGATTTATAAAATGCGCATGATTATGTAGACTAGATCAACAATTATTAGTTCCATTTTTTTCTAAAATTTTCTGCTACGGAAATTAAGTTATATTTTTCAAAGTGTTCTTATTATTTCGGTAAGAAAATTCCTAATTTAAAGCGAATATAATGTTTACGATAAAAGAAATTGTATGCTATTTATTACTAATGTTCTGCATTTACATATTGTTACGCATTTGCATATTAAATTTGCGTATTAAAAGTTGACTTGTTAGAGAATAAACGGCCAAGTGCGAGTATTACTCGCGCACAGAGGGTTCCGTACAATAAATATATGAATTAGTAATTGTATTATTTAAAAAAAAAAAGTTGCTAAAAGAATACTAACACTTTGTAAAACATTATACAAAGTAGGGTTGGGTATAACAGTATATACACTGCAAATGGAGGCGTCTTAAATTCAGACACATATGTGACTGAAAAAGTAATTCAGACATTTAAGTGTCTAAATGTGAAATTTCAGACATCATAGATGTCTAAATTTAAGACACATAAGTGTCTTACTATGAGCATGTTATAAATGAACGGAGAAAAATGTCTGAATAATAGTGACATGTCTGAAATTAAGACATTTAGAAATTCAGACACTTAAGTGTCTGAATGCGATACAATTGTATCATATGAGTGATGACTGTACGTACAATTGTATTGCAATATGTATATCAGCGCTATCAGAAAATATTTCCGAATGGGTGAAAGATATTTAAAATACTCTTTCATCCATTTAATTTAGTATTTATTTATAAATGAAGAAATCATGGGACATCTGAGAAAATTAGAAAAGTTCGCTTACTAAGGTTTGGAGCTAAGTTATTTTTGGCGCAATAATAATTAAATAATTGCTTTTCACAAAATATAAATTTTTCCAAAAATTACTTGTTATCATGATCGTATACAGAATCGCTCACCTAAATACTAAGAGTTATGAGTAGAGGGAGAAAGAAACGTACTGAGGAGCAAGATTTCAGAAAATACAGTAAAACCTCCCTAAAGCGACCACGTTCGTTCCAATGAAAAGTGATCGCTCCGAGAGGTGGTCTCTTAATGGAGGTCATGTTTAAATCTAGATTTTAATTTTTGAAAAAAGGTAACAATTAATGTTACTAAAATTTATTTTTCACGTTAGTAAAAGAAATTATAAAAATTTAAGTATCAAAACAAAAGTTAATTATATAAATTAATTACTGCAGAGTTTAAAAAATGAATACATTGACGTTTGCTTTGATTTTACGGTTTTATATTTTATAACTTTTGTTTCCAAGTCTTTTCGAAGTCACGTCAATAAATGCGTTTTTTTTTTTTTTTTTTTTTTTTGACGGGAACAAATAAAAACGATTTGATTAAATTATGTATTTCTTTGAGAGTTTCCCGGCAAAATAGGGCAGGGGAGTTTATCGACCGTCATTCTTAATTTGCCATCAGAGTTCAATTTATTACCTAAAAAGGCACAAAGGGGTTTAAATATTTAAAAGTTACCGGAATAAAAAAAAAATCTAAACTTAGTTTAGAAGTTTGATGAATAATGCGCACTCCGGAACTATTTTTCTAATAAAATCTTCTTCAAGCGACCAGGAAAAAACGGGATTTGTTTCATTTTCTTCAAAGAAATGGGTCGCTCATGGAGGGAGTTCAACTGGGATGGTCTCTGAATGGAGGTATAATTAGTGTTGAGCCTGTGGGAATAAATTTCGTTCCATGAAAAAAATGGTCGTTCAGAGAGGTGGTCGCTTAATGGAGGTGGTCGCTTAGTGGAGGTGGTCGCTTAATGGAGGTGGTCACACAGAGAGATTTCACTGTATATGCCTGGGGTCCACAGCCCAGTCCGCTTTTGTAAAATGCAGAATATAAACATGAAGTAGGCTAAACTAAGAATTTATGCCAGAACTCCCCGTGTAAGACAATTTTTAAGAAATTTAAAAATTAAGAAATATTAATCGTTTAAAAATAAGTTTCTAACGATATTTTTCACAATGGAGAACTGATTTCTTTTTCTCTCTCCTCTCTCTGTCTTTTTTTTTTTTTTTTTTTTTTTGAACTGCCCCTCCTCATTTAAGATAAATTTGATATATATGAACACTAACAGAAGAACAGAATTAAAATCGTCTTCTACGAGAAGTTAAGGTGGGGGGGGGGGCTCCTCTGGAGAAAATTTCTTAGCAGCATTTTCTCTTAGCGTTTAATTAATATATTGCTATTTGGAAGAGAAAATAGTATTTTTTAAATAATCAAACGTATAGAAAATATAATTAATTAAATTTCAGGGATGGACAATTGCTCTCTTCATGACCACCGAAAATTCGATATGTTATTTTCTAGTTTTACAATAAAATCTTTATTTAAAGTATGTTTTCTATATGTCTAAAAATAAAAAAACTGCAAAAACTATACTCAAATAAATGTAACACATTAAGAAAAATACCTAATAAAGAAAATAAAACTTTTGTTATTTCTTCTTATTCAGTGATTTATTTCTCGCTGATAAAAAGTTCAAATGAGCTCATCAAGCCTTTTATAACGGTTTATAAACAGTAGGCTGAGATCAGCGACTGCAGTGGTAATTAAAATGCTGATTTCGCCATTTTCTCTTTGTTCAAATTTCAAATACGTCCGTTGGCAACTGGCGCGTTAAAACGATTCTTTCAATGAGGTAGTAATCTGTTTAACAAAGTTGCCCGCAATTTTTTTATGTGTAACATTATTTATATTCTGTGACTGTGTCATATACATAGCTGGAACAGTTTTTTGGAATAATTCATTTATGGAATAATATATGCGATTATTATAAAAATGATACGTTGAGTAATGTGTGCCATCCACATAGATGTATATGCAGCTTACTAATACACAGCTTATAAAGTGCATTTTTGGGATTTCAATAATTGTTCTTGAGAGATTGGAGAATAAGAAAGTGCGTGTGAAATGTGATTCGAAAAAGCGAATTGAATTAAATTCTGCTTTATATTAAATTATATCATTATGAAAAAAATATGTTGAATAATGAAAAGAAAAATGTCCTCGTTATATATTTTTCAATTATCAGCATTCATCTGAATATTTAGTGAAATATGTAAGAAGAAAGTGTCTATATTTTTGTGTTACCGTTTATATTACATGGATTTACTTTATTACATTTAAGGAAATACTAAAAAGGTAAGAATGTGATTATTTACAAAAATATAATTTTTATTTGGAAATAGAAATTTTCCTTGAACAATATTAATTATGTGATATTAATTATTTAAATCACTTTTTAAAGAATACATGTGTTTATCATATTTGTATCTTTCTATATAGAATAAATATTTTTCAGTATTACAGTGTTTTTTATTATTTTCGACTAAATTTATTTCATTTTCAGGATTAATTAACTAACTTGCTTGATAATTCTTAAAGCATTCGATTTATAAATAAATGTTTTTCATATAAAATAATATCATCATTGCTTAAATCATTGCTTAAGCATTAAAAGTTATTGCTTGTGTACATTGACACCCAAATTTGTCAACATTTTTAGTATTATATTTTTGTCCAAAAAAAAAAAAAAAACAGTTGCAGCACTATATAGTTTTTGTTGTGGATACAAGCTATTAATCTGACTATAAAAATGTCAGTAAATATTAGCCATTTAATATAATGTCATTTTTTTAATAGTTAATTTTATTAAAAATATTTTTCTATAATAGCTATATAATGATTTACAATAAAATAAGTAAGAAAATAAATCACTATTTATTTTGTTTAATTGCTTAAAATTATATTTAAGTTTTGTACAACTTCAGATATTGAAAAATTTATTAATATTGATTTATTGATTGTTAAAAAGAAATTACAGATTTAGAACGGAAAAAAGACTTTATTTTCATATTTTACTGCATTTTTCACATAAAATTGGGGGGATTTTTTTTCAACGTTTGTTCATTTTTATAAAAGATACAGAAATAACAATTAAATATGTATTTTTAATGCAAAATAAGTTTTGAAATTAGATGTTATTTCTCTTGCATGTTATTAAAAAAATATATATGTTTAACTTTTTAAAGATAGCTTACTAGCTCTGGTGATTACCATATGCTATATGTAAAAGAAATTGCCTACATGGCAAAATATAATTAAAAAGATCAAGTTATTAAATGATATTGTTATTAATAAACCCTTCCGTTGTAATTTCTAGTTACAGATAATATTAACATGATTTCGTATATGAATTTTTATGTTTAATGACAGATCATTTAATTCTTTTACATTTCCGAAATTAATGTTTTCATGTAACAAAATTAAATTTATGTATAGGAAATATGCTATGAACATTTTTGCTTCAAGTGGAGGGCATAAAACTTGAAAAATAATTATAAAAGTATCAGAATTGGAGCTATCGTGAAATTTTTAATGTTTTATAAATACATTTTAAATTGTTCCCTTGTAAAGCTTTATTAAAAAGTTCGAAATTTCTACAGTATTTAATTGCACGATGAAAGATTTTTTTTTTAGACTATGGAAACTTGTTCAAAGTAAAATAACTACATTTATATGTATTTCCTGTGTTTCATCTGTATAACATATTTAAATTTTAAGACACAGAAATTTTCTGACAAATTTCAACGTCAAAATTATTCTGATTTTTTATAGGATTATTTTTTATTATCATCGGAGAATGCATCCATTTGCGCAAAGCAATTTATTGTACTTATTATATATCATATTGCATACTTTTAGATTAGGATGAAGTTAATGACAAAGGATATATTTATCAAAACATATATTTACATGTTCATGTATATATATATATATATATATATATATAAAGTCATCAATGTGTTTAAATTTTTGTTGCTGTATATGTAGTAGGGGGAAGGGGGGGGGGGGTAATCAATGTAAGCCGCTGGTACTGGAACTTATTAGAGCCACATTTCCTATACTGTCAAAAAAAAAAACAACAACAACAAAAAAAAAAAAAATTTCTAACTTTTTTAGAATATATTTATAACTGTATATATTAAATAAAACCTCTCAATAGCAGACACCCTAGGACCGTAGAATTTGCCCGCTATTTAGAGGTTTTATTTTCATATGTAAAAAAAGTCCAGAGTGTACAAATACCCAGCATACTGAGTACAAATTACACAAAATATGCTTCAATATATTATTAATCTGCTTTTCAATCCACAAATGTTGTGGATTGAAAAAAGTGATCGCTATATAGGTGTCTGCTATTCGAGAATGCCCGTTATTACTGAAGCATACAGTAAAACTTCTATAACCGGTCACTCCCGAATAGCGGACAGCTCTATTTAGAAAAATATAAAGCGGGGTAGTGTTTCTTCTAGAAGCAGGACCTGATTAAAACATGGAAACTGATCCGCGGCCCTGCCCCCTCACCTTCCCATCGATTTTTGTGGCCCCAAATTTGGTATGCAATTTTACGAATTCAATTTTTTTATATATGTTTAGGTTTTTTAGTATTATAACCACATACAAAATTATCATATTAGGATTATAATTTCAGGAGATATTAATAAAAATATGAAAATGCAATTTAACATTAGAAGCTCTAAATTTTGAATGCTTATAATTCAAAAACTTATCATTCAAATTCTTCTAGAAGCAGGACCTGATTAAAACATGGAAACTGATCCGCGGCCCTGCCCCCTCACCTTCCCATCGATTTTTGTGGCCCCAAATTTGGTATGCAATTTTACGAATTCAATTTTTTTTATATATGTTTAGGTTTTTTAGTATTATAACCACATACAAAATTATCATATTAGGATTATAATTTCAGGAGATATTAATAAAAATATGAAAATGCAATTTAACATTAGAAGCTCTAAATTTTGAATGCTTATAATTCAAACACTTATCATTCAAATGACTAGAAATTTCGTTTCTAGGCATAGTTTGAACCGAAGATTTAAAATATAGTGTCAAAATTGGGTGCATCCATTGGAAAAAAAAAACAAAGTTTGGTCTAATTTTGATTTGTAGATGGCACCTATGCAAATTTTAAATACATCATTTAAAAGTAGACTTTATTTCCAGACGATTGGTACCAGTAACTTTCTTCTATTATTGTTGTCTTCTAGTTGCAGAGTTAGTAGGAGGTGTTTATTTTTTTTTTTTCGACGACTGTTCCAATCATGCGGATAAGAAATCGCTTTTGCGACTGATACTGCTTGTGTGATCGCAAGCAACGTGGGGAGCAGAAATGAAGGGTACTCAAATCATAATGAAGGATTTCTGTGTCCATTGATATTTACTATATTATTTATCGTTTGAAAAGAGCCAAATAAACAAGAAGTCCATCCAGAATCTTATAACTACTGCTCGTCTCAGGCGCCGATGTGCGGTTGTCAAATGTTTACGCATTTCTTGGTAATGATAAATAGGATAATAATAAAAACGAAGGGGGATAAAGAAAAGTAAGTGTTTCGTGCTCAAATTTTTTTTAATGCTCGGATCTCATATGCTGATAATTTTGTGAAATCTAGTGCTAGATTTTATTTAACACAGAAATAAAAATCCAAAAAATGCTTAAACTAATTGACTGGGAATATCTAATTTAAATAGAAAAAAATTGTACAACAAAGAAGGGATGGAATTTTTTCCGAAGAAGTGAATCATTTTTTATAAATGGGAATAATTTGTTACCATAAAGCAGAGCTGATTGCAGCGTGGACAAACTGCGCTTTTTCTATGGGACGTTAGCTTTACGGGCCCACAAATTTGGTATGAAATTTCCATAAAGCTGATATTTTAAATTTGTTTTGATCTTATACTTATTTTAATAAATATTTTGTACTTTTAGAATATGATTAGGTTAAAGAAAAGGATATATTTATACAAATATGTATTTGATGGCATCGAGCAGTCTTAATTTTTTTGTAGCAATATATGAAGGTGGCGGTGGTGGTGGGGGGGGGGGGGGGGGCGAATAAATACTAGATCTTTGGGCTGGAATTAATTTAATAAACATTTTTGATGCCGTAGGGCATATATGAAATCACATAAATACATATTTAGGTGAATATATTTATAGATATTATCCTATTCTAAAACTACAAAATACTGATTACGATCATAATAAAGTCAAAACTGATATAAAATATCAGCTTTATAAAAATTTTGTACCCAATTTGGGGTACCCTAAAATCTGGGGGCAGAGAAGCATCCTAGTTTTACCACGCTGCAATTAGCTCTGCTTTATGGCAACAAATT
Source organism: Maratus speciosus (assembly GCA_963932465.1). Classification (NCBI taxonomy): domain Eukaryota; kingdom Metazoa; phylum Arthropoda; class Arachnida; order Araneae; family Salticidae; genus Maratus; species Maratus speciosus. The sequence continues at coordinate 33,415,176 of OZ010791.1, read as the reverse complement.
ATTCTCATTTATAAAAAATGATTCAATGTGGTCAAATATGGCTGCGTATATGACTTAGAAAGAAAAGTGGTCAAAGATGGCTTCATATTGGCAAAAAAAAAGGTTCAAAGATGGCCGCAATTAAGACACTTGAAATGTCTGAAATTCAGACGCAAGAAGTGTCTAAAAATTTTAAGACACTTTAAAACGTCTGAAAATCGAACACTCCAGTTTCAGTCACTTATGTGTTTGAAATTCAGACGCAAGAAGTGTCTGAAAATTTTCAGACATTTTAAAACGTCTGAAAATTGAACACTGCGTTTCAGACACTTAAGTGTCTGAATTTCAGACATTTCAGTTTACAGTGTACTAGAAAAATATAAATGAATATACCATGAAAGTTCAAAGAGATATGGAACCTAAAAAATATCAAATACAGCTATTATAACTCATTTTACTTTCTTCTATCTTTGCAGGAAGAAAGTATTGAATTCGTGAAAATTTTCGAATTCCGGTTTTCGACGGATGTATACTTTTTAAGGTACAGAGGTGGTGAAAAACATGTTTTTACAAAATGTCTGGTCTGTCTGTGAGTCTATCTGTGTGTGACACAAATATTGTGGGCACTCTGTCTTAAGAACTATTGAACGGAATTTAATAAAACTTTAGATTGGTTTAGTCCCTGATATAAACTGGTGCTGATTACTTTTTTGGTGTAAATCGCCCAACAGGTAGCGCTACTATGCTGCAATTTTCCCGATTTCCGCAATAGCTGTATCTCAATAACTAATGCATGAATTTCCATCAAACTGTAGATTCAGTTAGTCCCTGATATGAACTGATCCTGATAAGTTTTTGGTGTAAATTGCCCAAGACGTGCCACTGTAACTCAGAACTTTTCACGATTTCCGTAATAGCTCTATCTCAAAAACTAATGCACGAATTTTCACCAAACTTCAAATTCAATTAGAAGTTCACGAAAGTTGTCCCTGATTAGATTTTGGTATAAATCGCCTAACCGGTGGCGTTGCTGTGCTGCATTTATCAGGAAGTATTGACATGTATGAGATAGAAGAAAGTTTTATTATTGATACACCCGACTAGTTTAATATTATTTTAATATCTTTATAAGGAACTTAATTCGGTACTGACAATAAAATCAATGCACATTTAAACTTCATTTGTCATTTCATAAAACTTAATTCATCATAGTAATAACCTTTCTTTCTAAAGTGCATCTAAAACAAAACATTCGTTCAAAGTTCACATTTGGCATTGTGCTAAGCGCGCTTCGAAAGGAGGCCACAAATATTGCAACACCGCTTGGTCCTTGCCGCGTTTTCCAGATGTGTTTTTAACTAACTTTTAAAGCCACTCGAGGCGTATTAAAAGAGCAATTCAATGCAAATTGTCGAAATCCCATAGTATTTATGTAATTCATTCTAATTAAGGGATCTCGTGATCTTAAAAATTCTAAAAAATGAAAAAAAGAGACCATATTCAACATTTAATATCTTAAAATGTATATGATTTTAAAACACAATTTTTATTGAGATGAAAGGTAAGTACGTTCTTTCCTTTTATGTATTTAAAAATTTGCAAGATGAAGAATTAGCATTTACAGGGTGCTCCAAACAGTCAGACATTTGATAAGCAGAATATTCATATAACAGCTTACGCTCACGATTAGAAAATAAATATTGTAACTAGAATAAAAATTTTGACGCCTACTTATACTTCAGATTATAATAATTACCATGAACCTAAATAAATTTGTATTTAAAGCATTTTTATATTTTTAATACAAAGTTGAATTTAGCTAATAGAAAATTTTGAAAATTTGAACAATATAATTACTTTAAAAATATTTTTTTGAACAATAAAAAGGAAATTTTAGGTTCAGTTTATACAGATTAATATAAAACGTATGTTTTGAAGATTTCATGAAAAAAATATTCAAAAGTTTTTGAGATATCGTGCGCGTTATGCCAAAAAAAGTCGATTGGAGAAAAATGACTTAAAAGTTTCGAAAAGGCCGCTTAAGCTATTGAGCGGATATAATTATAAAAGCCATATATTCTGTTCTAATGAGAATTTGAAGAAAACAATTACATTAAAATGTTCAGAAAAGATGGAAGATTAACATCTAAAACATTTTGAAGCCTTAAGAGTCCTGAGACCCCTTGAATTAGTCTGTTTTTAACAATTTGACGTTTATTGCTTTTATATTGTTACTGGCCATTGCATTCCACACATATATCATTAAAAGTTGTTATCTAGGCTTTAAAAGCCAATGGTACATAGAGTACGTCACCCCTGTCATTATGTGTGTCCAAACCGTCCATATTTTTAAGGGTTTATATCTTGGCTAATTACTGACGATTTTTTTCGAAAATCATGATCAACAATGCTTTTATACTTCTGCTACGATAGATACCTCCAGCGATGCTCAACAGTTTTGCTGAATGCCCGTAAATCGAAATTTGTGTGTAACGGAAAAAAGCGATTTTCTCAAAAACTATGTGACCTAGGGTAATCGCTGTAATTTTCCTGCAAGGTTTAAATTAACGTCTACTCCCTATAATTTTTTCATAATTTTAGCTTCAGTAGATTCGGAATTAGATGGGGGGGGGGACATATTTTTGCGCTACATTTTCGACTATATCTTTGAAAATGTAATACCTAAAATTAAAAGAAATGTATTTTTGAATTCAGCGTTAGGAAAGCTTTCACACGATACCCCACACTATATACAAGGAATTTTTTTTTTCAGGCAGCTGAATTTGACCCTATATATTTTTACTAAATATATTTTTAAATGTTTAATAATCTAAAAATATGTGGGTCATAATTCTTTATTACTTCCCCGAATTTGAGTTTTCCACGTTTTCCCCAGTTTACGAGTAAAATAGCTGTGACAGACAGACAGACGGACAGACACAAGAGTGATCTTATAATGGTTCCGTTTTTACTTTTTAAGTACGGAACCCTAAAAAAGTATGGAAATATTTTTAAAGAAGTTTCATGATTTATCAATACATTTATTTTTTCATATTAATTTATATTTGAATTTCAAATTTCTAAAATTTGATATTTTTTCTACATCGTTTTTTGTTTATCACATGAAAGGTGTCGAGCTTTTCAATTAAAATACTTAGTTTTCTATTTAATGCTAAAAATTTCTTAAGTGATTGTGACTAACTGGATACGTAAAATGCATATTTTTCCAAAAAGAAAATTTTCTGCTTAAATATGTACTGTAAAACTAAATGATGCATTTAAATTTAAATTAAATTGTCACTTATGCTTTTATTTTTACAGTTATTAACATTTATTCTTTTTTAAATGATAATGTGTGCATTGCCTATAAATAAGACAGTAACAAAATGTTAAAAAACGCACATTGTTTGACTAAATTAGATTCATAAAAGAAGAAAAAAAAAAAAAAAAAAAGCATACGATTATCGCTGAGAATCTTTTTTTTAATTATCAGTGGATAAGAAGTTTTTAAAGATATGATTAATACACGTAAAGTAATTTAATGTTTCTTATCTTTTATACAAATGCTTGTAATGCTTTTAATAAATTATAACCTTTATTATTTCGTTAATAAAATTATACTCAAGAAATATGCAAGGTAATAGTTTTCTATTTAATCTTTGTCTGGTGAATATTAAATCCAGCACTTAAAATCAAGTTTTATATGTGCAATTACCTATTGTTATATTTTTGTATGTTAAACTATTTAAGGTATCCGAAAATGTTATGAAAACTTTAATGAAAAAATAATGGCATGTTAAAAATAACCACTTTTTAAGTTTGCGTCTCCACTAAATTGCTTTAGTTTTAGAAAGACGATAAATATATCAATAAATTTCGAAAATGATATATGCAATATGCATTAAAAATGTTATATGCAATATGCATTGAAATTACTTTATGCAAATCTAATCATTCAATTTAAATAAATTTTAAAAAAATTCCCTGCAATTATCTATGAAATAAAAAATCTTTTAGTTTACTTCTAAAAATAAGTACTGTAACCGATTCTTTTTGTGACCCTTTAAATGAACGATAAATACTATGTGTACTATTCTATCGTAATCATATTGTAGAGAAATTCAGTAAATTAAATAAATTTTAATACATTTGAAATAGCTTAATGCCATTAAAATACACTGCAAAAGACTCTTTCCCATTAAGCATAATCTAACATAATTCTTTTGAGTTGCCCAGTAAATGAACTGTTAATGCTACACACTTCATATTCAATACCGGATATTCCATGGTAAACATCATTAACATATATCAACTTCATGAAAATCTGAGTGTTTTTAAGCGAGTTAGAGCGTATACAAGCGGTCAGACAAACCAAATTCATAAACACTTTTCAACTATATCAGAAAGTGTTAAAAAGCTATTCGGTTCCTAATCCCATCAATTGTCATCCCTTCCAGTTTCTAGGATTTTACCTATAAAAGGGGGTACGTGAATGTGTCAGAAAATTTTTCGTTGCTGAGAGGTGGTAAAAAAAATTCTTTTTAGAACCGTCTTATATAAATTTGGTAGAATTAATTTTAATAGTAATAATAAGAATAACTATTTAACCCATTTGTGCCAGAATTTTTGTTTACTCAAATTTGTTGGTACAATCACTTTAAAATGCTGCAAAATGAACTGTAAAAATACTAAAAAGAAATACGCTAAACTGTTTTCGTAATTATTTGATAAAATGTAAACGTACTAAATATGGAAATATGCATAATATTTATAATAATATAATATGCATAATTATATGTTTTGTCTATATTTATATAAAATAAGCATTTAAACTGTATATTATACACTATAATTAGTATTTTTATGAATTACTATATATATATATATTTTTTTTTTTTTTCAGAGACTAATAACATTATAAGTATTAGTAGTGATAATAATAAGCTAAGAATAATCGTATTCAAGGCTTAAAAACAATTTGTTTCATAACCATCTTGAAAAAGACTTTGCATCAATAACTGTCTCCTCAATAGCTAATAAAAAATATGTATTTCTTGCCTAGCGTCCTATATTTTGTACGTTACAAAAATGCATAAAAAATAGGCTTGAACCTGTAATTTCACAATTAAAAAAATGCATATTTCAAAGAAGACTACAAGCTAAGATTATGACTTATTTATTTGAATCCTTCATACGAAAAATTCAGATAAACTTACTTTTTACATATTGTAATCTTGAAAAATGAAAAAATCTATAAGGACCGAAAAAAGCGTTCATTTTAAGCAAATAAATGTCCATCTTATGCTGTCATTTTTCGGTAATCTATAAAGACATTTATAGATAATTATTTCATACAATTTTCATGTAATAAAGAAGAAGAAAATTATACAAATTTATTAAAATTCGAAGCGTTCCAAATATGGGACGCTTGACATGAATGGGTTAAAGATCGTATATGTTGAGTTGAAGAGTTAATTGGGGATAAATCATGAAGAAAATATTTCTAGGAAACATTTGTAAAAACAAGAAAATAAATTCTTTAGTTATTGTTTGGAAAGAGGATGAAAATATTTATTTATTGTACTAATTTGTTGTTCGCGAAGATAATGAAAATATCGAACAATAGTAAAAATATAGCAATAACAAATACGCACAATAAAAATTATTTTATTATATTGTTGAAAGAATATTATTAGTTTGGAAAAATACTCATCTAGTAAAAGATAATACGAGTTATCGTTTTACAAAAAAAAAAAAAAAAAGTCTTGTAAGATTTTCTTCAGTATATTGATTACATTTTTATTGATTTTTCTAGTATTTTTTGATGGAATAGATAAAAAGAACTTTTGACGGGACAATTATATTTGAAGAGCAAGAAAATAAATGAAATCTTTTGATATAATTTCGATGTTTATCAACAGATTGTACTTAAATTTAGTGCAATTTTACTGTTTGATAATCTTTATACAATTCTACTTTTTAAAAATATAATTAATGATTTGTATATAACGCATATACATTTCATTCAAATAGGAATTACAAATAATTCTCTATATTTCAGAGATGAATGAAATTGTTTCAATTAAAGAAGCGCATGGAATTTTGAACAAAAAAGGGGTTGCTTTTGTTGCTATTCAAAGAAATGATTCATCAATAGAGATATATGTTTGTTTTTCAGTCACGTACATGTAACAAATCGAAACTGTTTCCCATTTTGAGACAGAATAATCAACTCATAAATTTTATAAATTTATTTTTTCTGTTAATTTAAGTATCGAAATCGGAATAACCTTTAATGAAAATAAGAGAAAAATAACTATATTTTTTTTAACTATGGAAGTCGGATTTCTGTACGACTGCTTGAAAATCGGCAGCGAACTTTGAAAAACGCAAAATGCGCCTTCAACACAGAATAGCGGATGGTTATCTTGCCCATTGTCACAAATACGTACTAGTGCTTCATTTTATCAACATAGATAAATACTGTTTAGTATCACTCATGGGCGCACGTTTATTAATATTATTAATATTATTAAATATTATTAAATATTATTAAATATTATTAATCTTTCTGTTCTAAAAAAAAAAAAAAAAAAAAAAGTAACTAACGCTGTCGCCGCCGCTGTTTGTGAATTTTTTGTGGCCGGGGGTCTTTCTTCGTTAATAGTAAGAAAACTACCTCATAGAAAAGTATGAAAATCGGTGGTATTATAGAGAAATGTTTGATAAACACGCTGAATAAGTTTTTAAATCGAATAATTATTTAAAGGGATATTTAATGTAAAAATATGCTCGTAAAAATCATTCGATTAAAAAAGTTTTATAGGAGCAAAAACTATACATAGGAATGTCAGTTTTAGATCATTTTGTACATTAGAAGTTTCCAGTGTGCAGACTGCATTTATTTTTTTTTAATTGGACTCATTTTTTGAGGATTTATTTCCATTTTAAATTCAAGTTTTTAGCATTTCGAGAGATATTTTTTACAGCTTTTAGAAAAGGGTATTATTTTAAATTGTTTCTAATTTTGTAAACAGCGCAAATAATAATATTTCCTTCAAGTTAAAAAAATATTTATACGTGACTATTATAAAAAGAAAAAAACTTTCAAATGAGAATTAAACGATTACGTATTAAAAGCAGTTACGTCATAAAAACTATATTTACACGTGAAAGAGAAAGAAAATTTTAAAATAATAAATTCATATTAATATGCGTTTAAAGTCGTAAATGGAAGAAATTACGTCATATTTAAAATTGCGAAACCATAATATTGCCAAACAGTTTAAATTAAAAAATATATTTCGCGAGACATTTATTTCCTATTTTGAGATAATCTTTTTAATTATTGTTGAGAATCCTAATACAGCGCAAATAACATTTCCATTCTAACAACAAAAGTACTGTGGCACTCCGATATCTTGGCATTTCAAGTGGGGAGACTCGGACGATTCTATTCTGGATAATAGGTAAAAGGTTGTAACGTACAAGGGAGAATGGCATCCATAATTGGCGCGTTAGCCTACATAGTGACAATCATAAGCAGAAATGTATTTTGTAAAAAAAATATAAATGTATCGTTTAGCTGTGGTCGTTCCTAACAGCAATACTTTTATTAATAATTATGGTATTTGAAAACTGAAGCAATGATTCTGATAATAAAAAAGATGATACTAGTGATCGGAATGAACTGTAAAAGCACATAGCCAATAGCCATATTCTTAATGAAGTCTCTTAATGACGATTTCAAAGCAAGTGAAAGAATTCATTCTCATAGATAAGAAATATTTTAATACAATATTATGAAGAAATTTTCAGAATAAATAAAAGAGAAGGGAGAAGATCTAAAATAGAATCCTGCATCGGTCGGGTTACCCGCTTTTACCCGAACCCGACCCGACCCGCGGTTCGGGTCATGTCGGGGCTATATTTTCCCGTTTCGGGTCGGCTCAGGTCGGGTTGACTTTAAATTTTTTTTGGTGAGGGTCGGGTTGGCTTTTACTGTTTCGGGTTCGGGTTGGCTCTCTTCCTCTTGAGGGTCGGGTTCGGGTTGACCCGCTTTTTTAAAAGAATGTTGAAAATATTTTTTCCCGTTAAAAGCCTAATTCAAAGTTTAACAGCAGTTAAGTTAAAACCCCAGATCAAAGTTTCAAAAAAGTAAAATGTGTGCCTGTCTGTTTTATCTTTATTCATCTCATCATTTCACGAGTCTTCGAAATAACAAACCGCATTATATTTTTACCGTATTTTAAAAATACAATATGCAGCAAAACGCTAAATGGTCCTTACTGCCTAATATATCACGTTAATAATTAAATTGTGGTGATACGCGATGCACTATGTTAGACGCGAAAATTTTCAAACTAATAACGGCTGATAAACTAAAGACAGATGGTCAATTCTGTAAAACAAGGTGTATCGTTATAAGTGGAACTTTTGAAACCGCAACTAATTTTAAAGCATATTTAAAGATTAGAGTTTTAGTTTTATACCATTTAGAAGTTGAATATTAAAGAATATAGTTTGTTCATTCTTCTATGTAAAACATAAAAATGGTATTAGAGAATTAGAGGTGTACACGGGCCGGAATTTCCATGCCCGGGAACGGCCCGCCCCGTTCCGTTCAGTAACGTGTAAAACTTAAAAGTTCGGTCCTAGCTTGGCACGGTCCGTATATAATTTTATCGGCTTCGTCTAAATATTTATATTGGGCCGGTAGACCCACTTAATTATAGTTATTGGCCCGGCTTGGCAACGCCATTCAATTTTTTTTCCGGTCCGGCCCGTTTATTTTGTTTATCAGCCCGGTCCTTTGAAAAAACTGTCCTTAAAGATACAATTGTAGATTATTTTACATAATAGTATTAAAACATGATTTGCTTACATTGCGGGTTCGGGTCGGGTTGCGGGTTGAAGTATTACGGGTTCGGGTTGATATACCTCGGGTTCGTGTCGGGTTGCCTGAAATTATTTTTGCTGGTTCGGGTCTGGTTGCGGGTTGCCGAAAATTATTTTTGAGGGTTCGGATCGGGTTGCGGATTGACTTAAAATGGAATCTGTGGGTTCGGGTCGGGTAGAACCCGACCCGCGCAGGACTCTAATCTAAAATAAATAAATGTGTTTTGTGGTTTTTCTTTCTTTTAATTTTCGCCCTGAATAGGGCTTAGCCCCCGAAAGGGCTTTTTTAGTCCTGAAAAGGACTGGTTTTTTTTTTAGTTCAGAAAGAGATTTATCTTTCTAAAACTTGTATAAAAACTTTTCTTACAACATTTCAGTGTCACTTATGGTAGAATCAGTGTCATAATTTATGTCGGATTCGCCAGTTTCGGTTGAAGGATCAGAGTCATTTTCATCTCCTACAATAAAACTGATATTTTCTATCTTTTGCTCTAGTATATTGTCAGTTTTCAAATATTCATTTTCTATGTTAATTACTCGCTGACAATATTTCGACCATTCATTCTTCGTTATGCTCGAAAAAGCTTCGAAAGTTAATTTTTTCATTTCAGTTAAATTAAGTTCTGAATTTACATTTCTGTTTTTGATGTAGCGTTTTGTATCAGCCCATGCAAATTCAATGGCATTTAAATCGCAATGATATGGTGGTATTCTCAATACATCGTGTCCTCTCTCTTTTAAAAATTCATCGACACAGTACCTTTTTGTGGAGGGTGCATTTGCGACTACCAAATCATATAGGTCTACTTTTCTCATTGCAATAGTGTGTGGAATTTGGTTTTCTGTTAACCATAAAGATAGTTCCTTTTTTGTGGCATATTTTGATGGTGTTTTGTTCAGAATTTTTGTATGGTAAGAAGCATTGTCCATACAAATAACACTATTAGCTGGGATGTTCGGGAGCAATTTTTCCTTCAACCACTTTGAAAAATTATCAAAATTCATTTGCCCGTGGTAATCGCCTGAAACGGTTCCAGATTTGAATACCAAGCTTGCGCCTGATATAAAACCATCTTCGTTACCCGCATGTACTACGATTAACCCTTCCTGCATTTTTTTTAATATATGCTCCAGTTTTTCCAAGCTGCCAGCATTTTCCAAAACTCATGTTACTATCAATCCATGTTTCGTCTATATATATAATCGGCCTCTTATTATTCCTATGTTGCCTTATTTCACGTAAATATTTAATTCTCCAGTGTACAATATCTTGCCTTTCCATACTTATTTTTCTTTTGTCTTGACAACGTTTCCACCGAAATCCGATTTTATGCAGTATTCTTTGCAAGGCTTCTCTTTTCCAAGGAAATTTTATTTTTTCTCTTATAGCGAGCAATAGAGCATCCAGATAAGGCATCCTATTATTTTTATAAAACTCATTTACCGTTTGTCGAATAACACAAAGATCAAAATCATCTATATTTAATGATACATTACGATTTTTTTAGGTCTCCTTCGTTTACCAGGGGATTGTAGAATGGGAGAAAGCATAGCCTCTTTCTTAATTCGTGCAATTGTTCGCAATGACACCCCAGTTGCAGCAGCCGTTCTCTTCTGAGCCTGTTTAATAGGAATCTTTGGATTTTCCAACTTTGCTTCCTCCTCAAAAAATTTCAAAACTTTCAAAATAACATTTCGCTCCTTGGAATGAATAATTTTCTTTTTCTCTTCCATTTTGCCAAGACGAAAATCGATAATAATAATAATAATAATAATAATAATAATAATAATAATAATAATAATAATAATCTAAAAAGAAAGAGGAGAGATCAGCTTCAAATGCAAGCATGCGCTTCGACCTGAAATACTAAACTCAGAGATAACAGATAAGAGTAAACCTGTACTAAACTAGTACTGCATATGCAAACCCCTATTTCCGGGGATTGGGGAACTGACCGCTCGCCAATTACGCACTTGTACGTGGCAACCTTTGACCCTAAAACTCCCGGTCAGAAATAGATTCTTCCAAGGCCGTCTGCCAAGATACCAGAGCTTAGCAGTACTTTCACGTGACTATTAAAAAGAGAAAGAAAACGTTGGTGAAAATTACGTCAGATTTAAAACGATACAATTAAAATGTATTATTTAAAAGAACTTTCTGTTCTGAAGCGTTGTTAAAGAATACCGGGAGACAAAGACTATGTTTACTTAATTCATTTTATATTAGGTTATTTTCACATGGTTCACTGATCTGATTTGATCAAAGACGAAAACAATTCGTTAACAGGAAGATTTCCACTATTTTTGTAATTATAATTCATTCTTCCGAAAATTTTTAATGCCGATCAAATTAACGTTGTTTTAGAGTTTGGCAGTGTCTGAACGAGGGATAGCGATCGTAGCTTCTAGGGGGCAGAGCCCTCTAGTATTTTAAAAAGTAACTATTTTTTTTTTTAAATACAAAAAAAATATCTTATGAATTTCCATTTAAAAATTCTTTCCTGTCAAAACTTCAAAAACATATAAATAAGTAATGAGCAGAAATTATTTGTGAAAATATTTATTTTTTAAAACTAAATATGATATAAACAGTCGAGAATTCGCTGAGAAGTCGTCCGAGGTCCGAGATCCCTATCACCATTCCGACACTTGACCGAACCAGGAAAGAGAAATAAAAAAGATGTCACTGGACATATATCAAAGTTACATTCATTAAATTAAAGACATAAAAAAGTGGTAAAGGATGAATATTTTTTAACATCAGTCACGAACGTATATTTTATAATAAAATATTATTATTACTTTAAAAATTGAATATTTATTTAAATGTATTAATAATATATTTCGAATTTACATTTAGTTTTTTTTTTTCCTGTAAGAATTTAACACATAAATATGGAATTAGTGTGAAAATTATCTATGAAAATACTCATTTTCTACAACTAAATATTATTCTACATACACAAATTACATGAGTCAGTGTGGTTAGTAAATATTATTATTATTATTATTATTATTATTATTATTATTATTATTATTATTGTATTTTATATAAAGTTATAACAAAAGCGTGATATACATCACACAGTGTTGAGAAATACTCCAGGAATTGAGCAAATAAAAAAAAAAAAAATACGTTCCTGCATTATATAGAAGCCGTAACCCCATTTTTAAAGCTTTTTTCTGAGAGGGGGTTTAACACAAATATTTATTTTTATTTATTTATTTATTTATTGTTATATTTATTGCTTTTTTGGTGTCTTTTTCGCAGGAAATTAAGGGCTTTACATTGAATCCATACAGTCAGTTCATCACAAATTATGTTTTAAGTTTCACAATTTAAAAAAGTATTTCCAGAAAAAAACACATTAAAATTACATACATTTTACAACAAATATACATATCTGTAACAACTTTCAATGTGTTTAATAGTTAGGAACATTTTTTTTTCAAAAATTGATTGTAATAGTGGCTATTAAGGAATCATCCGTATTCTGGATTCAACTGAAATAAATCTATCAAGTTAATGCAAAAGTTGATTGCGGACTTATTTGAAATGAAAGGCATAATTAAACCTATCAATATACTTGATTTTCCCGCACAATATAACGATAAATACAATAACTATTTATTTTCATGATGTGACTGTTTTATGATAATTGTGACAACATTTTCTGGCGATTGACAGCAATAAATAACTGTGTAAAATCAAAATTCATCTTTTACTATCTATTTAGAACTCTAGGCAGCTGCCTCATCTGCATATTTTATTCAGATACTAGACAACATAAAAATGGTGTATTCTGAGGTACCCAAATAATTTAATCTCATTTTTTATAAATAATGCAAACATTTTTATAATATGGATTGTTTTAAAAAATTGTATTAAAAAGCGTTACCTTTTAAGGTACCTCGGTAGTTTGAAATTTACCTTTGTTAATAAAGTACAAATCAGTATAATACACTTGTTTCATATAAATTGTATGTAAATTTACATAATAATTTATTTGAAACAATTATAGTCATGTTTACTTAATTTACATAATTTAATTATAGATTACAGAATTGCACATATTTAAAGTTTTCAACACCTAGTGCTAAATTTATTTTAATACTTTCAAAAACAAACTGTAATGATTGTCGATTTTCAAGCACAACTCAAAAACCACTTGGTGGAATGAGCTATAAGTCCGATTTAATATATTGAAATCTTCTAGAAATCTATTTCTGTTAACATTTTTGCATGTTACGATGCATATTTGTTTCGAATATCTATTGCATATTTATATATTTTTAATTAATATTTGAAAAATCGCATATGTATTGTAACTTACATATTTTTTTAATGAAATCTATTTTTAAGCCTTTATATTTCCAGCAATCTCTTTTAGCATATATGTGTATTTTATTTTATAAAGTTCTTGATAATCTCTGTTCAATTCTTTATTTCTTTTTTCAGACTTTCTACCGATTTCACAGTCATTTAAAAAAGTTACAAAAATCTAAAATAAAAATAAGATTTATATCAAAGAAACTAAATTCGTCTTGACAGTCGCTTAAAAGGATTATAACTCGATTGAACATAAAAAGAATCTTCTTTTCATACTCATTTATGGATTTTGAAATTGAAATATCAAAGCCAATTTTAAGAAATAAATTTCTGTATCTTAAAAAATCCATTTTGAAATCTAGCGTTTATTTTTTTTTTCAGAGTATCTTACGGTAATCCGTAAAAATCGGAATCCCACTTTTTATTTCAAGAGAACTTTTTACGGGGGGTCATCAAATGTGTAAATATCGTAATATATTAGGGATTTCCTCTCTTAAAAAATGATTTTTTAAAACTATTTATAAAAAGCAAATCTATTTTGTAGGTTAACACTCTCGAAGCGTAATTGTTTTATCAAAATAGCTTCAAAAATTGCGTATTTAACCCCTTCGCAACGAGCATCTTTTAAGAATTTTTATTCTTTTGCAACCGGTTTTTAAAAACAAAAATATTTGTCAAATTTAATCGGGGAAGTAACATCTGAGTTCATTTTCGGTACTCTGGCTTCTGAGTTGTTCAGACGTGTTGTTCACGCTCGACCTTTATGATTTTTTACGGAATGCGGTGCGGCGGAGGAGTGAAGTTCTTGTTAGAATAGACTTTTTCGTGGTACTGTCGTCCAACATATAGTGTGGTGGTGATTTTAGTTTTGTTTTAAAATGGCGTCTGTGGAAAGTACCCAGACAATAAATGATGTTATACAAAATATAGTGGACAATACTGCAGACCCGAACTTTGCTAAAGAATTTCATGATCTTAGTTCTCAGTATGAAGAAAAAGTTAGTCAGTGTATGCATGAATTCTTCGCCTATCTTGATGACTACATCCACTCAACTAGAAGTAGGATGGATTATGGAACATCTTCCTCTGATCATCAGGAGGTGAGTGTTGTTTGCCAAGAGGCTTTTTCTTTAATTAGGGAGCCTATCTCATACAATAACTTACTTAACTCAACTTATTTTGGTATTTTTTGCTTTTCAAAGTATAGATGTTCGGCAAATAAAATTTTATCAGGATTTGGTCTTAACGACTTTACGCTACCTAAAAAAGGTACGAAACGTGTATTAGACGAGGGAAACTCACAACTCCCCTTACAAAACAAATATTCTAACCTAGCTAAGGATACCCTAATGAATGAAAATGATCCGGTGACCACTGACGTTGCCGATTACGCGTCGGGAAGTTCCAAAAGTAGGATAAACCCGTTCTATATAGAATTGGGAGGTAATTGGACTATTTTGACTAAAGAAATAGCTGATATAAATGATGAAAAACCTAACATTGCGCTTAAGGGTGAGCGCCTGATGGTGCTTTGTAGGAATGATAGTGATTTCCGGAAAACCCAAAGTTTTCTTGACCAACATGCCAAAAAATATACTACCCTGCACCCAAAGGACCAGCGTCCTAAGAAAATTTGTATTAGAGGATTACCATGTTATACTGAAAATAGTGTTCTAGTTGATAGTCTTAAAGAATACGGGTATACTGTAACTAGGGCTGCAATGCTCAAGAACAGAAAAACGGGCAATCCAATGCCATTATATATGGTTAATGTACTCCCAACTAAAAACTTTGAGGAAATTTATAAGATTAAGGAAATTTCATATATATCAGTTACTATTGAGGCCTTTAGGAGCCATAATCAGGTAAAACAATGTTACCGCTGCCAGGGCTATGGTCACGCCAGCGAGGTTTGTGGATTTACTGAGAAATGTTGCAAGTGCGGAGAACAACATCTTACCCCCAACTGTACTCATAAAGGACGCATTACGCCTAAGTGTGCGAACTGCGGACTGGCACATCCAGCCACGTACCGCAGTTGTATCAAAAACCCTTATAGACGGGAAAATAACAATCAGAACAGTAAAAATAAAGGCAACTCAGCTAGATATACTAGTAGTAAGGTTTCTCAGCAGGCCCAACAACTGGCAGAAGTCTTCAAAGATTTCAATTATACTAAAACTAAATCGCAGGAAAAAACTAGCTCGGACTCAAATAACTCAGCTTCAAATAATGTTGAATCCCCAGTTGAGGTTGCTTCCTCCTCACAATCTCCTGAAAATACTAACTCTGCTAACTCTGAAAAAACTAATAATACTCCATCCCAGTCAACCAAAATTCCTTCCAGCTACAGTAATGATATACAGGAAATATTTAGTACTTTCCAAGACATAAAAGAGATTTTGCAAATATCCAAATTCATTAAATGTATAAAAAATATTTCTACTCAAGCAAAAAAATATAACAATCCCATGGAAAAAATTATTGTTTTTATTCAAGAGTTCGACAAATTAGCTAATGATTTCTCACCCCCCCAACCATGTCTAGTCTTCATCTTAAATCTCTTATTGTGTTATCCTGGAACTGTTCTATTTTAAATAACAGAATTGACGAGCTTCGTATTTTTGTCTCTTGCCACCCTAATATTGATATAATTCTTCTTCAAGAAGTGCATAAACCTAATAAAAGTATCAAAATCTCTGGTTATAAGCTCTACCATACCCCCCGTTCTGGAACCGTTCAGGGTGGAACTGCCATATACATCAAACACCACATACCACACTATCCTACTCAACACTTTACATACACAAGTCTTGACTATACGGGAATTGTTGTACAATTGCCACGAGTTAATATTAATTTTGTCTCTTTATATGCTAGACACTCACCTTCATTCCCAGTCAATGATCTAACACAGCTTTTTTTCACAAAATACGCACTGTTTCATTGCAGGTGATTATAATGCGCACAACCGGCGATGGAACTGTCATTCAACCACCCGTCGTGGCAGTGCACTACACGACCTAATCACTCACCTAGGACTTAGTTTACATGCACCCAGCACCCCTACACGTATTGGGCTTGACAGAGGTCGCCCCTCCATTATTGACTTTGCAATCTCAAAAAATCTGGTTTTTCCTATTAGTTCTACAGTTATTAATGACTTAAGTTCAGATAATCTCCCTGTTGTTTTCAAAATTAACTGTGTTGATCCTCCCTCTCGCCCCCCCCCCTCTGTGGCTGTGGAATGGAGTAAATTTAAAACTATTCTTTCAAACTCTGGTTTAACTTTCCCTAATATTACTAACACTGATGATATTGACAAAGCTGTTGATAACTTTCAAAATATTATTATTGATGCTCAAAAACAAGCTACTTACCAGTATACTAAAAATAATAACTCTTTTACTATGCCTAACTACATTCATAATATTTGTAAGCAACGTAATGACATCCGACGGCTGTTTCAAAATACTAGAGATCCTACTTTAAAGCCTATGATTAATCGGCTTAATAATAAAATTAAAAACCTCATTTCTAAGGAAAAACAAAAAAGCTGGAGCAATTTTCTTAACTCCCTCAAGACAACTCTCTTTGGAAAATAAAGAAAAAACTTAATAATAATTACTCTACAATCCCCCCCCCCCCCTTGACTGCCTTTAATACCACGGCATATACGGACAGGGACAAGGCGGAAATCCTCGCCAGGTCCTATGCTGAGCAGTTTTTCCCTAACCCTTATCTTGCCAGCCCTAATCATTATTTTGAAGTAAATGAAACTGTTCAAAATTTTTTAGCTACCCCTCCCACGGACCCACTCCCGGAAATTTAACCAATTGTTATTTCTAATATTATCAAAAATCTAAAAAACAGAAAAGCCCCTGGATACGATAACATAACTAATTATGCTCTTAAAAATCTTCCTTGCAACTGTATTATTTATCTTACTAAACTAACTAATGCTATTCTACAGTTCTACTACTTCCCTAAAGCATGGAAGACTTCTATCATTGCACCTATTCCTAAACCTCAGTGTAATCTGCAAGATCCGACTAACTATCGTCCCATCTCTCTTTTACCCTCTATCAGCAAAGTTGTTGAGCGAGTCATCAGGTCCCAGTTACATGACATTTTAGACACACAAAACATACTCATTCCTGAGCAATTTGGCTTCAGAGCTAAACATTCCACATTACATCAACTCCTTCGTGTTGTAGAGTTCTTGAGTGAGAAACTAAACACGAACATACCAGCTGCGGCTGTTTTTCTCGATGTCGCTATGGCTTTTGATAAGGTTTGGCATATTGGACTTATATACAAATTAATTAAGCTTGGAATTAATGCTAGACTTATCTTTCTCATACATTTTTACCTTAGCGACCGCACCTTTCGCGTCCGCCTTAACAATATACTTTCCACTTTATACCTTATTCTCTCTGGTATTTTACAAGGGTCGGTCCTCGGCCCTACGTTATTTAACATTTTCTTCAACGATATCCCAAGAACACTGAGGACTCGTCTTGCCCTGTACGCGGACGACACGGCAATGTACGCCTCTGCACAACACCCATTCACATTATACAAAATTCTCCAGAAACACATAGATAAATTCCTTAACTGGTGTACCCTGTGGCGTGTTAAGCTCAACAAGCAGAAAACAGCTGCTGTCTATTTCTCTAAAAAATTAACATTTCCAAATCGCATTACTATCAATAACACTACTATTCCTTGGACTAATGACACCAACTATCTGGGGGTTACCCTTGATAGAAGACTTACCTGGAAAAAACATTTTATTAATATCCGTGGCAAAGTTGCTGGTATGCCACGTAAGTTGCAGTATGCTGCCCAGGCCCTCTCTCCTCTTCTCAAAAGCAATACTCTTTCTATTCATAATAAACTAATCCTGTATAATGCATGTATTAGATCAATCTTAACCTATGCTTGTCCGATCTGGGGATTCGCTTGCAAAACCAGTATGGAGTATCTTTACGGTGCTCATAACAAAAACTTACCCTATATACGTAATGGTCACCGTTTTCTTCGTAATACCACTATCCGCAGGGATTTGAAAACCACTTCCTTAAAACAGCGCATTAATAAACTTGCTAAAAATTTTTATAAATCTGTTTACAACCTCCCTAACCAAATTGTAGCGGAACTTCCCGACTACGAGGTATCCGACCCCACTAACAGAAAACACCCTAAATACTCGCTTTTGCTTAACGATGAAGACTGAGTTTCTTTCACCTTCTGCTTTACTTAACCTTTCTGTTTGCTCTGTCCTGTATATAGTATTAAAAAAAAAAAAAATGTTTTTCTGCTAAATTTTTTAGCATTTCATATTTAAACTAATGTATGGTCTCTGAAAAGAGTCTTTTTTTATGGGGCACTCCCCGGTAGCTTTTTCGTCTTTTCCTGCTTATTTTTTGGAACCAATGGAATTTTTCTTTCTTTTTTAGTTTTTTTTTTTTTTCTTTTCTTTGTTTCTTTTACTTTTCACCATGTTATACTAGTACTTATGTACTTTGTCTTTTTTTTTGTTAGTCTTTTCTTTTTCTTAAAAGTAAATTTAATTTTGTGGCTACCAGCCACGTCTAAACATTTTTTTTTTTTTTTTAAGGCTCCCTAATGCCCTTGCAACACGATCACCTATCCACTGCATGTAAAGTTGCAACGCAACTGGGCAATCCATCCAGCTGTTCACATTGTGCCATTGTTCCATCTGAGTTCACCACGCTATATTTTGCCTCTTATATATTTTTCTTATCTTATATATATATATATATATATATATATATATAAAACTTCTTTATATACTATAGAGACCATAAAAATTGTAAAACTTTTAAAAAATAAAATGTATGGCCCTGATTAGTCCCTTTTTTGGTAGGATAATGTGGTCTTTGCCACCTTAGCTTTTCTTGCCCATGCTTGGTGAGAGTTTCTCTGAACAGTACTAACTTTAACTTTCTAAATTCCTTATAGTAGTTACACAACTACAGTTTGACTTTACATTTTTAAAATTCTTGTATTTTATTAAGATTTATCGTTAACTTTCTTTCATCTTAAGTTTATACTTTAAAATTCAATTTTATTCCTTTCTTTCTTAAACATCCTTATTTTCTCTTGTTAACTTCTTTTACTCTTCTAGTAGCTTAGCTAAAGTTTAACTTTATCCCAATGGCTCATTAAAACATAAGACATTTCAATTTCCTAGTCTGGGTGTTAAGCTGTTATCAGCTAGGAAACCCCTCAATGCTGATTACCTATTCAGTACCTATTCCGATTAATTAAAGCAAAATTTACAATAGAAAAATGACTGGTGGGAATAATCAAGGAGGGTTAATTAGACGGGAAAATGCATCCCCGAGGAAATCTCGGGTTGCGCAAATTTTGCTACCTTTACATTGTGCCCGAAGAAATCTCTGGTTGCGCAGCGAGAGGGTTAATTTTAGTATGGTTTTCTAAAAGTAAATAACCAAAATTCTTGAAAAACTAAAAATTATTGAACGCGGTTGATTGCAGTCGGTTTAAAACTGCACTGCAATTTTATATTCGATTTATTGTACTTAAAAGTTTCACTATTATATAAATTAATCATTAAAAATGTCTATGAAACAGTGCTAGAAATATATTTTACAATTAATGGTGTAATATTATTGGTATTTTTCATATAGTTCACAGCATGTTTCGATCGTCCAATCAGAAATTACGGATATTTCAACATACGGTATCATATTTTATGACCAAAAATAAACTTATTTGGAATCTATACTAATGTATAAAATTGGAGTTTCTGTCTGTGTTTTTCAAAATAACACCTATATCTAGGTTCATTTGATTATTTTGATGATGAATAGTTGACAATAACATTTAATTTTTTTAAAATGTTGGTCTGTTGGTTCGGATTATGCATAACAAACGGATTAGACGTATCAAACTACTTTATGAGACTTACCTTTCTGTATAAAAAGAGGTTTTTTGACTGTTACAAAACATTTTTTTTCCTTTTAATAATATTAAAATTAATGAAAAGAAGCTTTAGAATTTTTTTTAAATAAAAAACATAATTAAAATTTACTATATTGTAGATTATGTTTATTTACTTGAATTTAACAAATAGCTTTTTTCACGGTACATTTTTGTAAGTGAGTTTTTTTAATTAGACATTCCTAATTAAATATATTACAAGGGACTAAATTTTAATTATATTTTGTAAGTATTCTCTATGACATATATCTATACAGATTCCATAATTACTGTATATTGTAAGTATTCATATTTAAGGATACATTGAATTGGTTACCATGTAAATGAATATTTGTGTTTGTGCATGGAAATTAAAATCCCACAAATATTTACGATAACCTATCAAACTATCAGAAACTTTCAAAAATCGCAGATTTTCTTCCTAAAAGAGCATTTCAACTAATATTTCTTTAATACAACGGAAATAAAACTTTTCCTCACTTATGCGGCTTAACAAATGTTTCCACGGCATTCTAACTAAACTTTATGTTATACTTTACGTTATGAAAAACACCTGTTTTCTATGTTGATTTGTCAACTTAGACATGAATAACCAAAAATATAACTTAAATTTGTTCTGTCTGTTTGTTTCATAATAGGCTGAGATACTGCCGGATAAAAAACGATAAATTTATCAGGAGCAAATAGAGAATAGTTGTGGATACAATCTGACGACTAGAATAGTTTATGAGAAAACGAGAAAAAACGGATTGAATCAACTAATCCATCAATCTTTCAATGCATAAAAACTAGGGAACTAATCAATGTTAAATAATGTTGCGGCGATTGAAATACTTAATTAGGATTTATAAATTAGATCCTGGCTACATTCTGCAGTTTGTTTTATTCCCGTATCTAGAATAGTTTTCAGAAAACAGGGAAAATGAAGAATAATTAACCAATCAACTGATGTTTCAATGGTCAAAATTTCAAAAATTAATTGATCGATTTTAATTAATCTTGCGGTGATTAAAAGGTCTAATTAAAATATATAAATCATACTGTAAAAAAGTGAAATGTTTTTAAAACTAGGAATATGTGCTACAATCACGAAAGAAAATATAAAATAAACTTTTCATTTCAGAGTGACCGAAAAGCGTGACCAAGAAAGCGTTCCGAGTGACCCAAGATTCCGAAAAGCGTTCCTTTATCTTTAGAAACTTCAACAATTTATTTTCGAAATTTAAAATGTAATTTCAAAAAAATAATTTTTTTACTATCTGCCCCCCGTCATTTTCGGAAACGTTTCCGAGTAAACTTTACAGTGGAATAATCCATTTTTTCAAATCGGAATATCAATTTTTCGGATACTGTTCATTCTCCGGTAAATATTTTCATGTTCTGCCTACATATTTAAAAGACAGTCATACAAAATTAACAGCATCAGAATCAACATTCACATTATTTGATTACAATTGCATGCACGAAAATGACGAGCAGGTAATAACAATTTCTCTTTTATAAATTGTTCTTTAAATACATTGTTTTCTGAGGTTTCTTAAGATAAAGGAAAACGTTTTTGAATATTGGGCGACACGGAAGAGGTTATTGTATGTCTTCGTTCGTGATTATGATACTACATATTCGTTGATTAAAAAAGATTTATATTTTTTACAGTGCATAAAAACAACATTTTTAGCTTATGACATGTATTTTAATTCAAAAAGTCTATTAGTAAGTATTTATCGCCAAAAACTCGAAAAAGCTTCAAAACCACAATCACAACATAAATGAAATTAAGGTAATTATTTTGAAACTATTATTTAATTTCAAAAGAAAAACTAGAATTAATTACACAGAAGATCCGGGTCAAATCGATTTCTTAGCTATTTTATGAAAACATAAATTTTATGTCACACGCCGTCATTATCTAACGTCAAAAATCCTTTCCTTTGTTACACTATGTAAAATATCCTTTTATCCTGTTATATTGAGTATTTTACTTAAAAAATTACTATTATAAAGCAATAATATTAAATAGGCACATAATTTGGTTTGTACTTTCTGAAATGTTTAAACAATAAATAACTAATCGTGTAGCAAAAAACATTAAATATTTCACATTTCTGGTAAAGAAATAAACTAAACATCAAACGTTGTACAATTATGTTTTGATTAATTAGAAAAATATGCATTTTCTGAAGAAAAAACCCTTTTTAAACAAAGATTTGTCCAGTTTTTTTTCTTAGCAAAACAAAGGAAGAATTTTGAGTTATGTAAAAATATAAATTAGTTGTTTTTCATTCATAACATAAAATATTCATAACATTTCAAAACATAAAAGCGCTGAATCCAGTTGAATTTTGATCCATCTTTGTCCAAAGAACCATGGAAATATATGTTGTAAGTTATCCTAATTATCTGTTGAAGTATCTTAATGTCAAATTCATATTTAATGCTTGTAAAAAATGCAATAAGAGTTAGTTTTTTTAGCATAACTGGAAAAAAAACTTCTCTGTGGAATCAGCATAGATTTTGAGTTAACATAATTGAAATTTCTGGAAATCAATATTCCTTTCTAACAGTGTTTATTTTACATATGATTATTATTAATTATTGAGTGTTTATGTATACAAGATGAGGGTGATTCATAACGATGCATCCAATTGTATATTTCCTTAAATATTGCACTTAGACTCATACCTTCGACTGCAAAGTTTCATAAAAATGGTGCAAAACTTTATAACGTAAGTTTGAAATCCCTGGGAGGTGCATTTCAGAAAATACACAAACTACATTTTTATACGACCCCCGTAAAAAAACTTTCTTTATCCATTTGTGAATGAAAAGCAAAAAAAAAAAAATCTATTGTTATATCTACGAAACTCACATAGATATTAAAATCAAAAATTTGTGACTTACACCATTTAAGCATACCTCTTAGCAACGTGATAGTGATGCATTTGGAATGCAAGATGAGGATCATCCCCAAAATTATGCGTTATTAAAAGGCTGTTTAAGACTTTCATTTAATTACAAGTGTTTGGTGAATGAATAGTAATAAAAATAGGTCATAATTTGAGGCCACAGAACATAAATTGAGATTTTTACAGTAATTCTAAAATTAGAAGCATTTCAATTTATATCTAATCCCTTAAAACCTAACGAGTTATTTAAACGAGCTTATCTCTGTGAGTTTTGCAGATATCAAGATGTAATTTTTTGTGTTTTATTCAGGAATGGATAAGAAACATTTTCCTAGTTGGAAATTTTACAATAGGGAGCTGTATAATAATTTATTTTGTGTATTTTTTTAGATAAATTTTCCCCCAAGGGATTGCAACTTATGTCATCAGATTTTGAATTTTTTGTTATAAAACAGTTTAAGGAAATAGGCTATTGGCTCCATCTTATAAATTACCATTCAAAACATATCGTTAAAATTTCGTGGGGAGATAGGAAATACGTCAGGTAACCGATTTACATAGGAAAGTATGTACGCAAATGTACGCATTGTGTGAACCCAACCTTCCATTGCGTCCCAATCGTTGTTTTGACTTTCCTGACTTTTCTTCTCCTTTTTTCCACTTCTCATTTGGACTTCACACGAAGCCTTTTACATGTTTAAAAACTCAAAAAATCTCGTTAATGACCTTTCTTCAAGGCCTTCATAAACTCACGCCTGTGAACTTCTCGTTTAATTTTGTTCTTTCTTTTCGTTTAACTTTTTTTTAAAATTATTATTGGTTTGTTTTTTGCTTCTTGTTTTCATTTTCATTTTTATTTTATTTATTTTTTGCTTTTAACTTTCTTCATTCATGAATTTTGAATTTTGGTTTCACACCAGAATTCTTAAATGTCATTAATGAGATTTTTGAAGTTGTTAAAGATGTAAAAGGCTTCGTTGAAATCCAAATGAGAAGTGGATATAGGAGAAGAAATAGTTCTAGCTTTGGGAAAATCAAAAAAATGATTGGGACACAATGGAAGGTTGGGTACACACAGCGCCCCCTACACACGCATGCATACATTTGTGGACATACTTTCCTATGTAAAATCGGTTTCCTGATGTATTCCCTACCTCCCTACGAAATTTGAATGATATGTTTTGAATCACCCTGTATATACATAATGTATTCATCATTTTGTTTTTAGTTTCGTTAGCTTTAAACTGCCACCCAAAGAAAACTGCAATTAATTTTTCTACTTTCTAATTAATTATTCAGAAAAAAGAAAACTGAAAAAATAATTACATGTTTGTAACACTTTTGTTGGGGAAATATAAATTCACAACAAAACTATTTTGCTTCATTTATAGCTATTTATAAGATGAAAAGATCGGACACTATGAAGTGCCAAACCTAATTAATTAAGCCTAATTAAAGTAATTTGCCTAACAAGGGAACCACTTTTGGTGCTGCTAGCACCTAGCATTGAGACCTGCTGCATTCTAAAGTCCTATATTACGAAGTTTGAGAATCTATAAAATTTTTCTGTTAAAATAATATTTCTTGATTTTACAGCAGCATAACTTTCTGCAAATGCAATTTCCGAGACCACTTATCCGAGTATTAACATTGAAGTTTTTTAAAGAAAAGCATTTAAAAATAAAAATTAGTTAATAATAAGTATAAATATTGAAAAAAGTTTAAAACTTTCTTCAAGAACCCATGAATTTGATTTTGAAAAATTTTATTCACATTTTGGCGCGGAAAAAGTTAGCGATTATTTTCAAAAGTAGAGCTTTCCGGCAACCTTGGCCAAATGTCATATCTGTTTGCCTTGTGTGAGTGGACTTCAGTAGAAATTGCAATGCCGACATAATTAGCCACAGTAATTTTTCTAAATTGTGTAAAAATATTAATTTAATGTATGATTACTTTTACCAAAAGACCATTTAATGCAGCAACATTTCATTTTAAACATTCGAAACTTTACTTAATTCGATTTCAAAAGAAAATAGTTTGCTGATTTTGTATTTCACTAAAAAAGAGTTTTCAATGATCTTGAAAGCTTTTAGAAATATATTTACTAGTTATATATTTATCGTTAGCATAGAAAAAAAAAGAAAAACCTAATTCTTGTTTCTTATGCTATCAATTCACAAACAAATCGTAATATGATAGAATTGTAATATGTATTGTATTGTATATTTACTCCCCGGATAAACCGGCCGGAAAAATTGTAGCACCATATTTGGCGACTTAACTCACTTTTGGCTTGAAATAAACAACTAAAAATGTAATAATAAAAACATTAAAAGTATAAAAAAGTAAATAAAATATTATTTTAACACAGAAATTTTATCGGTTCTTTAACTTTTATGTATAGGGCTACAAAGTGCACCAAATCTCAATGCTAGGTGAGAGCAGCAGCAAAATTGGATCTCTTGTAAGATAAATCTTTATTTTTTATGATTTATTTTTTTTACTTAGCATGTTTTATCTACATACAGTTTCATTGAGATGAAAGAAGAAAAAAGCATTGTTCCAGATCGCGCGATGAAACCTTGCATACCTATGAAATATCTTGCATAGCGTGCTTTCTTCGCGGATTGCACGCAATGCGAATATCTAATGTCGAAATGGGGAAGTATTTACACTTCGGGGAAAAAAATTACCCTGCTGTCTGCACGTAATTATTGATTTCATAAACTGCCTTTTAACATTATCTGACAATTGTAAGAAACTTTATATTATTTTGCTTTGTGTGTTGAATTCTAATGTGTGAATACGATGTTAAAATATTGATGTTGCGCAGCTAAAAGCCTTCTTATTTTTAAAAAAGATTTTCTTTTATTTTTTATAATCAAGAACTTTTTCACACTAAAGATTGCTTATACGATTTTTGAAAAGAAAACTATGTAAAAAAAGCTATGAATTTAAGAGTAAAATTTTATTTTTAAATTAAAAAAAAAATCTTCTTTTTCTAATTATTTGTTTAAATTGTCAGAAACTATTTTGAGGGTGAAAGAAAAATACAGTAAAACTTCCATAACGGACACTTTCGAATAGCAGACACATCTCTTTATAGAATAATTTCTGCAGAATTATTATTTACATATTTTTACCTTTGAATAGAGGGCACGGTTTCCTAAACGAGAGTGGTAGCGCAGCCAGAAAATAATAGCAGTTCTCAAAATAATATTTCCATCCCAGTCAACTTTCTAACACGTTTAAATACACATTTTTAAACGTAACACTTGTAGGGAGGATTATTGAAGTGAATTGTAATCAAATAGTTTTTGTCATTCTTCGATAAATGCATTACATTTTGAGTTACAAGCGATTATTATCTTATGACGTCAATTTTTGGTTCAAAACCCCATTTCGTCAGCATTTTTTGAATGGTCAGCAGCTTACGTCGACAAATGAAAACTTTTAGATCACATACTTTCTGAATTAGAGCTTGTACTAATCTCATGCGTTTGCATCGAAAAAGGAATTCAAGAATGTGTCAAAAAATAACCAGTTTGCATTTCGGTTAAGAAAGATTTATAATTTTTATAATTGAAACTAAATGTTTCCTAAACGAGAAAGTATTGCAGTTATTTCTGTGGAATCCAACAAGATTTAAAAGTCAAATAAATGCACTAAACTAAGTTTTTTCTCGTTTATCCCCATTAAAATAAACCCTACTAGCAACATGTGATCGTGTTTTATATTTAACTGTTAAAAAAATATCTCAAATAAAAAAAAATAAAAAATCATAAGTTTAAAGGCTACATTATAAATAAATCTGTGTTATAAAACGGTTGTGTGCAGTTCTAACTTAACTTGCTGCAGTTATACAGTAATACATTTACAAAAGTTTACAAATTACGAGGTACAAAGCAATAGAAGCTATGAAATTTTCCGAGACAAAATAATAACATTTTTACCACCATTTTACTGTTTTGAGGGCATTATAATAACCAAAATAAAATAATAATAACCATTATTAACTTTTATAATTAATAAATCTGTTAGTACATTATGCAACTGTTTTGAAACAAAAACTATTAAAAAATAAAAATAAAATAGCATTTTTTTTTTTTTTTTTTTTTTTTTTTTTTTGAATAAGGCTATTTGAATACTCTTAAATACTCTTCAGTTTGTTCTATCTTGCTATTTATCGTAACATTGAAAAAAAACAAATAAATATTTGAAAAATATATTCTGATATATATGCTTAAAATACGTAAAATATGTCGTCTTTACAATTATTCACAGAAAAAAAAATGATTAGATTATTTCACATTTGTCTTATTTTTTCTTTAACCATTTTCAAGCGTTACGTTTTTGTTTAGAGTGTAATTGAATTCACAATTTTATCGAATAGAATATTAGATACAGCTGTGAGAAAGTCCATTTACTTGGTTGAATTCGATAAAACTTCACATTTAAAGAACATTCTATACCTTCATTCTATAATTTCAATTATTTATTCCCCATTTGTTCTATTTTTTCCTCAACTATTTTTTTCCTATTCTTAGTCTTATATTTTCAAGTAACTGATTACGTTTTTATTTATTGAAATGCCTCAAAAAATTCTAATAAAGAAAAATAAAATATCTAAAGATTACTTAACTGTTAAATTTTTAGAAACTGTCTTTTTATTGTCAATTTTGATGAATAAAACATAAATTCATTACGTAGTCATAAATATTCATACGTTATTATGTTCAAAATACAGATTTTTTTATTGCATATTTTTTGCACAATTCCCAATCCTCAAAAAATTCAATGCCATTGATTCAGGTGACTATATTTGTGGTTTCCAGAGATGGCATGAAATGAACAAAAGTGGAATTATTTAGTAGACTTTTATTGATGATAGAAAATGCTTTCCTATTTTTTGTAATATCAACAGCCCTCTGGAAAAATTGCTGAATTTTTGTAAAACATTAAGTAGAAGAAACTAATGTTTAGTGTTTTTCTACTAGCTGTTAAAAATCTCCGAAATTCATTAAATAAAAGCTCGCATTCACTTTTTTTATTATTTAATCTCATGCAAAATGCATTTAAATAACATATTGGGATTTATTCTAAAAAATTATTTTGTAATACAGGATGGGAAACAGAATTGGTGTCGGGGACAATACTATTATATTCAATGCTATTGAGTGGTGCGGTCTGAACTGTATAATAAGGGAGGTGATTTTTAATATACATCGCAGTGCCGCCATATCGGGAATTGGCACGCGGTGTATGATAGAGCTTGTAGCCCGAAATGTTTAAGTTGCATGATGGATTACAAGTCTCTTGAATTAAAATAATATAAAATTGGGGATTGGTTGAAATGATAGATCGGAGTTCAGTAATTTTAAGTTTGAGTGAATCACAGTTCCAAGAAAGTATAAGAATTTAAGAATAAGTGTTAGAATTATTCATGTTTGAGGAGATTAAGCTCTGTTGCAAACTTATCTATTTCATTTACAATGATAATAACTTTTTCAAGGGTATAATTGTTGCATGATTTAAGTTCATTGGTTATTTTTTTTATACATTTAAGAAGTTTAGTTACTTGTAAGAGTTTTTTCATGTCTTTAAATGCATGAAATACACTTTGAAATGTTGAAACATAATTTTCAATCGAAATGTTGAAACATAATTTTCAATCGAAATGTTGAAACATAATTTTCAATCGAAATGTTGAAACATAATTTTCAATCGAATTAGTAGATGAGTTATCAGTTGAGGAATTTTCAGGGGAGGTGGAAGCAGCCTCGACTGGGGATTCCTGGTTACTATTACTTTCAGTGGGTCTAATATTAGGTGTTTCAGTTTTTTTTTTAACAGTTTCATTCTGTTTTTTTTTTCATTTTTTCCCATAGTTAAATTTTTTGAAAATTTCTACAAAGTGTTGGGCATTTTTATAATTGAAGTTAGTCTGTTGTTTAATGCTAGAGTTAGTTTTATTGCCGACCACATATTTGAAGCACTTAGGTTTAAAATTACATATTTCGCTGACGTGTCCAAAACGTAAGCAGCGATAAGACTGCTGTGGGTTATTAACATTGCGGAAATGTTCTTTGGTTACACGAATATAGTATATTTCTTCTATATTATATATACGGTCAAAATCTTTGCAGGGAAGAACATTAACTATATATAATGTCATTCCCCTACTTGTTTTTCTGTTTTTTAACATGGCTGCCCTTCTGGCAGTAAAATCATGTAAAGCTCATTCAACAATGATAAACTGAGGTTCCGTGCCCCTCGGGGTACCTCTAATGCAATTTTTTTGGGACGTTGATCTTTGGAATAGATGGTGGTGAATATGAAGTTTTTGGAGTCTAGATATCTTTGAGTTTCTCTAAATTTTCTTCAGATTTGGGTTAAATTTTTTTGTAATTCGCCTTTACGGCAGAGTAAAGATGGGTTATCCTTTTCGATGGATTTAAATTTTTGCGCTATTTTGCGCAAATCTACCTCACTAAATTCTACAAAAATGGGATGTATTTTTCTCGTTTTTCCGCAGAAATGGTTTTCTCACTATTGGAAGGTTTGGGTCTAGCGTTATCATGTTCCATATCAGTAGGATTATCTAGGTTAATTTCAGATTGAAGAACTATGCATTTCTTGTTCAAAGGAACATTGGTATCAGACATCGAATGGCGTCTTTTGCCAGTAGGACAGAGGTTAAGATTAGGGCCAATATTTTCTGGAATTTTAAGACATTCCAGGTGGTCAGTTTTGAAAAATGTACATACATCTAAATTGATAACTACGTTAACATTATATGGCTCCCTCAAAATGGATAAAGCAACAGAAAATATATTTTTTACCTCATTTTTCAGGTCGTCTTGAGAGGGGTATCCTTGGATGCCTTGAAGCTGGAAAATTTCGCCATCATTTCCGGAGAAAATATCATTTAAAATCATGTTAGCAGGCTCACGGTGCGTAGAATATTGGTTGAAGGCCCCTAAAAAGTTAGCCACCAACAATCCAAAGGAATATTTGACTAAGTCCACTTTTATTTCCTCCATAGGCACTTAAGTCGGCCGGAGTAACTGACATCGTGAATAATCAGTCAAAGTTCGCAAAATGCAACATTGCAATAATCACACAAATCGGTAAAAAGTATTCATATGAACTATTATAATCCTCATCAACGAACATAATCATCACCCATAAATCACATCGCAATACTGAAGCACGACATTAAAGAAATGGATAATAGCAGATACACGCCTTTTCACTGCAAAAACCGGAAACCGTATATTAATATGGACCTTCTCCTTTTTGAGGTCTTTTATTTACTGAATTTTTTATTTAACTATTTCCGGTTTAAATTTTGATCTTTTTCTTTTGTTCCTGGTTTCCGCTAGTCTCAGCACAATGGACGTAGTAGAGCGCAGAAACGTCGCTTTCCGCGAATTCAGCGACGGTAATTAGTGTAACTCTTATTTTAAACTATTTCGAAAAATGACATTTTCATTAGTAAAGTTATCCAAAAGTGGGACAGTGATACCTAACTTAATGAAAATTATACTCGTACATTGGAATATGTAAAGATCTTTTAATTGTTTTTTTCTTATAAAGTTCATTACTAAGAATAAAAACGGATAATAATTAGCTACTGAATACTATTTTTTTTCTTTTAATACTTAAGAAGCAGATAGGGTTGAATCTGTGAGATAAAATATTAAAATAAATATTTATAATTAAATATATTTCTCTTGTGCATTTTTTACGACAAATGTACATAACAAGTTAATCTTATACATTTTTACAATTATAGAAAAGATAATAGCCCTTGGATATTGATTAATTAACAGTGAAAATGTAATTTGTTTTTCATGGTTGGTGTATATTGTTAAATTAATTATTAACCCGGGAGAACTCGCTGCATGAGATTTTCTCTCACAGTCGTACTTTTGTAAGACTCTTATTTAAATCATTTTTCATTTTAATTAAAATTTCAAAATGTTTTTCAATTACTTTACCTATTTTGTGAATAAAAGTGCTAAGCCAACTAAAAAAAGTTGATATTATACGAATGTAAAGTAAAAGAAAAGCAATTGGGCATTCTCACTAGCGAGTTCTCCCGGGTTAAACTAAATCAACTTAGTTATTCAAAAATGTGTTAAATTAACAGTCATTGTTTTGGTTTTCCGTTATAAAATGATAAATTTATTCAGAGTAAGAGTGTATTTTTGCAAAATAACGACAAAATAGTTAATAAAAATGATAATTAAAAACTTCTTATCTTTTTCATAGATGAAATAAATATGTTTCTATATTTATTTAAAATCGTGCCGTTTAAGAGTGTCTAATTGCTACTTGTAATTTTAAATTAGTTTTGAAATGCAGTTTTTAAATGGATATGCTTCGTTTCCCACGGTATAATTTACAGAGTCATTTTCACTTAAACTTTAAAAAGCAAAGTACAATTTCCTCCTATATTTTCCAGTGAACAAAATATTATTTAATAAATTTAGAATCCCATTTTTGATGAAATTAAGCATTATGCGCTAAAAATAGAGATCCCTAATATAAAAACAATCAGGGATCATTATACTTTGTGTTGGGTATGTCATAGCAAATATTCTCAACGTTTACATGAAATAAACCTCCAACTTTCAGATTTTACATTTTTTCAATATTGGTGCATTATATTCCTAATATTGGTTCAATATATTTTGCTAATGAGGCGCAATATTTTTTTCTAATATTGGTGGGATATTTTTCTATGTTGGTGTACTATTGATAAGAATATTACTCATTTCATTGCCAATATTTCTAATGTAAAGCCAATTTTTCTATAATACTGGTTTTTAATTGTAAAAACTAATATTTCTATAACTAATATTTCATTGTAAATATTTCCATATCTAAAGTCAATATTTAACCAATATTGGTATTTCACTGAAAGGGTTTCTGATTCATTTTTCATGTAATATTGCGTGTATTGTGCTCGATATTTATGGATTCAAGTTGTTTTTCTTATTTTAAAATTTACCACACATAATGTTATGCTAAAATAAATAATCATTGTTTAACGTTTGATATACAATTTAAAAATGAAAAATATATTACAATTCATCAGACATAAAAGTAAAAATTACATAAATACATTTAATACAATTAAAACGCAAACGTTTCGAGCTAAATTTTAGCCACTCATCAGTGCAATAAATAACATTCAAATGACAGAAAACTATATATCATGTTTACAGTTAAAAATTATTAGCAATTAAAATTAAATAAAGTATAAAAAATATCAAAACAATGCTGTGTATTCAGGTGGAAGTGCACGTGATTCATTTATCGGCGAAGTTTGCTTACAAGTGAACACACCTTCCACAAAAACTCTACTTTTAACATTATTGCAGAGATATGTATTATATCAGATCCGGTTGCAATAATGTTAAAAGTAGAGTTTTTCAGGAAGGTGTGTTCACTTGTAAGGAAACTTCGCCGATAAATGAATCATGTGCACTTCCACCTGAATACACAGCATTGTTTTGATATATTTTATACTTTATTTAATTTTAACTGCTAATAATTTTTAACAGTATATATGACATATAGTTTTCTGTCATTTGAATGTTATTTATTCCACTGATGAGGGGCTAAAATTTAGCTCGAAACGTTTGCTTTTTAATTGTATCAAATGTATTTATGTAATTTTTACTTGTATGTCTGATGAATTGTAATATGGTTTTTATTTTTATGATATTATGCTGTTCTACTCGCACTGTACGCAAGTACTGTATTCTCACGTACTTTTTCCACCTGATTTCTTTAATCATGGGATTTATTCCAAATAATTGACTGTTCATGCGTTATCTACCTTGATGACGTTTTATTGTCTTTGGTTACAGAGTAAGTTTTGCTAATGCTTAACTTGTTTTTTTTCTTTTGCAGACATAGAATGCCTAGCGCGACAACCATTGCTTCAAACTGCTGAACCACGGTCAACTTCAGTAGCGGCAGAGAAAGCTCTTGTTTGTTTCTACCAGCTTAGGATAGAGTTCATGACGTCATATCACGTGATATAATGCCGACCCAATTTGCCGAGAAAGTTCTTTCTTTCACGCCTACCCAGGGTGCCATTTTCGGCTTATTCGGTCGACGTGATCTGACGTCATCAACTCCGCTTCAAGCCACCGCCCTAACAAACAAAATACTTTTTAGGCCGGAACTGAAGTTGGCCGTGGCTGAACACAAATAACCTATGTGAAAATGCACTAAATTTTAACATACTTTGGTTTTTCTACAATGCAATCAATATAACAAAGTAAATAAAAATAAAAGTACACTGTAAAAAAAAAGCCCGTATGCTTAATGAATATTTTATCTCATTAAGGGTGTTGTTCAGTGGGATCTCAAATTCCGCTCACTATTGCTAAACCTATGGGCATGAATTGTACACTTATTTTTAATTATCTCACCACTAATTTAATATTTTTAATTAATATTAATTTCCTGGCGTATCCTTATTTTAATATTAATTAATATTAATTAATATCAAAATAATTATCAATTAAAATTAATATAAAAATTAATATTAATGCAATTATCAATTAAAATTATTATAAAAATTAATATTAATACAATTATCAATTAAAATTAATATTAATAGAATTATCAATTAAAATTATAGTAAAAATTAATTTTAATATTAATTAATATTAATATTACATATACTTTTCTTTTTTGTATACTTTTCAATATTTTTTGGTTGACGAAGCATTTTTAAATCTGTGCTTAATTTAAAATTTTATGTATTACAATGTTAGCAAAACTGTCGAACTGTGAAGCTTTAAACAATTCAATTAAAATTATGTAAAACGAAAACATGTATACATTATTTTAAATAAACAGTTGTACATGACGCAATTATACTTCCTGAAATTTAAATAATTCTAAATTTCGTTAGTGAGATGTAAGAAAAACAAACATATGTTATGAATTTTGCATTAGAAAAAAAAAAATCTTTCATTTGTAACTTGTTTAACTCATTATGGAGACTTTTTAGTTTCCCAAATTACATTTTCCATGTTTATCAACACACACATACAAAAAACAAAAAAGATTACAAAGATTACACGATTATTTTAAAAGAAAAGCGATGTAAAAATGCTCCAGAGGATTGAAATTTAAAAATAAAATTCCTTATGATATTCAGTTTTCCTATGCCTTAATTTTTTAACGCCGTCATTTTCACAAAATAAAATAAAATAAAAGATTATCCATAAAAACTACTAAGAATCCAGTAAATTTAAAAACAAACAAGGAATGTTCTGTATTTTCTCTTCGAACTCTTCGCTTAGAGAAATAAGCAACATTCCTTCAGGTTTTTATTTTTATAATAATAAAAAAACTTTGGATTGCGGAAATAAAATTATCGGAAAAAATCTAATAATAATATGCATTTACAACTTCTTTAGGTAAAGTGAAGTTTGTTTTAAAAAGAAAAGAATATCATGATATTTTTTCCCTATAATACATTTGGATGTTCCTTTATTTCATATTGTAAAAAATACATGTTACTGTCATATGGATTTATCTTAATATTTTTTAGACATTATTTTTATGTACCACTTGTATAAATTTTCTTAAAGGATAAAATTTGCTTTACAATTATTATTTTTTGTTTCAAAATAAGAAATTACTATTGCGTATTTTCATAGCTTTATTTTAAGCTATTTTAACCCGGGAGAACGCGCGTCAGGCCTGATAGACCCGGAGCGCACACGGTTTTTACAATTGCCACCACTATCTTTATAAAAGTAATTTTCAACTTCTTTTATCGCAAAGATCTCTCCAATTAAATAACGTGACGATTATAATTTGTATTTATTGGTGAGAAAATAAAAACCATTCATACTCTGGGTATGCGCGCGTTCTCCCGGGTTAAAAAAAATATTTTTAGATAAATTCCTTATTTTAATTGCATTTTATAATTTAAACTAAGTTACAGTTGAATGGTACACTTATATACACTGGTGTCCAAAATTAAGGACCAATCACAAAATGCTAATTTTCAAGTACGCGAATACTCAAAAGTAACTAATATAATTCGAATAATTACTATCTCTACAAGACAGCTAGTCCATATAGCATCTCATTCATGTCACACATGGTCACAAGTGTCACAGTCACTACGGTGAAATGAAAAATAGGAAATTCCACACATCTCATTATGAGTATCAAATGATCACTATATGTGACTCCACTGAGACGTCAATGTGACTGCTGCTTTGTGAGAAGTCACCAGGTGATTTACAATGTAGCTACATTATGACCCTCATGTGACTGTCATTTTTAGACTCAATTTCAAAGTCATCATGAACTTTGCATTATGATAAGTCACCAAATAATATCACATTATAGTCACATGGTGACTTTTCACAAAAGAGCACATTGGTGACTTCACAGTAGTCTCTCTGTCACTTGAAAGTCATCATGTGACTTTAATGTAACATTATTTGGTAACTTATCACAATTAACCGTTCACTATGACTTTGAAATTGAGTCTGCAGATGACAGTCACACAAGAGTCACAATGTAACTACATTGTAAAGTCACATGGTGATTCATCACAAAGTAGCAGTCATAGTGACGTCTCAATGGAGTCACATATAGTGATCATTTGATATTCATAATGAGATGTATGGAATTCCCCATTTTTTTGCTTCACCGTAGTGACTGTAATACTTGTGACTATATGTGACATGAATGAGATGCTATATGGACTAGCTGTCTTGTAGAGATAGTAATTATTCGAATTATATTATTTCCTTTTGAGTATTCGCGTACTTGACAATTAGCATTTTGTGATTGGTCCTTAATTTTGGACACCAGTGTATATATTTTTTCAACGCAATGGTTTTATGTTCTATGAAACAAGAATGAATCAGCATCAAAACAAAACTAAAATGTTTTTTCATGATATTTTGTTATTGCCAACGCATTACATACATTATATTAAGTTGGATTTGTTATATTTATTAGGATGAGCAAAGCGAATCCTCTACAACACTACAGAAAATACATTTTGTTGTACACTTTACAAAAAAAAAAAAAAAAACTATTCAGCATTCTGACTTAAAAATAATCATAAAAATAAATTATGATCTAAAGATTTGCACAATATATATATATATATATATTTTTTTTTTTTTTTTTTTTTTTTTTTTTTTTTTTACAGAATGACGTTAAAAAACTTATTATTTTAATTAATTTAATTTACATGTTTTTCCATTACGGGCGCATTTTTTCAAATAATAATAGAAACACGTATATTTCCACAACAAAAAATAAATCATGGAGTTACGATTTATTTTATCTTTAAAATACCTTTTTTTTATGAAAATTATAGCATATTTTTAATGAATTAATATTTGTCAAAATTCAATTATTTACATTCAATTATAAAAGTATTTTTCAGTGTTAAGAATTCAAATATACAATTTATTCTTATGTGAAATCATTTACGCAGACGATACTTACGCATTTTAAAAGAATTATATAATGATTTTTTTTAAGTGGCAACAAAAGTGGTAAACCAATAAAACTGTTAAATTCGTTATATAAATATTTTATAAAATTTTGCTTCGAAAATATTTTTATTTACCAGTCTTATATCATAAATAAAAAATTCCGAGGAAATCCTTAGTTATTTGGCTGAATTTACACTTCTAAAATTAAAATGCTCCAAAACATAAAATAACGATTTTGCTTAATAAAGATGCAAGAATAATATTAAAAAAATATTTTTGCATTAAAATATTTATTTTATTAAATAATGCTTTGCAAATCCACAAAAAACATGGCTTTTGCTAGTATATTCAGTAAGATGGTGTTACTTTGTGACTGGTCGGGTTACATCGTCTGGTTTTCCTATTTCGAATCTCCCTCTCCGTCCGGTATGGCAGGACAGGAAATAGCAGTGTCATAGCCTAGTACGGTGTGCTATATCACCTAACGACCATTGCCTGAAGCTCTAACACCTCATTTGTTCTCTCTGTCTGGTACAAGGTTGGAACCTGCTGTTGTGCTGTTGTCTCAAAAGCCGGAAAATGTGTGTGCTGAAGCCTAAAGCGTATGAGAATCACCTAACACAGGTAAATATTCCTTGTTGTTATTGTGTCAGTTAGAATGTGGAGTAATTCTTTAATACTTTGTCAAGTGATATTTCTGTGAGATATAGCAGCATAATCAAAATACAGACAGTTGATGGGCTACTTTGTGAGACATCGACTCCCTCGTAAATTACCCTCACAAGGCTACCGTTAAAAAATTAAAGATATACTTTTTTGTGTTTGTTGTTAAAATAGACGTGAAGCATTATGAGAACGCAAGCTAGTCCAAAGGCAATCATTAAAGACAGGTTATGTTCTCATATTGGTCTAGAATTGCTACGTCTTTGTGATAAAAATAACATTAAGTTCGTCTTGCATTTCTTCCAAATTTGACCGCAGCCGCTTGATGTGGCCCTTTTCCGTTCTTTAAAATCCCACTAACAAAAAGTGTTATCAAGTTGTAAAAAATTACCTCTAGTAGTAGATGCACAAACCTGCCAAAGGACGAATTTCCACGTCTTCTAAAAGAGCTCATATCAAAAACAATCTGAAGTCGGGATTTCGGCCGATCGGAATCTATCGACGAAAGAGAAAGAAAGTTTTGTAACGGCCACCAAAAACAGTCCTCGAAGAAAACTTTGGTATTGATGACGGAAAGGCTCTGAAAAGTTTTCTTGGAAGAATTAGAGAAGAACACGGGTGAAAAAACAAAAAGTTGGGTCACTAAAGGCACAAAAAGTTGAATGTCCTGCCGGGCTGAAACATGAGTACTAATAATGTCCAAAAAGCCGAAGGAAGTGATGTAGTTAGAACGTCTAGAGGACGAGACGTCGTTACTGAGTATATCAACAGCAGAGAGGAGACAGGAAGGAAAAGAACATAGAGAGAGGCGCAATCTTTCAGAAAGGTCTCAAAGTCTTCCCTTATATTTTTTGCATTAGGCAAAGTTCTGAACACGTTTCAGACGGGATTCTGCACATTCTCAGAATCTTTTCTTATCGACTGGAGCGAGAGATTTTCTTCCGTAACCATTCATTCTTTTTTAAGGGCACTTGATTAAAGATGTTATGTATGTAAGGAAACTGCAAAACGCTACTTGACTCATTAAAGCGAAGCTGGAGTAGAACACTGGGACAAAACAGCGACATTTAAATATTATTTTCGCAATT
Organism: Maratus speciosus; assembly: GCA_963932465.1. Taxonomy (NCBI): domain Eukaryota; kingdom Metazoa; phylum Arthropoda; class Arachnida; order Araneae; family Salticidae; genus Maratus; species Maratus speciosus. Next base: position 33,376,811 of record OZ010791.1, on the reverse strand, counting down.
TAGATTGTTTACAACATAATTTTCAGAGAATAAATAATTCACGAATTCTTTCAATTGAATTTCAAGGCCAAAACACACGTGTCACAGAGTAACCCCACCCTATCGGTCAACTCTGTGGTGCCGTTAAACCTAAATTTCTGAGTTAATATTAAAGATGAAGATTGGTGCAATACATTGTTTTATAGCAAAAGGATGTGTTAACATTTATCTATAGTCAGTTTTCGGTTTCTTATAAAAGAGGCCTGCTGGTGTGATTAAAACTTCAAAATGTGTCACAAATAACCCCATCTTACGGTATATACAGGGTGTCCAGCGAATAAGACCCTGATTTCAAAATTAAATATCTCAAAAACAAAGATCAATAGAATTTTGTGGTAAACGGTTTGTTTACTAGCTAAGTTGTAAAAATGTATTACTAAAGTTTCAAAAATTAGTTGCAAAAACTGCTAATAGATGGCGATGTAATCGCAATGCTTATGAATTGTGTTTTGAAGTCCAGAGCATTAGCGTTTCATTCCTAGATGGCTTCCTATGAAAGAACGAAACTTGGGATATACCACTTTTTCGTTGGGGTGATGTGCAGAAGTAGAGACATCTGGTCACTGAATTATTCCATCAGCTTCAATTCTAGAGAATTTCAATTAATAGAATTTTCAAAAAAAAGTTTAGAATTCATTACATGAGAACTTATTAAAATATTTTAGTTGGGCAATGTGCAGAAGCGAAGCCATGTGTTACAAAATTGAGATTTGTTTCAAATTTTGTTATAAGCTGCTTCGGTCCGGATACCAGTATCTCTGTGGTACGTCACTTCTCTCCTAGTTGGTAGATCGTGGAATCGAATCGAAGTAGAAGAGGATTTGAAAAAAAAATGGAAATCTTTACTTTTTAATATTTATTTAAACTGTGAAAAAAGTTTGGATAAAAAAATCCAAAGTTTCTGGTTTTAAAATTTAATTAATCTAAAAGAAACCCTCTTTTTAAAAATCATTGAGCATTTATAATAATGATTCACAAATCATTTTTTTTTAATTGTAGAGAATAGTTTGAATGAAAAAATACAAAGTTACTATTTTTTAAAACTTAATTAAGTTTTTAAAAAATAATTTTAACTTTAAAAACTCGTTTTCATTTTTTTTTAGCATTGAGCACAGAAATATGGTGCAGCTTCTAGCGATAGGATCCGAAGCGTTGGAAAGGAATGCAGCATCCAAAATACTTTTGCTTTGACGTTGATGATATGACTTATCATCAATTCCTTTTAAAAAAGAAATAATTTAATGCATAATTTCTGTCTCTAAAACTTTGTTTACAAAGAAAAGAAATATATGTGTTGTGCTAAAACCTAAATATTATGCCGTGATTTAAAAATATAAAAAAATAAATAAAAAGTACAAAATTATTTTTCTAAGTGTATGCATTTTGATTTAAATAATTATATGGCATTAAAAATTGAATTTAATAAAATATTTTAATAAGTTCTTATATAATGATTTCTAAACTTTTTATTGAAAATTCTATTAATTGAAATTTTCTAAAATTAAAGCCGATGCAATAATTCTGTGACCAGATGTCTCCACTTCTGCATATCGCCCCAATGAAAAAGTGGACTTTCCCAATATTCGTTCTTCCGTAGGTAGCCATCTAGGAATGACAGGCTAGTGTTCTGACCTCGAAGCACAGTTTACACGTATTGCGGTTACAGCTCCATCTGTTAGCGGTTTTTGCAACTAAATTTTGAAACTTCTGTATAACATTTTTACAGCTTAGCTAATAAACAAACCGTTTACCGTATAATTCTATTGATCTTTGTTTTTGAGATATTGAATTTTGAAATCAGGGTCTTATTCGCTGGACACCCTGTATATATATAGTTATGTTTCAACGCAATGATTTTATGTTCTATGAATTAAGAATGAATCAGAATAAATAAAACCTTAAAATATTTTTTCAAGAAATTTTGTTATTGCAATTGCATTACGTGTTTTATATTAAGTTGCATTTATTAGATTTATGTGTCTTATATATTTCAAACGTATGATTTCATGTTCCGTGAATCAAGAATGAATCGTAATCAAAACAAAACCTTAAAATATTTTTTCATCAAATTTTGTTATTGCAATACTATTACATGCAGTATAATAAGTTGCATTTGTTAGATTTATAAAATTCAAAATTTCATTGTCTTTGGCACAATTAAAAAAAATATCTATAAACATAATGCATTTATGAATTAAAATATAATGTGCTGAACTTTTAAAATAAATGTTTAATGCAAATATTAGACCAAATTCGTCATGCCGAAACCTTTGCCCTACGTAAATTCTTTGCATTTAAAGATCGATTCTAAATTTCAATGAAGCAGCTACGTTTAAGTTAATCTTTAAGCTCTATGTGTACCCTAGCATTTTTTTTTTCTACAATCTCATTTTTTTTTTTTTGGTTTGATAGGTTTGGATGAAAGTAAAGCTTTACAATAAACGAAGATTATTTCTTTTCATTTCATTAAATTCAATTAACTAAATTGCTATTTGTCTCTCTATTAAGAAATTAATATTAGGCAATTTAAAATTACATACACTCTTTGAAAAGATCCGTAAAATGACACGTATTTTTGTGTTCATTATTATTTTGTTAAAGCACAAATATTGCCGCTTTCATTTGCCCATTTTTTCTTAAGGGGTCTCAGGACTCTTAAAATTGGAAAAAAAGAAAGAATAAATGGTCAAGTGCGAGTATTGACACATAGTGTGAATGCGTACACAGAGGGTTCCGAACAATTAATATATGAATTATTAACTGCATTAGTAGAAAAAATCGTTGCTTAAAGAATAATAAGAGTTTGTAAAAAACTATATAACGTAGGGTTGGGTATATCTGTATATACTAGAAAAGTATCCATAGGTATACCATAAAAATTGAAAGAGATATGACGCCTAAATAATATCGAATATTGCTTTTCTCTCTTTTTGTAATCGTATCCTAATCTGTTTAGGATGAACATAATTCGGCACTGGCAATAAAAGTAGTGCATATTTAAACTTCATTTGGCATTTCATAAAACTAAATTCAGCGTAGTAATAATCTTTTCTTTTTACAGTGTAGCTAAACAAAACACTTGTTCAAAGTTTAAACTTGGCATTGTGCTAAGCGCGCTTCGAAAGAAGGTTTCAAGTTGCAACTCCACCTTGGTCCGAGCCGCGTTTTTCCAGATAGGTTTTGAGGTAACTTTTAAAGAAACGGGAGACGTATTGAGAGATTCACTCAATGCAAACTAGTCACGAATACCATAGTATTTATGGGATTAATTTTAATTAAATTAGTCTGTTTTTAACAATTTGACGATAATTGCGCTTATTCTGCTACTGGGCATTGCATTAAACAATTATATCATTAAAAGGTGTTATCTAGGCTTTAAAAGCCGGTGGTTCATAGATTACCCTAACCCTGTTATTATGTATGTCCAATCCGTCCGTGTCATTAAGGGTTAATATCTCGGCTAATGACTGACGATTTTTTTCTTCAAAAATCATTATCAACAACGCTTTTATACTTCTGCTACGATAGGTACCTCCTCAACACCTTTGTTGAAAACCCGCAAATCGAAATTTTTTTGTAACGGGAAAATGCGCTTTAATCAAAAACTATGTGACCTATGGTGATCGCTATAATTTTCCTGCAAGGTTTAAATTAATGTCTACTACCTCTAACTTTTTCATAAATTTAGTTTCAGTAGATTCGGAAATAGATGTGTGTGTGTGGGGGGGGGGGACATATTTTTCACTACATTTTCGATGATAGCTCTGAAAATATAATGCCTAAAATTAAAAGAAACGTATTTTTGAGTTCAGCGTTACGAAAGCTTGCACGCGATATCCCACACGGTATACAAAGAAATGATGTCTTTTTTCAAGAAACTTAATTAGTCCCCGTGGGATTTTTATAAATATATTTGTGAATGTTTAATAATCTGCAAATATATGGGTCAATGGCCATCATTACTTCCTCCAATTTGAACTTTCCACCCCCCCCCTCCATAGTTTACGAGTAAAATGGCTGTGACAAACAGACAGACACAAGAGTGATCTCATTATGGCTCAGTTTTTACTTTTTAAGTACGGAACCCTAAAAAGAGCATTTTCAACATTTAATATCTTAAAATGCATATGATTTAAAAACACAATTTTTATTGGGATGTATTTAAAAATTTTTAAGTTGCAGAATTAGCTTTTATGGGGAGCTCCACACTGTTAGAAATTTTTCGAGCAGAAAATTGGTATAACAGTTTTCGCGCAGGATTACAAAATAAATTTTCCAACTAAAATTTTTGTGCCTAATTATACTTCAGATTATAATTATTACTGTGAACCTAAATAAATTTGTATTTAAAGCATTTTTTTTAATTTTAATACAAAGCATGTGCAAATAATAACTGTATTTAGCGAATGCAAAATTTGGAAAATTTCAACAGTATAATCACATAAAAAATATTTTTTTGAACGATAAAAATGAAATTTTCGGTTCAGTTTATAAAGACTAACATGAAACATAGGTTTTGAAAATTTCATGAAAATATATTCAGAAGTTTTTGAGTTATCCTGAGCGTTGTGGCCAAAAACGCTATTTGGAGAAAAATGATTTCTAAGTTTCGGAAACGCCGCTTCAGCCATTGAGCGGGTATAATTCGAAAAGCCATAACTTCTGATCTAATGAGAATTTCAAGGGAATAATTATGTAAAAATGTTCAGAAAAATTAAGAGTTTAACATTTAAAAAAATTAAAATTGTAAAAATTTTGAAGATTTAAGAGTCTTGAGACCTCTTAAAACATAGAAAGTTCAGCAATCTGGCTTAAAAAAATTAACCGAAATTCTCCGAACTAAAGCTGCATTTTTATCAAATCACAGTGATAAGCTTTTTTGCATTAGAAACCGAATTTTCACCTGCGTCCCTTTTCCCTTAAAACACGAAAAATTAAGCTTAAAGGCTCTCAGGACTCTTAAAGCTTTAAAATTTTTGAATTTTTTATTTCTTTAGATGTTAAACCCCTATCATTTCTGAACATTTTCATATAATTGTTTCATTGAAATTCCCATTGGATCAGAAGTTATGGCTTTTAGGATTATACCCGCTCAATAACTGAAGCGGCGTTTCCGAAACTTTGAAGTCATTTTTCTCCAAATGCCGTTTTTGAGCATAACGCGCACGATATCTCAAAAACTTCTGAATATTTTTTCACGAAATTTTCAAAACATAAGTTTCATATTAGTCTGCATAAACTGAACCTAAAATTTTATTTTCATTTTTCAAAAAATATTTTTATAGGTGATTATATTGTAGAAATTTTCTAAGTTTTTCATTAGCTAAATACAGCTTTGTATTAAAAGTATAAATATTATTTAAATACAAATTTATTTATGTTCAGGGTAATCATTACGATCTGAAATATAAGTACGGAGCAAAATTGTCCTTCTAGTGGGAAAATTTATTCTGTAATCCTGTTCTTAATCTGTGCCGACTCGTCAAATGTTTGACAATTTGGAGCCCCTTGTAAATGTTAATTCTGCATCTTGCAAATTTTTTAAATACATGAAATGAAGCAGCATACTTATATCTTTTACCCCATTAAAATTGGGTCTCAAAATTAAATTATAACAAAATGAAAATCAATTTATGATATTAAATGTTAAAAATGGTCTTTGTTTTCATGTTTTGCAATTTTAGAGTCCTGAGACCCAAATATAAATAAGTGCCAGTAGTAAGTCAAAATTACGTCCACTACTAATCATATCATAATATTAAAATATTTATTTGCTTAAAAGACGTTATAAAAACACATTAAAAGTAAATTAAAAATCTACATTTACATGTCCAATTTAGTTGTTCAAGGAGTTTGTAACGATACATTATCTTTTCGTATCCCGAATTTATGGGTTGAATGGTTGGACAGTTTACGGCGTCGCGACGTAGAGGAAACACGAGCAATCGCGAAAATGTAGGGCGCGTTATATGAATTACTTGTTTATATTCGATGATTTTTTTTCCATTTTTCATATGCATTTGTAATTTTCTGTTATACATTCTGATGATGACTCAGAAAATGAGTTGAAACATGTAAATATAGATTTTTAATTTACTTTTAATGTGTTTTTATAACGTCTTTTAAGCAAATAAATATTTTAATATTATGATATGTCCTGAGACCCCTTAAAATTTTCGGCAGTTCATGAGAGAAAAGACGGACATTTCTTCAAATAACAGATAAATATCTTCGGCAATTAGCTGTCTGTATTTTGCACGTTTTTTGGCCATTTAATTGTTCAAAGTACACATTATCTATTCCAGCTCGCCCTTTTATGTCTTTCATTGTTTACGATGCGTACAAAAAAAAAAAATATTTTGAAATAGTTAAGAAATCATAAGTTTATTTATTTATTTCGTAATTAATTTTAATTTTCTTTCAAAGTGATGTGCTTGGAAATTATCTGGAAAAAGTAAATTATTAACAAGAAACTATAAATAAAACTTTGTTTGAAAATACACATGTAATAAAATCCAATGGTATTGAAATTATGCAGTAGTTAAAAGTGAAAATATTTGCAAATAAATACAAAGGCATATCATAACTCACGATATTTAGTGTTATTGGCAGAAACGTTTATGATTTATCATTTATTTCCATTAAGATGCCAATTTTCAAAAATATTAAAGATTGTAAAATAATTCTACTTATAAACTATAAATGAAATATTTTCTCAGTATACTGTGATGATGGAGATTACTACATCATTTAATTGATATTGTCGTTGTAACAAACTTTGTTATTCGAAAAAGTATAATGGTATAGATAACTAATATCTGTATTATAATTAAATAATGTGTGAGCATAATAAACAGTAATGATTTCATTCTTAACTATGTTGACCTTGAATACGTCGCTGTTGAAACCTGCTTTAGTTTTAAAGGATGGAGCTAGATGGAGTGTATAACCCTTTATGTACTAAATTGTGAATTAATGAAAATTTTATCTTCTAAAACATTTTTAGGTAATTTTTGATACTATATTAGAAGGTTCACATAATCATTTAATAAATTTTACACGGTTTTTAGTACACTTAAAGGATTTAAAAAGATTCATTAAATTTGAATTTATATGGATTTTGTGTGAGCATAAAGTATATATTTATAATATATACTTTGACATATATAATTTGACAATATTTATAAACTCACTCAAACTTTTTATTTTAAATATTTGTCTTAGTATTTTGTAGAATTAGGAAATGTACACATATTACAATAGAATACAACTCTTACAATACAAATATAGAAATATAGAAATATTTCCGAATTGAATAATCCCACCCCACTCCCCAACGCCAAGAAAGCTGAAACGATATCAAGGCAAAAGAGATCATCCTTTTGAAAATATTTTTGTTTTGAGTAACCCATAATGCTTTTGGAACAATATAAAATAATGCATCTATATTTCATTCTAAACTCTATAACTACTAACCGATATATTAAACGCATTTTATAACAAATTATTTTAATGGTACTTATAAGTACCGTCAGTAGATAAAGGATAAGGACTCTAGTTTTAATGTACGTGACCGTAATCAAGAAGTTAAATACCAAGCGTGTTTTTTTTGTGTTTTAGAAAAGTATATATATAGTCCAAATATTAGCACCTAGTTTCTGTATGGAAAGTATTTAGTGAATGCTAAAAGTTATTATCTATTAAGTATTTTTAGAAAACTAACATTTTTCGATTTTTTTTTTTTATTTCCTTTAATTAGAGTGAAGTGTTTCAATGGGAATTTATATAATTTGAAACTAATTAGATATTCAACTCATATAATACGGCGCTATTTCTTAAATAATTCACATTTAATCCAATTTGTACCTTTATTTTTAACTTGTGTTCCTGTTTTTATGTCTATTTTTAGGCTTGTAAGCAAATGTAAGTAATACTTTTTTTTTTCAGGTTTTCATGTGGTCATTTGGGGTGAAGTAGAAATCACACTTTACGCATTCTGCTTCCTGCTATACATTTCGCAGATTGATTTTTACTTTTTACTTTCTAAAGAAGAAAGCCTTGTTTCCTTCAAACTTTTGTTTTTCAAATACTAGTTTTCAATGTGTGTTTTAGGCGTCAGAGATCTCGAAATGCATGTTTATAAAAAAGTCTGTCTGTCCGTGTGTCCTTTTTGTATCAAGAAAAAGTGTAAGAAATTATGCATAGAATTGAGTAATTAGTATTGAAAATTAGTATTTTCATATATATGTTGTATATATATAGTCCAAATATTAGTACCTAGTTTCTGTATGAAAAGTAATTAGTGAATGTTAAAAGTTATTACCCATTAAGTATTTTTAGAAAACTAACATTTAAAAAAAATGTTTTAATTAAAGTGTTTCAATGGGCACCTTCGGGATTTAAAAATTTTATTTATTAAAATGAAAAATTTAGGTGAAAACGCATCTTGCAGATTTAGTATCAATATTACATGTAAGAAAAAATTGCCGTTTATAATATTTATTTCCAAATATACTGCGACCAATCTTATTGAAATCAAACAAATAACTGAAATATTTACCAGTTGTTTAATTTAATGAATTTAGCTTTTAAATTTATCAGTGACATTTTTTCAAGTTTCGTTCGTCTGATGAAATCCTATTTGTCTCACTCCTTGGTCTATCTCTCTGACACAGAGACAGAGAGAGACTTGAAATTTTGCATACTTATAGCTAAACATCTCACATCTCACATCAAACGACAAATCATAAAATTTTGAAAAAGTCTTATATTTACCCCTCTTGTCTCTAACTTGTGTATTTTAAGAAAGTTTTCTAACTCAGGCCCTAATTAAGTTGGAGATTCGAAAGTTTGCATACTTACAGCAGACCACTTGCGATCACACGAAAAATCATAAAAATTTCAAAAAGTCTTATATATTATTTACCCCTCCGGACTCTAACTTGTGTATTTTAAGAAATTTTTACCCCCCTCCCCCCTTTTTCACCCGAGGCCCACTTTTCTAACTTTTATACACTTACATATTTTACATGTTGCCTTACATATTTGAGTTCCACTTTTTACCGCCAGGTTGCGTCTATCTATCTCGAGTGCTATGCGCCCGATCCTCTCGACGAATACATCTACGGATAGGCTGTAAAACAGAGTTTCGTTCGGATAGAAATTTGTTTAGAATAGAGTGCGCCCCCTGGTTGCGAAATGTGGAACTAACAGATTTTGAAAAAGGATAAAGTGTTTTGAAAGGAATATTAAACGAAACCCTCTGTGCGATCTGTGATCAATCACTCTTACCCGCTGGTTTATTTTTGTTTTCTGGCCCTGATAAGTATCGGAAAGGGTATAGTCAGATCCGACGGGCTCTCGTCCCTTTACCGGCAGATTCGCAATTGCTATTGTTGTCAAAACAATTCGACCACAGTTCTGTCACAATATTTGACACGGTACATCATAATAAAAAATTCCAACGCTTACATATTATTGGGCATCTTTCAAATTGCATTCACATTACAGCTAATTAAATGAAATTGACATCGATTGATATATTTTTATCGAATTGAAATAATAAGCAATTTAAAATAATTTTAATTAAAATAATTCCCCTGTATGTGATTTACATTTTAAAGAATGCGTACAGATGTAGAGAATTATTATTTTACTAGGAGGTGTAACATGTATAATTCATTATATAAAGTATTTGTAAAAAATACTTATGTATATTTTTAAAAGGAAATATTTTCTCAAAATTCGTTTTAAATGAAAAACATAAAATAATGTGGTTATGTTACACAAAAAACCCGTTTATATTTAAAGGTTTTTCAATATTTAAACTGCAGGATTTTCGAAAAATAAAATATTTATTTATAACTATAGTTTAATGTATTCCAAACTTAATTATAAAAAGATTTTTGTCATTTCGCGCAAAAATCTTTAACTGATACGATTTTTTAACTTCTAATGCACAATTTCATATAAAAAATAATTATAGTTTAATTTTCATGGTACTTTAAGCAATAAGTATTTAATGTTTTTTCCGATTAAAAAAGAAACTTTTAATTAGCTGACGCGTAAGCTAAACTACTAAAACTAAAAACTACTAACACTACTAAAAACTTTGAATATGTTTAAACGTCATGACGTTTAAACATATTCAAAGTTTTTAACTGTAAAAAATAATTTCGCCATTAAATTTAAATGCTTTAGTGTTCTTATATAGAATGATAAATATAAGAGAAAGATTGGATTTAACTTTAAATTATACCTTAAAATGTCTTTGTAAATTATAGCCTCAGAAATAAAGCACATTCCACGCTAGATGTTTAAAACTCAATTTTAAAACTAATTTCAAAATAATCTGCTTCGCATGTAATATAATTTTCAACTCTCCCAGTGAAAGCAAACTATGCTAAAGTGATGTCATAAGGAACATAAAACACTATCATTACCCATGGAAAAGATTAAAAGACGTTGCTAACTATTTTAATTGAATGTACTGCAGCTATTTTTTTTTTTTAAGTATCTTTTAAAAGAGTATAACTTCAAACATTTGAAAGAAATCCGAAATCAGGCGAAATTGAATTTAAATAATCTTTATAATTAAATTGAATGCATTTAATTGGAGGTATTTCTATTAAAAAACGATATATTTTATAATTAACAAAAATGCATTAAAAAAAGTCCTCCCCTTTTTTTAAAAAAATGAAAAACAATGAATATATTTTTCACAAAACTAAAACAAATAATGAAGGAAATATTTAACCATGGCTGATTTCTGGTGTTAAGTTAATTTCTGTTAATGTTTCTTTATTTATATATACCGAAGTTTAACTGTGCCATTTTTCTATGATATTAAATAATAAAAAATAGGTAAAATAATTTTTCTTAATCTTTTAAAGAATAACTATTAAATGTTTTTACAATAAAAAAACAACATTTAATTAGCCAACATTTAGCGATATACAAAGTATTTTGCAGAAATTTGTAGTAAATACCCCCCCCCCCCCCCTCCACACACACACTCACAATTCCCCAGACTCCACCCTCCCCAAAAAATAGAAATCTGTTGAGTTTTAAAAGAATGAAAACACGTATTTTTATTTCCTTAAATCAGAATAAATCGAAATGAACAGTATCTTTGGTTTTGGCTGCGTGCTTTCATTCATCGTAGAATAACTTGATCTCGTAGAAAAGACTCGTAGAAAATGATTCCACTTTGAAATAAACAAATTAAAATAATCAGGAACCTTTGAGGACTTGCGTTGATGAATTAAGATTAAATTACTTAAATAATAAAGATTTGTGACTATAAATGAATAAGATTAAACTTAGTCTTTCATATTTTAATAGCACAGAATCGGATTCAGAATTTCATAGAATAAGAATATTCAGACATGAAAACATTGAATTAATTCGATTGCTCTCCTGCAGCTAATACAAAAATACTTAAGCATAAAATTATCTAATAAAGAAAAAAAACAATGATTAGTATGCATGTATACAAGAAAAAACATAATACACTGCTCAAAACAATTAAAGAATATTGCAGTTTTAGGTGGATTTTGTATCTGGTAAACTGTTTAGCTGATTGATACATGGTCGACAGACATAGTAGGTTATATGAGAATAAATTACACATATTTGGCAGAAAAAAATGCATTTTATTGCGCATTTGTGTACTAAAGGAAAAAAAACACAATTTGTGCATATGAGAAAAAAAGAATAAGAAAAGGTGTTTTCTTCAAAGAAAATCATTTTCAGTAGGGGGTATGGTTTCCACGGGCACCAGCAACGTTGAACACCTTTGAGGCATGGACTCAATGAGGCTATTAATGACGAGTTGGGGTATTCTGCCCCACTCTTCCAGAAGAGCTCTTTCCAGTTCTTGGAGAGTTTGTGGGGGTTGTTGGAGGCCAGAAACTCGTCTTCCTAGAGCGTCCCAAACGTGCTCGATTGGATTCATGTCTGGAGAACACGCTGGCCATTCCATTCGAACGATTCCTTCCTCGAAAAGGAAATCCTCCACCAGGTTTGCACGATGTGGCCTGCAGTTATCGTCCATTAAAATGAAGTTATCTCCGATTGCTGCAGCATAAGGGACTACAATAGGTCTGAGAATCTCATCCCTATATCGGCGACCAGTCAGAGCTCCATCTCGAATGATGTAGAGGTCAGTGCGCCCGTCAATGGAGATGCCACCATACACCAACACTCCTCCACCGCCAAATCTGACACTTTCGTGCACGAACGCAGGATTATTCCTACTGCCACGGTCCCTCCAGATGAAAATACGCCTATTATCCGGATGCACAGAAAAACGGGACTCGTCAGAAAACAGAATATTGCTCCATTCATTTCTCCTCCAGTTGACATGCTCGGTTGCCCACTCCCTGCGGTCGCGACGATGCCTTGATGTTAATCTAACACATACCATCGGTCGGCGAGCATACAGACCTACAGCATGGAGCCGGTTTCGGACAGTCTGAGTTGAAATCGTGGTGCCTGTAGCCGAGCGAAGGTGTTGTTGGAGAAGAGTAGCGTTCATGGTTCGGTGTCTCCGAGCTGTTAACGCTAAATACCGATCTTCATTGGGCGTTGTTGCCCGTCTACGACCTTGCCCTGGTCTTCGGCCTGCACATCCACTCTCCAAAAAACGGTTCCAGATCCTGGAAATGACACTTTGTGACACTCCAATGGCTTGCGCTACTTCGGCTTGAGTTTGGCCCCCTTCTAACCTACCAACAATTCTCAAAGCTTCTGAATCTGTCAAATGACTTCGCTGAGACATCGTACTCATCGAAACAAAGCAATCACTGAATGCCGATCATCCTTGTCTTCATTCTCTTTTATCCAGTTGAAAGTCAAATTTCATTCGCTGCCGCTGAAGCGACGTTTTTGACGTCGAACTCAAAATTTGCATACTCCACAGTTTGAAAACCAGAAAAATTTGCATTTGTGATTCTCTTCTTCTATTTTCGGCAAAAAAAAAAAAAAAAAAATCGTTTATATCTTTATTTTATATAAAACTTCAAATATCCTTTAATTGTTTTGAGCAGTGTACTATTTTAGAAATTAAAAATGAATTAAAATAATATGAATTACAGTTAATTAAAAGTCTATTTAAAATGGCAGTCAATTCCTTCGATAAGAAAGAATTGCCGTGAGATTTTATAGTACTGCCATCTGTTGCGATTTGAGTCTACTAAAAGTCTATCTAAGAACTATACAAAATCTTTCCGTTAAACAGAAAAACAAATAAACAATTAAATTTAAAAAATCAAAAAAACCCGACTGCGTAAAAAGCGAACTAATTAATTATTTTTCATCAATGTGAAACTATTTTTTCTTTCAATTCCTACTATTAGCTCACACTCTCGCTAAATATATCTTGTTCAAATTTTCAATCGTTAATAAAATACTTATTATTCATCCATTCAAGCTCAAATATATTTTTTTTAAATTGTAGTGGATGACACTTGATGTTAATCCAGTTTTTTTCAAATATTGATTCATTAATTAAATTAAATTAATTAATTTTCAATAATCTAGATTTAATTAATTTTCAATCTCTTCTTGATCAAGGTATTTTAAGACCGAGATAGCCCCCTTCTTGATCAAGGCATTTTAAGCGCCACTCAAGAGGAAAGAAGAATGGGAGAAAAAAATTCTCTTATTGACCTAAGTAGGATTTGACTTAAAATATTTTTTATATTACTTGTTTATATTACTTACCTATTTTTTTATTTACTTGTGTTGATGACTTTTAAGTTGTGTTTAATTGTTAGTTCCTATCTATAAACACTGCATATCTATAAACACATATGGCCTATAGATGTATATGATGGTTAGAGTTGCAGTAAAGCTAGAGATCCTACATACACAACTTCCAGATTGTATAATATTTTAAAGGAGCTTCTGTCTGTAAAATAGTCAATGGAACATAGTCTTCATTTTGAAAGACCTATCCAATGATATGCAACTCAATAGGGTGCGTAAATTTTTTTTCGTCTCTACCGCCATTTTGTATTTTACGGCCGTCATTTTGAATTTAAATAAACAAAACCTAGCCTATAATCATCGGGTCGTTAAGACGAATCGATAGAGACCTCATTCATTAAAATCCATCCAGCCGTTGGAATGTTTCGAGGGTATAAAGAAATCCGCATACACAGATACGCGTGAAACACATAACCCTTCTTTTCAGTCGGGTAATAACGTCCAATTCATAATTCCATAAAAACCAAAGTAACGGAATGTGATTTTTAATTCTAAAAATATTGATATATGTTTTGTACTCGTTAAAAAGTTATCTTTTTCCAATTTTAACTTTTTACACTCGGGGTCTGTATAAGAAAAACATTCTCTATGCAGCAATAAAAGTTTGGTAAATAGTGGTAGTTTTGTTGTTTCCCCTTTTGTTTCTTTTTCTTCGTCTCTTCAAACCACAGTAATTGTCACCATATTCTATGTTTTTATAATTTTAATTACATTCTATATTTTTTTCATAATCCGAGAATTACGCACAAATATTTTCAACATAAAATGTCTGGATTTTGTAATAAGTTATAATTATTTATTGCATAATGACGTCATACATTATTAATTAAAAATAACAATAAAATCGACTGTTTATGAAAATTTGGAAGAGATTTTATGTTATTTTGATTTCTTTTTTTTTTTAATGGAACTAAAATAACAAATCAATTGCTATTAAAAATTTAAAATAATCGAAACAAAAAAAATAGTTAAACACAAAAATGAGACTAATCGAAAAACAGAAATGCAAAAGTTTTTTTTATTATTAATTACTATTAAAATGATAGCAGTTTTTATGTATTTCAACTATACTGTGAAACTTTTTTTTTTTTTTTTTTTTTAATGAGAGAATTTGCATTTTTTTTAGTGGTAACTTAGTTAGAAATAGATAATTTAACAGTTTTCATGGTATATCTTAGCGTAAGTAAGGTGCTAATTTTACGAAATTATATCAAGCGGATCATGCGTGTTAAATTTGCTTATGTGCAATTTTTATCCACTGCATATTTTATAAATTTTAAAATACAAATTGAAAAAAAAAAGTTAGTTAATAGAGATTCAATTTAAATGTTAAATACATAGTTTTAAATTATAATACTTTTTTTATAAATATTTTTCCTGCGATAAATAGTAAAAAAAATTATCTTGCCCAACAAGACATAACATTAACTCCTAACATTAATTTTGAAAAGTTTCAATGTATTTAAATCAGAAAACTTTTCTCAAAACAAAACTTTATTTACGTGATAAGCAAAAATTGCATCCAAAAATAAAATAACATTTATAAACAAATATGTAAATGCAAAGATTTCAAAAAATATTTTGCAAATAAAATACAGACTATTTCAAATTATTCTTACTTAATGGACCCCAAAGTGTTTTAAGCATAATCTTATGTATAATATTTTTTTATATCGCTGCTGCTTGTTCATTTAAAACTGGAATAACAACAATAAAACAAAAAGTTTTTACTCAGCATAGTCTTTTGAAAACATATAAAAATGGTTTCTCCGTAAATATAATTATTGTAGTAGTAAAATTAGTTTTTGCCAGTTGGAATATTTTAATTCTATTTATCGAGAAGCCATTATTCTAGTAAATCGTGCCAGCCCCACTACTACAGTAAATTGTACAGAAATTTTTCATTCTTAATTACCATTTGTAATTTACCATACTTATTTATCTGAAAAATCCATAATGGGTATAATTAATTATTTTATATATTTTATCTATCTTCATCCTGAACTAATAACATTGTCATTTTCTATAAATACACTTTATGCACTGCAAGAGTGAATATTTGGAAAATCTAAAATTCAAAGGAGAAGAGATATTTTTTAAAACATAAAATTCGGAAATAACTGTGTTTATGTGAATACTTTTTCTTTCGATGAAAGTAAATCGTACAGAAACATGTTTATCAAAAATTATGCAAAATTAAAGTATTGGTGATCAAAGTACATGAAGGAATGCTTAGAGATTTTGAGGAGAATTTTCTGTTCACATTTCCGAGATTTGTTATACTTGACATAAACTACAAATTCAGCTATAATTTTCTTGAGCTACGCCCTAACGAAGAATTTTATTTATCGGGAGAAAACATCGTAAATATACCAAATAGAGATCTGCACGGGTCGTCCAGCGGCCCGAAGTCCGAGCCCGGCCCGGCCATCGGACCGGTTTCGGGCTGATTTCCATTCATGGCACTCGGGCCCGGGCCATACTTTTCTCTGAAGTCTCGGGCCGGGCCTAACTCATTTTTTCTGTACGGAGCTGGGACTGGTTTCATTCCTAGTCTTCACGGCCCAAAATGTTCAGTCCTAGTTTTGACCCAGCCCGTATGAAAATCATTATCTCAGAATGGCCTGGTTCATTCAAAGGTCAGTTAATAATTTAACTGACCCAAAAATTTTTCCAAAAAATGCATACATTATTAAATTGCCATTATTCTACACCTAAACATTAAAATTTATTCGTATTAAAGAATAGTAGATTTCTACGCTTATTAAAATATAGCTAAATTAAAATATAGTAAAACGTGTGAAAATGAACCTGCCTATGACGGGACATTGTTTTAAACTGAAAAACGTGTTGATCCATGCAAAATTAATGTACAAATACGTAAGAGTAAGAAAAGAATATATAATACATTTACACTCGCTAAGAAGGGAAGTTGTCTATAATGCATTTTTTTTTTCTTTTCTATGCAATTCCGTCTTAGAAGATTTTACTGTATAGCCTTTTTCATATTTTTAACACTTCAATACGTGGAATATAGATTAATTAATAATGATAACTGAAACATTTACATACGAGAAATAGAGATTCATTAAAAAAATAAATATCGCAACCTGCGGCACTTCTATAAAAATGAAGATTGTACACATAAAAAAAAAAAAAAAAAAAAAAAAAAAAAAAAAAAGTTAAGATACATTTTTTTGATCAGAACTCTTCGTATGAGACAAATTTTTAACCATATCGACGTAAAAATCAATGTTTCGTAGAAATTAACTCGGGCCGAGATTTTACGTTTTTCCGGGCCGGGCTCGGGCCGATCTTTTAAGTTTTTTACCGGGCCGAGCCAGTCCAGTACTATTTTTTTCTAGGGGCCGGGGCGGGCTCAGGCCGAACATTTAATTTTTGTATGTAATTTTTATTGTTGGGCCGAATTTTTTCTCTCTTAGTCGAACCGGGCCCGGTTCTGGAAATTTCGGCCCTTGCAGACCTCTAATCCCAACTTACTAAGCCTTTTGTTTATTCTCTAAACTTCCAAATAGAAGGTATATTGATTTTTTTTAAATCGAAATTAAGCATAATTTGAGCTGTTGTTGAATATGTTTATCGTAAAATTTCTAATAAGAACGAATGAACGCCCCTTTTGTCTGCATATTAACCTTATTTAATAAATGATAAATTTAATAGGTACGAAATTTTTATCAAAATGTAAAATTATTTTTACAAAAAAATTCTAAATACACATTAACAGTTATCTTCGTTATTATAAAGTAAGTTTTTGATCAGAGCCCATTCTAAAAAAAGGGAGGGGCTTTGTCATTAACCGCATAAAAAGTCCTTTTTTATCTCTAAATGTTCTACAACTTTTAAAAACACTGATATACTAAAACAAAAATATATAATTGTTTAATTTTCCTTAAACTTAAGCAAAAAATTTTAATGTATAAACTTTTTCGGAATATATTATTCAGGCACATACAAAGTTTTGATCTACATCAGAAAGTATATAATTAAATTTTAATTTTTTTAATATTTCTAAATATAACTATAAATTTAAGAGTTAGACATTATTCAGTTATAAATTTTATGTTGAAGCGAATTTCTAAATTACACTGTGAGATCAAAACCAATTTAATTTTTAAAACTAATTAAAAATTAATCTGCACTTATTAATATTCTTTAAGTCAGTCTATATAAGTTTACCGAACGAATATATTGAGAACAAAATTAAGTAGGGAAAAATATTCGTAACGTCTCATGGATATATAAAACGAATTATTTTACGTTTTAATAAAATTCGTTATAACTAGTGTTTAGTATTTATAAATTTTATATTTATAATACATTAAGTTAATAATTCTTAATGAATCGTCATAATAAATGACAGTTGTTATATTTTTGTAATAAACGAAAACAAAAAACTCACTACGTTTAAAGTAAAAGAAAATTAGTCTGTGTTTTCCATAAAAAATACCTAATTATTTAAAATATATTTTAATTTTTATGACTTTATTTAGATTTTAGTTAAATTTTTCTTTAGTTATTTCCGTCTAGAATTACCTATCTGTTATGAATTTTGTCAAAATATTTAAATTGCCATCCAGAAAATTACCTATTTCAGATATGTGTGCATTTTATTTTATATATACAGGCATGACTTGATAGTTTTTTATGATTACCGTACTCCAAAGAATATGTACTTTCGAATAAATCTAAATAAAGTTTCTAAACCTTCTCAATGACTATAATCACATATGCTTTATTAGACACTAGCTGGACAGCCAAGTGTTACCCGGGTCCCTGATAATAACCTTAAATATACCTAAAATCCATCTATTAGTTCCAATTTCCACAGCCAGGGGCGCACTCAATTCTAAAAATCTCTATCTGATCGAAACTCCGTTATGCTACCTGTCTGGGGATATGTAAGTTGAGAAAACGGGATTCAAATAAGACAAATAATCAATGAAGACAAATGGGTAGGTGGGGTACATAATATGAAAGAATGATCAAAGGGCTATGCAATGATATATCGCAAGAGGGAGTTTGAGAAACTTACAAAAGGGGTTACCCATGGAGAAACTAAGCCCCAAGTGCTTTAAGGGGGGGGGGGGGGGAGGGTAGAAACGGTCACACCGAACCGAGTTACCCCTTTGGTCAAGTTTTCAAGAAGGTGCTGAAGTAATTAATGTAGTTAGGGCGAAGTTTTTAACGAAATGTTCAAAATTGAAATAGGGGCGATAGTGGGAGGTGTGCGAGGGGTACATAATATGAAAAAGTGGACAAAGGGATATGGAATGATATATCACACGAGGGAGTCAGAGAAAGTTGCAAAAGGGGTTACCCATGAGGAAATTAAGCCCCAAGTGGTTGGAGGGGGGGGGAGAGAATTGATGGCAGAAACGATCACTTTGTACTTTTTATCCCTTTGTCAAGTTTTCAAAAAGGTGCCATATAAGGGGATGACGTGGTAATTAGCGCGAAGTTACTTAACGAAATATTTAAAATTTAAATGGGGGCAATAGGGTGATGAATGCGATGTTTCATAATATGAAAGTGTAATAAAAGGTTTGTCGGTCACTCGGAAATTTTTGAGATACAACTAGGTTTTTAAAGTTATACTTACAAAATTTTAGGTCTGTTCAAAGTAGTCTCCTCCAGAATCAATACACTTTTGTAGACGAAATTTCCACTGATTAAATGCCTCAAACCATTCATTTCTTCGAATAGGTGAAAAAATGCATTTATAGCCACATCAATCTCTTCTTCTGAATGAAAACGACGTCCACGTAAGTTCTTTTTTAGATTAAAGGATAGCCAAAAGTCACACATACCTAGATCAAGTGAATACGGCGGATGTTCTATCACTGTAATTCGTTTCTGTTTAAGAAACTCAACTGTTAATACAGCTGTATGTGAAGATGCATTGTCATGGTGAAGCATTAGTCCCCTAACATTCACTTCTTGTAGAATTTCTGGAAGACATTTAGTGGTATACCAGTTTGCTGTTACTGTCTTCTGTCCTTCCAACTTGATGGCTTTGACCAATCCCGTACTTCTGAAGAAAACGGCATACATCACTTTTTTCAGTGCGCGTTGTCTTTTCACCATTGTCGGTGTGGGATCATCTTCAAAGACACATACTTTGCTTTCTTGCCGTGTTGGAACGTCAAAAAACGGTATGTACGTTTCATCACCCTTTACAATTTTAGAAATGATGCGGTGGTCACCATCATTTAGCAATTTAAGAGTTTATTTGCTGATTCTGACACGCTCCTCATTTTGGTGCTCAGTTAGATTATGGGGAACCCAACGGCAAACTACTTTTTTCATATGCAGTTCTTCATTAATAATTTTGTGTATGGCTGCGGATCCAATGTTAAGTTCCTTCTGTATCATTTGATAGGTACAACGATTATCATCCATTAACATTTTTCATATGGCAGACACATTATCCGGGATTACTGCCGACGGCGGCCTTCCTGTGTGTTCTTCATCCTGAAGAAAATTGTGACCTCTGTAAAATTCTTTCAACCATCTGTATACAGTAGCACGAGCTGGAGGTTCATCACCAAATGCTAATTTCAACCGTTGAACGCATTTTTCTTGATTTAATCATGCTTTAAAATCCGAGAAAATCATAGCGCGCAAATGTTCCGGCGTCAACTCCATTTTCTCTTCTGTTTAAAATTTATTCTGCGCTAAACAAGTTGGAGTAAATCAGTAAAAAATCATCTGCTGTGTTAAAATACTTTGTATTTTAAAGTTAAACCGTTATTTTTATTTTGTAAATTCTCGTCTGCGCGTATCTCAATAATTTCAGAGTAACCCTCGTATATCTCAGGAAGGGGGGAGTTAAATAAAAGCTAGACAAGTGCCCCGGGGGAGGGAACTAAGACCCTAATGATTGGGGAGGCAAACTTAGGGCAGTAGCGGTGCGCGCGTATCGAGTTACCCCTTTGTTCAAGTTTTCAAGAAGGGTCAATATAAAGAGATTAGATAATTAGGGGCCAACATATTCAAGATTCTGAGGCTTTCAAATTTTGAATTACGCTGTATCTGAGCATAACGTACCCTGAATTCACCCCCCCCCCCCTTTAATTTTTTTGTATGTTATTAAAAAAATTATCCAATGGCTCTAAAAATATCTTTAAATAATGATATTTATTGCAGAAATTCTACGATTTAAGTAGTAAAATAAAAAGTTATCGGTGAATCGGTGAATACCAATTTTCAAATCCCTACCTGGAATAGTTTTAACAAATTCGATATATCTTATAATTTCTGACTGCGGTTTTATTCGAGAATAAATTTCTCTTTCTGTATAAAAAACAGTGTTTTGATAAAATAAAAAAGTTACCGGTGTTTATTTTCCTGAATATTTTGATAAAATAAAAAGTTCCTGGTTTTTTTCCCCCCTTTTTCAATTTTTTATAATCGAATATTATTTTCGGATATATGTAACATTTTCCAACCCCTGTCTGAAATAGTTTAAAAATTTCTATATACCTTATAATCTCTCACTCTCCTATCTCTTTGGCAACCCTCTTTAGCTCTGAACCGTCGATACCAGTAATGATGCGTTCGTTTGTGGTTTTGCAAGGTTTGCGAAATTTTACAAATTATCACTCCTTTAATATATTTTATGAGTTTTTAATTGATATCTCAGCTTATTATCAAAAAATTAAAATTCTGAGCCTCAGGTGCTTTCGGGACTACCCTGGGAATAGACTCATAAACCTCATGGAAATTTATTTTTAGTATAGTTTAATTTTTATTAGTACGGATTGTAAATTAACATGGTTATAGAAAATCAGATTATTATTTTTTCAATGAATGCATTTTTCACGTAATGTGATATCTATATTCAGAAAATGAAATTGAGGTCTTAATTTAAACCCAGTTTAGGCATAGTTTTCGAAGATTGCTCGGAATAATTATTATATATTCGAAATAGTACTTTTAAATTTCTGCACTTTACATTAATACGAAATATATTTTTTAAAATTCTCGTAATTTACCAATAAAACCAGACTTTAAATTCACCATAAATTAACTGACAGGAAATTCCAGAATTAGAAAGAAAAAATTATTTTTTCTGAAAAAAAAATGAAACGGAAAGAAAAGAAAATGCATAAAATGAATTGCAGTTTCCATAAGAAATGAAAAAACAGAGAACGCGTGAATGATTTATAGATCTTTTATAGATATTTTATCCACTGCAAAAGTTAAATATATTTTCAATTTAACCTTTTATAGAATTTCACCTATTACCTTCGAGGCTTGTTGTTATTACCATAAAAAAGAATGAATTTTCGAGGCAATAAAAAAGCTCAATAAATAATTCTTTCTTCTTCTTCTTCTTTCTAATTCTCAGGCCGTCTCTTCGAATGATAAATACTGCCATCTGAAGCGGTGTAATTAAATTTTTACTGTCTAAGAATATCATAATATCATGCAATAAAATATGTAAGATAATCATGCAGATATGGATATTACGATTACAAAATGAAGGAACCTCTTTTTAATTAAAAAAAAGAGAAGTTTCTAAAAAACTGTGAGGTAAAAAGTTTAAGAGATTGCATTTTTTTCTTCTGCTGACGTTTTTCCTCGCATTTAAATAAATGAAAACCTACTTTTTACACTAAAAAAGAAAGAAAATATAATTCAGACAAACTTAAAATAAGTCATTCAAGTTACTTTTTTTTTGCTTTGAATAAGTGTTGATGTAAAGACGAAATTTTTTTACAGAGCTTAACATTTTTCAAATAAAAAAATTCTTTTCAGAGTTAAGATAACAAGCAAAAGAAAGCTAAATCAAACTATGTAAAACAGAATACTTTTACTTTGAATGTTGACGATTAACACAAATAAAATTAACACACGCATACTTGGTTCTAAAACGTACATATTACTTTTATTAATAAAAACAAAAAAAATAAGGGAGGGCTAATTTTCGTTGAAAAATATAAATTACAACCGGTTATACAAGAAAAATATTATTTAGGTTCATAAAACTATAAAATTAGCCGGTTAAATTATATATTTGTATAATGCAATGAGTACTTAGATTGAATTATCAGTTAATATTGTCATTTTTTCCTATTTTTTTTAATTTAGAAAATGTGTATTGGATAAAATAGAAATCTATAGAATGCTATAAATTCAAATGAGAACAGTAAATAGTAAGTTATTAGGAATCTAAATCAAGGAAATTAATTATTGTGTTATAATTTTCTATTTTATCCAATACTCATTTTATAAACTATAAAAATATATGTCAAAACATGAGAATATTAACAAATAATTCAATTTAACTACCCATTACATTATACAGGTTATACAGGGTGAACCAAAAATCTTGCCCTGATTGTAATAATTCATTACAAATTAACCATTTGTATAATAATGTAACTTGTTGTATCATTGGGTAGGTCATGTTAAGAAGGGTTTTTTTGTGCAATAAATGGCGCGATTGCTCCAATGGAGCGACTCAGGGAAGGAGGAATTTGCAATGAAGATATTTTCGGCCGAAATGGAGTCCATTCAAGAGGAAGCTCAATGTGTGCTTTGATTTCATAAAACGATATAGTCCATTAATGTTCTTCGAACATTTCGACGTTGTTATGGATGCAACTCTCCTGATGCAAAATTAATAAAGCGATGGTATGACAGGTTTAAAGAAAGAAGAAGCGTTGCTGATCTGCCCAGAAGTAGCAAACCTAGTGTGAGTGAAGCAATTGTTGAACGCGTTCCGCAATCGCTTTAGCGGAGTCCTGCTCAATCAATTCGTGAACTTCAAATATCTGCTTCTAAAGCTACTGTGTGTACTGTAACACTTGGCGAGAACATTTGAACATTTGGTTGAACATTCAACGAGAAGTTGAGAACATTTGGCGGGAACAAGAACACCGCTTAGACATTCTCCGAGCTACCAAGGGGGCACATGTTGGAATTTACTGAGGTACGTGGTCTTATAAAATAATTTATAACAGTACTTACAATGTATGCAAACAAACATCTGTCTAATTATAATAGTTTGAGTACAATAAATATTTATAATAAAGGAAAGACTTTTTGTTCACCCTGTGTAATATGCATTTAAATTTCAATATCACCTACTGTGAAATCAATATAAATAAAAACGTTTACGCATATATTTAAATTTACACGAAATATTGTTTTGCAAAGTTATAGTATTACAAAGAATTTGTTTTATTTTGAAACAAGGCATTATTTATGCAGTAAATAAAATTTGTATGAAAGAAAAAAAGTAATATTTATCAATTTAACATTCAATTATAATATTTAAAATTCTTAGAAACAGCACAAAAAATGTACTTATTTACTTACACATGTACTTATTTGAATACATATCATGTTCTAAAAATTTTAAGAGATTACATTTTTTTCATCTGCTGATATTTTTCCTCGCATTTAAATAAATAAAAAAAATATTTTTAACCTAAAACAAGAAAGCAAAAAATAATTCAGACAAACTTAAAATAAGTCATTCAAGTCCCCCACCCCCATTTTTTTTTCTTTGAATAATTGTTGTTGTAAAGACGAATTTTTTCATATTTTTAACAGAACATAACATTTATAAAATAAAAAAAAAAATTCTTTTCAGAACTAAGATAGCAAGCGAAATAAAGCTAAATCAAAATTATGGAAAACAGAATACTTTTACTTTGAATGTTGACCATTAACACAAATAAAATTAACACACCCATATATCATATAAAAATATTAAAAATACATTAAACTCCAAACAATTTTCAGTCTCCAAACTCAACCATCATTAGTGGAAAACTAAATGTTGCAATGTTTCTTTGCGATGATGGCCGAATATGTCGGCTAAAAACATTTTGGAGCTTAATGCATTATTAATACTTTTAACATTTTTATACGATATGTGTGCACCTGTAAACAAATAAGTACGTTTCTAATTTTGCTCTTATAAGAATTTTAATTATTTACTCAAGGCGAATTTAGTACTAGAATTGTAACTTATTCAAATATAATGTTTTAGTAGGATATTCAGTAACAGTAATAAAATTTATCAGAGAAAAGAATGCACAAATTAAGTTTATTTTTAACCAAATTATTTTGAATATGTGTCGTCTAGTTTCAAAACCAGCCAACTCCTCAAAATTGGAAAATGTATTTTTTTCAGTTGTTTAAGTTCTAAGTAAAAGTTTCTATCGTCTGGAAAGAATGAACTATGCCAAAGCTGGTCAAATATACTGTCCTAATGACTATAAAACTAAAGAGTTTTGATTCCTATCTTATTTTGGCTAAGTGTGGCAAAAAAATCAGCTTTCCCCCAAAATTTTATCTTTTGGAGATGACCTGTTCGACAACTAGGCGACATATACGTGATATTTGTTTGTTGTCTCTTTCATTTGTTTTATAATACACGACTTTCTGCCGCTGAAGAACTAAAAATTGCGAGGAATACAACTTGATTTTCTAAATACAAATTTTTGTGGTAGAAAATACACGCTTTGTATTTCAAAAGTAGGTTAATCCCAAATGGTTATAACCATTTGGCTTAGTGATAATAGTCATGCTATAGCATGACTATTATTTTAATTGCATGAATTTTTGCATTGCTCACTACGAGGGTGTATCGATAAGTTTTTGTCCTCACATAGAAATAACTGAGTGAAATTTATGAAATTGCTACAGTGTATTAGTCCTTTTCTATATAGCCACCATGCACAGTAACACATTTCTGCAATCGGTATTTCAAAGAGAGGGGGGGGGGGATGTATTCCAGGAGGCGCTATAGTAGACCCAAAGGGTGCTATTTTCTACCATTTACCGGCCCCCCACATGTGACATATTGTTAAAAAGGCCTGTGATCACTTATTCCTGCTATGCACCTACCAAGCCCCTCCCCCCAAATTTGCCCCCTCGATATGAACGATGTCCGCAAAATGTATAAAAGTAACCCCTGGAGGACAAATTTGGGGGAGGGGCTCGAGTGATGCATAGCATGAATAAGTGGTCACAGGTCTTTCCAAAAATATGTCACATGTCAAGTTGGATAAAAGTTGGAAATAGCCCCCCTTTCGGTCTTCTATCTCGCCTCCTGGAATACATCCTTGCCTTTTATTTGAAATACCGGTTGCACAAATGTGTTACTGTGCACACGGACTATATTGAAAAGAACTCATAAAAAGTAGCTATTTCATAAATTTTACTCAATTATTTCTATTTGAGAGCAAAAACATATTGATACACTCTCGTATGCGTATAGACACAAGAGTGAAAAAGTGTAAAACCCAAGACTCGATTCTTGTGGTGTGAACGCAGCTTTGTCAACATATAGTAATGAAGATTGCCAAGTTGGGTATCGCCCGGGTAGTTCAATTGATAGAACCTTTGTGCGCTATACCAGTGACCCGGGTTGGAGTACCTGCTTGGACACTTTTTCACTCTGGCTATACGTTATACGTCTAGTCAGTTATGCAAATAAAGTAATCAATATTTCATGCTTAACTCATAACTGTAACAAAAAAACTACAATGTAACAACTCTTTCCTGAAGATAGTCATAGATTCTGACATAAACATCGATTGTTATATTTTTATTTTAATGTTTGTTTAGTTTTTGACTTTACAACATTTTGTATACACCATTTAGTAAATTTGTGATTGTTGCTTTCACGTTTATATTGAAATTTACATGCTGTAAATATCCAACTCTTTAATTATTTATCACAAAAGTTATATATGTATATTGTTATTTTATTTCGTCCTTTTTATAAATTTACAACAATACAATGATAAAGTTTTCAAAGTATTCCGAAATACGTTTTGTAAAGCTAACATCCATCTTATACCACTTCGGTTGTGATTCAGAAAGTTTTTAATTGCGAATTAGAAACAACATAAACTACCTTCTTTTTCTTTCATATAAATCAGAAGTCTTCAATTATTATTAACTATATTAAGTTTAGTAATCAATTTGTTAGCATGGGCAAAGAAAAAATACATAAATTTAAAAAAAAAATTAAATCATAAATAATAATACTATAATATAATTTATATGATAAAATTTTTAAGTGTCATTCGACCAATTTAATTGTTACTAAACCAAAAGTTGTATATCCTACACAATATACATATGTTTACACTAGATGTCCGTGTACACACAAAACCTTACTTCTGTGTATGTTTGTTTCAAAACTGCCAATGTTAACAAGAAATCGTTTAAATAGTTAATCCGTTTTATGAAAGCGGTATCTTTAAAATTTATTGAAAATATTTGTATTATAATTTCAATAGATGAAAAATTTCCTCTTTTTCTAATAGTTAAATTTATAAAATTAAGGTAAAATTTGCTAAAATTTTTGCACATACTTTATCAAAATGTTTAAGAGTTTGTTTTACCTAAAGTATATAAAAAATATTGTGCATTACTACGAATATTTTACAATAGTTACTTTAAATGAGCAATAAAGACGTGTAATTATACGAAAAAGTCATCATTATTTTAAATGATTTTATAGCTTTTTAACTAAACTATTGTCGAATATAAAATATCATTATAGATTAATATTCACTTACCCTTTTTCTAATAAAGTCATTTTAGTGACGAAAATCTTTTTATTAGCCAGCCTTAAGCTCATATAAATGTTTTAACTACACCAAAGAATTATACTTAAATTAAAAATAAGTATTATTCTTAATCATTTTGGTAAAAGAAATGGGTTATACATGTTTTGAATTAACAATCCATGTCAAAATGACTTTGTAAATTACATCGCGGAAGCGAAGTACAATTAACTCTAGATACCCCTTGATAAAACTTCGTTTTGAAACTAATTTAAAAAGAACACATTCAGCGTTTAACGCTATTCCTTAAATCAGTTAACATTAGGTAAATAATGCGTTGGGTATTAAATTTTAAAAACGCTATTATAAGAAATGGTAGAAAAAAAGGACTCCATTTTAATTTGCAGTATTGTAGTTACTTTCTAAAATATATTTTGAAAACAAATTGATTGCATCCTTTTTAATAAAAAATTCAGAATGAATTTTTCCTATATAGTTATTTTAAACTAAGTTAATTGTGTTTATCAAAAAAGTTAATTTGTTACCAAACAAGGTATTTGGATAGTTAACGAAAGAATATCCAATGTCACATTCTAATTTTAGAAAAATTATTAAATAAACATACCTGTTTTTGCATTCAAAAAGTATCTAGAAAAAAAAGTTATTTGACTATAAATAATCATAACTAATCATTAATTTTATTTTAACACCAGGTACAGATTATTTTCCTTGATTAGATACTAATGTATGGTAGTTTTGTATGAGAATAAATAAAAAAGAATAATTGATTACATCCATAATGTATTGTAGTTTTGTATGAGAATAAATAAAAAAGAAGGCAACATTTACATTCTCATGATTTTATTCTTGCTGCAATCATTTTAATTGGGCCCAGGTATATTTTTTTTCATTATGCTGTCCTTAGTCTAAACTTACAAATAACTTACTAATATAAGAAATGCGTAATTTTTAATGACCACTTTATAATATCTGTCTTACTAATCTTATATAAGTTTTATAACCATCTGGTTATGACGTTTCATGTTAGATACTTAATTATGCCAATTGACAAAAGTGCTTGTAACTTAAAGACATTACAATTTAGCATGAGTACTATTACAGGAAGTGGGTTTATTTATCTCCTGTGTGTATATATATCCAATATGAAAGTTATCTCGTGTAATTATTAAGAAAATCAAACTAAGAATTTTAGATGGAAGTCGTGAAACTTTCTTGGTATTGATAATTTTTTTTTTCATTCTAATTTAATAACACATTTAGCCACATTTTAAAAAAGTTAAAAATTAAAAATTATTGTATTTTTTTAATTCTGTTTCCTACACTGTAATATGAAACTGATAATAAAGAGACAAACGGCGAAACTGGATAGAATTGTGTATATCGATACATAATCTAAAATCTTTAACAACGATTTAATGCACAAATACGTACAAACACGACACAAAAAATCACATACTTTCGTTTCAAGGATTCCCGGATCCCCTTCCTCAATGCGAGAAAAAAAAAGATTTAAAATGGGTTCGAAGAACTCCCCGGTTATAGCCCCATTATAGAATTACGCTGAAAGAATACCAGAATTACATTAGAAAGCAGGAATGTGAGAAGTCTACAATAGCTAAACATTGTTAGAATTCCAACCACCAGTTTAATTATCCAGTGGCTAAAATTATTCAAAAATCTAATTCAGTTTTCGATCTTGACTTTTACGAAGCTCACTATATTCATACTTTTTCCTTAGTGAATGATATGACCAGCACTCCTTTTCTCTCACTAGTGGGGGGGGGGGGGGAGCCTGCGCAGTGACTCATTTTTTTCAGTAAGTTCTGGTTCATTACGGCTTTTCATTAAGATATATAAATTTTTGTTTTCGCCTTTAAATCAGTCCATGAGCCAGTACTCGGGGCTATAACCGAGGGGTTCTTCGAACCCATTTTAATTCTCTTTATTTCCTCGCACTGACGAAGGGGATCCGTGAATCCTCGAAACGGTTGTATGTTATTTTTTGTGTCGTGTTTGTACATATTTGTGCGTTAAATCGTTGTTAAGATTTTAGCTTGTGTATTAAATTCGCACAAAGCGTCCGATTTATGCTTGAGTATATTGAGTTACATATTTAGAATAACTACAACACAACTGAAATAAAACAGATAAACGAATTGTATTAACAGATTTTTAAAGGTCCATGACAGACAGGCATCGGACATTGAAGAGTGCTAGGAAGCTAGCTTAAAGAACCAGTTACAGTAAAACAAAAAAGTGTATTACAATGAAAACTGAATAAGTGGTAATTTAATGTAATGCCACGAGTACAAAATTTTAACAAAAACACCTTTCATAAAATGTCATAAAAAGATAATAATTAACTATTTTTACATATAAAGGTCCAATAATGTGAAAGATTTTTCATGAGAACAGAGAAAAAGAGAATGAAAGATTCATTTCTTCTATTACTAATACACCACAAAAAGTCAATTTTTTCTCCAATTTAACTTTTTATAACAATCAAGTTTTAGCCTGGAGACTTGTAGTTATTACCAGAAAAGGAATGCCTTTTCTAGCTGCAATAAAATATTCTTAAGCAATTCTTATTTTCTTTCTTTAAGTCTCTTACATTTTCTACGCCGTCTTTCCAAGCCACGAATATTGTCACCTGCAGCTATGCAATTAACTTTTTATGCTTTGAGAATTTCGCCAAATTGTTTAACTAAAAAATCTCTCTAAATCACCCCTAACACAATAAGTTATGAATATTTATGGATAGTTAATAAAATTACACTTTATTCGTAAAAAAACAATAAGGAGAGCAGTTTCTAAAAATTTGGCAAAGAAAAATTTTTAAGGGATTTGAGTTTTCTCTATTTTGACTTCATTTACAGTATTCAAATAACTGAACATAAAGGGAGTTATGGGAAAAGAAAAAAGGCAACAAGACGAAGAAAATACTCAAATATCACAGAAATGTAAACAACTTAGAGTTAAACTCAACAACTTTAAACTTAGAGTTTTCCCTTAAATAAACGTGTCTTTGAATAATTGTTTTTCGTAAGAGGGTTTTTCATGTCTTTCTTACTTTTTCTTTTTTGCCTTTTTTCTTTTTCTTTTTTAGGTAGCTTTCTTTACAAAAAAGCTACCTATTGCAGCCGTTCGGAGGAAAGCGATTTCAAAAAATTTTGGTATATTTTCATCGATCATGACCCCTAGACCCCGAAACCACCCTCCGTTCAAAATTGATATATATATATATATCTGACCTATGTCACACTGTAACTCCCGTAATTATGAACCCATTTCGATGTAATTCAGTGTGTACATAGTACATACCAATGTCTCGACCGAGTTCGTTGGCCAGCGTCATCCGCCGTTTTGTTTCAAAATGGCGGCCATTTAAAATTTTAAAAAAAATTTTAAACTTGAAATGTGGTACCAAAAAATTAAAAATGGAAAAATATTTTTTTCTTATGTATTTGACCTTTATACAAAGATTCCGGAGCAGTTTTTGTTTCGTCTATATCTTAAAAAATGGCTGAGTTATAGCATTTTGAATTTCTAGCGTGGCTGACATTTTGAAACGTCCTGAATTTTGTCACGCGATAAAAGGCGTATTTATGAACCGATTTGGATGTAATTCGGTGTGTACATAGTACATACCAATCTCTCGACCGAGTTCGTTGGTCAGCTTCATCCGCCATTTTGTTTCAAAATGGCGGCCATTTAAAATTTTTTTTTTATTTAAAATTTGAAATGTGGTACCAAAAAAAATGAAAATGGAAAAATATTTTTTTCTTATGTATTTGACCTTTATGCAAAGATTTCGGAGCAAATTTTGTTTCGTCTATATCTTAAACAATGGCTGAGTTATAGCATTTTGAATTTCTAGCGTGACTGACATTTTGAAACGTCCTGAATTTTGTCACGCAATAAAAGGCGTATTTATGAACCGATTTGGATGTAACTTCGTTTATACATAGTACATACCAATGTCTCGACCGGGTTCGTTGGCCAGCTTCACCTGCCATCTCGTTTAAAAATGGCGGCCATTTAAATTTTTAAGAAGAATTTAAATTTGAAATGTAGTACCAAAAATTGAAAATTGAAAAAATATTTTCTTCTTATGTGTTTGACCTTGATAAAAAGATTCGGGAGCAGTTTTTGTTTCGTCTATATCTTAAGAAATGGCTGAGTTATAGCATTTTGAATTTGTAGCGTGGCTGACATTTTGAAACGTCCTGATTTTTCTCACGTAATAACAGGCGTATTTATGAACCGACTTGGATGTACCTTGGTGTGTACATAGTACATAGAAATATCTCGACCGAGTTCGTTGGCCAGCTTCATCCGCCATTTTGTTTCAAAATGGCGGCCATTTAAAAAAATTAAAAGAAAAAATTAAATGAGATACCAAAAAATTGGAAAATGAAAAAGATTTTTTTTGTATGTGTTTGACCTTAATACAAAGATTCCGGAACAGTTTTTCTTTCGTCTATATCTAAAAAAAAAAATGGCTGAGTAATAGCATTTTGAATTTCTATTGTGGCTGACATTTTAAAACGACCTGATTTTTGTCACGCGATAACAGGCGTATTTATGAACTTATTTGGATGTAACTTGGTCTGTACATAGTACATACCAATGTCTCGACCGAGTTCGTTGGCCAGCTTCATTCGCCATCTTGTTTCAAAAGGGTTGCCATTTAAAAAAAATTAATTTTAAAATTCAAAATGAGGTATTAAAAAATTGGAAAATGAAAAAGATTTTTTTTATGTGTTTGGCCTTGATACAAAGATTCCGGAGCAGTTTTTGTTTCTGAAAATTTGTTCTTTTGTTGATATCTTAAAAAATGGTTGATTTATAGCACTTTGAATTTCTAGCATGGCTAACATTTTGAAACGATCTTGTATTCGTGACGCGATAACACACGTATTCGCCTATTTCAATGTAAGAAGGCATGTGGATAATATACATCAACACCTCGACCAAGTTCGCTGGCCAGATTCATCAGCCATCTTGTTTCAGAATGGCGGCCATTAAATTAAAAAATATATATATATTTAAAGTGAGGTGCAAAAAAATTAGAAATTGAAAAAGGTTTCTTTCGTAAGTATTTGATCTTGATATAAGGATTCAGGAACATTTTTTGTTTGTCTTTACCTTAAAAAATGGCTCAGATATAGCAGTTTCAATTTCTATTGTGGGTGACATTTTGAAAAATCTGATTTTTTGCATGCGACAGCACTCCTATATATTAACCGATTCCGATGTGAGTGAGCATGTGCACAGCAATTACTAAGGTCTCGACCAAGTTCACTGCTTAGCCTCATCCATCATGTTGTCTTAAAATGACAGGCACTTAAATTGCCGAATTTGGCAGCCAAATATAAGTTACTTTAAAGAAAAGCAGCTTGGATAAAGCTGACTAATTTCGCGAAATTCTCATTCATTATATTGATAAAAATTAGTATTGAATCTGCTATATTCGGTTTCCACTAAATTGAGCTTCGTGTGTTTGCATGATATAAGTTGGCTTTTTTTAAATAAGGATTATGAAAGCTACCTCTTCCCCCCGGCACTGGCCGGAAGGACTTTTTTTAAATTAACCCACAGTATAAAATTTTAGAAAAACGAAATTTCTTTAATTTTTTTAAAATGTTAAATCATCAGCAAAATAAAACAACTTTATTTAAAAGAGTTGGGGAACATATACATTGTATTTTATAGGTAACTGCAAACACAACTAAATATAATAATATTATTAATAATAAACGTGGAATGACAGTGTAACGCATTCAAAAGATGAGATAGATGTCATTGGAGAATATGAATTACAAACTGCTGTAATAGAATATATTTTAAACTATTTATATTTATATAAATAAACAATTTGAAAATTACATTATATGATTATAATTCACCAAAATATGAAAATTTAAAATTTAAAATCTTGAAAGAAGGTATATATAACACCAATTAAACGATTAAATATGTAACACCAGTTAAACGATTAACTATAAACATCCGAATCATTAACAATTACTAAACTACACAGGTAAATAAACAGCCTTTTTCTCGCCAGTGGATGGAAAGGCAGAAATAACCCCTAATAAAATATAGTAATATATATAGTAGAAATGAAAATATAATATAGGCTGTTCATAAAAGAATGTCCCATAAAAAGGTAAAACCTGCATAAAATTACGAGTACTTAAAAGGTGCCAAGATCTACAAAGATGTTAATATATCGCGAGATCTTTCGAACGAATACTCGTTCATTTTCAAGGGAAAAATGTGTGACTAAAAATGTAAACTAAACTATGTGTGACTAAAAATGTGACGTAAATGTTTTTGCACTTACGGCAATCTTTCAAGCTCAATGAGTAATAGTGACTTTGATAATTTTCAGCGTGTTTTGGATCTATTTAGGGATACTCAAAGACATGCTAAGGAAAGAACTCTTTATCTTAAACTTAATAGATTAATATCATCAACTCCTGATAAGTCAGTCACGAAACGAGTCCCCTATATTAACTTATCCGATATAGTTTTCAACGAAGATGAGGACAATATTTTACAACAGAGCCCGAAATATATGTTTAGTAATAAATTAAATTTGAAGTCTGTCATCACGGATTGTGAAAGGCGAGTCACACTTTATCCCTTGAAAATGAACGAGGGTTCGTTCGAAAGATCTCGGGATATAATTACATCTTTGTAGATCTTGGCACCTTTTAAGTAATTTTATGCTTGTTTTAACTTTTTATATTAATAACAAGGTGAAAATTCCTTCACGGCACTAGTTATATAGTGTTTTGATTTTATTGAAGAATGTTCCAGTTATAAATTTTAATAGTATAAACTGTAAGCTTTGTTGAGAGTTCGTTTAAGCCACTCAAACAGTTTTAGATAACCGCATGCGCGAGAACTGCTTTGCATTGACTCGCTTGCAGTGTCACACATGGGAAATGGAGACTCCTGAGTGTAAAGAGTTATTTCTGGGCCGAAGATTTATAAGAGTACACTACCTACCGGGGTATGCCATGCGATATTTTTCTTTGGGGCTTTATAAAAGATCGTGTCTACGTTCCGCCGCTACTTAATTATTTGGCAGATTTGGGACACAGAATTGAAGAGCCTATTGCTTCCATTACTTCGGACTTGTTAACCGAAGCGTGGGAAGAATTGGACTTTAGGTTGGATGTCTGCCAATCTATTGAACATTTACAAGAAAAACTAAGTTAGTTTACCTTCAATTTCATGTATGATTCGTTGTAAATAGTCTAAATTAAACTTTCATAATATACAATTAAAAATGGGGCATGCTTTTATTGGCACCCTGTATAAAGTGTTAAATTAGCCTATATAATCTGCAAAATAAAATAATTTGAGACAAAAAAACCAAATTAACCTTCAGACAAAAATTAAACAAAATTACACTGTAAATAAACTGACTAAAATACGGAAATTGTACCGGCAATCGAGACGCCAGTACTATTTCCGTATTTTTACGAGAAATTTCCCCAGTAAATTCCAGAAAAGCGGAATATTTTCTGTAATTAGGGTGGAAAATATCCGTTAAAATACGAAAATAGAACTGGCGTCTCGATTGCTAGTACTATTTCCGTATTCTAGTCCGTTTTATTACAGTGTATAACAGTAACTAAAACCAAATTAATCAATTTTAATATCAAATCTGAATGCAAGATAGCTACGCCTCCACCCATACCTACAAAAAAACAAATGAGACCATCGAAAATACCCCCAACATCCCTTTAGCAAAGTTACATTATCTGGTAGTAGCACATAAATATCATTCCGTAATCCCAAATCATAACTTTGAAAAGTTACATCAAACCTTTTCTTTTGATTCATGCATCCATAACAATCCGTTCTTCTACAAAACTTTAGGGGTGACTTAATCAGAAAGAATGTTTCAGAAGCAGGCCTTCAAATATGGTCATACTGCCAATCCTCGGTGTTACCATTTATTTTTCAGGTGTAGCACAAACAATGTCTTAAAAATCTGTGGGAATAACTGTTATAAAATAAACTAGTCAAAAGCCTGAAAATCAGTTTATGAAAATTAAAATCCAAGTTACAAATTTTATTAAATCTAATTGTTTGATTTATAGCAATACTAATACATTTTTATGTAAATTAGAAAACCAATGAGGCATGCTTCTGGTAAATAAATTAAAGTTTTTTTTATGAACTGAATTTAATTACTGAATTTAAAATATGATAAAAAACATCGTAAGAAATATCCAAGAAATCTGCATTATAATCATCATCGTTTCCCATTTTTATCTTTAAATAATTAAGATATATTTTAGCATATTCATTGTACAAATCAAAATCGAAAATCAAAACATCACCAATACATATTTGTACTGGAAGAATCTGTTCCCACGTTAATACCACACAACTGATTAAAAGTATGATAATTGTAGGTTACATAATTATTATAAAAATAAAAATGGCATGTTATTAAAAATTGTCTTCTAATATTTAGTTCATCTTTTATGTAAAATAAGTATTTTTTTTTTTTTTTTTTTACATTATAAAGGTTACCAATTGGTGTTTTGGCGCAGATAATTTTGAGATGAAATACCTGTATTTTGTCAGTAATGAAATTTAATTTTTCCAAAACTTGAAGGCTATTATTTATCTACAAAACAACTGAATATTTTGAATTTATATCTTTAGAAACCATAGGTACTTTAAACATATTTTGTAAAGTTATACAGAAATTTTTATTAATACTCATCTATGTATAACAGATATAGCCAAATTTAACAGGATTCTTATGAAATTGTAGTGTTATATAAAGAGCAAACCATAGTAATTAGAAAAATTAAAAGTGTGGGAAAATAAACTGCTACAGAGCTTATTATATGCAAAATAATTTAACAATTGGGTATTTTTGAAGATTAATTTTAACATAAAAATTATTGTAATTTAAATAATTTACAATTTTTTCAAAACTTTTTACATATTATTGTATAATTATTAGTAACTTGGTTCAAAGGGACAATAGCACAAACCTTTTGTAATTTTTTGATGAAATTCCTTTCATCAGATTTTAAATTCTAATATTCATATTTATTAATATTTAAATAAATATGTTAAATTGATTTCAAATACCTCAATATTTCAACAGTTGAAATTTCCTTTGTTAAACATACACACACACATATATATATTTGTAGGGGAAGGTGGGGCAAAATCGGTTACCATAAATATTTGTTGTTCTCAAATGCGATCAGAAAGGAAAAGAAACTCTGAACGCCGTTTTTAATATTAAATGAATCTCTGGCTATAATAAAACAATTTATTTCTATAAAAAATATAATTGATTATATTAAAAAAAAATAGATTTTTTCAGACATATGGCAAAATCCGGTTTTACCCCGCTGGTTGGGTAAAACCGGGTATCCATAAAACTCCTGGAAAACTTATTTTGGTCAAAACAATTTTGGTTTAATATAGTAAAAAAAAAATACGTTTTTGTTATTTAAAAAAAACCAAGTTGCTTATGTGTTCTTCCTTGTCTCAGAAATAAGTCTGTGGCAAATTTTCTACATTGTATATACCTACCTACTTTACACTGGTAGTCTTAATTATTTTAACCGCAAAAATCCCAAATGCATTTGCTATCATATTCTTCTTCATGCTGAATGCTTTGAGTGCCTGTTCGTCGCATTTCAAACAATGTATTCAAACTTTTCTGCATTTGGAACTCGACTAGAGTTCATTGTAAAACATTCAGGCTTCAGTGTCTACTTTATCTTCCAAGGATGTCTCCTCATCCTTTTTCAGTTTCTTTTTCTATTGATTCTTAATTTCTTTTTTTTCTTTTTAAGAAACTTCCTTTTTCATTTATGCAGGTTGGTTTGGCTTCTTTTTCTTTTATATTTGTTTTCAGCTCTAATTTATAGGGCAAAAAGTCAAAATAATAGTTTTTCTTTTCTTTTGCAATTCTGTTCTCATTTTTTCTTGGTGAGGGGGTAATAAGATTTTAGGCGAAATTGAAAATGCAGATTGCTGGGCTACATAATCTGAGATGTCAATGAAAATGGCTGGATGTCATCAACAGCTGGATGTGTGATGTCAACACTTTTAGATATAGAAGGATGATCTTCATTATCTTGTGGTGTTTCAGCAATATTTATCAATGCAGCTATTCTAACCTGTGGCTGCATAGACCTCGGTGTGTTATCACTGACTTTGATGGGTTTCTCCGTCCTTTCCGAAGGAGCAAAATGTTGGTTTCAAGAAAACATCGTTGTTATGGAGAAAAATGTCTCTTTTCTCAAAGCGTCTGATTGGAGTATTTGCAACTGCTTCTCCAGAATTGTAGCATTGAATAATTTTCTCCCAGGATCGGAAAGTAACTACTCCCTCACCTCTTGTTCGTAGTAGGCGTTTAGAGGTGCCATGAATGACACATCAAGGCGTCAACAGCGATTAGCAGCATTATAAATCCAATTTAAAGCTCCATGCTGAATTATTAACTAACTTTAAAAATCATCCCATGAGTGTAGGACAAAATCGGATATACCCGGTTTTTACCCACTTTTAAGTACCCGGTTTTACTCCAACATGACACAGATTTAAAAACATGCTCTCACTACTCTAAATCCAATAGTTAAAAAATCAGTAAAACTGTTAAAATACTAGCAGGAAAGCTAGGAAATAGATATAGTACTTGCCAATATTTAATATGATAACAAACAGTGAACATATGCGTAAAATCTAGAATCAAACAAAACAATTTTTAAGCGTAATTCAAACGAAATCCTTCATACGAAAAATAACCGGACACATCAGCGCTTCGTTTAGCTACAAAAGTCATAATGACGTTCGAAAAGCAATTAATTCCTGGAGTTGAACGATAGATAAAAATTCAAAGGATGGAGGAATCCGCGCTACCCTTTTTTTCCCGCCTACCCGGTTTTGTACAACTCTCCCCTATATGGCATTAGAAATAATGCTTCTTTATTTTATGTAATTTAATGTAATCAGGACCGATTTGACACGAATTAGCTAACGTTATCGTAAATGTGGCAAAGAGTATAGATTTTGAATATTTTTGACAGATAATTCGAAATTTCAGTTCTCTAAAGTTGTGGGGATTATTTATATTTAGACTGCAAAAGAAATCTCACCGTTAAAATACCAAAATTTTACAGGCATTATACAGAAATTATGTTTAGAGTGTAAAAATATTTTTAAATATCCAAATCTTTAAGAAAAGGTCAAATGAATTAGACTTTCAGTAATTTTATCTATCAAAGGCTTTTCGTAAATACACTTTCGCTGATTTCCAAACATTTATGAAATTGTGTGAAATAAAATGAGTCAAAATCTGGAAATTGGGAAATTGTACAGGCACTAACGAAATGAGTCTCTCACTCTCTTTATATATATATAAATAAATACAAGAAAGATAGCCCGTCAAAAATGACGGAATATGAGATATAAAGATATATATATCATATCGCTCACCCACAAGAAAAGTGACACATCTCGACAAAAGCAAATTTCACAGGAGAGGCAAAAGAAAATTTGAATGATTTTATTGTAACATGAAACTGTAACGTTTAGCTCTGCATGCAGGAATAAAAACATGCATAAAAGCTTAAAACTTTTCAGAATGAAGACGTAGGATGAGGTTTTGAGGGTTGGGTCATTTTACCTCCCCACACAATCCACCCCTCTTCTATGGTCACAAATGGACATACAGCGTAATAAAGTGATTTTCCGTATAACTACACTTACGAAACTTTTTGTGTAGCAAGACGCACCTATGACAGACCTGTTAGTGGAATAAAACTCAAAATGAATTTTTGCGATATGTGTCAGTTTTCATGCGGGTGAGCGATATGTGCAAGAATATGAGTTTTTCTCGCTTTTTCCGCAGTGATAGAGAGGGAAATAACCTATTTTAAAAACGAAATTCACTTATGAAAAACTAGTACTTATGAAATACAGTAGAAGAACAATAATCAGCACAGATTGGTTCCAAGTGTTGTGTGAAGTTGAGGCTTTTTGCGGATTACAGGTCATGTCTATACTATAAAATTAGATGTATGGCTTCTTTATACTAAATAAATTGTATAAATATTGAAAAGAAAATGCGTGTGTATATGAAATGAAACAGCGCATAGGTTGGCAGAAAATATGTTGTCAATTTTCCTTCTTCGCCAAGAGGCCCCACCAGTGGCCGAGAGGTTTTGATCTCGAAGCTGGTAGACGGGAGATGCTGGGCTCGAATCCAATCTCGCCCTACCGCCTAATCGTTTGGAGTTTTCCGTGCTTTTCTTCGAACCTTGGATTTCGTTGCGTAAATACGGGTTAGGTTCCCTTTGAAAGACCCCTACGGAGAGCACTCTCCAAACCCCCTTCGGACCTATATCCCTCGTGTTGATAATTGGCCGTTATAAAACAACACCAACACACCTTCATCGCCAAGGCCACTAAAGTGGAAAAGTACCGAGAATTTAACTTTTTTATCCGCCCACATAAATCGCGGTACTCTTCCAGTATAGGGGCCTTCGCGTACTTTTTAAAAGTTTGTCATAATTTGGGCTTCAGGAGTGAGATTATTTTGCCAAATGATATAAACAGCTATGAAAACACAATTAATGAACTTTTAACTTTATCTGTATAAAAATTTTATTTATATCTATATTATTGCTGTTTTTATATACAATGTACTTCAGTTTGTATAAAAAAATAGTTAAACGGCTTCTTTATATTCAAATAAATTGTATAAATATCGAAAGAGTACTTTTGTGTATGAAACAGTGAATACGTTGTTAGAAAATATGTTGCTAAATTTCATTTTCTCTATCTCGCCATGGCCTCTACACTGGAAAAGTACCTAAAGCACAATAAAATCGGGCAGTTAGGAGCTCAGACAGTACAGCGCCGTCTATTGGCTGTTATGTTATTTGCAGCATCAGTATGAAGTTGTAAAGACGTACATTTTCGTATATTACACTTTAATTATCACCCATAGATTAAAAAAAAATCCTTATAAGCGCGGAGTTTAAATTAAATTGCGGTGACCTCGATTATGAAATATTAATTGTTTTAAATGGGAACTGCTTCACCACATTAACTAGATATCGCCAAGTTGGATTCATATATGACAACTTATTTTTGTCCCCAAATTTGGCGATATTTCGCCAAGTTTAGCGCTACTGTGGCTAACTATTTGTGGCTAACAATTGCTACTGTGTGTAATTTTCAACAATTACTTATTACAATGAGGCGGTCCTACCGGAATTGTGAGGGACGCACAGAGACTTTGATTTTATATATATATATATATATATTGTTTCTTTTAACAGTGTAGTGGAAAGTGTTTTCTTAGTTTGTATCTGGTTGTCATTAGTAAATGAATGATAAATAGTAATCACCCAGCTTTTAATAAATACACACTATCCCACCATTTCTAATAATAAATTATAACTCTGATTCTGGTGTTATAAGAGATAAGGAAAAATTTCAGAAAGTTGCTTAAAAAAACTAACCAATCTTATCATCTGTATTGAAAAACCAATCAAGTAAACTGCCTTTTTTATGAAAACACAAGTATCAGAGAATGC
Organism: Maratus speciosus; assembly: GCA_963932465.1. Classification (NCBI taxonomy): domain Eukaryota; kingdom Metazoa; phylum Arthropoda; class Arachnida; order Araneae; family Salticidae; genus Maratus; species Maratus speciosus. Next base: position 33,335,815 of record OZ010791.1, on the reverse strand, counting down.
GCCTTTCAATGCTAAAAATTTTTATAGTTATTTTATCTTCAGCAAAACGCTAGATATTGCTCTATTTCCAGTTTAGCTTTTTATAGCTATTCAACCCTCGGGCCTTGTTGTTATTACCACAGTTGAGAAGGCTTTTTTAATACAGAAATAAAAGCTCACTAAATAATTATATATTTTTTTTTCTTTACATTTTATTCATCTTACGCCTTTTTTTGTCAAACCACAGATATTGTCACCTGAAGCGATGTAATTAAGTTTTTCATGGTCTGAGTATTAAGTGAAAAGTAACAATGAAAATCTTTAAATAAGTCTGAACGCAATAAGTTATATATGAATATTTATAGCTATGTAATGATGTCATATTTTATTCATTCAAAAACAAAAAGAATGAAGCTAAAAATTTATTATATTTTATCTGTTTAGAGATTTTTTCCTTGTATTCAAATACATAAAAAAAAAATAAGTTACACCAAAAAATGTAAGATGAAGAAGTTTGATAAATTCTATAAAATAGAACTTAATGTATTAATTTTCATATTTTTCTTTCAATAATTGTTATTGCAAAGTGGGCATTTTTTTGCATATTTTATTCATATTCATAAAATATTTTAGTTAAATTTTTCATCTGTTTAGAGATTTTTTCCTTGTATTCAAATGCATAAAAAGAAAATAAGTTACACCGAAAAATGTAACAAGACGAAGAATTTTGTTCCATGAAATAGAATTTAATGTATTCAGTTTGATATTTTTCTTTGAATAATTGTTATTGCAAAGTGGGCATTTTTGCATATTTTATTCATATTCATAAAATATTTTAGTTAATTTTTTTATCTGTTTAGAGATTTTTACCCCTCGTATTCAAATATATAAAAAGAAAATATGTTACACTAAAAAATATAACAAGACGAAGAAGTGTGCTAAATTCTATAAAATAAAATTCCGTATTCGGTTTTATTTAAGTATTGAGTTTAATTTAAGTATTCGGTTTGATATTTTTCTTTGAATAACTGTTATTGCGAAGTCGGCATTTTTTGCAAATTTTACCCATATTTATAAAATATTTTAGCTGAAATTTTAAAATGTAATTTGTAACGAAATATTTTAAAATTACTTCACCAGTATTGTTTTAACCCTCAGTGTCCTGAATTATAAATCTTAACCCCTTCGGGACGAGCGTCTTTTACAGAATTTTTTTCAGAATCTTTATCACCGGTTTTACAAAACAGAAATTTTTGCCTAGCTGAAGCGGGAAAATGCGCGGATTAAATAATGCAAAATTTACAATAAAAATTTGCTGGTGAGAATAATCACGGAATCTGAGCACCCTGCACGGCACGTATACTGGTCGCTCGTCCTCAAGGGGTTAAAGTTACTTTTCAATAATTATCTTCGTTAACGTCTGAAGATATCCAAAACAACTTATGGGTCAATATCTGAAATTTGGACAATTGGCGCCCACTGATGCCATTAATTATACTAAAACCAAAAACTGAAAAATATAATATATTGTAACATTTGTAAATCATCCTTTCACCCCTTGTCCCCAGGTACAAATGTTCAATATTTAAATGTACGCCGTAAACATTTCTATAAATATTATTAACTTTTGCTATTATATATTTATACTATGTATATACAGTATGGGGAAATGTGATTATCCATTATTAGTATAGATTGCATAGTAAAATATTGTAGTAAATATATTTGTCCCTAAGGTTGACCATCACCTCACTCCCTCTAAATACACATTTAGGTTAACAGATACTGGGTGGCTCTGGCAGAATTATTCCCATTGAAACAACAACTAAAGTTCTACTAACCACCATGAATGAAGGTAAGTTGTTCTTCTCTTTGTTTGATATTTAGAAATATTTAGTTTTTTTAAAAAATAGGGATGAGTATTTTCTTATAGGATCATTCCTGTCACCATATTTAAATTTTTATTTAGAAAAAAGAAGCTTATGGCAACTTTATTTATGTAACCTAAAAATGTCACATGGCTTATTGCATAATTTACATGTGTGGAAAATGATTCAACAAAATTTGCGACAAAGATTATAATGTTAACAGACACTTTCTTCCATAAAAGTTTATCCTACGCATAAAATATACATCCTTGATCTCACAATACTACAGCATTTAAATGACAAAACATTTATTATAGTATATAATTATATATTATACATGTATTATAGTATGTGGAAGTTGGTGCCTTAATTTAAAAAAATAAAAATTTTTGAATGAAATTGTCCGGTTTTCAGAGATTGACCCTTATATAATAACCATTTCATTTTTAAATAAAACTCATTTACTAAAGTTTTAGTTACTAGTAGTTAGAGTTTTTGTTTTGTAAAATATTTACAAGAATAACTGGATTCATTAACAAAAAATACTGTTTTGGAAACAATTCTGACAAGAACAATGTAAATAAATATATTGTGATCATATCTGTAACTGAGAAAGTGTTTTGTAGTTGCATATTTTTCTTTAAAAAATTTTTAACAGGAGAAAATCTAAATCCATGTAAGTGGTCGAGAAAATAACCATATTAAAAGATATTTAGCTTCGATTGTTTCGCTGTACTTACTGAATGTAATGCAGAAAAGTTTCTTGTACGAAAAGCGCTGTATACGAATTAAATAAATTTTATATAACATTTTCTTTCATGGGACTTAAAAATCACGCCAGCACGTAAAGGGTTAAAAAGCCAAAAAAGATAATTAAAAAAGCTCCGGTTTAAAACAAGATAGCTAACAAAATGGAAGCTTAGTAATATTCAATAATTTCTATAAAAGTTTTCTAAAAAAAAAATGTACTATTATTTTAGTGGATTTTTCAAAAACAATGGATTTATTAACACTGAACAGTTAGTCAACAATATAGAACATTTTTTTGTCTGGTAAATTTAATTTAATTTGTCATTGACTTTTAATTTAAACAAAAATCTTTGCTTTTATTTAACATTTATCTAACACAATGTTGGATAAATGCCACGAATTTTTTTTATTCGGCGCCATTATGATGCCTTCGACTGAGTAGTATATAAACTTTGGACTTTTAAAAGAGTGTCACGATGCAGTTAAATACTTTTACATGGAAATTCAAGATTTGTTAAAAGTCAGATACCATGTTTCACTCTTAAACCGCTCAATTCGTGATCATTGAAAATAGAATACTCTATCTTAAAGGCGTACTATTAACGCAATATAAAATTTAGAAATTATATACTTGTTATTAGCAATGATATTGAATGAACATAATGATTTTTTTCAGTAACAAAATAACTAGTATACAACACCCGACAAAAATGACGGAATGGTGATCTGCGTTTAATTTAATAATATTTCATACAAACAAACAGAATGAAGGTTTTATTATTAAAGGGTTTGTGTTGTAGAAAATGACAAAATCAAAATTATTATTACTATTTCTTTCGTGAAATTTTAATTTAATTTTATTAATGTTTAAGAGCTTAGCTTATATTCATTTGAAATTTGCTTGCATTGAAAGTAAAATTTATATTTCTCATCAAATGTAATTAATATGTAAGAAATATAGAATGCCATGTACTAAATATATTAATTACATCAATGCAGGTACAATTTTTATTTTTAGCATTGTAAAATTTGAACTTAACATTGGAGAAAAACTAAAATTGTAATTTTGTAAAAGAATGTGGAAAAATAATTTTCTCATACTAATGCAAACATGATCACATCTTATATTCCATAACACCTGGGAAAAAAAATCATTTTATTTATAATGCAAACAAAATTCGTAAAAAAGGGGATAAATGTTAACCTATTAAAAAATTAATAAAGCAAAATTTAAATTCTATCAAATATATCATAACAAAAAAATCATTTTATTTATATTGAACGAAATTTTAAAATTATATAACGAAAACATTTAAAAAATGATCTCGAATTACATCAAAACGTCCTGTATATTTTAAAAAATAAAAAACATATATTTCAGTCAAAAGTTCCATCATTTATATTCATTGCCGAGAGATGGCGCCAAAACAACGTTGAAATAAAGCGTAGTAGTATGAACGTAGTTCATACATGGAGCTGCTCTCTTGTTTATATAAAATAATTAACTCCGTTTTTTCACAAAACATAAGTCAGTATGTAAAAGTGGAAAATGCATTTCAAAATATTTAAAGGCTTTAATATGCTTTTACAAATATTTTATGAACAGAATAGGATGTTAAACGGTATTCTTTTAATGAAACGATCAAAGAGTCGTTCACTTGTTTCTAGATTTGGAATTTGTGCTAAAGAATGGCAACGGTATTCGGTTGTTTATATCAATATTCTGTTGTTGATAGCTGGGTATTTTTAAATTAGAACTTAAATCATTAGAATTGTATATTTTTGAAGCTTTTAGAGAAAATGAAGAAGAATAGATGTGATACCACGTGGATTATTATAAGTCGATGAAATTGCCTTATTCACGGGATCGGAATATTTAAGCCTAATATGGCCGTGATATTTTTTTCTGAGAATGAGCTCGAATATCGGGGCCCATATGAGTTCACTCCGGAACTGTTCAAAACTTACCGCTATTATATATATAGTAATACATTTTAAAGAAGTACAAATTGCAAAAAGTTATGTAAGAAAAATGTTTCAGCTAGGTGAGCCAAAGGTAGCCATTGTTCCAATGGTCGCCCTAAAAGTAGAATTAATTTCATTTTAATCACAAGATGCAACTACTACATTGTAAATCATGAATCTACAGTGCACGTGGCTGAATTTGAAGACATAACCTTGAGCGACCGCCACTGTATGCAGTGTTTACACTTTTAAGTAATAGTCGTTCTTATTTCCAGATAACAAGATATTTTAATTTAAATTGATCGTACTTTTTGAGTTATGATACGCTTTCTGAATGCTTCTTTATTTCTCTTTAACTACATTTACTTTAATTCTAATAAATGTATCTGATGAATAGTTTTTAGTCGTGAAATTTGCGACCATATGCATGTTTTCAAGATGTCCTGATAACCCGGCCACCTTAGGAAACAAATATGGAAATCGATATAGTTAGGGTAATTTTCAAAATTTCTACTGAAATATCTGAAAAACTTATTACAATTTATTACCACTTATCATAAGACTTCTCCGATAATTTACACACTATTGAGAGCACTAGGGGTACCCCAAAAGAAGTCAGTGACTCCCAGAAAACAAAACAAACAACAAGTAAAAAAAACTCTGAACTACCGTGCATAAAAAGATGTTCAATGTCTTTTCGTCTAAGAAGATAAAAAGATTAACCCTTAACGGTAGCATTAAATTACGGTTTAAAAATTCAAATTGCTCATTGGCACCACTTTTTTGAAAAAAAAATATTCATCAAAACATCCTTATTTAATGACCGGTAAAATGATACCATGATAAAGACAATTACACTATTTTATAAAACTGGTGGGAATCAAACAATTTGAGTAAATGACACAGCCCGTCAATATCACGGGAGCGAGAATTAAGGGTTTAAGAAGAAAAACACGAAAGGTATCAAGAGAAAGAATCGCCAGGCATAATAGTCAGTATAATAGTAATAGAAAATCTAAAACCAATCCAGTACACAGCCAAAAGAGACTCAAACAAACTGATACTACCAAGCCTGGCACAAGTGGTTACCAGCCAAAAGTAAGCTGGTTTTGCCATTTATGCAAGAAATACAAAATAATGGAATACGATCGTTTAAGCAATGCTTGCATTATATGCATGAAGAGTGCTTGAGACTTACTAAACAAGACAAAATCGAACATTTCATCTGCACTTTCCGCATGGGATCCGATTTCGAAGGTATATTGTGAAATATGTTTGTTGTATTTTTTTTTCATTGTAATTAAATACTTATTTTTAATTGGACATTGTAATACTCTTATAGAAGTAAAAAATGTGTCTGGCGTATTTTTTCACATTTTAAAAGTGAATTTCAATATATGGGCTCCGCTTCGACTACTGTTTTCCCCCTTTTTTCCCCTTCCCGTCTGTCAGGTAGTGGAAAACTAAAATAAATCCCCTTTCACCTCGGAATTATCGGTTATTACCATTAATGCCCGTGTCTGTCCAAAACAAATATCTCTCAGCCAGTGCAATCTGTGTTTCACTCAAAAACAACCATCTCTGTAAAATATATAAATGATGCTAGTTCAATAGAGATATTAACGGTCACTTTCATTGGCGATGGCAAAACAGCTCAGAAACGTTTGTGGATAATTTAAACTTATGCCCTTTTCAGGTATCGCCGGTATCACCGGTTAGCAGTTCACCGCTTGCAGCTCATACGACCGCAATTTAAAAAAAAAATGATATCAGAAGAACTATCCCAGATTCTTAAATATCAAACATTTTAAACCATTATTAAAAGAAAATAATTTTGTTTTTCTAATTTCAAACCATTCCAATCCCTTTAAATGCAGTTTAAAAAAAAATAGGTTTTCTAATCTATTGTAATTATTTAAACTTTCTGAAAAGATAACGCGAATAAAATTTCTGAGATTGCTATTAATCAAGTCACAGATTATTTTGAAATCCTAACGTTTTCAGCAACTGCGGATATTTCTTGCGACCAGTGATAACGTTGCACTTACATCACAATTACTTTGTTATCCGCCGGCTGTATACAAGTAAACATGTTTGTACATCTGTTTAATTTTAAAGCTTGTTATTCGCACTTTAATTGTGAAAACAAGTATAGTTTGTGTCGTTGTTTAACTGAAGCACTTTTCATAAGCCGTTAAAAAAAAAGCATATATTTGTTTCTTCTTTCAATTAAAATTCACTCTCCCCCCTATGTTTGAGGTCATAAAATGAAAGATAACTCGGATGTACAAGTACTTTTCTATCAAATTGTTTAACAAGGCTTGTATTATCTATTGGCCATTAAGAATTATTAATTTTGCGATAAAGTAAGTGTTATGTCTACATAAATTTTACATGAAGTACAAAAAACTAGTTGTCATTTTAAACGAAAAACCAATTTTATCTTTATAGGTTTAATAGTTCTTGAAATTATAATGTTATTAAGACCTCAAAAACATCATTATTACTAGCTTTACCAAGGTATCATTTAACGATTCTCATTTTTTAACCATATTAAATGATTTTATCGATAAAAAAAATTTTAATTACCAAGCATTTTATCTCATACAATTTTACACAAAAGTTTTTAATAACAACAGAAAATTGACAAATTTTAGTGTCCTTAAACATAATGATAAACATGAAAGTTTGGCATGATATAATTTTAAATTTTATGGCGAAAAGAGTTTGTAAATGATAGTATGAGAATCAGAACACGTTTGTTTCTGTATGTTTATAACGCCATCTAAAAACTAATTAGAAACTTTTGTGTGTTAATTATTCTTAAAACTGTTCAGTATTAATTAACTATACGAAACTAATATGATAGTAAATAGCTTTAGAAAAAATATACTATTATCATACATGGAAATCCCCCAAAAAGTATTTAATTGTAATTCACGTTTTAGTTATTTGTCGCTAAATTTGTACTATAGTAGTTATTTTCAGAAATTCATTTTAAAACTGACTAAATTCAGCGTTTGTAACAAAAAATTTAAAGTAAATATTGAAAATTTAAACAGTTTGCTTCACTGAGCTAATTAAATCAAGCGTGATATACTTTTTAGGTGCGTTCATAATTATATAAATATGTAGCATTTACAGTCATCGAAACTCTGGGTATGTCTTAGAGATTTGCACAGGAGGGAATTTCCAGGCACGGCCCGAACGAAACCTATCTTGGTCCGGCTCGTTGAAAAAGTTCAGCCTGTGACGTTTCTATTTTCGCGGTTCACGGCCCTCCTCGTTCTAAAATTAGTGAAAACAGGGCCGGTACGACCCATGGAAAAATCAATGAAATGAGACCCGAGTCAGTTTCAATAAAAAAAGCCGATTTTTGTTAACATCTGGTTCAGATATTATGCAAGTGCCTATGCTGATCTCTACGCTGTACATATTATATTTCTGTACTTCTGTTGTGCCGGATACGGGCCACAGGTCAAGACCGGGTCCGTGCAGAACTCATGTATGTTTTTCTATAAAAGAAGTTTTTAGTTGATTCAGAATATATAATACGAGAATTAAGATATAATTTTCGAACATTCCTAGGTTTCTATGTTATTTTTTATGACAGACATTTTGATTGTGGATCTATTAAATTTATAAAAAATATATATTCTGTTACGAAAATTGATTTAATTTACTGGTAAAATTACATTTCCTGACATAGTTTCCACTTATGATAAAATATTTACTTGCTGGAAATTCCGACAAAACTGTGAAATGTTCACCGTGTAAATAAAAAACGATAAAATAATATGCATTTTTCATGAGAACAGAAGAAACAAAAAATGCGAGTTACAATTCTGAAAAACCTTTATATATATTTTAACCACTGAAAATGTTAAACATTTTTTTCCTATTTAACGTTTTATGACGATTCGGGTATTACCCCCAGGGTTTGTTCCTATTGTCACAGAATGAAACGCATTTTCTAGATATTAATAAAAGCTCGGTTAATAATTCTAGTTTGTTTCTACCATTTTTTCAGTTCTCTTTATCGTCTGCTCTTCAAAGTGTAGATATTGTCACCTGAATCTATGCAATTAAATTTTTTTGGTCAGAGAAATACGAAAAAAAAAAGACTAAATTATTCTGAACACAATAACTTATGAATATTTATTAATACGTAATGAAGTTATATTCTATTCATGAAATGCAACAATCAAAAGAGCAGTTTCTAAATCGTTGGTGGATAAAATTATTAAAACAACTATTTTTCTTTTTTCTGTTTTCACTCTACTATTCAAATAAATAAAAACAAAAGTTAGAAAATAAAAAGAAAATTAGAACGAAAAAACATGCGTCCAGTATAGATTATGAAACACTTTCCAACAATTACAGAATAATGTAACAAAACTTTACAATTTATTAAGATGAAAAATGTCTTAATAAACAATTTAGAAAATGTATAACACAACTGAAAGTCCAGTTTTTGCAATTACTATGAATAGTATGAAAAGTATCCGAATTTTTTTGTGCATCCCGTTATATGATCTATAGATTCACATGCACTGGCCTCCAAAAGTTAAGGTACACGGACTAACTGCGTTCAATTGCACACGTTTTGTCGAATATCTACAAAACTTATTGGCGAATTGTTCTTGAACTTCTGGGATGAAAAGAACATGTTTCATTTCATATTTCTCGGTGAAGATTTAGTCGGGGGCACAATTAGGGGGCTAATAATAAATTTAATAATAAAATAATATTTGCGATCACCTATGTAACAGGAAAGGCTGGAAATGGTTTGTCACTGTGGTAAATGACTATTTGGGTCCTGTTCAACGTTTGTATGCATTTGTGTAAGCATAGCACTCATATTCGTGAAGATGTTAACGTTTTTGTGAAAACTCAAACGTTTTTTTTTTATAGCATACAGAGTTTTCAACCAAATTTAACACAACTTTCCAAAAACCTGACAAAGAACAGTAGAAACAGTATAATGCAATTAAAACATGAATATATTGAATATTTGATGAGATATGGGCATTTTTATGAGATAATTTTTAACTGCGCATGCGCGGCACATTTCAAAATTTTTATTTCCGAATTTGGTAGTCAGCTATTTAGGGCAACTTATATAAAAAGTCGAGTCAAATATCGCGAAAATTCACAAAGATGGGGTCGATATAGTGAGTTGCTTCCTAAAAATAGCTTTATTATAAGGGATTTTACACAACTTTTCAATCAGCTCACTACATCTTCCTAAGTTTTCACAACATTTGACTGGACTTTTTTATAGAAGTTACCCCAAAATACTGAGTACCAAATTATGAAATAAAAATTTTGAAATCTTCCGCGCATGCGCAGTTAAAAATTATCTCATAAAAATGCCTATATCTTATCAAATTTACAATATAATTATGTTTTAATTGCAGTATGCTGTTTCTACTGTTGTTTGTCAGGTTTTTGGAAAGTTGTGTTAAATTTGGTTGAAAACTCTGTATGCTATAAAAAAAAGTTTGAGTTTTTCACAAAAACGTTAACATCTTCACGAATATGAGTGTTTGCTTACACAAATGCATACAAACGTTGAACAGGACCCAAATAGTCATTTACCACAGTGACAAACCATTTCCAGCCTTTCCTGTTACATAGGTGATCGCAAATATTATTTTATTATTAAATTTACTATTAGCCCCCTAATTGTACCCCCGACTAAATTTTCACCGAGAAATATGAAATGAAACATGTTATTTTCATCCCAGAAGTTCAAGAACAATTCGCCAATAAGTTTTGTAGATATTCGACAAAACGTGCGCAATCGAAGACATTTAGTCCGTGTACCTTAACTTTTGGAGGCCAGTGTATAACGGTGTCCCAAAAGTGACCGATGGTTTTAAATTTCAATAACTTGCAAACGGTGGCAGATATTTAAAAAAATCTTGCAGAAGTGTTATGTAAGATGTCAGGAGTTTGTATGCTGCGATTCTGAGTTTTAGTTACATATAGCATAGATAGATGTTGCGGCAAGTGATAACGGATAAATCCAGGCTCTATTTTTTAGCCTCTCTCTCCTTCCATGCGAAACAGAGAGATTAAAATGTATTGAATGGATACTGAAGTACGAAAAATTGGGTCTGGACTGGGCAGCTATTGCTCTCAGCGCCATCTATTATTTGAAATTCGTACTAAAATAAAGAATCACAGTAAATAAAACTCCTGACATCATACATAACCCTCCTGCAAAAGTTCTTATAATATCTGTTACCGTTTGCAAGTTATTGAATTTTAAAATCATCGGTCCTTTTTCGGACACCGAGTATATTTCATATTAAATTACATATACAGTATTCTAAACGTCATTCAATTAAATGCACAACACAGTTGAAATTGCACATTCAGCAATTTCCGTCAACGTGCATTTTCGTTTTGAAGCATTTAAAATCCTCGTATAGCCGTGTACGGGATCTATAAAATTTATGCATACCATATTCAAAAACATATTTAAATTTTAAAACGCGTATTGCAACTGAAAACGTATTTCCACCTACTATTCTTCGAAGGCAGTAAGTACTGTAGCCAAACAAGTGTACTTTAGTTTACTTTAGTGTCCCTATCATTGAACGATAAATTATATGCACACCAGTTTCTACAGTAAGCATGTAGTACGCTTCAGTGATATATACCATTTTCAATATATTTAAACTAGTATAATGTCATTAAAATACACCGCAAACGATTTTTCCCCATGGGTCGTAATGTAACGGAATTCTTTCGAGTGTAATTGTAAATAAACCGTTAATGATACACACTTCATTTTAAACACCGGAAATGCCACCTTAAACACCAATAGCATACATCAATTTTATTTCAATCTGACTGTATTTATGCGAGTTAGAGCAGGGAAGAACAGGCAGACAATAAGTTACTTGAAAAAAATCTTTTCTTTGTATACCATGTTAGATATCGTGTGAAATCTTTCTTAACGCTGAACTCAAAATTACATTTATTTTAGATCTAGGTATTATATTTTGAGAGATGCCGTCTAAAATGTAATGCAGAAAATACCTCCCCCCTAATTTCCAAATATACTGAAATATAACTTATGAAAGAATTAAGGGTAGCAGAAGTTAATTTAAACCTTGCAGAAAAATTATAGCTATTACCCTAAATCACATAGTTTATGAGAAATTAGCATTTTTCATTGCACACAAATTTCGATTTGTGGGCGTTCAGCGAATGTGTTTGGGAGCGCTGGAGGTACCTATCGTTGGAGAAGTATAAAAGGATTGTTGATGAAGTATAAAAGGATTGTTGATTATGATTTTTTATAAACATTTTTGGTAATTAGCTGTGATATTAACCCTCAATGATACGGAAAGTTTGGACATACATAAAGACACAATCGGTGAACTCTATGCGCCATTGACTTTGATAACAACTTTCATTGATATATTTTTATAATATAATGCCCAGTTACTAATTTATATATTTATCGTACGGAACCCTATGTACGCGTGTAATACTCGCACTGTCCGACTAGTTTTCACCTCAGATCACAGATAATTTTTTTTTCTAAATTTAAATTTATAAGACTCTTGTAAAGTTCAAAAATGTAAATTTCATATTTTAATAAGTGTGCAGCATTTTTCGACACAAACACCATATTTTTAAAAACTATGTTCAGTTTATAAAAAGGTTGAGTTATTCGACTGTAGTTCGAGTTTTATTCCCAGTTCGGCAGGGTAAGGTTTATGGAGAATTGGATTTAAGATTTAATCTAGTCTTAAGTTTTTAAACTGGAGTTGAGGTTCGCGGAGAATTGTCCGGTTACAGTTCCCTGGCATATTTATATTATATATATATTCCTATTATATATATATTATTATTTTATATATATTACTATTTAGTTCCCTGGCAATTGCTTTCCTAAGTAGTTCAATTTTTAATCTTAATCCTATATATGCCGAGATATGGATCTAACAGACTTTGCGAAAATCACAGTATAGATTTCTGCTGGTCTTTTTATCTAATCGTCATAATTTATATGAAAAGCAAATTAAATGTGATGTTTTAGAGTTTTCTGTTCACAATTTAATTGCTTAAAGAACTCAAAAAAAATTGTGTAAAACACAGAGAGATTGTTTTAGGTAAGTGCTTATGGCAGAATCGTATTTAGGACATCAATAAGCATATAAACCCATCCAAAAGCAACAGTAGAAATTTTGCAGGAATCCAAATATATTCTTCTTGTAAATAGAGAAAAGAGTAATAAATAAATAAATAAATAAATAAATAAATAAATAAATGAAAACAGTATATTCTGATTGACCTAAAATTATTATTATTTTTTTTAATTAAAGTATTCTCAGAAAATAAACATTTTTTACATCGATAGTCCTATATTAAAATTATATTGGAAAAGAAATTGAAGCATAAACTTTTAAATGTAAAGTTTAAAAATGAAATCGAATTACAGACATAATAATTACCATAAAATATTAGAGACATTTTGTTCATGCTTTAACCAAACAATGCAAAATGTAGAGGCATAATATATGTTCTTGTCTCAATGAATACGCATTCTCTTTTATAATGTACTTCGTTTTTCTATTCATAAAACTTAAATCCTGGAAGAATATAACTTTACTTCCTAAGTAGTATATTTAACAAAGAACCTACAGACTATTTCTTGTTTGTCTAAGACCTTAATCGATCCCAAATGGTTTGAATGTAGGGCATGCATCTTATTTGTCCTTTTATGAAATTAAAATAAAATGATAAAATTTTCAAAATGTTGCTTTGCTAAACTCTTTTTTGAAATATCAGATCTCGAGAGAATATCTTAACATGCTTTTTCCTTTAAAGTAGTATAAATGTTTGTTGTATTTATTTAGTTCATGTCGCTTTGAGTTTTTTTGCGGAAAATATAATTATATGTAATCTAAATAAACTCCAAATCATTATTGTTTTTAATTCTTTCTAGGCCAAAATCCTTATAAAAAGCAAAAATGTACTAAGTAATATATTAATAATTAGCAGGCTTTGTTTTATAGTAGTGCTTGGTTCAGTTTGGACCACTGAAAATACCACAAGTGAAATCACGCCATAAATGAATTCAGGCCACAAATGAAATCAGCCACAACTCAGATTTCTGAAAGGAATTCGAATATTCTCCTACCATAAAATTATTTTAAAGGTCTATTAGATACATATTTATGCACAAATTGTTGATTTTAGCATACTTCACATTACATTTGTCAAGACATAGAATACTAAGTAACTAACAACATATGGATCATTTTGACAATTATAATTTAAAGAGTGGCCCAAGCAAGACAAAACTTAGACAGATCACTAATTGTGGTTAATTGAGATATGTAGCATAAAAATAAAAAAAAAACTTTCGAAGTTTGAAAGTTATTGTGTTCAAAGGCCTGAGCGGTCACTTTATACATCAGTAAATGCATTCATGCGTAAATTTCTTCGGCAATGTGAGATAAGCTCATAGCAAAGATTTTGTGTGAATTAGATAAAAATGTGGCTAACAGTAATTTAAGTATGATGCTGACTGTGATAGCCGTTGTTTTAAACAAAAATTATGTTTAGTTACAATCATATAAGTAGTATTTCCAGCGAAATAATTTACTGTTCGTATCACATTATATTTTCTAATATACGTATTTTAGCGTAACGTGTATAAGTATGTGCTGTATAAACAGGGAGGAATGCTGCATTATGCAGGGAAGTTCGCAGAGAAAAACGATGATAATACCAGATAGTTAGACGAGAGCTACTTACTGTTCTTACTGACACTTCAAATATTACAAAAATGGACTATCATCGTTTTCACCTTTACTATACGTTTTTTTTTTTTTTTTTTTTTTTTTTTTTTTTTTTTTTTTTTTTTTTTTTTTCTAGAGCATTCATGAGTTAAATCTTAATAAATATAAATCTTATTATTTCTACTTTGTTTATCAAGAAATAAAATAAAAGTAGTTTGCTTTCAGTGTTTGTTTGCTAGCTATTGAGCATGCCAAATACACTTAATTCAATCTGGCAATGTTAGGTTTTACAATAATATACCAATATTGTCGAATAATGAGACGTTTTCGTACCTGATGTATCTACACGGGATATAAAGCTCGCCACATTTTGTTGTAATCCAATAGCTAATTCCTAAACCGTTAGTGTGAGAGGCATATTCTATTTGATTATGTGGATGTCATGTGCATGTGTTGTGTTATCAAGCAATGTGTGTCATTTCCAGTGTGTGTGGGTTATCTATTGAGCATGCTAAATACGCTTAATTTAGTCTGTCAATGTTAGGTTTTACAATAATATACCAATATTGTCTAATAATGAGGCGTTATCTTATCTAATGTATCTACACTGATATAAAGCGCGCCATATTTTGTAGTAATACAACAGCTAATTCCTAAACAGTTAGCGTAAGAGGCATATTCTATTAGACTAAAGAGATAGCCCGTCAAAAATAACGGAAAATGAGATGGAAAGATGTATACAACACCAGTGAATAAGTTGCTAGGAAGTATGTTTCCAAATTTCATGTTCTCGACAAGGCCTTTTTCTCTATCTCGCCAAAGCCCCTATACTGGAAAAGCACCTAAAGCACATTAGAATCAGGCAGTTAGGAAATCAGATAATACAGTGCCGTCTAGTTTTAGTAGTCGTGTTGGTATGAAGATGTAAATACGTATATTTTCGTGTTTTACACTTTAAATTCTCAGCCATAAATTTTGAAAAAAAATATCTAAATACGGAGTTTAAATTAAATTGCAGTGAGCTCGATTATGAAAGATTAATGGTTTTAAATGGGAATCTCACCAAATTAGGCAGTTATTACCAAGTTGCCTTAATATACGGTAACTTATTATTGTCGCCAAATTTGGCGATAATTCGCCAAGTTGGTAAAACTTTGGTGCTATTGTGGTAAACCGTCATTAGTATTTTTCAACAATTACTCATTACAATGAGGCAATCCAACCGGAATTGTGAGGAACACACAGAGACTGGGATTATATAAATAGATTATGCGCATGTGACGTAACAAAGCAGCGAAACGCAAGTAAAGACGTACTTTGCAACTCCTTGTAGGCAGATATTAAGTATTGTCGCAGAGATTTTAATAAGTATTGTATATGGATGCATAATATGGCGTGATATAATTATTTGAAAATTACCAGCAAATTAGCGAGATTATGAGTCGTTTATCTCGACGTTTTGCCTACGTTGAGATAAGTAGACACGCAAGAAGTCAGTTTGTTCACATACATGTACATTATATATTGAAGAAATATTTGAAATGTTGTTGTTCATCGTATCAAAAGTACTAACGTCAAAATAGTTATATTTTTTAAAGTTAAAAGAGTTATATTTTATGTGATATCTGGTTCAAATAAATGTATTTTTAGACTTTTTTCATGTGTATTAAGCTATAAAAAATGATATTATAAAGGTTAAACCGCAGAATATTGAGGTCACAATTGTTTAGGTTTTATTTTGAAAATAAAGTTCTATGACTAATGCTTTTCTTCAATGTTATATCCTATGTATATTTCCAAAGAGTCAAACTTTTTAATTAAAAAAAAGGAAAAAGAACGAAAATAAAAATATTAATATTTTTTTAAAGAACAGATAACTTCTTTCCCCTTTGTATATGCTCATCACATGCACATTTATGCAATAATAATAAACATTTGTTATATATTGTTGTAATATCATAACGCATTTTGATTTTGAAAATATTTGATATCGTGGAATATCATAAACTTATCGCATAAATGAATTCTAGAAAAGTATAACATATGTAAATGCATAAAAAATGGGTTCTATATCAAGGAGGAATTAAAAAAAACATGGTATTCATGGTACTCTTTTACATTTGAGAGATGCGAGCTTCTTTGGTTGAATCCAGATATAGAAACTAATCATCGCGGAATAAATTGTTATGGGAATCTCGTACGCGGGCAATAGTATCTGAGGATTGAATTTCGGAAATCCGAAGTTGGATTCTGAAAAAATCTATGATTTCACTTTCTCTGTTATGCGATATTATAAACATGCAATTGTAGAATAAAGTATTATAGTTGAGACAACGTATGCATGTACGCAGTGCAATAGTTAATATGTAAGTGTTAGATTATGGAACTCTTATTCGACAAAATTTGACCGATTATTTGACCGATTATTTGACCGATTATTTGACAAAAAGTATGGAAATCAACGGTTTCCACCTTAATAACCGTTCCTTTTCGGAAAAAAAATTAATTAATTAATTTTTTAATTATTTATTTACAGATTTAATTATATCTTTAATGTGTACTTTTTTATAGATTATTAAAAAGTTCAAAACATGTTTTATTACTCTCTGAAACGTAATTCAGATGAAAAATCTAATCATTTTTATAGTAATTATAGAGGATGTCCAAAGTTTATCTTTACAGCTTTGATCCTCCATAAAACGTAAACAAAATAAGATAGCGAAATTCGGCTTGTCTAAAATGTTCTAGGAATCCCAGTTTCCTAGAAAAACTTTAGTAACTTTACAGATTTTTTTTACAGTGCACCCACCATCCAGGCCATCAATACGCGCGTGACGCAAGACATTTAAGGAAACCTGTAGTGTGCTTCTTAAAAAAGGCGCTTACCGGCCAAGTACAAGTTAAACGAACGTATAGGAGCGATAAAACATTGAGGATGAAACCTTGGGACTTGCTGTTCGTTACACAAGCCTGCAAAATTTGGGCTGTGTCATATTTCATAACTTTAAATAATTGATTATTTTGTATTTTGTATACTGTAAAAAAAAAAATGTAAAGTTACTAATGTTTTTCTAGGAAATGTTTTTCTAGGAATGTCTAGAACATTTTATGTAACGGCAACAACAAAAATTCATGTAACAGACACACTTTTGCGCCGAAAATAAAAAAAATCTATAAGGTTACTAAGAATGCTTTAATAAACTGGGATGCCTATAACATTTCATGTAACTGCAACCAGGTTTACAGATAAAATTTTTGTAAGATTACTGCCATTTTAGCAGATTCATTTGAAAAGTTACAGACTTCTGTAGCTTTACAAAAACTAGTTTTGTAGATTTACACCTTTTTTGTGCAGTGTACAGATAAAAAGTTAGTAAGCATGCTGATTTCTGTAACTTTACACCTGTATCAGCATCACAGTTGAATAAAACAAAATATATCAGGTAGTAGTTGAACATACGTACAAAAACATGGAAACGAAAAATAAGTGGGGTCTCATGCTATTTTTAGAAAAAAAATGACAAACGTTACAAAACGTTACAGTGTCAATATCAGCCTTTTTCCCTATCAGAAAATGATTTATCTAGTTTCTTTTTCCCTTTCCTATGTTTTCCCCTATGAGGAAATGGAACATCCCTTTTCTCTTCTCCTTCTAGGGGAAAAGCCTGACCATTGCATTGCCTTTTTGTAACTGTTTTAATTTTTTTACTCCTGAAAATAGCATGAGGCCCCACTTATTTTTCGTTTCCATGTTTTTGTACATATGTTCAACTACTACCTGATATATTCTGTTTTATTCAGCTGTGATGCTGTTTTGAGATAGGACTAATTCAAAAGTTGCAGATTTTGAAACTTTTGAATATTTAACAGATTATATCTGATAACAGCATCGATATCCCGGTAAAGTTCTATAGTACTTTGCTTGTCCTAATAGTAAACATTTATATTCTATAAGAAACATTTCGGGGTACTATTGCTTAACTAAGATAATAAGTGCAGAAAACGGACAAAAACGCCATTTTGATTGCATTTTTGTGGCATTTTGCACATAACAATGAAAATTAACTATTCCCCATGGAACCAAGTAATTTTACTAAGCATGTAGTGTTATACTAATAGTTTATGACAAAATAATTTTGGGATTTTATATTTTTTATTTTCTTCATACTTTTTTTCTAAGATCTCGTACGAATCATTTTGTTTTCGTACTTTTAAATACAATAAAAGTATCAAAAAACATACAAATGAAACCTTTAAATGTTTTTGTATGTCAAATTTTTAGAAATTGCTCTTTTATGTTATTTATGATTAAGTATGACTTCATTACGTACTAATAAATATTCATAACTTATTGCTTTCTTAATACTTTTTTCACAAGTTTCACAATCATTAACATATTTAATTATATAGCTTGAGGTAGAAATATCTTCGATTTGAACAGACGATGAAGTACGTTATAGGAATTAAAACGAACAAATCTAGAACTACTTATTAAACTTCTATTGTCGTCTATAAAATAGTTCCCTTTTTGTCGCAATAACAACAAACCTTTAGGGTACTAGTTGAATCTTTATAAAAGTTCGATTGAAAAAAAAAGTATTTAATTTTTTTGTTGGATAAAATATATATTAAAGATTTTAGAACTGAAGTTCGCATTCATTGCTTCTTTCATGCTCATAAAAAATGCATTTAACTTTTTTTTTTTTGTTTGTCAGAAAAGATAATTATTTTTCGAGCATTTTTCGTATACCACATACTGTGACGGAGAATTGGAATTACATGATAGAAAGAAAACTAGTATGTTCTGGCCATCACAAAACTTTCTTCTATATAAATCACATCAATTAAATCATTTAAATGGTATAAGAAATTACATCAATTTAGAACCTATACCTGAATTCGAAGTTTGATGAAAATTCGTGCATTAGTTATTGAGATAGAGCTGTAGGGGAAATTCTGAAAAATTCAGCATAGCAGCGCCACCTGTTGGGCGATTTGCACCAAAACACAATCAGCACTAATTCATATTAAGGTATACTGGAATCTGAAGTTTGATGAAAATCGGTGCATTAGTTCTGGAGCTAGAGCTATTGTGGAAATCACAAAAAATGCAGCACAGCAGCGCCACCTGTTGAGCGATTTAAACGAAAAGGTACAAAACATCATTTCATGCCAAGGACTAACTGAATCTAAAGTTTGATGAAAATCCGTGCATTAGTTCTGGACATTGAGCTATTGTGGAAATCGTGAAAAATGCTGGATAGCAGCGCCACCTGTTGAGCGATTTACACCAAAACATAAACAGCACTAATTCATATCCAGGTATACCTTAATCTGAAGTTTGTTGAAAACCCAAGTATTAGTTCTTGAGATAGAGCTATTGCGGAAATCTCAAAAAATGCAGCATAGCAGCGCCACCTGTTGAGCGATTTACACCACAAGAGGCAAAACGTCAATTCATGTCAAGCACTAACTGAATCTGAAGTTTGATGAAAATCCGTGCTTTATTTCTTGAGATTGAGCTATTACGAAAATCGTGTAAATGCTTCAAAATGCAGCATAGCAGCGCCATCTGTTGGGAGATTTGCACCAAAACGTTACCAGCACCAATTCATATCAAGGATTAACGGAATCTGAAGTTTTATAAAAATCCGTGCATTAGTT
The DNA here is from genome assembly GCA_963932465.1 of Maratus speciosus. Taxonomy (NCBI): domain Eukaryota; kingdom Metazoa; phylum Arthropoda; class Arachnida; order Araneae; family Salticidae; genus Maratus; species Maratus speciosus. The sequence goes on along the minus strand of OZ010791.1, from coordinate 33,315,819 downwards.
CTTGAGATAGAGCTTTTGCGGAAATCGTTAAAAATGCCACATAGCAGCGCCACCTTTTGGGCGATTTTCACCAAAAACTAATCAGTTCCAGTTTATATCAAGGTCTAACTAAATATGAAGTTTTGTGAAATTTCGTCCATTAGTTCTTGAGATAGAGCGCCCACAAAATTTGTGTCACATACAGACAGACGGACAGACAGACAGACAGACAGACGGACAGACAGACAGACAGACAGACAGACTCACAGACAGACATTTTGTAAAAACATGTTTTTTGGAATCTCCGACTCATAAAACGTGTAAATCCGTCGAAAACTGGAATTCGAAAATTTTCATGAAACCAATACTTTCTTCTTGTAAAGATAGAAGAAAGTAAAAATAAGGAAAAAATTAAATTGCGAAATTTAAAGTATTTTGAATAGAACCTTAGAAATGTTATATGATATCACCAGGAGTGCTATATTCATTCATGTAGGTTAATTAATAACAATAAAAAGTGTTCTGTTTAACATGGTGATGTTGAAATATAAATGGAAAATTATGTTATATCATCTGAAAAATAGTTTCTAATGATGTTTATATAGGAATATCAAAACATAACTAAATAAAAAGAAACACCTTTGGTTTTGTTCAATGTTTTTTTATGATACAATGCAAACATATATATGCGACATATATTTTATTAAAATAACAGGTAAGTAAATTTTAAAATAAGATCAATAATCAATTACAGTTAACTATCTCTTTCGACATTATTTTCATTACGAAATCAATAAGCAAATTTTCTTCAATTTTTTATAAACTTAAGAAAATATTATAGACGTTGGATATTTTTCCATTATTAAAACATCTTGTTTCTAAACAATGCTTCCTGTTAGACATAATTAATTTTGATCAAAAATAGCTTTTTAAATTATGCAGATGTTATGTTAAAAAGTAATTTCGTTAAAGTGTTTTTAAAAATATATTTTTAAAAGTAAATACAGTGCACTTAATTTAAACGGAAGGAAAGCTATTTTTATATTTAATTACATTATATATAATGGTGAGAAAGCATTTCTATACTCAATTAATATCTCATTATTTTCGTTTAGTTAACTTACACAGACTGATTAAAAGGAGATTTTACACGCAAAATAAGCTTGTTTTAAATTAGTTTTAAATAGAGTTTAGCAACAAATGTGCTTTGCTTCCTACGGTGTAATTTAGAAAGTCGTTTTGACATAAACTTAAAACTAAATCTTGTGTAACTCTTACATTTATCACTTTGTTTACTTATGCGAAAAATTCTGTAATTAAGGGGTCTCAGGACTCTTAAAGCTTCCAAATTTTCGAAATTTAATTTTTTTTTAGATGTTAAATGTTTCTGAATATTTTAATGTAATTTTTTCTTTGAAATTCTCATTAGAACAAAAGCTATGGCTTTTAGAATTATACCCGCTCAGTAGCTGAAGCGGCGTTTCCGAAACTTTTAAGCCATTTCTCTCCAAATGAGATTTTTGGGCATAACGCGTGCGATATCTCAAAAATTTCCACATATTTTTTCATAAAAATTTCAAAACATATGTTTTATGTTAATTTGTACAAACTGAAATTAAAATTTCCTTTTTATTCTTCAAAAAAAATATTGTTTTTAGGTGATTATGTTGATGAAATAAAAAAAAAAATAGTATTAGTTAAATACAAGATTGTATTAAGAATAGAAAAATGCTTTAAATACACATTTACTTAGGTTCAGAGTAATTATTACAGTCTGATGCATAAGTAGGCACCAAAAATTCCATTCTTTTTGAGCTGCAATATTTATTTTGTAATCGCGCGCGTAAGGTATTATAATAATTTTCTGCTCGTCAAATATCTGGCAGTTTGGAGGCCCCAGAAAATGAAAATCCTACACCTTGCAATTTTTTAAAGACATAAAACGACAGAAAGTACTTATATCTTTCATCTCAATAAAAATTGTGTTTTAAGATCACGTACATTTTAAGATATTAAAAGTTGCGAATGGCTTCTTTTTTCATTTTTTCCGATTTTAAGAGTCCTGAGACCCTTTAAGTGACAATTTTTTATTGTAGTTAATAGCTTTATATTTAAAAGTTATGTTCACCCACCCCTCCTCCATAACAGAAAAATACAAAGAGAACACAAAATATATTTTAATCTCGAAAATATCCCAGTAAGAAACGGAACTGCATATTAGGCCGTGTCAGGTCTCTATCGTTTATTTGACATATGCCTAATTAAAATTACTGTTAAAATTAATTATAAGTACTGTTAATAAATTATATTTTCTTTATGTATTGTAATCATCTGTATATGAATATCTGTGTCCTTGAGTTATTGAAACATTTTTCTTACCTATGTGTTGAAAATTAGTACCGATGTATTCATATTTGTATTTTTTAAAAGCTTTATTGTATAAAATGAAAGACCAAAAGAGGGTCTTTTGTACATAGGAATGTGTATAAAACTAGGGAGCCAGATAGTCAGAAGCAAGGATGGTGAAAGAAAGATAATCTCCTGTGACGATTTGTCAGTGCACAAGCAGGGAGAAAGCACGTGGATGTCGGTTGTGAAAATATCGGTAGAATGTTAAATTGAGAAGGAGAAAAAAGAAAGTAGAAAGTAAAAAGGAGAGTTCCGTCTTAGGTTGTAGGTGTTGCATGTAATTTTTTGTAGAAGTTAACTACTCGTGTTGGGGGTAGGAATATTTTTCTAGTGAAGAGTACATATGTACGAGAGTTCAGGAAAGACTTGTGTGGTTATCAAGCTGAATAAATTTAGCTGAGTACGGTTTACCAAAGACGAGAACAGTGAACATTTTTAATCATATAACCTAGTACATAGATAATATTTTAACGCGTAGCTAATTGTGGGGCAGTATCTGCTATAAATCTGGATTAGAAATGAAATTAATATGTTTTGTTATAAATATGTAATAAACTTGTAGATAACTTTTTTACTCACGTATCTATACCGGTTATGGCTGCATATCAACTACGGAGAGATTATCTGGATCTTTACGTGTAGTGAACTAAAATTTGAGCGTCGGTAATCTTCATATCGGCAACGAAAGATTGCAGACTGTAAATGTCTTTTTTTCAATACATGTTTAAAAAGAAATAAGCTTAGGGTCTTCATACTGAAATTGCACCAAACATTGAAATTTTCAATATGAAAATCTAATATTAACATCATATTTGCTTTTTCTGTAAACTTTACCTTGGGATACAAAATGGGAAATTATTCAGCTTAGAAATTAGAAGAGTTCAATGTTTAGAGCTTATAATGTTAAATTCATTCGCAATCTTCGAAAATGAGATTGAAATGCACATAATCTTTTAGATATAGCTCTAATACTACTGCACAGAAAAAGTTGTTCTTTTCCTTTCGCATATTTGAAGCTTCTAAGTCATTCATGAAGCTTCAGTCGATTTCTAACAAAAAATTATAGTTTGCAACTGATATTTTATTTTCGAAAAATAAACAAACATATATATTTAGAAAAAAATAGAAAATATTATAATTTGTTATCTTTAATTTAACAGAAATCAATTTCTTGAAATTCAAGAATAGAAATCCAAAAGTACAGCTCATTCTGTAGAATTATTTTTGAGTTATGCCTAAAAAACTACGATCTGTTTTGTAGCAATTTCGAATGAATTTAACATTAGGAGTTTCTAATTTTAAATCTTTATAAATCCTAAACTGCTTGACCGAATAAATTTTCATTCCATATCCTAAGGTAAAATTTACCGAAAAAGTGGAATATAAAATCAAAATTATATGTTGGAAAATATGTCAAAGTGATGTATTTTTAGCCGACTATGCTTAAATGTTGGCAAATTAAAAGCTTTTTAACGTAAATTAATATTCGCCACACAGCGCGCACGTCCTTCTTTGCTTTTGAAATACACAGTACATATAAAATGTATATTACAAATAAAATGAAAGTTTAATAACAGCACCTTATAAAGCTAAAACTTTTAAAAATTATAAAGTTTGGTACAATTTCAGTTTAAAGTCGATCCTTAAAAGTCATTTATTGTGTACGATATTATATTATGTCTGTCATAAATGCATCCTATATAAATAATATACGTCATATATATGCATGATATAAAATGTCGTATACCGTGCATAAAATGCTTTATGCGTTATATAGGAGTATAATGTCATATAACTTGTCGACATATCTCGATTAGTTTGCTATTAAACCTCGGAGGGTCGCTATAACAAAGAAGTACTGTTTATTGCCCAACTATTGAATTTTGGATTAAAAATCATATTTTATTTTCTTTATCATAGAAGTTAATGTACTAAAAATGGTTTGTAAGAAAACTCTCTTTTCTGAAAAGAATTTACAGCAATAAATTGATAATATCTTAAAATGTATTTCGTATTCCAAATTGTATAGTGCGATATCAAATTATTTAGATTGATGACTTCATTTATATAACGATAAAAGATACATAAATTACAAAACGATATGCAAATAAAATCAAAGAAACATTTTTTAGGTATTTAAATCAATATCAAAGCGTATTTTTATTATCTGACCCGTTATTTATATTTATATTTTATTTTCTTCTTATACTACTTAAAGGTTTCATTTTTGCAGCTTCACAGCCAATTGGTATGTTATAGCGAGTGTGATGTAGCACAAAATTAAATCCATTGACACTGCAATTCCTATACAAAACTTCGGATAAAGAATATTTGGTCCTTTATCACCTGCGCACAGCTAATGGTAAAATACATTGAAATTAATTTTTTAATTTATAATTAAGTTTTAAAAAATATTAAAATTGTTACATTGTCATCAGAAACTGTACACAATTGGCTGTGTACACAATTTTTGTGATTCTAGACAATCAGGAAGTAAGTGAAAAATTGATTTCAAAATTCTTTCAAATTCTTGAAAATTTTTTATTATGCGTAACCAAGTTCAGTTAAATCAACAAGAAAGAAAAAGTCCTGTGTCAAGCATAGATTATGAAGAACTTTCCAACACATTCAAAATTATGTAACAAAACTACAGTGTTTAAAATATTAAAATATTACGTCTAATTCTACCATATGGAAACGCATAACACATTTCAAAACCCATTTTCAGCTGTTCCCATCTACAATCGTAAAATTATCCAATTTTTTCAGCAACCCTGTATATGATATATAAATGTGTATATATTAACTACATGTGTGCCAAAATTTAGTTCACTTAAGAAATACATGTACTTCAGTTGAAAATTCCGCTTCCGCAATTTCATCTAATAAGGAGAATTGTACGTGAATACTCTTGTGTAGCCCTATATATGACGTATAGGATTTATATATAACGAGTAGCATGTAAAAAATGAATTAAATTAAAAACCGCATACCAAATTTTAAAGCGTACACTCCAGCAATTATGACTCAAAGACAGTACTGTAAACGATTTATTTTGTGTGTCCCTGTAAATGAATGAAAAATGCTATTAATGCCCTGTTCTAACGTGCTCGTAGTGAAATTCAGTGATTTATATCAGTTTCAATACATTTGAAATAGCATAATTTCATTAACATACTCTGCAAACGATTATTCCCCCATACACCATAATGTAATACTTTTGAATACCCCTGTCAATGAACTATTAATCCTACATACTTCATGTACAATACCAAACATGCTTTGGTATCCCTAAATAACATTGATCATGTGCATGAAAACCAGAGTATATTTACGGAAGTTAGAGCGTTGAAAGACGGCCAGACAAACCGAATGCATAAACACTTTTCAACTTTGTTGGAAAGTGCAAAAATCGCGTATGTTTACCACAATAACATATTTTTATAAATACAAAGGATATGAACCAAGAAATGAACTGACGATTCAATTAGAATACAATTAGGCACAACATGAACTCTAAAATTTATTAAAAAAAGTTCGTATATAAAACAGAAAACTACACTTCTTCTGTAATAAAACATTATTTATGAAGTAAAAAAACTGCGTCGAATAAGAAATTAAGATTTATTAGGATGAGCGAAGCGAATCCTCTACTATGCCACAGAAATTACATTTTGTTGTACACTTTACAAAAAAACTATTCAGTATTTTTGACTTGACATTAAACATAAAAATCAATTCTGATCTGTATATTTGCACAATATTATTTTTTTACAGAATAACCTTAAAAAATTAATTTAATTAATTTATTTTACATGTTTTTCCATTACGGACGCATTTTTGCAAATAAAAAATTAAGCACGTATATTTTCAGAAGAAAAAAATAAATCATGGAGTTAGTAACTATAGATAGAATCATGATTAATTAAATAATTTCCCGAGTTCTTTTATGAAATTTTTAAAATACCCTTTTTATGAAAATTATAGCATATTTTTAATGAATTAAAATTTGTGAATATTCAATTATAAAAGTATTTTACAGTGTTATGAACTCAAATACACAAATTATTCTTATTATGTGAAATCATACTTACGCCTTTTAAAAGAATTATATTAAGGTTTTTTTTTTTTTTGTGTGTGTGTGAAGTGGCAACAAAAGAATTGTAAACAAATAAAATTAATTGTTAAATTCGTTATATTATAAATAAAAAAATCCGAGGAAATTCTTAGTTATTTGGTTGAATTTACATTTCTAAAATTAAAATGCGCCAAAACATAAAGTAAGGTTATTGCTTAATAAAGATGCAAAAATAATATAAAAAATTGTTACATTCAAATATTTATCTTAAGTAATGCTTCGCGAATCCAAACGAAGCTTGGCTTTTGCTAGTAAGAAATTTTAGTGAGGATCGAATTATACAGGGTGATTCATAAATATCGAAACAATAGGCTATTTCCTTAAATATTGCCCCTAGACCCATACTTCCAATTGCAAAGTTTCATAAAAAAGGTGCAAAATTTAATGATATAAATTGCAACTCCATGGGGGGGGGGGGGGTCTATTTGAAAAAATACGAAAATTAAATTTTCATACGGCCCCCGTAGTGTAAAAATTCCAATCAGGAAGACTTTCCCTATCCATTCCTGAATTAATCACAAAAAATTGAATCTTCATATCTGAAAAACTCGCAGAGTTATGGCCGTTTAAATAATTCATCAGGTTTTAAGGAATTAGACACAAATTGAAATGCGTGCAATGCAAGAAGCAATGTTACTTTAAGTTCTAGAAACACTAAGAGTTCTAGGAAACATGTACAAAATATATTTCTTGAGTTAGAATTTTGAATTTTTTTTCTTTTTTTGTGATGGTTAACCATATAATTTGCAAACAAAATCACATCCTAATATTTCTCATAAAGTTTCTACAAAAAATTAAATGATTAGTATTTTTTAAAGCGGATTTAATTTAAAATCTTTATAACTCGAAACATTATTCATCGGATTTCATTTTTTTTTTCATTTAATTAAAGAGGAAAGTATAATTTTAGTTTTGTTTCGGGATTTTTTTAAATATTAATTTTAAAAATATTAAATATATTTAGTTAAAAAATATGTAACTTATTTAAAAAAAATCATATTTTCAAAAGTAAATTTTTTTTTTCAAATTTGCCGAAACAAAATTAACGTGAAATAATAAAAAAAGACATGTTCCAAGTTTGCACCTTTTTTATTTACGATTCTTGACTTATAATAATTTAAAGACGAGAAATGGTAAACAGTAAAGAAAAAAAATACATCACGCAGAAAAGCGCATTTAAAGTTTTAAACATTGATTGGCATTGATTTAAGCATTGAATAAAATGTTTCAATGTTTTTTTAAAAATTGCACGTGAAAAAAAAACTTGTTTCTGTAAATTAAACTTCCGATTCTGTTTAAGTTTTGCCGTTTCCACCTCCTTTTTGCACTATTTAAATGTCCATAAATAAATGTCAAATGTGTAATTTGAAACAATGCTTTTTCTAACATGCCGATTAGGAGTTTTTATATTTTAGACCTCACACATATCAGGCTTTTTATCGTCCCGGCGAGGCCGTTAAAAAAGTCTGAATTGTGGGGCCGGGCCAGACACGTGATAGGCGACTTTTTTCTGAAGACTCGGCCATGCCGGGCCTAATGTATTTTTTCATACCGAACCGGGTGTTGGTGTGATTTATGACGACCAATTATCTACACGAGGGATATGGGGCCGAAGGGGAGAGTGCCTTCTGTGGAGGTCTTTCTAAGGGAAAATTACCCGTATTTACGCAAGGATACCCAAGATTAGACGAAAACCACAGAAAACTCTGAACGATGGTGCCGAAGGGCACGATTGGGTTCAAACCCAGCACCGCCCGTCTACCAGCTTTGAGAGCAGAACCTCTCGGCCACTGGTTATACCAAACCGGGACTGGCTTCCTTATTCCTAGGTCTCCCCTGGGCGAAATTTTCAGTCCCGGTCTCGAGACAACCCGTATTAAAATTATTACCTCACTCTGACCTAATCGGTGTAAAAATAACTAAAATTTGGCTCAGCCCAAAAACTATTACAACAAATGCATATATTTTTAATGGCCATTATTTTACAATAAAACTTTAAAATTCGTACTTTTAAAGGATGGTAGATTTTAAGGCAAAAAAAATTAAATTACAGCAAAATTAGTGAAAAAAATCTGCCTATGACGGAATCCTTTCTTAAACGGAAAAATCTGTTGATCCACGGAAAATGAATATAATAATACCTGAGAAGAAATAGACTACATTTACAAGGGAACTTGTCTATAACGCATTTTTTTTTCTTTCCTATGTGATTCCATCTTAAAAGATTAGCATTTTTATAGCATTTATAGCATTTTTCATTGTCTCCAACACATGGAATATGGATTAACGGTATTAAAGGAGAAGTGAATAATTTACATATAAATAGAGATTCATTAATAAAACAAATAATCACAGCTTTTGGCGCTTCTTTAAAAATAATAATTATAAACATGAAAAAAGAAAAGATATAATAAGTATTTTTGGTCAGAACTCCTCCATACGACACAACTTTTAACCATATCGATGTAAAAAAAAAACTATGTAGAAATTCAGTCAGGCCGGGACAGGCTACGATTTGAACTTTTTTCCAGGCTATGCAGGGCCGAACTTTTTTTCCTATGTATCGGATCGGGACTGGACCTAGATATTTCGACCCGTGCAGATCTTTAGTGCAGACCACCAGCATACTTTGAAACAGGTTTAATGTAAAATCTATACGCTGTTCATTTTATGTCCAAAGGAGAGGCACTGTCTTATATCGACTTTTAATAATGTACAATTTGTCGATGATCCCCATCTTGCATTCAAAATGAGTCAAAAACTCGTCGCTCAGAGGCATGGATAAATGGTGTAAGTCACGAATTTTGAATTTTGATATCTCTGCGAATTTTGAAGATATCAGGATGATTTTTTTTTTGTGTTTAATTCAGGAATGGATAATTAAAATTTTCCTAACTGGGAATTTTACTCTACGGGAGCAGTATAAAAATTTAATTTTTGTATTTTCTCATTTGGACCACCCCCCTCCCCATGGAGTTGAAACTTATCTCATCAAATGTTGCACCTTTTTTATGAAACTTTGCGATTGGAAGTATGTGCATAGGGGCAATATTTAAGGAGATAGCCTATTGTTTGGATATTTATGAATCACCCTATATACATACATGTTGTCAAAGAATATTCGAGCTTTATTATTATTATAATTTTTTTGACAATGCTATTTCATAGATTATTATGTAGATAACAGTCAGCATAGAAAAAAAATGCCCAATAAAAAACAAGTCTGAAATTGTACGTCAGTTGGGGCAAATGAAAATGAATCTTTCGTATTACAACTAGTTTTATAAACATTCAGATCTAGGTGCCATAGCTGTTGCACTCTTATGCGAAAATGCATGAATATAAAATTTATTAGGATCCTATACGTTAAATTCAGTAATACGGAAATAATAGCACTGCATCTTAAATAGGAAATCATCGTCTTGACAACCTAGGATCATTATCTATCATGGGATATCATTGAATTCATGACGTATGATAGAATTTAATAGACTAAAGAAAACTTTTATGAATATTTTTTTAAGTTCTGATTTGATTTTAACAAAATTTATAATGACTCGACAAAATTCTGCAACGATTCTATATGTTAAATTTCAAACCATTCGACTGGGTAGTTTTTGCGCTGTTCCATCCGGACCAGACGACGACTATAGGTGCTACGTATTTATATAGTTACAAATGCACCTAACAATTGCCAAATTTTCGCCAAATAAAACGATAATAGCCATTCAGTAAGGTACTCCGTGTTCTCTCAATTTATGTTTAAAAAATAAGGTTAAACACGCTGTTATATTGAATTTGTACAAAACATTCATATTTTTATTACGAAAAACTAATTGTGACAGCCTTATTTGATTTATCGTTTCAGTTTACCTCCATTTGCAAAGCATGAAGTCTTATGCAGTCAACTAATTTAGGAATTATGAAAATTTAAAGTTTGGAACCCGTAACATTAAATTCCCTTTTAATTGTTTCAAAGCAGATGACAATGCTGATAGTTTTTAAAGCATAACTTAACATTTAGTTGCCTGAATGATTTGTAAATTTTCATTCCCAAATGTTAAGCTTTAAGCAATATTTCGGCACATTTCGGTTAAAAATAAAATTAGTTTCAATTATTAATATTTTTCAAAAATCAGTTTTAAAATTATAGTTCCGAAATTAATTGTAACATATTAATTTTTTTACAAGAATAGATTTCTAGAAGATTGAACTATACTAGTCCAAAATTATAGATAATTCTGAGAAAATTTTTTTGAGTTGTTCTTTAAAAACTTCCTACATCCGGTTTACAAGGATTTAAAAAAGTATTTGACATTACGATGTTCAATCTTTAACCCACGCATGCTTGGATTTTTTCTCATATTTTTTGGTAAAATCACTTTAAAATATTGCTAAATGAACTGGAAAAATACTAAAAAAAAATCACACTAAAATATTTTTGTATTTATTTCATAAAATGTAAACGTACTACATATGGGAATATTCGTTTATAGAAAAATGCATAATTATACGTTTTGTTTAAATTTATTTAAATTCAGCTTTTAAATTGAATATTATATAGTATAATTAGTATTTTTATGAACTATTAAAAAGTATGTTTATTTCTTTACAGAGACTAATAACATTGTAAGTATTATTAATAATACAGAATAATCGTATTTGAGGCTAAAAAACAATTTATTTCAAAATCATATTGAAAGGACTTAACATAAATAACTGCCCCCTAAATGTCTAAAAGAAATATGTACCCATTTTCGCCTTGCGCCCTATATTTTGTACGTTACAAACATGTGGATAAAAAGCAAGATAAATAGGAAGATAAATAGACTCGAACATATAATTTTAGAATAAAACAAAATACGTATTTGAAAGAACTGACTTATTTATGACTTATTTTTATTTAGATTCTTGCTACAAAAACTACAAATAAATTTACTTTTTACATTTCGCTATCTTGAAAAAAGAAAAATCTATAAACACCGAAAAACGGCCCTCGTTTAAGCAAAATATTAATCTTATATTAAATCTTATATTAAATATTAATCTTATGATGCTTATGTATAGATAAAGACATTTATAGACAATTACGTCATACAATTTTCATGTTGTAAAGAAGAAGGAAATTAAAAAAAAAAATATTAAAATTCGAAACGTCCCAAAATTGGGACGCTAGTCATAAATGGGTTAACATCAGCAAAGACTTCCCGTTTTGTATCCCGAATGTAAAATATTTCGAAAAATCCCAAAACGCTGAAAAAATAGGTTATTCGTATTTATTTTGTCCTATTTCAGTGTAAAGGAGGCTTTTTAAGCTTACCTTTTTACATAAGTAGAAAGCAGAGATAATTTGCAATCGAATGGCTATTTTCGTTTTCCAAGTGATAACCTAGTGTTTAAATTTTGTGGGGTAAATATATATTTAGAATTTTATTCTGATTCTACTTAATATTAATTTTGTTTTTGAAATATTATCTAACAATTATATAAAGTTCGACGGTGTTATATTTTTAAATGAAGAACTTGGAGTGTCATTACAGTAAAACATCCATAAAGCGACCACGTTCCGTTCCAATAAAAATTGGTCGCTCCGAGAGGTGGTCTCTTAATAGAGGTTATGTTTAAATTTAGATTTTGATTGTTGAAAAAAGGTAATAATTAATGTTACTAAAATTTATTTCCTTCTATATATAAAAAAAAATTTTGATTTGGAAATGGACCAATGAAAATCTGCGTAGATATTCCCGGCAGATCGGCATTCAATTTGAATGCTTATGCATGCTCTTTCTTCGTTAATATTTAAAAAAAACTGTTGCATACAAAAATATCAAAATCGATAGTATTATAGAGAAATGTTTGATAAACACGCTGATGCAGACAGTTTTCAAATCGAAGAATTATTTAAAAAGATATTTAATGCCAAAGTTGGACAAAATCGTTCCATTAAAAAAGTTTTATAGCAACAAAAACTGTACATAGGAATTTAATCATTTTTAGATCATTTTATGCGTCAAAATTTCCCTGTGTGCATATTGCATTTAGTTTTTTAATTTGACTCATTTTTTGAGGTTTTATTTCTATTTTAAATTAAAATTTTCAGCATTTTTAAAGATATTTTTTAGATATTTTAGAAAATTGTATTAATTTAAACTGTTGCCAACTGTATAAACAGCGCAAACAATTTTGTTTGTTTCAAATTAAAAATTTATTTTACACGTGACTATTATAAACAGAAAATATAAAAAGCAGAAACTCATTGAAAATTACGTCATAAAAACTATAATTACACGTGAATTTTAAAAGAGAAAGAATATTGTAAAATAATAAATTCATTAACATGCGTTACAAGTCTTAGATGGGAGAATTTACGTCACATTTACGTCACATTACACTTATTACGTAAAATGAACAAAAAATAATATTGCAAAACAGTTTAAATTTAAAAATTGCGCGAGACATTTATTTGATATTTTAAGATGATCATAATATTTCATTTCTAACAAAAGTATTTTTACTGAATATTAAAAAGAGAAAGAAAAGTTTGGTGAAAATTACGTCAGATTATAATTGTCAGATTGAAATTATAATTCAATCTTCCGGAATCTTTTTAAAGCCGATCAAATTAGCGTGCTGTTAGAGTCTGCGGTGTCTGAACGGGGGTTGACGAGCGTAGCTCGTAGGGGGCTGAGCCCCCTAGTCTCACATTAAGAAAAAAAAATAAAAATTTAAGTATCAAAACAACAGTCAATTACTGCAGAGTTTAAAAAATGAATACATTGACGTTTGCTTTGATTTTACGGTTCTATTTTTATAACTTACATTTCCAAGTTACATTTCCTTTCAAAGGTCAGTAGATAAATGCAATTTTTTTTTTTTCTTGGACGGGAACAAATAATGACGATTTCATTAATTTATCTATTTCTTTGAGAGTTTCCTGACAGAATAGGGCAGGGGAGTTTATTGGTCGTCATCAATATTGACCGTCATCATTAATTGTCATCAGAGTTAAATCCATTGCCTAAAAAAGGCACAAAGGGGTTTAAACACTTAAAAGTTACCGGAATAAAAAAAAAATCTAAACTTAGTTTAGAAGTTTGATGAATAATGCGCTCTCCGGAATTATTTTTATAATAAAACCTTCTTCAAACGACCAGGAAAAAACGGAATTTGTTTCATTTTCCTCAAAGAAATTGGTCGCTTATGGAGGGAGTTTAACTGGGATGATCTCTGAATGGAGGTAAAATTAGTATTGAGCCTATGGTAATAAATTTCGTTTCATGAAAAAATGGTCGTTCAGGAAGGTGGTCGCACATGGAGGTTTCACTGTATTTATTTTCCTGAATAGAAAATTAAGAAAAGAATACACATTTTGTAAACGAAATGTTTTATTTGTGTATCAGAATTCATAAATTTCCAAATGGTTTAAACGCATAAAATGTTTTTCATATTTTATGAAATTGTAACTTGCGATAAATTTATTTCTTTTTTCTTTTTTAAAAGGTATAAATCCTTTTCTTTATCTTTTACTTTTCCCCATTTTAACTTGCTTTTGCGGTTAAACATGCAAAACATAATTGTGTAACCTATCTCTCTATTCTAAAAAAAAGTAACTACCGTTGTCACCGCCGCCGGTTTTGAAATTTTTGTGACCGGAGGTCTTTCCTCGTTAATATTAAGAAAAAAATGCATACAAAAATATGAAAATCGGTAGTATTATACAGAAACGTTTGATAAATACGCTGATGCAGCCAGTTTTCAAATCGAAGAAGTATTTTAAGAGATATTTAATGCCAAAGTTGGACAAAATCGTTCCATTAAAAAAGTTTTATAGGAGCAAAAACTGTACATAGGAATTTAATCATTTTTAGATCATTTTATACGTTTGAAGTTCCCGGTGTGCAGACTGTTTTTTTTTTTTTTAATTTGGCTAATTTTTTGAGGTTTTCTTTCTATTTTAAATTCAAATTTTCAGGATTTTTAGAGATATTTTTTACAGAGAAAGTGATATTAATTTAAACTGTTGCCAACTGTATAAACAGCGGAAACAATAATGTTTGCTTCAAAAAAAATATTTATACGTGTAATAAATTAAAAATTTATTTGCACGTGACTATTATAAACAGAAAAAAAACATTTGGAATTAGAATTAAATAATTATGTACAAAAAGCAAGAACTTATTAAAAATTACGTCATAAAAACTATAATTACACGTGAATTTTAAGAGAGAAAGGAATTTGTAAAATAATAAATTTATTAACATGCGTTAGAAGTCTTAAATAGGAGAAATTACGTCATATTTACGTTACATTACAGTTATTACATAAAATGAACACCAAATAATATTGCAAAACGGTTTAAATTTAGAAATTGCGCTAGACATTTATTTGATATTTTGAGAGGATACTTTTCAACTATTTTTGTTAGGAAAGCGTAAATAATATTTCATTTCTAACACAAGTATTTTCACGTGAATACTAAAAAGAGAAAGAATAGTTTGGTCAAAATTACGTCAGATTAAAAACGACTAATTTAAAATGTCTTATTTAAAAGAACTTTCTTTTCGATTTGTTAAAAAATACCGGGAGACAAAGATTCTGTTTACTTAATTCCTTTTATATTAGCTTATTTTGAAATGTTTATCTTATTTTACTTAATCAAAGATGAAAACAGCGATTGATATATGTATTTTTGGTACTACTTAGTTATCCCTACTTAGTTATTACCAAAAATCTATCATTCGCCAAACTATAAGATTAAATGTCAATAATGGTTGATCGTAAATGTCACATTAACTTGACTTTAAGCAAGTTACACGCGTCTACGTCATCAAGTTATTTTTATTTCGACGTTTTATTTGTATTTTTATTAATGTTGCACTAATTTATTTGTTCTTTCGTTATTTAAAATAAAAATGATGTCAGTTTGTATAATTTGGCGAGTGCTTTGGCGATTTATATAATTTGGCGAAATTGGTCGACGGGTTAATCAAGTAGTACCGCAGCGGATTTGGCCTTAAAATTCCCCAGTCAAAGAGAAATGAATAGAAATCCGTTTATAGGGAGATCGCCATTGTTTTTTAAATTATAATTCAATCTTCCGAAATCTTTTTAAATCCGATCAAATTAGCGTACTTTTAGAGTCTGCGGTGTCTGAACGGGGTTGACGAGCGTAGCTCGTAGGGGGCAGAGCCCCCTAGTCTCTCTATTCTAAAAAAAAGTAACTACCGCTGTCACCGCCGCCGCCGCCGCCGCCGGTTTTGATTTTTTTGTGACCGGAGGCCTTTCTTCGTTAATATTAACAAAAATATAGCATACAAAAATATGAAAATCGGTAGTATTATACAGAAATGTTTGATAAACACGCTGGTGCAGACAGTTTTCAAATCGAAGAATTATTTTAAGAGTTATTTAATGCTAAAGTTGGAAAAAATCGTTCCACTAAAAAAGTTTTATAGCAGCAAAAACTATACATAGCAGTGTAATCATTTTTAGATCATTTTATGCGTTAGAATTTGCCGGAGTGCAGATTGCATTAATTTTTTTATTTTGACTCATTTTTTCAGGTTTTATTTCTATTTTAAATTCAAATTTTCAGCATTTCTAGAGATATTTTTTACAGATTTTAGAAAATTGTACTAATTTAAACTGTTGCCAACTGTATAAAAAGCGCAAGCAATAATGTTTGCTTCAAATTAAAAATTTATTTACAAGTGACTATTATAAACAGGAAAAAACTTTCAAATTAGAATTAAATAATTACGTATAAAAAGCAGGAACTTATTAAAAATTACGTCATAAAAAGTATACACCTGAATTTTAAAAGAGAAAGGATATTGTAAAATAATAAATTCATTAACATGCGTTAGAAGTCTTAGGAGAAATTACGTCATATTTGCGTCACATTATAGTTATTACATAAAATGAACACAAAATAATATTGCAAAAAAGTTTAAATTTAGAAATTGCGCTAGACATTTATTTGATATTTTGAGAATTAATTTAAAATGTCTCATTTAAAAGAACTTTCTTTTCGCTTTGTTAAAAAATACCAGGAGACAAAGACTCTCTTTACTTAATTCCTATTATTTTAGCTTATTTTGAAATGTTGTTACACGTGTATACGTCATCAAGTTATTTTTATTTCGACGTTTTATTTGTGTTTTTATTAATGTTTTACGAATTTATTTGTTCTTTCGTTATTTAAAATAAAAATTATATCAATTTGTATAATTTGGCGAGTGGTTTGGCGATTTATATAACTTGGCGAAATTGGTCGACAGGATAATCAAGTAGTACCGCAGCGGATTTGGCGTTAAAATTCCCCAATCAAAGAGAAATGAATAGAAATTCGTTTATAGGGAGAGATCGCCACTGTTTTTTAAATTATAATTCAATCTTTCGAAATCTTTTTAAAGCCGATCAAATTAGCGTGCATTTAGAGTCTGCGGTGTCTGGACGGGGGTTGGCGAGCGTAGCTCGTAGGGGGCCGAGCCCCCTAGTGTTATAAAAAAACTTAACAGTTACGAATTCTGAAGTCCTAACGACACGACGGTGGCAATGAATGATTTCGCTTTTATTACTGATACACTTGTTTCTAAATGTCAAATAATTTCAATTTTTATACTATCAAAAAAGAAAAAAATCAAATCTTGAAATAGAATTGGCTTAAAATATTTATTTAATTTATTGCTTTTTTAAATAATTTTCATGCGTGAACTTTTTAAAATCTATCTGAAAATTGACATTTAAGTGCTAGTATAATGTAAAGTAACATTTACAGGAATATAAATTAAGTAGGCGAAACTAAGGAGAAACTACCCAGGTTACCATAATTGTTAATTTAACGTATCATTTTGGTGAAATTTCTTTTATCTTTCTATTATCAAAAAATAAGCAGTTTTTTTTTCTTGACACTTTCAGCTGCAAGTAATTTTCTTTTTGCAATCCCTGTCAGCACAAACACGTCCTAAAAACATCCTAAAGATGTCATATTTAGAACAAGCTGATATCCTGAGGATCGAAGAAATGGTCCTGTCAACAGTTACAGGATATCCCCTGGGTTTCAAAATGCCATACCTGTGAACATCCTACGGATGACTTTTTATGATCATCCGAGGCCCACTACAGACATCCTTACAACTTATGGTACCATCCACAACAACTTATGACACGCTTGCTGGCACATTTAACAATATTATTTTTGTAGGGCGTTTGTTGATATTATAGATCAAGGGTACACGAAATCGATTAATTTTGATGAGGTGCACATGTCTAAATTTGATTAGTTAGAGAACCAAGAATTTTAATTGCTGCTTAGTAAATACCAATCCAGTTAAATATAGACTTATAAATTTATTAAGTAAAGAAGAGTTTTGAAAAGTATCGAAAACGAAAGAATATTATTAGACAATTCCTCTTAACTTTTGAAAAAATAATTTAGGCATAAGCAATATGAAATAGGGGAGTAAAATTAAGATTTATTGGGAATTAACAAATATGAAATTTATTCAAATCTAACTAATATAATTACTTTGTATGCTATTAATATTAATATTAGTATTAATTACGATAGATTATGAAGGAGTTTTTGAAGATGTTTTGAAAATGTCATATTACAAGAGGTTGCATTATAAGTAGACATAACAACTTTCCTTTTCTACATTCTTCTATATGCATAACAAGGAAGAATTGGAACCGCAAAAAATTAAATTTTGTGTACAACAATTTATTATATATGGAAAATTTCTAAATGTATGTGACACAATTTCTGTGGCCTCTGAACCTAAAAAATTAATGTATGGTAGTTCATCAAACTTAATAGTCTGTTTGTTTTTTACATAAATTTGTTCTGAATAGGTTTAGTTATATATCGCTCCGCCGGTGACGCTTTTATGTTGTTTTTTTATAAACCCTTTAATGCCCATTTTAATGCGTGTGCCCCATGAAATGGCTAAAATCAGGAAGTACAGGGTTCTAAATTTACTTAATTTCATAAAAAAGTAAAATATCACAGTTCAGTAATTATTGTGGTAGCTGAATGGAATTTTTATTGCTTTACTTGTCAGATAACGGAGAAAAAGTTTCTAAGAATAAATTTCAGGATTTGAAAAGGTATAAAAGTGTAAATGCCATATTTTAATGAGCGTTAACGACATTTTGCAAAATTAATATACCCGACTAAGAAAAAGGTTCCGTTACTCAACTTTAGTTTCTATTTTTATTCCCAGTTTGTTAAGGTTAAGTTAAAATAAATCGGTGAATTGGATTCCCGGTTTAATTCAAATTTAAGGCCTTAACTCGTTAGGCGCCACGTCAGTCATTGGTGACTGACACTGAACTTGCCGTTTAGAATGCGCAATTCACCGATGACTGACGGTCTAAAATATGATATAAAATTTAAAAAATATACAGTCGAGCCTCGTTATCCCGACACTCTAATGACCAGAAAAAAGTGCCGTCATAAGCGGAGTGTCGTGGTAACCGGGGTTGGAGAAAAATATGTTTATAATAAGCTGTATTTTTAATTAATTAATGATAATTTTTAATTCATAACTATTCTTGAAGTTTTAAGCAATAAAACGTTATTACACACAAAACACAAAAACAAAATTGAAAATAATAAAAATCAGCTTTATGATGGCTTTTTCTTATTGTTACAAGAAATATTGAGGAATGAAGGTTTGCTTGTCCCTAGATGTGCTTCCTACAATTATTTTTTTCAATATTATACAATGAATTGAAATTAATATTCATTGTTTCAGGAATAGATGTTTGATAATTTCTCATCGTTTCAATGCAATGCAATGCTTCGGTTTTAGTCGGATGAAAAACGCCGTGTAACCACAAGGAAGAGCCACCTGACCAGAATAAAAAGACCGCGAGTAGACTGAAACGTCTGTCTGGAGCTTAAGTGGGTCATTCATACTGTGTGGGTTTATTTATTCAAATAAAGGATTGAAGTAAAATTTCTCATTTATCTCAATGGGTCTTTTAAGACATTTTTGTGAAAAGTTTGGCTAAGACATTTCTTACCGCTTATTTCCGGACTTATAAGATGGATTATGAAAAATAGACCATTTTCCTAAGTTGTCGGGATATCCGGGGTTGAAAATTATTCAACGACGTAAAATCCGGAGTTTACTTACATTATAATCATATACAGAAAATCGGGACTTTGAAAAACTGACGTGATAAGCGGAGTGACGTGAAAACCGTGTGTCGGGATAACGAGATCCGACTGTATATTGTTTTAAGTAATTACTGAAACTTTATTTAAAATTGACTTACCTTTTCTTTATTACATGACTATACTTTCTTAAAAATTACTTAAAACATTGTAAATTTTTCAGCTTCAGTGTCAGCCACCGTGGTACTCAACCTGGTAACCTGCCGTTCATGTTTGCGAAGTATTACTCCATTACGGATATTTTTGTTTAGTTCCCTTGCACATGCTTACCGTAAGAAGTTCAATTCTTCAATTCAATCCCATAGATGTCGAGAGATGTTCCTATGGAGTTCGTGGATATCACAGTACAACCATCTGTTCCTCCTTTTACAGCAGTATCAAATCAGCAATAATTCATATTAAAACCAAAGAAAATATGAAGTTTTAGATGATTCTGCTCAAAGTTTAACGAATTAAAGCGATAAAAACATTTGTGTAAAATACACAGAAACTGCAGTGTAAGTATATTCGAATCGTATTCAGGACATGACAAAAAGTATAAATCCTACAGTTGAATATTTTCAGAAATCCAATTCATTATTCTTATTAATATACAGGAAGTTTCAACACAGCGGTTACAAAGTTTCGGAAGAGATAGAGTACACCTTTACAATGGGAAATCACATAGCAATGCATGGTCGGAAACGCTTTCCTGGCGCGGTAGTGACGACACAAAACACAAGAAAGCAAGGTCACGAACAGGGTGAGAAAACATGTTTATTTTTCTTAGTAAAACAAAAAACTAAGGAATGAGAACAAAAAGAGAGTCATCGGTCGTCATCAAAGAAGATGTTCGAAATTAAGACACCCGGCCGTGATGCAAACCTCACATCTCCGGCGCATGGAAGATCTAATGTTTTCGAAAATACCAGGCGTGTGCCGAGATTCCCCAGCAGCTGCCACAATGTGTGCAACAAGTTCCTCAGCACTGTTCAGCATTATTTCAGCATTTTTACTGTACTAAAATAGTTCCCTTGCCCCTGCTTGCCATAAGAAGTTGAATTCGTCAATTTAATCCCATAGATGTCGAGAGATGTTCTTACACAGTTCGTGAAAATCACAGTAGAAACTCCTGTTCCACCTTTTACAACAATATCTCAACAGCCATCGTTTATATCAAAACCAAAGCAAATATGAAGTTTTAGAAGATATCGCACAAAGTTTAAAGAATTAAAGCTATAAAAACATTTCTGTAAAACACACAGAGACTGCAGTGTAAGTATAGACGAGTCGTATTCAGGAAACATGACAAAAAGTATAAATCCAAAAGTTGAATATTTTCAGAAATCCAGTTCATTATTCTTATGAATATAGAGGAAGTTTCGGCACAGCGGATACAAAGTTTCGGAAGAGATAGACTACATCAACACTGTAAAAAAAATTCTGTGAAAGTGACTGGAAAAAACTGTCAGTTTTGGCGCCAGTAAAAACCCGTTTAATTTACAGAAAAAAAGCTGTAAATTTAAATTTTTTTCTGTAAAAAATACAGATTTCTTCTGCAGAAATTACAAGATTCAGTTTCTTTTACAGAAAAAACCGTTTTCTTCAAAACAGTTTTTTTTCTATAAAAAATAAAATTATTTTCTGCAAAAATTACAGATGTTTTTTTATAGTGTAGACGATGGGAAATCACATAGGACGGAAATACACATAATCACGGTCGGAAACGTTTTCCTGGCGCGGTAATGTAGACACAAAACAGAAGAAAGCAAGGACACGAACAGGGTGAGAAAACATGTTTATTTTTCTTGGTAAAACAAACAACTAAGGAATAAGAACAAAAAGGGAATCATCGGTTGTCATCAAAGAAGTTTTTCGAAGTCTGCAACACCGGGCTGTGATGCAGACCTCACATCTCCTGCGCATTGAAGATCTTATGTTCTCGAAAATGCCAGGCGTGTACTGGGATTCCCCAACAGCTGCCACACTGAGTGCAACAAGTTCCTCAGCACTGTCCAATATTGTTCAATCATTCTTACCGTGCTAAAAATAAGAAACGTGTTTTCTCAACATGTTCATGTCCTTCCTTTCTTGTGTTTTGTGTCTTCCCCACCGCGCCAGAAAAGTGTTTCCGTCAATGCATTTCTATGTGGTTTCCCATCGTCTAGATATACTCCATCTCTCCTGCAACTTTGTAACCGCTGTGCTGAAACACCCTGTAAAAGTAAGTAAAAAATAATATTATTAAAAATAAACAAAAACCTGTGCGTATTCTAATTTTCATAACATTCAACTCTTATTTAGCAAAATTTGCAAAATATTAAGTATTCTAAGAAACAAAACATTGTTTATAAAGTAAATACAAATTGCACAGGAATTAAGGCTTATAAATTCAATTTAAATGAAAAGTTTCAGTATGAAATCGAATTACAGACAAAAAGCTACCATAAAATACTAAATGTTGTTTCTTTTTTAAACAAAAAATACTAAAGCTATGTAGAGGCATAATATCCTTTCTTGCTCCAAAGAATATGCATTGTCTATTATAATGTACTTTGTTTTTCTTTTCATAAAACTTAAATCCTCGAATAATATAACTTAACTTTCTAAGTGGGATATTTAAGAAAGAACATACAGTATTAAGTTTGTACGCTTACTTATATCGTTTTGGCCGGGGTTCCCCAGAATCTGCCACAATGGGTGCAACAAGTTCCTCAACACTGTCCAGCATTCTTTCAGCATTTTTACTGTCCTAAAAATCAGAAACATGTTTCCTATCTTTTTTTTTTGTGTTGTCACTACCGCACCAGTAAAGCGTTTCCGTACATGCAATGATGTGTAATTCCCCGTCGTCTAGGTGTACTCCATCTCTCCTGCAACTTTGTAACCGCTGCGCTGAAACACCCTGTAGAAGTAAAAAAAAAATAATATTATTATTAAAATTAAAGGAAAACCTCTGTGTATTCTAATTTTCATAGCATTCAACTTTTATATAGCAAAATTCGCAAAACTTTAAGTATTCTAAGAAACAGAACATTGTTTATATCATAAATAATAATTGTATTGGAAAAGGAATTACGGCTTATAAATTCAATTTAAATGAAAAGTTTAAGTATGAAATCGAATTACAGACAAAAAGCTACCATAAAATACTAAATGTTGTTTCTTTTTTAAACAAAAAATACTAAAGCTATGTAGAGGCATAATATCCTTTCTTGCTCCAAAGAATATGCATTGTCTATTATAATGTAGTTTGTTTTTCTTTTCATAAAACTTAAATCCTCGAATAAAATAACTTAACTTTCTAAGTGGGATATTTAAGAAAGAACATACAGACCATTTCTTGTTTATCTTAGACCTTAATCGATCCCAAATGGTTTACATACATAATCTTGTTTTTTCCCTTTTATGAAATTACAATAAAAATATAAAAATTTCAAAATGTTGTTCTGCAATATCAAGATCCCTAGATAAATCTCAACATGGTTTTCCCTTTATAATAGTATAAATTTTTATCGTATTTTCTTTTGTTTATGTCACTTTGATATTTTTTTATTCAAAAAGTAATTTTGTAATTCAGCTGAACTTGAAATAACAGTAATTTAGATATAAATAAATGTAATTGTCTGTATTCTTAATTAGTTAACTTTATTTGTCATAAAATTACTTTTTTCTCCTACGCTGTAAAAAAAAACATATGTTTCTTAATCCTGAAAAATTTAAGTATGAACGAAAATACACAATAACCGAGTTACCTCTGATTTCGAAAAGAGTTCATAACTACTATGTTCATAAACTAGTCAATTAAGTCAACAACTAAAACAGACAAACTAGTCAACTAAGGGTTCATAACTAAGGATTTTTATAGAAATATCAGAAACCAAAATGTTTTCGGTTTTAAAGAAGACGTTATAATAACAAAGTTCCTTTTGCAGTATACATACATTTAACGTTTAATTTAAATCTTTTAAAAGACTAAATAAAATACATAAAGTAAGATAGACTTGAATACACTTTAAAATACCATTTATAAAAAAAAATTAAAATACTAAAACCATTAAAAATACATTTAGTAGACGTTTCGCCAAGCAACCGCAAGTCCTCATCAGTACAATTAAACTGTTGTAAAACAAACAACAGAACAAATCAAGTACAGTTAAATTTATTTTTTGAGGGCAGTCATAATTGAAGAGCACGTATTTGAACGTCTCTACAAGGTCAACTATTTAGGAATATTTAAAAGAACGTTTGTATTTATACTGCTTAGAGTACGCGGAGGTGGGTTATGCAATAACAAATTAGTTCAATATTTTAACGATAGGAGGCGATCTTTTTAAATAACAACTCATTTTAAATCCATATTTGATTTTTCTAAAGACGTTTTCATTATAATGTATAAATAAATCTTCTAAAATATGCTTAACATGCCTTCATGTCCAATCACATGCTGTAGACGCAAAATAGTGTGATCTGCTGTAGCAGAATGATCGATTTTGTGTTCTACAATGAAAACATCTTTATAAAAATCATATATGGATTAATAATTAGTTGTTTTGTAAATATTTTCTAAAACATCGGCACCTATTGGTAAAATATTGAACTTATTTGTTAAGTAACTTATTTCCGCAAATTCTAAACAGTATAAATACAAAAGCTTTTTTTTTACATATTCCTAATAGATAAGTATTTTAGCCTATAACACATGCATTTAACAAAATTGTACTGAAAGGATAGAAAGTGGCTCGGTTTGTGTAGTTTCGAATATAGCAAGAAAACTGCCGTAGAAATTTTAAATAATAAAACACATTTTAAGGGATATCAAAAGTTTTCTAATGGAAAATTCACTGCAAGAAGCATATTTTTATTTATTTTGTCATTTTTCACAAAGCTAATGCTCCAATCTAATTATCTAATATCGTAACATAACTAAATAAAAAGAAACGCCTTTGCTTTTGTTCCAGGGTTTTTTATGATACAAAACAGACATATATATGCGACATATATTTTATTAAAATAACAGTTAAATAAATTTTTAAATAAGATCAATAATCAATTACAGTTAACTATCTCTTTCGAAATTATTTTCTACATGAAAACAATCAATAAGCAAATTTTCTTCAATTTGTTATAAACTTAAGAAAATATTATAGACGTCGGGTATTTTTTCATTATTAAAATATCTTGTTTCTAAACAATGCTTCCTGTTAGACATAATTAATTTAGATCACAAATAGCTTTTTAAATTACGCAGATGTTATGTTAAAAAGTAATTTCGTTAAAGTATTTTTAAAAATATATTAAAAAAAATAAATATAGTATACTTAATTTAAACGGAAAGTACGCTATTTTTATGTTTAATTACGTTATGTGTAATAATGAGAACGAATTTCTATACTCAATTAATATCTCATTATTTTCGTTTACTTAGCTTACACAGACTAATTAAAAGGAGATTTTACACGCAAAATAAGCTTGTTTTAAATTAGTTTTAAATGTAGTTTAGCAACAAATGTGCTTTGCTTCCCACGGTGTAATTTAGAAAGTCGTTTTGACATAAACTTAAAATTAAATCTTGTGTAACTCTTACATTTATCACGTTGTTCACTTATGCTAAAAATTCTACATTAAGTCACAATTTTTGTTATAGTTAAATTATCTATACTTAAAAGTTATGTTCATTTCCCCCATAATAGCAAAAATCAAAGGGAACATAAAATACATTTTAATCTCCAAAATATCCCAGTAAGAAACGGAAATGGATATTAGACTGCGTCAGGTCTCTGACGTTTATGTGACGAACTTTTAATTAAAATTACTGTTAATTAATTATATTTTCTTTATGTATTGTATTCATCTGTATATCATTATATGTGTGCTTGAGTTATTGGAACATTTTTCTTACCTAAATGTTGAAAATGAGTACCAATGTATTCATATTTGTATTATTTGGAAAAACTTTATTGTGAAAAAGGAAATATCAAAAGATGATCTTGTGTATATCGGAATGTGGAGAGAAATAGGGAGCTAGTTAGTCAGAAGCAAGGATGATGAGAGAAAGATAATTTCCTGTGATGGTTTGTCAGTTTACATGCAGGGAGAAAGCAGATGGAGTTCGGTTGTGAAGATACCGGTCGAATACTAAATTAAGAGTGAGAAATAAGAAAGTAGAAAGGAGAGTTCAGTCTTAGGTTGTAAGTGATACATGCAATTTTATAAAAGTTAATTACTCGTATTGTGGGTAGGAGTACTTTTCTAGTGAAGAGTACATATGTGCGAGAGTTCGAGAAAGACCTGTGTGGTTATCCAACTGAATAAGTCTAGCTAAGTATGGTTTGCCAGAGACGAGGACAGTGAACATTTTTAATAATATAACCTAGTACGTAGATAATATTTTAACAGGTAACTACGAGGGTGGTTCAATAATTATTGTCCCGAGTGCGTATAAAATATTTGTACTGCGATGGTTGATGAGGATTATTGAAGCCTAATGTCTTCAGAACTGTAGCTTCTATATTAACATATTTGTTTTAGTTTTTGGTGAGATAGGCCGCACTAGCTTGAAAGGATGGGGGGATGGAAGTGACGGTGAGATGAGACGTGGCTACTGTCGTTTCGACTCGGGACTATAGTGATGTAGCCACGTTTCATCCACTGTCACAAATATATCATACAACAGCTTCAGATCTGGCCCCCTAAGCTCCAAACCCCCCTTTTAAGCTAAGTGTCACCTCTCAGACCTAAAACTAAACAAATATACGTTAATATAGCAGCTACGGTTCTGAAATTGATCATATAGGCATATAAGACTTTAGACATCAATATTTCACATCAACCATCGCAGTACAAATATTTTATACGCACTCGGGACAAAATTATTGAACCACCCTCGTTATTGTGGGGCAGGATCTGCTTTAAATCTTGTCTAGAAATGAAATTAATATGTTTCGTTATAAATATGTAAGAAACTTGTAGATAACTTTTTTACTCACGTATCAATACCGGTTGTGGCTGTATATAAACTGAAGAGAGTTTTTCTGGAACATACGTTTGGTGGGCTAAAATTTGAATGATGGTTATCATCATATCGGCAGCGAAAGATTACAGGATGTAAATGCCTTTTTTCAATACATGTTAACCCTTTATCCGCTGACGGTACTTATAAGTACCATTAAAAGAACTTGTTATAAAATCCATTTATTTCATCGATTAGTAGAAATATAGTTTAGAATGAGTTATAGATGCGTTATTTTATTTTGTTCCAAAAGCATTAATGGTTACACAAAATAAAAATATTTCTAAAAGGGGGATTTCTTTTGCCTCTGCATCTTTCAGCTTTCTTGGCGTTTTTTTTTTTTTTTTGGGGGGGGGAGGGGGTTTAATTCGGAAATATTTCTATTATTCTATTGTAAGAACATTACATTTGCGCATTTCTTAATTCTACAAAATACTAATAAAAATATTTAAACTAAAAGATTTGAGTGAGGTTATAAATATTGCGCAAAATTCCTATAAATTTAAATTTAGTTAACCCTTCTAAATCCTTCAATCCTTCTAAAATCCTTCTAAAATTTATTAAATGATTATGTAAATCTTCTAATGTAGTTTCAAAAATTAACGAAAAATGCTTTAGGAGATAAAATTTTGATGAATTCATAATTCTATACATAATGGGTTTAAAAAAATAAGCTTAGGGCCTTCATTCATTGAAATTGAACCAAACATTGAAATTTTCAATATTAACATCTAATATTAACATCATATTTGTCTTTATCCTTAAACTTTACCTTGGATTACAAAATGGGAAGAAATTCAGCTTAGAAATTATGAGAGTTTAAAGTTTGAAACTTATAATGTTAAATTCATTCGTAATCATTACAAATGAGATTGAAATGCGCGTAATCTTTTAGAAATAATTCAAAAATTGCTACACAGAATGCGTTGTACTTTTTCTTTCGCATATTTGAAGCTTCTAGCAGTCGATTTCTCTTAAAAAATTATAGTTTGCAACTGATATTTTATTTTCGAAAACTAATTCAACAAATATATATATTAAAAATATTTTCTAAAATACTATAATTTGCTATCTTTTTGTGCCTGAATATTTGTTTTCTGAAATTTGTTGGTCAAATCACTTTAAAATGTTGCAAAATGAATGGGAAAAATACTAAAAAAAATAAGGCTATTTTGGGGGTTTGCACATATGGGTTAACAGAAATCAATTTCTTGAAGATTCAACAATGGAAATCCAAAAATACAGCTCATTCTGTAGAATAGTTTTTGTGTTGTGCCTAAAAAACTAGCCGCATTGCGATCTGTTTTACAACAATTACGAATAAATTTAAAATTAGATGTTCCTAACTTTAAATCTTTATAAATCCTAAACTGCTTGACCGAATAAATTTTCGTTCTGTATCCTAAGATAAAATTTACCGTATTAGTTGAATATGAAATCAAAATTATATGTCGGAAAATATGTCAACGTGATGTATTTTTAGCCGACCATACTAAAATGTTGGCAAATTAAAAGCTTTTTAACGTAAATTGATATTCGCCACCTAGCGCGCACGTTCTGCTTTGCTTTTGAAATACATAGTAAAAATATTACAAATAAAATAAAAGTATAACTGCAAATTAAAAAACTATATCCTATAAAAATGATAAAGTTTGGTAAAATTTCAGTTTGAAGTCGATCCCTAAAAGTCATTTATTGTGTACGATATTATAGTATGTCTGTCATAAATGCATCCTACATACTTCATATACATCGTATATATACATGATATAAAACGTCGTACATCATGCATGAAATTCTATATGCGTTATATATGAGTATAATGTCATATAACTTGTTGACCTATCTCGTTAAAAACCTCGGAAGGCCGCTATAACTGTTTATTTCCCAGCTATTAATTTTTGGATAAAAAATCAGATTATATCTAATTTTCTTAGAACTTAATGTACTAAAAATGGTTTGTAAGAAAAATCTCTTTTTTTGTTTCAAAGAATTTACAGTAACAAATTGATAATAATTTCAAATGTGTTTGGTATTCCAAACTGTATAGTGCGATATCAAATTATTACCCGACTGCCAAGAAGGGTTATGTGTTTCACGCGTATCTGGGTATGTGGATTTCTTTATACCCCCGAAACATCCCAACGGCTGGATGGGTTTTAAAGAATGGGGTCTCTATCGATTCGTCTTAACCGTCCGAGGGTTATAGGCTAGGTTTTGTTTTTATATATTCAAAATGGCGGTAGAGACGAAAATTTTTTTTTACGCACCCTATTTTTTTTTTACACCCAAATTATTACCCGACTGCCAAGAAGGGTTATGTGTTTCACGCGTATCTGGGTATGTGGATTTCTTTATACCCTCGAAACATCCCAACGGCTGGATGGGTTTTAAAGAATGGGGTCTCTATCGATTCGTCTTAACCGTCCGATGGTTATAGGCTGGTTTTGTTTTTATAAATTCAAAATGGCGGCCGAAAAATACAAAATGGCGGTAGAGACGAAAAAAAAATTTTACGCACCCTATCGAGTGGCATATCATTGGATAGGTCTTTCAAAATGAAGACGATGCTTCATTGACTATTTTACAGTCAAAAGCTTCGTTTAAATATTACACAACCTGTAAGTTGTGTAAGTAGGATATCTAGCTTTACTGCAATTCTATCTACATAGCTATTTTATAGGCCTCATCAAAACAGTGTTTATAGATAGGAACTAACAATCAAACACAGCTTAAAAGTCATCAATACAGTAAATAAAAAAATAGGTAAATAATATAAAAAATAGTTTCACACTGATGATCAATAATTAATTAGTTCGCTTTTTACGCAGTCGGGTTTTTTGAATTTTTATATTTAATTTTTACTTGTTTAGATTGATTATTTCATTTGTATAAAGATAAACGATAAATAAATTACAAAACGATATGCAAATAAAATCAGAGAAACATATTTTATGTATTTAAATCAATATTGAAGCGTATTTTTTTAATTATCTGACTCGTTATTTTTTTATATTTTATTTTCTACTTCTAGTGCTTAAATGTTTCATTGTTGCAGCTTCACAGCCAATTGGTCTGTTATAGCAACTGTGATGTAGCACAAAATTAAATCTGTTGATGCTGCAATTCCTATATAGCCTTCGGATAAAGAATATTTTGTCCTTTATTATCTGCGCACTGCTAATTGTAAAATACATTAAATATATTCTTAAATTCATAATCAAGTTTTAAAAATATTAAAATGTTACATTGTCATCAGAACGACGCCTGTGTACACAATTTGTATGATTCTAAACTATCAGGAAATAAGGAAAAATAGATGGCCAGATTCTGTCTTTGTATTATAAGTAACCAAGTTCAGTTAAATGAAAAAGTGTAAAAATCGCGTATGTTTACCACAATAATACTCTTTTTTATCGAATATATATTTTATAAATGTAAAGAATATAAACAAAAAAATTAACAGACGATTTTGATGAAATGACGATGAAATGAACGAACAGTTTGAATGTTAAATGCATCATTTAAATTTATAATATACTTGAAAATTCTTTTTCTTACGAAAAGAAAAATCTTATATCCAATTAGGCACAACATGAACTCTAGAATTTATTAAAAAAAAGTTTGAGTATGAAGCATAAAACTTCACTTCTTCTGTAATAAAACATTAATTATGAAGTAAACAAACTTTGTCGAAAAGAAATTAAGATTTATAAATATAATGTTGAAATAAAAAGTTTTAGTGAGGATTGAATTATAGACATACATGTTGTCAAAAGAATATTCGAGCTTTATTATTATTTTTTAACAATGCTATTTCATAGATTATTATGTAGATAACAGTCAGTATAAAAAAAATGCCCAATAAAAAACAAGTCGGAAATTCTACGTCAATTGCGGCAAATGAGGTTCGTTCGTACAATAACTAGTTTTATAAATATTCAGATCTTGGAGCAATAACTGTTGCACTTCTATGCGAAAATGCATAAATACAAAATTTATTACGATCATATATATTAAATTAAGTCATACGGAAATAATAGGACTCCATCTTAAATAGGAAATCATCACCATGGCAACCTAGAATCCTTACCTATCATGGGATATCCTTCAATTTATTATGTATGATTGGATTTAACAGACTGAAGAAAACTTTTATGAATAGTATTTTAAGTTTTGATTCGATGTTTATAAAATTTGAAATTACCCGACAGAATTCTGCAACGATTCTATACGTTAAATTTCAAACCCTTCGACTGGATAGTTTTTGATCTGTTATATCCGGACGGACAGACAGACGGACGGAAAAGACGACGACTATAGGTGCTACGTATTTATATAATTACGAACGCACCAAAAGATCGACGAATTGTTGCAAAAAAAAAACGATAATAGCCATTAAATAAGGAACACAGTCTTCTTTCAATTTATGTTTAAAAAATGAGGTTAAAGACGTTTTTATATTGAATTTGTACAAAACATACGAAAAATTAATTGTGAAAGCATATTTTGATTTAACGATACAGTTTACCTCCATTTGCAAAACGGGAAGTCATATGCGGTTAACTCGTTTAGGAATTATGATAATTTAAAGTGTGGAACGCATAATATTAAGTTCCCTTTTAATAGCTTCAAAACAGATTGCAATGCAGGAATGAATTATTTGTAAATTTTGATCCCCAAATGTTAAGCTTTAATCAATATTTCGGCACATTTCTGTTAAAAATAAAATTAGTTTCAAATACTATTTTTTTTAATTTTTAAAATTATATTTCCGAAATTAATTGTAACCTATTAGTTTTTCAATAGGAATAGATTTCTAGAAGATTAAACTATACTAATAAAAAATTGTAGATCATTCTGAGAAATAATTTTTGAATAGTTCTTTAAAAACTACTCGCACTGTGATACGTTTTACAAGGTTTACAAGGATTGAAAATAAATTTAACATTACGATGTCCAATCTTTAACTACAACAAAGACTTCTCGTTTTGTATTTGAATGCAAAATATTTCGAAAAATCTCAAAACGCTGACAAAAAACGTTATTCGTATTAATTTTGTACTATTTCAGTATAAGAACGGCCTTCAAAGCTTTTATTTTTGCATAAGTTGAAAGCAGAGATAATTTGTAATTGAATGGCTATTTTCGTTTTCTCTGTGATAATCTAGTCTTTAAATTTTGTGGGGTAAATATACGAGGGTGCATCTATAAGATTTTGCCCTCACATAGAAATAATTGAGTGAAATTTATGAAATTCCTACATTGTATTAGTTCTTTTCTATAGCGTCATCGTGCACAGTAACCCATTTCTGCAAACGGTATTTCAAAGAGAGTTGGGAGGATGTATTCCAGGAGGCGCGATAGTAGACCCAAAGGGGGCCATTTTTGTTATACCGATCCTTACATCTGACATATTGTTGGAAAGGCCTGTGACCAGTTATTCATGCTATGCATCTCCCGAGCACCTCTCCCCAAATTAGTCTTCGTTATAACTATTATAAATAGGTATAACAACTTTTCTTTTCTACATTCTTCTATATGCACAAGAAGGAAGAATTGGAATCGTAAAAATTTAAATTTCGTGATTATTTATGGAAATTTTCTAAATGTATATGACACAATTTCTGTGGCTTCTATAACTCAAACGCTAATGTATAATAGTTTATCAAACTTCATATTCAGTTTGATTTTGACATAAATTGGTGCTGAATAGGTTTAGTTATATATAGCTCCGCTGGTGACGCTTTTATGCTGCGTTTTTAAAAGAACTTTAGTGTCCATTTTAATGCGTAAAACTAGCTATGGAATAGCTAAAAAGAGAAAGAACATGGTTGTAAAGATACGTAATTTCATAAAAAATAAAATATCACAGTATAGCAAGTATTGTGGTAGATGAATGGAATTTTTACTGCTTTTTATGTCAGACAATGGAGAAAAAGTTTCTAAGCATAAATTTCAGAGTTTGACACCGTATAAATGTGTAAATTTCATAATTTAATAAGCGCTAACTGCAATTTGCAAAACCAATACAATGTTTAGAAGCTATACCCGATTAAGAGATACGTTCAGTTATTCAACTTTAATTTCGTTTTTTATACCCAGTTTGTTAAGGTTGAGTTAATGGTGAATTGGATTTCCGGTTTAACTCGAATTTAATCCCTTAACCTGCCGTTGAGGTTCGTGGAGAATTACTCGATTACAGATCTTGTCGTTTAGTTCCCTTGCACAACCTTGCCATAAGAAGTTCAATTCTTCAATTCAATCAAATAGATGTCGAGAGATGTTCTTACGGAGTTCGTGAAAATCACAGTAGAGCCATCTGTTCGTCCTTTTACATCAGTATCTAATCAGGAATAATTCATATCAAAACCAAAGAAAATATAAAGTTATTGAAGATTCCGCTCACTGTTTAATTAATTAAAGCGATGACTGCACTGTTAAAAATATCGTGAAAAATTACCTCTTTTTTTAAAGGCTATCTATTTTTTGACCAATGAGAACGCTGCATAAACACCTATAGTGCGTTCTCATTGGTCAGAAAATAGATAGCTTTTAAAAACAGAGGTAATTTTTCATGATATTTTTAACAGTTTGCAGTGTAAGTATAGACGAATCGTATTCAGGACGTGACAAAAAGTATAAATCCAACGGTTGAATATTTTCAGAAATCCAATTCATTATTCTTATGAATATACAGGAAGTTTCAGCACAGCGGTTACAAAGTTTCGGAAGTGATAGACTACACCTAGATGATGGGAAATCACGTAACAAT
Organism: Maratus speciosus; assembly: GCA_963932465.1. NCBI lineage: Eukaryota > Metazoa > Arthropoda > Arachnida > Araneae > Salticidae > Maratus > Maratus speciosus. The sequence continues at coordinate 33,282,341 of OZ010791.1, read as the reverse complement.
GCACGGTCGGAAACGCTTTCCTGGCGCGGTAGGGACGACACAATATACAAGAAGGCAGGGACACGAACAGGGTGAGAAAACATGTTTATTCTTCTCAGTACAGAGAAAAACTAAGAAATACGAACACAAAGATAGTCATCGGTCGTCATAAAAGAAGCTTTTAGAAATTACAACCCCGGACCCTCACATCTCCGGAGCATGGAAGATCTAATGGTCTCGAAAATACCAGACGTGTGCCGAGATTCCCAACAGTTGCCACAACGAGTGTAACAAGTTCCTCAGCACTGTTCAGCATTATTTCAGCATTTTTACTGTACTAAAATAGTTCCCTTGCCCCTGCTTGCCATAGGAAGACGAATTCTTCAATTCAATCCCATAGATGTCGAGAGATGTTCTTACAGGGTTCGCTAACATCACCTGTTCGTCATTTTTTATCAATATCTAATCAGAAATAATTCATATCAAAATCAAAGCAAATATAAAGTTGTAGAAGATTCCGCTCAAAGTTTAATGAATTAAAGCTATAAAAACATTTGTATAAAACACACAGAGACTGCAGTGTAAGTATAGACGAATCGTATTCAGGAAATTACAAAAAGCATAATTCCAAAAGTTGAATATTTTCAGAAATCCAGTTCATTATTCTTATGAATACAGAGGAAGTTTCGGTACAGCGGATAAACAAGTTTCGGAATAGATAGAGTACTCCTAGACGATGCGAAATCACATAGCAATGCATGGTCGGAAACGCTTCCCAGGCGCGGTAGTGACGACACAAAATACAAGAAAGCAAGGACAAGAAACAGGTTGAGAAAACCTGTTTATTATTCTTATCACAGCAAAAAACTAAGGAGTAAGAACATAAAGAGAGTCATCGGGCGTCATAAAAGAAGCTGTTCGATAATACGACCCCGGACCATGATGCAGGCCTCACATCTCCCGCACATGGAAGATCTAATGTTTTCGAAAATACCCGGCGTGTGCCGGGATCAAAGCGATATAAGTAAGCGTCCTACCTTAAATGGGAAAGGTAACCGCAAAATTAAAGGCGCAGTCCCATCAATCAAGGTCGCACGCCACGTAGTGGACGGGGTTAAACTACAGGGAGATGCATAACTGTTTTCTTACTTCACACCACTAAAATTGTATAAAGTTTTTTTCACCTTAATTAATAGCTGAAATATCTCTGACAAAGCGAAGAAAACTTCGTGGTGTCAAGCGCATCTGGACGCCCCTCTCGCTATGCCATTATTTTGCTATAAATGTGGTAAACAAAATTCAATTCCATGAGTGACTAAAGATTTAGAAAATATGTGCAGATGGTAGATATCCTCTTATATATGACGTCACTAAAAGCCCGCGTATGTGGATTATCACCCCGTCCACAAGATGGTGCAACTGTGTTAATTGTTGTTCGCCCGGTTCCAGTATTAAGTTTGTACACTTACTTATATCGCTTTGGCCGGGCTCCCCAGAATCTGCCACAATGGGTGCAACAAGTTCCTCAACACTGTCCAGCATTCTTTCAGCATTTTTACTGTCCTAAAAATCAGAAACATGTTTCCTATCTTTTTTTTTGTGTTGTCACTACCGCACCAGTAAAGCGTTTCCGTACATGCTATGATGCGTAATTCCCCATCGTCTAGGTGTACTCCATCTCTCCTGCAACTTTGTAACCGCTGCGCTGAAACACCCTGTAGAAGTAAAAAAATAATAATATTATTATTAAAATTAAAGGAAAACTTCTCTGTATTCTAATTTTCATACCATTCAACTTTTATATAGCAAAATTCGCAAAACTTTAAGTATTCTAAGAAACAGAACATTGTTTATATCATAAATAATAATTGTATTGGAAAAGGAATTAAGTCTTATAAATTCAATTTAAATGTAAAGTTTAAGTATGAAATCGAATTACAGACAAAAAAGCTACCATAAAATACTAAAGAAATGTTGCTTCTTTTGTAAGCAAAAAACACTAAAGCTATGTAGAGACATAATATACTTTCTTGCTCCAAAGAATATGCATTGTCTATTATAATATACTTTATTTTTCTTTTCATAAAACTTAAATCCTCGAATAATATAACTTAACTTCATAAGAAGGATATTAAGGGAAGAACATAGAGACCATTTCTTGTTTATCCTAGACCTTAATCGATCCCAAATGGTTTACATGCATAATCTTGTTTTTCCCCTTTTATGAAATTACAATAAAATGATAAAATTTTCAAAATGTTGTTCGGCAATATCAAGATCCCTAGATAAATCTTAACATGGTCTTTCCTTTAAAATAGTTAAATCTTTAATGTATTTTTTGTTTATGTCACTTTGACTTGTTTTTATGCAAAAAAGTAATTTTGTAATTCAAATGAACGTGAAATAGCAGTAATCTGGTTATAACTAGATGTAATTGTCTGTATTCTTTATAAGTTAACTTTATTTTTCATAAAATTAATTTTTTCTACTACACTGTAAAAAAATCCCCACATGTTTCTTAATCTAGAAAAATATAATTATGAATGAAAATACACAACAACCGAGTTAGCTATGCAACCGATGTTACCGAGTTAGCTTTCGAAAAGGGTTCATTATATATCGGAACATCAAAAACAAATATATTTTTGGTATTTAAAGAAGCATTTATAATAACAAAGTTCCTTTTGCAATATACATACATTTAACGTTTAATTTGGGACATTTAAGGGACTAAATAAAATAAATAAAGTAAGACAGAATTGAATACAGTTTAAAATCGACCCTTTAGCAGTCGGTGTTCACAAAAAAGGACACCTAATTTTAATTCCAAAGCTGTCAAACGACAACAAGAATATTTAATAAAAATTTCCGTTTACGATTGGGGAAAAAATTCGAAAACTTTTAATAGATTTTTTTATTATGTTTTTCACGAATGTTTGCCTTTTATTTATGTTCAACCCATAATCGTGAGAGTCCTAACCAACGTGAGATACACATATTACGTACACCACGCTACAATACTAAGAAGCTGTAGCGGGTATTACAATAATTCATTTACCTCACGTGCAAACAATTAGAAATATACATATTACGTACGCAGCGCTACAATACTAAGAAGCTCTAGCGGGTGTTATAATTCTTTTGCCTCACAAGCAAATAATAAATAGAGATTATTTAAATGCGCTTAGTTATTACCTTTTTTAAAAAATAAAGAAAAACAGTTTATCGCAAAACATCAAAATTTTTTTTAATTCTATTTATTCCCTTATTCCAAAGATATAGTTTTACCTTCTGCTGCCATAGTAGCATGATAAATTTCAATAAAAAAATTCTTAGTAGTAGAAAAATATTTTTCTAAATCGAATAGTTATTTTTAATTTTGGTTTTCTAACTAAATTCATGAACTCCCGTGCGGAGAACGGGTTAAACAGCTAGTAAAATTTATAAATTGTTTAAGATACTAAAACCATTAAAAATAGATTTAGTAGACATTTCGCCAAGTACCGCAAGTCCTCATCAGTGCAATTAAACTATTGTAAAACAAACAACAGAACAAATTAAGAACAGTTAAAGTTAGAGTTATTTTTTCAGAAATAAACAATATTCACAAGGAATTCAACAGGCTTCATTCAATGTCGGCGATCGTAATTGAGTAAACCAGCCTTCTGGGAAGAATCTAACCTGATAACTGTTGCAACCTTTTTATAAATTATATTTTAAACTGTATGCAAGTCTGTCGTACTTTATTTTATTTAGTCTTTTAAAAGTCCCTTTTGTTGTCATGGATATTCGGACACATTTCCGAGTTGTTTTTAAAGTGTATTATTCCGTTTTTCAAAGCTAGAAGATAAGTTTTTCGTATGCTTTTGATTTCGTATGCTTTTAATTAAACTTTTTGCGTTCTACAAACATGTTTGACGGACAAACATGATTAATTAATAGCATTAACATTAAAATTAATATTATTTTTTGCTCCTGGTTGTGTAACTCCAATTTCGCAGTTGAAAATGTTTAAAAGAGGATGGAGTGCTATCCATTACAGGATTGCTATCCAAAAATCCGATAGTGTTTGGGAAAACTGATTAAGACACTATAAAAAAAAAAAAAAAAACTTGTAACCGGTTCCGAAAATCTATTGGATTTTGTGTTTTCTAAAGTTTAAGAACTTATTTTGAATTCGTGGGCATTTCGGGAGCTATAATTGTATACATTTGTTCGTGATTATATTAGATTTTGATAGACTAAGAAACATTTGTCTTTTTTTTACAGTGTAATTACTGTTAATTATCTATTTTTATCTTACTAAGTACAAAGTTAACTCGAGAAAAGTTGCAGTCTTTCTTCACAACGTTATTTAGTCGCGCTTGGTCTTTTTACCGTCCCCCCCTCCCCCGCATGCAGAAGAAGTAAATAAGAAACATTTTCACTTAATATTCGAACGTTACATTTCAATGAAGTTATAAGTTATGCAGTTTACTCAAATTGTACATTTTATTTACAAGATTTTTAATAATGGGGAAAAGTAAAAGTGAACTGACATTAGGGATCGGTGCGTAGACTTTTCCACCAATTTTAAATTTGCCTGCAAAAATGTACCTGAAGGAAAAACAGAGATGTCTTTTTACTTCACTATGATGGTGGAGAAACATTTAAAGCGAGCTACATGGTAGTTCTCCATTATATTTGTAAGGGGATATGAGTTGGGAGAAGAAAATTTATATGGCAGGCAAAAAGACCGACACGCTACTACTGCCGGATTAACAAAAGATAGGTTACGCAATTCAAAGGGATCTGGACTGAGTTCTACTGCTTGTAGTGAACCGAGATTAAATATGTAGACAATACATGTCATGCGTGGTCTTTTATTAAATAAAAAAATTTATTTCGAAAATTGTTTGCAATGTTGCGCTATTCCATAGATAATGTGCTTTTCACGTCACGAAGCTGCAACATTCAAGTAAAGACGTATTCTTCAACTCGGTGTAGGCAAAGGCTAACAATTATCGCAGAGGTGATAATTCATAACAATATTTAATTCCATACCCATATTATAATTTTTTTTTAATTGCATATAAATTACGAGCAGTATAGCGGTATTAAGAGCAATTTAGCTCAAAGTTTTTCTTACGTTGAGTTGAGTAGACGCGTGAGTAATCGTTAGCGTGAGAGGCATAATTGTATTAGATACGAGGCTAACGAAAAAAAAAAAAAAAGGCTACCGCGGTGCTTTACGGGTATCTTTTTTTACACACCGCCGGAGTCACGTGAAGCTCGAATGCACCAATGCCGGTGTGCGAAAAGAGCATGACGTCACTCCAGCGGTCTGTAAAAAAAAGATATGATGAATACGCCGCAGTAGCCTATCTTTATCGTTAGCCTCGTATTAGATACATGTGGCGTCACAAAGCAGCATATCCGAAGTAAACTCATACTTTACAACTCAGTGTGAGAAGAACATAAGAATTATAACAGAGATTTTAATTAATAATGTAACATAATAGAGGGTTGTATAATTATAGGAACATTACGAGCAATTCAGAGGAATTACGAGCCATATTTAGCGCGATATTTCGCTTACGTTGAATTAAGTTAGTTTGTTGACAAACATACACATAATCTAGCAAAGAAATGTTTCATTTTTCGTTCTTCATTCTATCAAAAGCCACTTATGTCATAATAGTTATCTTTTTTCAAGTTACGAAAGCGAAACTTTTGTGTAGTGTCTTTTTCCTATAAATTTATCTTTAGAAGACATTTCTCCATGCTTTAAAAAAGAAAACAATGCAAATTTCATTTTTACACGAACAAAACTTACCAAGCTATGATATTTATGAATTTTCAGATTTGACATTTCTCCATGCTTTAAAAAAGAAAACAGTGAAATTTACATTTTTACACTACCAAAGCTTACCGAGCTATGATACATATAAATTTTCAAATTTCACATTTGTTTATGCTTAAAAAAAAAAAAAAAAAAAAAAAAAAAAAACAGTGAAAATTTCATTTTTACACGACCAAAACTTACCGAGGTATGATACTTATGAATTTTCAGATTTGACATTTCTCCATGCTTTAAAAAAGAAAACAGTGATAATTTCATTTTTATACGACCAAAACGTACCGAGCTATGATACTTAGGAATTTTCAGATTTGACATTTCTTCATGCTTAAAGAAAAAAAAAAAAAAAAAAAAAAAAAAAAAAACAGTGAAAATTTCATTTTTACACGACCAAAACTTACCGAGCTATGATCCTTATGAATTTTCATATTTGAAATTTCTCCATACTTTACAAAAGAAAACAGAGAAAATTTCATTTTTACACGACCAAAACTTACCGAGCTATGATCCTTATGAATTTTCAGATTTGAAATTTCTCCATACTTAAAAGAAAACAGTGGGAATTTCATTTTTATACGACCAAAACTTACCGAGCTATGATACTTATGAATTTTCACATATTTTAAAAATGTAAAAATGTTTTTAAAATGTTTTTTTTTTCATTTTTATTTCCTGAAAACGGTGAAATTTCTGAAGGTTGAAATCATCATAATTCGATAGCTTTCGGCACGTATAGGACATTTTATACTTTTTTAAAGAAATACTTTCTGTAAGGTTCACGTACTCTTACAATTAAACCGTGTTCTATCTTTAACAATTAGCCTACCCGTGATACACATGTGTACCAAGCTTTGTCAAAGAATGATATCATGAAGGTTAAAAAACAGAATACTGAGGCGCAATAAGTTAGGCTTGAATTTTGAAATAATGTTTTACGACTGCTTTTTTTCTACCCTGTCTCCAATGTATGTATCAAATTGGACAATATTTTTAATTTAAAAAAAATGTCTGCTGTACATTTTTTAAAGGCAAAATATGCTCTGCAGAATATACATATATTATTTATAAAAGCAATTATTCAAAGCAAAAAGAACTAACTCTTTTTTAATTGTCTGATTTTTGATATTTCTTTATACTGTTTTGTATTTTCTTTCTAGTAAAAATCATTTTGTTTTTATTTGCTTAAAACCGTAAAATTATCGTCGAAAGAGACAAGTGAATTTTTTTAGAAATTGCTCTTTTATGTTAATTATGAAAAACAAAATGTAACTTGATTACGAAGTAATACATATTCATAACTTATTTTGTTATGAATAATTTAGATTTTTTTTTGAACGAGTTTCCTATTCCAAAAATATTTAATTACACATCTTGAGGTGGCAATATCTCCTGTTTGAACAGACGACGAAGCACATTGATAAGAATGAAAACCAATAAATCTATAAATATTTACTAAGCTTTTATTGTCGCCTATAAAATAGTCTCTTTTTGTGGCAAAAACTAAAAGCCCTTAGGGTTATAAATCTATCGTTATAAAACCTAAAAAACGTAAATTAAAAAAAAAAATGTCAAAAAAATATCTATTAAAGATTTTAGAACTGAAATCTGCATTCTTTGTTTCTTTTATTCTCATGAAAAATTCATTTCACTTTTTTTTTTCTTGTCAGGAGAAAGAATTATTTCTCGGGCATTTCCAGCTCACCACGTACTGTGAAACTAAATTGGAAATACACAGTGATGGAAAGAAATATTAAGGATTAAAATTTAAATTGCTCTATTTGAAGTACTGAACAATTTGATATAAATTATTTGTTTTACCGAAGGAAATAATCTTAAAATATTTATTATATCAAGCTTTCGTACACACAGGGTGATTCAAAAAAAGTTTACCAAATGACATGGTAAATCAGGCATGCATAATCCCATTAAAATAAAAAAAACCCAGAGGAACATAGGGTCGCAAACCACTTATTTAGTCACAAATACAGGGTTTTTCAACCTAAGGCAATTCGGGTTGACCGGTAATAACTTTCAGAAAATTGAAGTATAATAAAACATTTAACGGAGAGTCTCACGTTTGTTGGAAATGTGATAACACCAAACAAAATTTGCAGAAGTTTGCATTTTACAATGTACTACTTATATTACAAATTTTTATAGTCCAAAAACGGAAACATAACTTTTTTTATTAAAAACAAATCAAGTATGTTTGTTGTATATTTTTTAAAAGCAAAATATGCTACAGAATATACATATATTCATTTATAAAAGCAATTATTCAAAGCAAAAAGAACTAACTTTTTTTTTTAATTTTCTGATTTTTTATCTTTCTTTATACTGTTTCGTATTTACTTTCCAGTAAACTGATTTTGTTTTCATGCGCGTAAAAGCATAAAAGTATCGCCGAAAGAGACACGTGAATTTTTTAGAAATTGCTCTTTTATGTTAATTATGAAAAACAAAATATGACTTGGTTATGATGTAATAAATATTCATAACTTATTTTGTTATGATTAATTTAGGTTTTTTTGAATGAGTTTACTATTCCAAGAATATTTAATTACATAGCTTGAGGTGACAATATCTCCCGTTTGAACAGACAACGCATCACATCGATAAGAATGAAAACCAATAAATCTAGAAAAATTTACTAAGCTTTTATTATTGCCTATAAAATAGTTGTCTTTTTGTGGCAAAAACAGCAAACCCTTAGGGTAATGTCTCAATCGTTATAAAACCTAAATTGAAAAAAAAAAATTCTCAAAAATAATATCTATTAAAGATTTCAGATCTGAAATATACAGTCTTTGTTTCTTTTATTCTCATGAAAAATTCATTTCACTATTGGTTTTTCTTGTCAGGAGAAAGAATTATTTCTCGGGCATTTTCAGCTTACCACGTACTGTGAAACTAAATTGGAAATATACAGTGATGGAAAGAAATATTAAGGATTAAAATTTAAATTGCTCTATTTGAAGTGCTACACAATTTCATGTAAATTATTTGTTCTACCAAAGGAAATAGACTTAAAATCTTTATTATGTCAAGTTTTTGGATATACAGAGTGTCCTAAAAGAGCCCGTACTGATGACATATGTATATATTATTCACAAAAGAACAAAAGTTAAAACGATTACTTTTATGCTAATGATAAAAATAACATTTAACATAACGCATGAAAAATACTGAACTTACATTTCTAATAAATGTTCAAAATATCCAATGCTTTCTGGGGATCAAAACTGAACTTTTTGCGCATGTTTGTAGAAACACGTTATGAGTGACTTCTTGTATCCTTTGAGTAATGGCAATTTTCAGATCATCTATTGTTTGAGTATTATTTGCACAAACTTTTTTCTTTAAATATCCCCACAGAAAAAAGTCCGAGATGCGCAGATAAGGGGGCTGAGCTGTGAAAATATTTTTTAAAATGTGTCTCGATCGCCAAAATATTCTTCCAGCATCTCCATGATTTCATCACTTGTATGGATTGTTGTACCATCTTGTTGGAACAAATAATTTCATTCATTCATTTCTAACAATATACAAAATGTTGGATATTTTCCCTGTATACAAAACTTCCTTCGTGTAGGTTTTTCAGTCCCAATAAAAAGTTCAGTTAAACTGGAATGACGCTAAAATATTAATGGTAAAATATGCTCCATCATCTGCAACAGACTATCTCATTATGTGTATTTAAGAAAATTGTAACAGAACTAAATAAAAGAAACACATTTGTTCATTTTCAATGGTTTTTCAAGATTCGAAACGGGCATACAGTGGTGGGTGGCCAAAATTGTGGATACTTTTAGGTAGCTTTCATTACAAAAAGTAAAACGTTATCTATTGCAGCCGTACAAAGGAAAACACTTCGGGAAATTTTGCTATATTTTTCACCAATCATTACCACTAGATACCAAAACCACCCTCTGTTGAAATACTGACTAATATATATTTGCTATATCTATATATATATTATAGTAATTTTTTAACCGTTTTGGATGAAATGTTTCATATGCATAATACATACTAATGTCTCAACCGAGTTCGTTGGCCAGCTTCATCAGCCATCTTGTTTCAAAATAGCAGCCATTTGAATTTGCTGAACACTTTTGGAATTTTTTACGTTTCTTACTTTCTCTTTAAAATGACCTATGTTGTTAACTTACGCTGTGAGACTTTTTAAAATATCTTTTAATGATTCTAATATTCTGTTTAAAATTATACATAAGTGTTTGCATTTCGTGAAACGTAAGATTTTCTATGAGTATATAATATTGGAAAGCATAAAAAATTTCAAAAATTCAAATAATTCCACATTTCCCACATATTTTCGACAAATGGCTCAGAATAAAAGTAAAAAGAAACTGCAAAAAAAGGAATTTTCGATTTTTGGATCGATTTTTGCTCACATAAAGGTCCACGGTCCCCTTAACTATCTCTTTAGTCATTATTATCTTCATGCAAACAAACAATGTAATTTCCTTAAGGGGTCTTGTACCTTTTAAGCGCGACGAAATGTAACGAAAAACTTCAAAGTGTGAATTAGTCTATCTTCAAAACATTTTTATGTATAAACATGAAAATGTGGATATTGGTTAAACAGATTATGCTTTGTAATATGCTGTCATTAGAAATTTATTAGCCTTTTACAGAATTTGTGGATTGTTGAAATCAAAACAGCTCTTTTTTTTTACTCCATAAGTCATTGCGCGCTTGATATCTTGAAAAAGTACATATGGATTGTCATGAAATTTGGTAAAGATACTAAACATATATGTGTGTTTAAAATGAACTACTCTTAGGCCAAAATTATTTCATTAGCTATATAAAAAATGTAAAAAAAGAAAAAAATGTATTTTTAATGAATGAAAATAGTCATAACTAAAAATATTACCATTGTAAATACTTAAACGTAGTTCATATTAAACACACATATTTGTTTAGTATCTTTACCAAATTTCATGACAATCCATATATACTTTCTCAAGATATCATGCGCAATGACTTCTGGAGTAGAAAAAAGAGCTATTTTGATTTCAACAATACTCAAATTCTGTAAAAGGCTAATAAATTTCTAATGGTAGCATAATACAAAGCACAATCTGTTTAATCAATATCCAAAATTTCATGTTTAGACATAAAAATATTTTGAAGATAGACTAATTCAAACTTTCAAGTTTTTCGTTAATTTTTGACGCATTTAAAAGGTACAAGACCCCTTAAATTATTTGTACCCTTCTGAAAAAGAGATAAACGTTGGATATTTTTTAATTATTAAAATAACTCATTTCTGAACAATAATTCATGTTATACATAATTACCATACATAAAAAATAGCTCTTTAAATTGTTCTGATTTTCTTTTACAAAATAATATACTTAAAGTGTTTTTAAAAATACAATTTAAAAAGTAACTATAGTACAGTTAATTTAAACTGAAAGTAAACTCTTCTTCCCTAGTTGATGAGAATGTATTTCTACACTCGATTAATGTCACATTATTTCCGTTTAGTTAACTTACACAGGCTGATTAAATGGATGATATTGCACGCAAAGTAAGTTCGTTTTAAATTAGTTTTAAATGGAGTTTTAATCGTTTAGAAACAAATCTGTTTTGCTTCCCACGGTGCAATTTAGAAAGTCGTTTTGACGTAAACTTAAAATTAAATCGTGTCTAACTCTTACATTTATGATCCTGTTTGCTTATGCTAAACATTCTATAACTAAGTGATATATATATTTTTTTGTTATTGTTAAATGTTTTGAATTAAAAAGCTATAAAATATTCCCCTCATACCCTTCCCCCCCCCCAAAAAAAAGAAAAAGAGTACACTCCATACATTTTAATTTCCAAATTGTCAAAGTGAAAATGGCAACCACCATTTGAATGGAAATTATATCTTTTATCATTTTAGGTTACAAATTAAACATGCTTAGGGGTCGTCTTCATATTGGAATTGTGTCAATTTGTACTCTGAAATTTTCAATATGAACAACATAATTTTGATATCACATTTCTCTTTTTTGACAAATTTTACCTTAGTATGCCAAACGGGAAATCATTCGGTGAATTAGTTTAGCAATGATAAAGGTTTAAAGTTTCGAATATCCAATTTAAAATTAATTTGTAATCATTCCAAGACAGGTTGCAACGCCGGTTGTCTGTTTGATATAATTCAAAAACTACTTCCGAAAATGAGCTGTGCTTTTGGAATCGGATATTTGATGTTTCTAAGAAATTAATTTATGTTAGATTAATTCATCGTTTACAATTAAGTTTTTGAAAATTAATAATAAAAAAAAAACACTCGAAATAAAATTAAAAAAAAATTCTACTTTGTAATCTTTAATTTAACTGAAATAAATTTCTAGGAGATTTAACCAATTGAATTGACAGCATTATCCACATACATTAGTCATCATTTTGGGATTAACCCCTTCTCGACTGGCGTCACATACGTGAGACGCAATAAAATGTTCCGAACCCTAGATTATAACTAGCAGTAATTTTTAATTAAAAAATTTGATTTATTTCATCAAAGAATTTCTGTGATTCAATTAGGCAAAGTTTTCGATTTTTAAAAACTGGTGATAAAAGGATAAAATTTTCTAATGGACACTTATATACACACGATAGGGTTAAGAATTTTTTTTCTGAAAATAATGCATGTAAATGTCACAAACGAGGGGAGAGTTTAAAATGCATTTGCCGAAGCCATCTGACTGATTGAAGAATATTTCATTACAATCCTTATGAAGAAGGTTTCTTATTAATTGTTACAAAACTCTAGTCGTGTGTTATTTATCATCATCTGGAGGAAAAAGAAAATCTATATTTATCTCAATTCTATTCCCCATAAAATGTGCTCGTTTATTTTACATTTATTGTTTGGCAATATAGATAATTGTTAATTATACTTTACATAAAATGTCGCTGTTACATATTTTAATAAAAATTACCTATTTAACATAGTTGTAATATATTTTATAATTATAATGTCCCCGAGTAGAGAGTCATTGGTAATTTAGTTTTATAAAAATTAATTAAAATTTTCTAACAACGCTTTCTAAAATGCGCTTTAATTCGATAGATTTATTAATAATTTATTTTTTTTCGTATCAGCTTCAATAAAGAGTTTTGAAAACAAATATAAATACAAGTATACCTATGTCTATACAGGTCATACGCAGTGGATCAGAAAAGAATTTAGGACACAAAAAGGATTAAATATTTTGAATGTCCAGTTCATAGTTTGTTTTATATTAATATTGTCTTCTAACATTCGAAGTTGTAGTTTGAAAAGTATACTGAGTTATATTTAATGTTTCTATGATTTATCTCGCAAATTTTACATTATTCTAATTATTATTATTATTATTTATCTATTTTTCATTGAAATATCGACAGAATTTTCACAATTTTTCAAAAATAGGAAAATTAAACAAACATGAATCTTTGAAATAAAAATTTAATAATCGAAGCATTTTTCAGGGGGTTTATTTTTTTTTTATTTATTTCTAAAAACTCTACAGATGCGACATATGTAGTGCCACATATGTTATCTACATATTTTGTTTATGCTTGTCTTTACAATCGAGTAGGTTTTTAATTGATCGTGTCTTATATTCTTGAATGTATGTATAAATCCTTTTATATGTGTTTTCTTACATTTTTGTATCTCGTATAAATAAATTACAGAAATGTAGAATAGTTGTAACCGCATAAAAATGTAAACAGAATCAAGACCTCTGTATATCAAAGAATTATTAAAACGAAAGAATCTAATAATATGAGAGATAAGATAATCTTTGGTTTCAATATATAGATAATAATCATTGTGGAAGAAAATTATTGTAAGATTCTCGTCTGCCGGCAATAATATTTTGAGATTAAATTTGGGCAATCTGAAAATGGATTCTGAAAAAGCTATTACGTTATTTTCAGCATTATATGATGCTATAAACTTGACTACTAGTATTCAGATAACTTATGTATAAATTTAAAAATATTTATTAGCAGAGTATTGGGTTATAATTCTTTTAAAGATTGATTTTTGTGACAATATTTGCATCATTTTATAAGATATAAATTATAAATTCATTTAATTATTATTCAATTTAAATTGCAAAATGAAAATTTATGTCTTAAGACCTGCTACTGTTCGTGACAAAATTTTAACATGTCAGTTTAAAAATTCTTTTGCTATAAAAACAAAATAATTACATAAATCTTTCGTGCATGTTTCTACAACTTACTTCGTTCTGCTCAAAGCATTTACTTTAAAAAAAAGCTCTGCTTTTAAAACACAAAATCAGGAATTTCACACACGTAATTTTGTTAACGTTTTCTCTACATTTGGAAACATTCCTTCAGTTTTTCGAAGTTTAAAATAACTTTTGAGTAAATGAAAATAAGATAATTAAAGCTAAATTATTTAATAGCAAATTTGTAATAATTTAGTAACTTAAAATAGCAAATTTTTAATTTTAAAATAATTAGTAGTTAATAATAACTGATTCAGTAATTTCGACTTTCTAGAAGAATATAAAGTTCTATAATAGGTACATTTAGATTTTTTTTTATCAATATAAATGTATATCCACAGAAATGTACATGAAACAAAAAATTCACAAAACAAAATTTAAATAAAATATATTTATGTTTATCTTTACATGCTTTACAGCCTCTCAACCGGTCGAAAAAATAGTTTTGTTTGTATAAAACTAAGGGGTCTGAATGAATTAATAAATATAAGAACAACTTGCAGTTATAAATTATAAATATAGAACTTAATTGCAAATACTTTCATTTAGTTTAATCTAAGTGTTTCGTGCCATAGCTGAAATGTATCGAACCATTTTGAATCTATTACAGAAATAGCTTACATGTAATAACTAAATTGAAAAACAAAACAAAAAATCAATCGAAAGAGATAAAATTAATTATCCTAGTTCTATTAAGTTTGACACCTTTAAAGGTCAATTGCATTTTATTATTAACACGAGAAAACAGCTTCTTCATCAAAACAGGGAGAACTCATGTTTACACGTTGCAATTTATTAACTTTCAAAAGAGAAGGAAGCTAGATGCTAGAGTGAACTGTAAACGATCCGAGCGATATGAGAACTATTACAGGGCGTTTCTAGGTGCGTTCGTAATTATATAAATACGTAGCACTTTTTTACATAATTACGATATTAATAAATAGTCGTCGTTCGGTCCGTCTTTCCGCATAAAACAGAGCAATAACTACACAACCGAATGGTCTGAAATTTCAAATATATGATTGTTGCAAAATTTTGCCGAGTCATTTCAAATTTTATGAAAATCGGATGTATAGTTAAATTACAGGGACAGTCAAAAGTTTTCCGTTACATTACGGCCAATGGAAAAAATTATTTCAAGTGCATTTTAATGATGTTACAGCCTTTCGAACAGATTGAAATGGATATGCACTTATGAAGTGCACTAAAATATACATTCATACATTCTACAACATGCGGTGCAAAAAATATTTATAAAACTCGTTATAGTAAGAACGCACCACATTTGCTATATTTTACGTGCAATTTCCAACTTGTTTTTGTTGTTTACTGACATCCAACAAAGTATTGTGTATTTAACGAATGTCCACATATAGCTTTTGGACAGATGCTTCGATTTTGAAAATTCTTTATTTGCTGGAATGGGCTCGTCCGGGTGGTTCTTCCAAGTAGTGTTACAATATCAATAAAAATGACAAATTAGTAGTCAGTTATATAAGCAACTTATATAAAAAGGCCAGTCGAACATTGCGAAAATTGTGAGAGATACGGTCGGTGTAAAGATCTCAATTTATGTTGCTCTATAAAATTAATTTATGATAATGGATTTTCCCATTTTTAGATGCGTTTTTAGTTATATAAATGCGTAGCACCTATAGTCTTCATTCCGTCCTGTCTGTCTGTCCGTCCGTCTGCATATAACAGCGCAAAAACTACCCAACCGAATCGTTTGAAATTTAAAATATATAATTATTTCATAATTTTGTAGAGTCATTTCAAATTTTATGAAAATCGGATGTATAGTTTAATTACAGGGCAGTCAAAAGTTTTCCGTTCCGTGACTGCCAATGGAAAAAAATTATTTCAAATGCATAATGTTAGAGCTTTTCGAAAAGAATAAAATTGATATGCGCTTATGAAGTGCACTAAAATATACATTCAGTACAATATGCAGCGCAAAAAATATTTATAAAACTAGTTATAGCGCAAACGCACGTCATTTGCCACGTTTGACGTGCAATTTCCAACTTGTTGTAGTTGAATTGATAGAAATTAAACATAAAAAGAGCAGAAATACTTTTAAAATTTCAAATTGCGAAATTTATATTTTTTTACGTGCCTATTTTTTTGTAGCGGTACTTATTTTAACAAAATAAGTAAGCCGTGTGAGCATTCGAAATAACATAAAAAACATAGTCAAACATAATACTTAAATCGTTACATCTTTTATGTCAGTAAGGTATTTTTTTTAAGGTTATTAAATGTAAACTTTTACATGACCCGTACGTTTTGTACCGGATGTCCCCAAAATGACTGATGGATTGTAAAATTCAATAACTTACAAATGGTGACAGATATTAAAAAAATTCTTACAGGAGAGTTATGTATTATTTCAGGAGATTTTTTTTCTTTTTGGTGTTTGTGATTCTTGATTTTAGTTCAAACTTCAAACAACAGATGGCGCTGACAGCAATAGGTGGTCAGTCCAGACCCAATTTTTGGTACTTCGGGATCCATTCAGTACATTTTAATCTCTTTTTTTTCGCATTGAAGAAGAGAGAGACCGAGTAATCGAGCCGGGATTGATCGGTTATTGCTTGTAGTGCCATCTATCGATGCTATTTGTAACTAAAGCTGAGAATCGCAACATAAAAAATCCTGACATCTTACATGACACTTCTGCAAAAAAAAAAAAAAATCTGCCACCGTTTGCAAGTTATTGAATTTTAAAATTCGTCAGTCCTTTTTGGGACACGCGGTGAGTTATAATTAGAAAAGAATTCCTCATGCTGCAACATGTAAAACGTGTCATTTTTGTACAAAAAATATCTTCCCCAGTAGGATGTTTTACTTTTCAAGAATTACGTATTACTATTTTACCGTTGAAATACGATAAAAAATTATAAAATTCAAAGTAGCATAATTTGGAACATTTTTGTCACAAAAAATGAACTTTTGTTTGTTTAATTTAAGAGGGAGAAAAGGGGGACACTAATCTAAATATATTAACCTCGTAGAGTAATAAAAGCAAGGACAAAAAAACAAAATTGTGTATTTCTCTTCAATGGATTGTTTTCATTCGTCCGCATATCCGGATTTCGTTCTATACCATATGCTGCAAATCTGCTTTCTCACTTTCTCATAAATATTTTAGCATTATGTAAATATTTATGCGCTGTTATGATAAAAGCTTTACGGAATACTTCTTGTGAAAGTGGTGATTTTTGGAGCTTAGCTTTAGGAAACGGTTTGTCATTATTTCCTTCAAAGCTTAGGATAAATTCGCAGATATGAAACACAAAATGATCAGGATTCATTGTTAAGATAAACGATGTGAAAGCCCGAATAATTAAAACATCTGAGATATCTTTTTGGAGTTTTGAATTAAAATTTCACTTTTTTGCATCATACACTGTTAAAAATAAGCAGCAAACTATCTAGTAATTTAACCGCTTTCGTAAATAACGATTATTTGACCATATTGCAAAGATATTATGATCAGATTATTCATTATATTATGGGCACAAAGTCACGATTGATTAAAATTACAGTTAAGTAACTGTTATCTATAAAAAATCTCGAATGAGGGGACAGTTTGCTGCGATGTTTCAACAATAAAGTAATTTTTAGTCTTTAAATTACTGTGTGGTTAGAATGAAAATATTCCGGTTCAGAGCACTGTTAAAAAAATAAGTGACCGTTAGAACATATGTCATGTATGATTAAAATTTCAGAACACCGCCATCACTTTATTTATTGGTTATTTTTTACAGTCATTGCATCCTAAATTTGTCCTGTTCTGAAATGTTTAACATATATATTTCGTATTTTTATGACCAATGACCAAGTGTCACAATGATCTAAATGGTATATCACCGTGATTCAAATTGCACTCCCGCTGAACACATTTTCTTCACATGATGTGGGAAATGAATCTTATTCGTGTAATGGTAAAGCCAATAGGCCATATTCCGTGACCAGTTGCAAACAACCTGCAAATCTGTCACTGTGATTTCACAGTGATGTCTCAAAACGACGATGACATGCTTGCTATAACTAATCTAATGAAATTAAGGGATCATCGTTTGATCTCAGTAGTGACTGGAATTAAGCAATCACAATGCCATTTGAGACTACTGTGACATCATATCGAATGGCTGTGCTATTATGATAATTAATGCAATACTGTTTTCTAAACAGGGATTTTTTAATTTCAACAAAATTGATTATAATTGTAATTTCCTCGTTTCATCAAACACGAAGTGCTGTGAAGTGACGTAATTGCGATTTGAGTGCAAGTAACAAATATCACAGTGATGTCTCAAATCGACGATGACATGCTTGTCATAACTGATCTAATGAAATTAAGGGATCATCTTTTGTTCTTAGTGATTGAATTTCAGCAATCACAATGCTATTTGAGACGACATGTGCTATCATGGTAATTAATGCTCTATTGTGTTCTAAACAGGGATTTTTAAATTTCAACAAAATTGGATATAAGTGAAATTTACTCGTTTCATCAAACATGAAGTGTTGCGAAATGATGTAATTTCGATTTGAATGCAAGTCACAAATATCACAATTATGTCTTAAAACGACGATGACATGCTTGTCATAACTAATCTAATAAAATTAAGGGATCATCCTTTGATCTCAGTAGTGATTGGAATTGAGAAATCTCAATTCTATTTGAGACGATTGTGAAATCATATCGATTGGGTGTGCTATTATGGTAATTACTGCTCTACTGTGTTCTAAACAGGGATTTTTTAATTTTAACAAAATTGGATATAATTGTAATTTACTCGTTTCATTAAACACGAAGTGTTGAGAAGTGACATAATTGCGATTAGAATGCAAGTCACAAATATCACATTAACACCTGTGACACTTTTGTGACGTCGCAGAAAGTCAGTAGTGTTACTGTGACAGTTCTAGCAAATTTTCCAAAATTCTGAAACTTTTCACATGTTATGAAAATTTAACAGTAAAAATAAAATTTTCTTTTAATTTTATTTATGTGCACTGAGGTGTAAATTTATACTTTTGTTTTTATATATTTTGGGTTTAGTTATATTTTTTTCGATTTTTGAGAAACACTTGACGAATGGTTCTTGAATTCCGAGGATTTAAGGGGTCTCAGGACTCTTAAAATAGGAAAAAAAGGGGGAAAAAAGACGATTTTCAACCTTTAATATCTTTAAATGCATATGATATAAAAATACAATTTTTATTGGAATTAAAAGATATACGTATGTTCTTTCACTTCATGTATTTAAAAAATTGCAAAATGCATAATTAGTATTTATAGTGGGCTCCAAATTTTCAGACATTCGTCGAGCAGAAAATTGGTATAACAATTTACGCACAGGATTATAAAATAAATTTTGCAACTAGAATGAAATTTTTTGTGCCTACTTATACATCAGCTTGTAATAATTACCCTGAACTTAAATACATTTGTATTTAAAGCATTTTTATATTTTTAATACTACGTTGTATTTAGCTAATACAAAATTTTGAGAATTTCAACAGTATAATCACCCAACAAAAAAAAATTTTTGAACGATAAAAATGAAATTTTAGGTTCCGTTTATACAGACTAACATGCTACATACGTTTTGAAAATTTCAAGAAAAAATATTCAGGAATGTTTGAGATATCCTGCGAGTTATACTCCAAAACATCATTTGCAGGGCTTAATTTGCGCCGAAGTCCACCGGAGCTCATCTCCGGTACTTCTGTGATTTTAGTAAATATTTAAATACTGGTCGGAATTCACCGGAGCTCATAAATACAGGGCTCCTGAGCCCAGTGCAATAGCGCTTACGAAAAACCTAAGCCTAAATTATCCTTTCCATTCGTACCCATCTCCGAGCTTTTGCATTCTTTTTTATCAAAACACTTATATGTAACGTAATGTGTCACACACTTAGGAGATGGAGATGAAACGGACTCAATTTTTTGGGGCTTGGATTGGCTCAAGCACAAACTTACATTCAAAATTTTATTTATTCATGTATGGAAAAAAAAAACTTTACCTCCTTCAAAATTACGTATTCTATTCTATTTCAAAATCATTTTAATGTTATTTTGATCCGAATGAAGGTAAAACAGAAATCATGATTTTCTATTCTAGTGATATTTGCAAATTTATGTCTTGTATTGAGGGCGGCGACGGATTGATACGGCGCCACTCAAGAGACTAGAATTTTTTTTTTAGTTCGATTTTCTTTTGTGAGAGAAGAATAATTTTTAATTGGCTGTTTTATCTTTTTTTTTATTTATTTAGATACCTAACCTGAAAAGAATATTGTTGGTTTTTAGTCAACGAGCATCAGCTTAGGTTTTGTTTGTTTGAAGTCTTTTGTCTTCTATTGTGTACGAGTATAAAAATCACGTTAGGGATTTTTCAATTGTTATACCACAGAGCGCAGAGTATTAGGGCTCCGATACTTTTTTTGTTAGAAATTAAGCCCTGATCATTTGGAGAAAAATGACTTCAAAGTTTCGGAAACGCTACTTCAGTTTTGAGTGGGTATAATTCTAATAGTAATAACTTCTGTTCTAATGGGAATTTCAAGCAAACAATCATATCAAAATTTTCAGAAAAGATAGAAGTTTAACATCTAAAAAAATTAAAATTAAAAAAATTTTGAAGCTTAAAAAGTCTTGAGACCCCTTAAATAACTTCAATTTACACTTTCGACTAAAGATAGAATTTAAGTGCATTTTATGTGTCTCACAACGAATTGAATAAAAATCCTGTATCATAAAAATCTGGAAAATTGCGTGTAACTTTCACGAGTATTTTTACAGTGTCTGTATATATTTTAGTATGAATGGCTCGTATAAGTAGAGTTTTCTACAAAAATTTGATAAGAAGAGAAGCAACATACTGAATTTTAAAATTATTATTTTATTAATGCTGAAGTATGGTCATTTATATAAAATAATTTTTAACTGTTTAAATAATTGCATATTTTTACATTCATAGTTTCTTTACCTACTAAATACGACAACCTATACGAAATTTGCAATTAAATTCGGGATAATTTTATTCGATAAAAGTTGCATCTTTTCAATGCATATTTTTAATGATTACGGGATAAAATTATAGTAATCGAAACGTTTAAAAAATAAAGAAAATTATCCCACTTAATTATTTTCATTTTTATGATGCTTAAATAAAAATATAGACAGTAAAATGTGATGCTCTAATTCAAGCATTAGAGTTAAAGTTCATAAGTAAGTAGATCTGAAAAGATGAAAATAAGACAGTTTAGATATTAGCCGATGCGCAGTATTTTTTTTTTAAATTATTATTCAGTTTCATACCAGTATTTTCTTGCAGTTACAAGCAATTTGCTGGTCGTTATGAATATTTCCGTTTAAAATCGTGCATAACTGTCTTTCTAAAGCAGAAAAAGCCATACATATAAAATTAGTAACACATTTAATGTAAAGTAAAACTAAAATCAACACACTAAAATCGCATAATAAAATCAATTAATACAGCAGACGTTTCAAGGTTTGTACGTACAAACCCCGCATCATTACAAATACAATTGAGGCTAAAGCTGTTCATTATAAAGGCTCGGAAGGGAAAATAATCAACATTTATAAAATACAGCTTTGGTCTCCATTCACATTTGTACTGATGAGAGATTTATATAGAGATATAAACTAAATTAAGCGATCTTAGTTTGTTATTTTCAGTTTTGTATTTCATTGAATGCCTGATTGCAAATAAATATTTTTAAATTTTGATTCAGACATGTAATGTGCTTAATTATTTTACAATCTATAGAAGTTTCATAAATTTCTTTTTATTTAAATTTAAATATAAATAAACATAATAAATTCGTAAAATAGCCATAATATCTGATTCTCATGAGCAAACTTTGTAGTTTCATAAATTTGATATCCAATGATTTAACTGTATAAACACTTGGGCTTTCTGTTCATGGATTCAGTTTACAACTTTATATAGAGCAATTCCAGAGAAAATTCTCATTTGGTAATAAAATTTATAGTATGTTTAATTTAAGGGTGTGATTGGAAAGATTGATATTTTTATGTTCTATAATAAAATTATAATAAAAAGGCATTTCAAATTACTGTTTACAAACTTAGTTAAGGTAACAATGTGTATAATAATCACTAATAAACAGATCAAGTTAAAAAATGCTATACAAATTGATAAAATATCTTTATTAAGATTGACGATCGTTTCATCGCTCAAACGGCGACCTTTTCAAAACCATTCACGATAGAAAATATTTTCACATAATTTAAAAACAATAGCATAGTAAAGAATGTCACGAGACATGATGCATAACGAAAAACATTGCAAATATAAAATTAAATTAAAATTAAATTAGCTGTTTGCAAGCGTGGATTATTTTTTTTTTCGCATAATTTAAAATCAATAACATGGTAAACAATGTCACGAGACATCATGCATAAGGAAAAACATTGCAAAACATAAAATAAAAATAAAATTAACTTGGTGAACACCGAAGAAGATGGAACAAAGCAGTTTTATATAGGTATGATAAGCAGAAAACTTAATACTAGAATCAAAGAACATATAGCAGACATTAAATACAACAGAAGAACCACAGCTTTGGTCAGATTATACAGCGAAGAACCTTTACAGATCAATTTTAAAAATAGAGAATTAATTTATCCATCAAGCAACGAAGATACGCAACGAAGATATTTGCATGATTAAGTGTCCCTTGATTTACTTAAAATTTGGAAAGAGAGGCTATGTAATTTTCGTAGCAATAGTAAAAATTAATCCACACTCGCAAATAGTCAAGTTAATTTTATTTTTATTTTATGTTTTGCAATGTTTTTCATTATGCATGATGTCTCGTGACATTGTTTACCATGTTATTGTTTTTAAATTATGTGAAAAAAAAATAATCCACACTTGCAAATAGCTAATTTAATTTTAATTTTATTTTATGCTTGCAATGTTTTTCATTATGCATGATGTCTCGAGACATTGTTTACTATGCTATTGTTTTTAAATTATGTGAAAATATTTTCTATCGTGAATGATTTTGAAAATGTCGCCGTTTGGGCGATGAAACGATCGTTAATCTTAATAAAGGTATTTTATCACTTTTTATAGCATTTTTTAACTTAACCATTATTGTCTTTGTAAATTCATAATGTTACACAATAAAAAGTACGCCAGTTACATGTGTAAATGCCATTTTTTCTTGTTTATTGTTCAGAAATTAATTAAACAAGTTACTATTATAATTTATCATTACTTAGTGTTATTGAATATATTAAATGACTTTTTTTAACGGAATAATTTTGATATTTTTACACTTCAATGAAGGCAGAAAAAATGTTTGTCTATTTTATGTTACATTAGTTACAGAATTTTGAAATGCGATTTTTGGGACTAAAAGAAAGATTATAATAATCTGCAGGTATTTGGGTATTAAGTCCTTAGTAAGAAATATTTTAAATCGTAAAAATTTGTTCTAGCTTTATTAGTAAATTTTCTACACAGTTTTGAAAACAAAATTCGATGATCAAGTGTTACGTCAGTTACGATGTAATTGCCCTATGAGTAAACAAACATTAAATGTGACTTATGTTAATTACATTTATTTAATGGTAGAAATAGGTAAGAATGAAAGGTGAATTCTTTTTAGGGAGATGTTAACTGAGTTGAAAATAAATCGCTGGTATAAAAATATTTAGCCAGCTCAACAAATTTTTAATCGCCATACTAAAAAGTTTAATCCCCTATTTTCGACAGTCGAGTAGTTATTTTCAACTTTGCATGGATTTATATATAAATGAGTATTTTTACTTACGGTTTTCGTGAATAGTAATATTTACACATATCACAGTGATGTTCATTTTAATGCAATACTCATATTAAATACAATAAATATTGAACTGAAAACTGCTAAAATGGAAATCAAACTTGAAAATGAATTTATGTATTTAGGTCAATTCAAATGCTTTCAAATTGTTATCTTAAGTCGAAATACTTTTAAAAGAACCTTAATATAAAAGTACATTCTTTGCTTGAAGATATTTTTTGTAAACTAATGATTTTTTTTATTATTTTTATTAGCCCCCGGTATACTATTTCTTTCACCCAGCAAATAATGTGTCGCCTCAAAAAATAACGTTCCGTTGTATAATCTAGCCGTAAAACAAAGCAGATGTATCATTGTACGGAATAATCTCTTCTGCAATTTTTTTAACTTCTAAGCATCGCATATTTTCAATTTTTATACCGTCCTATTGGGGAAAAAATGTTTTTTTTAAATACAATATTGTTTGAAAACTGCATCTGCATTAACTTTTGAGACATTAATTTTTTTGTAGTATTTAGCGCAATTTGTTTAATTTTAGCAACTCAAGTACTCCATTTCAGTAGAATGTAAAGGAATAATAGTTGGGAAAGTAGCAATTATATATTTTTGTTGCTATTTTCTCATAAAAACGGAAAAAAATTTAATTAAAATACGTGCTATTTTCAAAAAAATATAACTGAATAATTTCTGATAAAACATGAAGCTATTATAAACTAAATTTAATTTTAAGTGTCTATATTAATATTACAAACAAAAGAAGGCATATGAATCACGAGATAGCTGATTTTATCGGTCGAATTTCTTGAAAGACTGCATCTCTTTTTTTGGATTTAGCATCTATGCAGTGTAGTGCCCGGTACTGGAACAATAATTGGGTTGTTCCTGGATCGTCATCCAGCGACCATTTATACTCTCCCCCTCGTCCTTTATTTTTTCGTAAGAGTTATGATGCTCGGTGCAAGACATGTCCATACGCTTCTCAGACACAAATTGTCTCAGATCCTAATTATTCAAGTTTTTGTAAAGCATTTAATGTTATTTATAGTATAAAGTGCAACTTATGTAATATGAAAAATATTGGTGAAACATCAGGTCCAATTCATAAACGTATCAATCATCATCGTTCAGACTCTAATAATAACAAAGCAAAAAATATACAATCTACAGCTGAAATTCAACATTTTCATAAACATCAATTTAAAAATACGACAATTGAAATCCTTCAAATTCTAAAAAATAAATCAGAGCGTCTATATATGGAATCATCATATATGAAATATTATAACACAATTTATCCTTATGGACTTAACAGTGAAGTATTTAACAGACCTGTCAAAGTCTTCACATCTATAAATAACAATATTGATTATTCTCCAATTTATCCTACTCTTAATCATAATTTAAATGGTAAAACAACACGTAATAAACGAGGAATGGGTTCATCATTAGTTGTAGTTTCCAAAAAATCTATCACTAAACAAATTAATGATCTTCAAAGAAATTATTTAGCGAATTATAACTGGTTGTTAATTCGAAAAAACATCTTTGCTATTAAAAAGAAACAGATTGTACAACATTTAAATGTATTTCTAAGTAAATCTTTCTCTAAACATTTCTCTGATATTTATTTTGACCTAATTATGACTAGGGTTAATCTTTAAAATATTAATTTACAAAAAAAAACATAAAATTCAGAACATGAATACTCAAATGATAATTACTTTTTCAAATCACATATTTAATAAAATTAATATCAATTCTATAATTAATGATAAAAATTGTTTTTTTCCTATCAATAATCTTCATATATCAAAAACCTTTAAATATCCGATTACAATTGGTAGAAAAATTTTTAACTACAATACATTTTCAAAAAATACATCTGCTGCAAGTAATTTTCCGTGTAACTGCAATGACCCCACTCTAAAAAAATACATAAACAATGATCATGGACATATAATCACTGGAAATCTTGATATTGTTAATGATTTTAAATTGAAACAACTAATGGGTTATGGTACTAAATATAGACTTCCATCTAAATTTAATGTTAAATCTATTATCAAACAGTTTACATATGATATTGATATTTTTATTTATAAAATTTCTATCTCTTATAATAAGCCTATTGAATATTTTAAACAATGGAAAATATTAGTAATTGAAAAATTAACTATGGCTTTAAAAAATAATATTGCTGATTTGGTTTCTATTAATACAAAGCATTTTTTCCAACAAATTACTAAATTACAAAAAAAAACTACGTTATTACATATGTAGACAAATCTCCCAACAATTATGCTATTATATGTAAATCATATTATCACCAACTTCTTACAAATTGTATTTTTTCTAATAAGTCATTTCAAAAAACTAATGAAAATGTAATTGTAAATAATCGTAAAATTCGAAGTTATTATAAACTATTAAATATTTTATCTACTAACTTTAATTATCCATATTTAGTTCTTATTCCCAAATTTCATAAAACTCCAATTGAATTTAGGACTGTAACTATTGGTTGCAATACATATAATAATAAAGCCAATAAACTTCTCTTAAAAATTCTTAATCAATTATATGTACTTACTACAAACAATGATAATACACATTGTATAAAAAATAGCTATCAACTTGTCAATATTTTAAAAAATCTTCATTGTGCTTATAATATAACGACATATGACTTCAAAGATCTTTTTAATAATATAGACCTATTAGATTTACATAAAATTATAAATGCATTATTTAAAAAGTATTATAAAAAACTGGAATTACCATCTAATATAGATATTGCATATTTTAAATCTTTAACTAACTTCATTATATATAATAATTATATATTGCAAGATAACACTTTATATTTACAGCATGTCGGTATATCACAAGGCGGTTGTACTTCCAGTTTACTCTCAGACTTATACTTATATCATTATGAACGTAATTTTACTATTAAAAATCTACATTTATATCGTTATATTGATGACATAATTTTAATTGATACTGATCAATCTGCAATTACTCGATTTCCAGTTGATTATCCCACTAATATGGAATTAACGGAAAACCTTTTATCTAACAATACAATTAACTTCTTAGATCTTAAAATTACAATAAAAGACAACAAAACAATCACAGATTTATATGACAAACGTAAAGAATTTAAATTCAAAGTTAATACATTTACAAATTTTAAATCTTGTCTACATCATTCTGTATTTCGAAATATAATACTTAATCATTTATATAGAATAAAATGTTTATGTTCTTCTCCTCTAATTAACAATAATATTAAAAAACTAATTTATGATGCATTAAATCATGGTTTTCCAAAAAAAATTCATATATTCATTAATATACAATTAGTACTTTTCTTACATGATCTTTTAAAACAAATTAGCACATGCGTAAACAAAATTACAAAAAAATTATAAAATAAAAAAAAATATCTATAAAAAATTAAAAATTGTAAAATAATATAAAACTAGTCGGATGTACCAATCCCAAAACTTTCTTCTATCTCATACATGTTAATACTTCAAAATTCGCTATCACACTGCCAAAATTAAATGACAATCTATGCATCTCATGAGGATTCTAACGATATGAAACTCCGTTCATTAGTTCTTGAGATATGACTATCGTTGAAATCGTCTAAATTCAGCAAAATTCTGCCTAGCAGCGCCACCTATTGGGTGATTTATACCAAATCCTAATCAGCAACAATTTATGTCAACGTCTGACTGAATCTGAAGTTTGGAGAAAATCCGTACATTAGTTTTTGAGATAGAGCAATAGCGAAAATCGTGAAAATTTCTGCATAGCAGCGCCACCTATTGGGTGATTAACACCAAAACCTAATTAACAACAACTTGTGTCAACATACAACTGTGATGTAGCAATCACATTTATTATTTATTTTTTAAATTGTAATGCAGCATTATTATCTCATGTTTTAAACTATTTATTTTCAACGCAAAACATCGTTCAAATCGTTTTTTTTTCTTTCCTTTTTACCACAGTTTTGATTTCAGATTTTCCCCCTCTTCCTGATCTATTTTTAGAACCAGGGTGTGTTGCAAGTGACGTCCACCGCGTCATATTGGGGTGTGTCTTCGCTTGGCGAATTAGAGCTTCATTCTCTCCTTGTAAAGTTTCGTTTCTCTTTTCTCTGTCTTCATACGATTTAATCATAATACGTAAATTTAATTTAACAAATAGATTTAAATCATTTCTGGAAGTAGTTTTGTGGACCCCTTTTATGTAGTATATATATCAATGCAGCCAGTTTTTTAACAGATTTAAAGGATTTACGAAAGTTTTAATATGTATTATTTTTGACAATATGATTTGTCGTTTGAATTTCGGGCCTTAGCGCCTAAATTCAAAGAGCGATGTTCTTCAATAGCTGTATCGCGATATCTAAAAGTTTATCTTCGGTCTCTGGTTTTTTTTTTTAATTTAACGCATATTTGATTTCGGACTTTTTATCATCAAGACCTTCTTTAAAAAATGATTTTAACCAGTAATCATCTTTATCATGGAATTACTTCCAAGTTTTTAATAATTCTACGTGGAATGTCCTTCTGATGTGTACAGTGACCTACTTCTAATTACCTTCCACCTCTCAAGTGAATCAACGAATAAAGAAGATTTTTTATAACTGCTGTCTCTTCAATGTGTCTACTGTTCTCATCATTAAGTAAGAACGTTATATTTACTACTTATTCATCCTTCTTCCTATCTTATTCACGGCAACTTTGTAAATTTACTTCGTCACATTTGGTTTCCGTGACAAAAAAGAACATTTCGGCGTTGTTGCTTTTTGATTACAACGCAATGCCTTAAATAATAACTTAATGACTGTATTTTTTTTTTTTTTTTTTGCCGTATTTTTGACGATTGATGAAATTTTTTAAAGAAGATTTTTGTTCTCAAATAGATGAACTGCTCTTTTAAATGGAATTCTGAAAATGTTTTAGCATTATAATTGCTGTTATTCTTTTTTTGCAATATTTTCTGTTCTTACAAAAAGAAAACGTAATCTTTTTTAATCTTAGAAGAAATTTTGTTCCTGAATGTATTTTCTTTTGCATAAAATTTTGAAGATTTGTTACTTTTATAGAAAAATACTGACGTAAATTCAAATAAATTGTTTTAAAATTATTATTTTTTAATGGAATTTTAAGAAAATTATAATATTCTGCTGTTCTCAAATGGAACATTTTGCTTTTTTAACGGCTGAAGATCGATCAAACATCGTAATAAAATTTTGTTCTCAAGTTCTATTTGCAATACTTATTCCATGATTTTAAATTTTTGAGCATAGTATAATTTAAAAAAAAAAAATTCCTTTACTGGTTTTCATTTTGAGATATGTCTTGACAAAATTATTGCTGTTTTAAATTTTTGAAGAATGAAATATTATTTTAAAAATCAAGAAATTTATTTATTTATTCTCTAATTTATTTATTCTTATGGTGCATTACAAGATATTTATCATAGAAAATCTTTAATGAATTTTGAAATTCCGAAATGAATTCTAAAAATTGTTCTCTGATTTTAAGAACAAATTTATTTAACAAGAGGCTATGGTTTTTATACTTATTCTCATATTGGGTTTTTAAATTTTATTTTATGGCACTTATATATTGAAATAAAATATTTAATGAATTTGAAGATATATTATGAAAATTAAGATATTTATTGAAGCAAATTATTTTTTTCTCCTTGGAATCTGTGATAATTATTGAAGTTTAAATTATTTTACTGAAGTTGTTCTTATCTATTACTTGCAAAGGAGTTGAAGTTCTTCGTGAAATTCGTAGCTGTAATATATCCTGCATGATTTTTTGAAGTCTTCTCTGCTTTTAAATATATCAATTTATAATTTTTGTTCCAAAAAATACCTTCAATAACTTTTTATAAAAAATATATATGTATAACGTGTTCTTGTACCACCTTCTACTTTTATCTCAAGATATTTTTGTCATTTAGTGCACGATTTGACTGCTAATATCGATTTTGGTGTTTGGTGAGTGCAGTGTTCTTTTACTAATTTAAATTTCAAGAACTCTGTTTGTTTTCTACAAACTGTTCTCATCGTAACTCTCAGTGCTTCAATTTTCCAGAATTATGTGGCTTCATCAAAATTTAATGACATATTTTTTTTTTTTTTTTGCTTAAAGAAATTGAAAAAAAATTCATTCTCCTGTATCATCCTCATGACTGAAATAGTTTGGTAAAATTTTACACGACAATAGTTTTACTCATCTTTCTTATTCACATTTGCTTACCTACTGAAGTTGCCTTCAAGAGTGTTGATATTAATCCATTTTTTGAAATGCTTCTCTGGTGTATGGAAATGTTGTACTGAAAATATTATAATACATACCTGCAAAAAAAAATTCTGTTCCTCATTTACAGCAACCAATAAAGATTTGTGCTCCATTTTCGGCTTTGATGTTCCTGGTGAATTCTCAGTAATTTATGTAGTAAAAAATCCATTTATTTCTGATCTTTTCCAGTGTGTTTTTAAAGTTGGTTTTGAAGCTAAATCAGTATATTTACATATTATTTTTTCATAAACAATAGAATTTCCCAGTCAACATTTACTTGTGAGCGGAAAATTTTCATCCTTACGTAGGGGTAAGCGGCAAAGTTTCATCCTCGCATTGGAAATGTTTGACTTCTACATTATACCATATTCCACAAATATTTATAAAATTTACTGTTATTTGATCTACAGGAAATGTTTAAACTCAAGAATGTTTATTTACTTATTGCTGTTAATTATTATCATAGTGCCTTTTCCTTATTTCATAACCCAATTGCATCAAAATTTTTAATCTGCCATATGCCTCACTTTTTTAATTTATGCAAGAAAATTATTTTAAATTGATCATGAAGATATATATATTTTTTTTAAATGAAGAAAATTTTTATTTGCACCTTTTTATACGAAGAAAAGCACAAATTCTTAGTGAACATATTTACCAGCGCATCTTTTTTTGAAGTGTTCGTCAGTGAATCATCAACAATTCTCTAAGAATCATAATTAAAAAGTGCTTCTTCACTACCGATTTTGACTACCGATCTTGTCCTCTACTCATCATGGTGTATGTGCTTATATCATCCTTAAGTGCAGTGTTACTCCTAAATGTACCACCATGCATTGTCTTCTTTTTGCCAGCAGTGTCTACCGATTTTTCCTTCAAGTATATCACCATATTCTGCTAAATGTTCATAATTGGTGATAGTGTTGTTGTGCTAACTGTGCCTTTTTTTTTTCAACAAAATAGAAGTGTTTGAATAGTTCACAGTACTATTCATATCCAGCCATTTGTGGTTTATACCAAGAGCTTCTTTACATCTGTAAAATACACTATTTTTTTTCTCTTTTTCTATGCTGATTATTTGATTATCTCTTGCACAAGATCTCAGAGGTCTCTTATGCACATTGGAGTCTGCTGTATTTTTGTGTTTTGTATAAATGTGTTTACAGAGTTACTGAATGTGTCCACTGGCCATGGTATCATGAAGGATTGTCTGTTTACTCTACAATATTTTTTAAATTTTTGCAGCTCTTTAATTTAATTTCAACTGTTGTTTAAAGTTAATTTAATATATATTTTTTTTTTTACAAGCATAGAAATTTAAATTTTACTATTAAATTATCGAAGGAATTAATCTAAATATTTTTATGGTACACTTGTTTGGTAATTAAAATTTTTTTTTTCCTGATTATGATAATTTTTTTAAAAACTATTATTATGATTAATGAAAATAAAGTCCTAGGTTGTCGGAATATAAGTAAAATATTCTCGACTTTCTCATTGCAATTTATTTTTTATAAATATGCGAAAATTGATTAGTAGAAATGATTTATTTATTCATTTTGAATGTTTCAATATTTATGAGAAAATTGATTAGTAGAAATGATTTATTTATTCATTTTGAATGTTTCAATATATGAGGAAATTGATTAGTAGAAATGACTTGTTCATTTTGAATGTTTCAATATTATGAGAAAATTGATTAGTAGAAATGATTTTTCATTTCGAATGTTTCAATTTATGATTTATTTTCCTAGGCAGTCAGAATATTTAGAGAGGGTACTTCTGACTTTTTGTTGCTTTACTTTTGCAACTTTGTAAATTTTGATTCATAAGTGTACCTTATTTCTAACTTATTGAATTCAAATTTTTTTTTGTGGTCTCTTTCGGCTAAAAAAATTATTTAGCTTTTGGATTTATAAAATTTTAAAATATTAAAAGAGTAATATTTTAATTTATAGAGATCATTTTACACAGGAAGGTGCCTTTCTTTGCCTGTGATTGCAATGGGGCTTATTATTACTATTGTATACTATGTTATGTATACTATTGAAATTTGAATGTACTACTTGATGTATATTCTTTTTCTTTCTCTTTAGGTCACTGTACATTTACGATCCATAAATGTGCAAATGCACTTAAAATTTTTATTATGACTAACTCAAATTTTATTCTACATTCTTTTGCTCCTTGGCTTTTAAAATTTTGTTTTCCCTTTGTTGAAAAAGCTCTTTCAAAATTTACCTTTTTCACCTTTTGGTCATCCAAAATTTTGTTCGGCAAATGGGGGTAATGTGATGTAGCAATCACATTTATTATTTATTTTTTAAATTGTAATGCAGCATTATTATCTCATGTTTTAAACTATTTATTTTCAACGCAAAACATCGTTCAAATCGTTTTTTTTCTTTCCTTTTTACCACAGTTTTGATTTCAGATTTTCCCCCTCTTCCTGATCTATTTTTAGAACCAGGGTGTGTTGCAAGTGACGTCCACCGCGTCATATTGGGGTGTGTCTTCGCTTGGCGAATTAGAGCTTCATTCTCTCCTTGTAAAGTTTCGTTTCTCTTTTCTCTGTCTTCATACGATTTAATCATAATACGTAAATTTAATTTAACAAATAGATTTAAATCATTTCTGGAAGTAGTTTTGTGGACCCCTTTTATGTAGTATATATATCAATGCAGCCAGTTTTTTAACAGATTTAAAGGATTTACGAAAGTTTTAATATGTATTATTTTTGACAATGTGATTTGTCGTTTGAATTTCGGGCCTTAGCGCCTAAATTCAAAGAGCGATGTTCTTCAATAGCTGTATCGCGATATCTAAAAGTTTATCTTCGGTCTCTGGTTTTTTTTTAATTTAACGCATATTTGATTTCGGACTTTTTATCATCAAGACCTTCTTTAAAAAATGATTTTAACCAGTAATCATCTTTATCATGGAATTACTTCCAAGTTTTTAATAATTCTACGTGGAATGTCCTTCTGATGTGTACAGTGACCTACTTCTAATTACCTTCCACCTCTCAAGTGAATCAACGAATAAAGAAGATTTTTTATAACTGCTGTCTCTTCAATGTGTCTACTATTCATCCATTAAGTAAGATTATTCCTTATATTTTTACTGCAAGTCAATCTTATCATCTTAGCTATACGATCACTCTATTCTCGCCACTTAAATTTCTACTGCAACAATCATAATAAAAACTTTCGTCACAACAACTAAATCTGAAGTCAGATGAAAATTGGTCCATTAGTTCTATTGATAGAGCTATTGAGGCAATCGTGGAAAAGGCAGCAGAGAAGCGCCACCTGTTGGGCGATTTACACCAACACCTAATCAGTAGCAAGTCATATCAAGGACTAACTTAATCTGAAGTTTGATGAAAATCCGTGCGTTAGTTCTTAAGATAGAGCTATTGGGGAAATCGTGTAAATCCTGCAAAATTCATCATAACAGCGCCACCTGTTTGGACGATTTACACCAAAACGTAATCATCATCAATTAATATCAAGGACTAACTAAATCTGAAGTTTGATCAAAATCCGTGCATTAGTTCTTGAGATAAAGATATTGCGAAAATCGTGAAAAATGCAGCATCGCAGCGCCACCTGTTGAGCGATTTACACCAAAAACTAATCAGCATCAATTTGTATTAGGCACTAACTGAATATCAATTTTTATTAAATTCCGTGCATTAGTTCTTGAGATAGAGCGCCCACAAAATTTGTGTCACATACACACAGACAGACAGACTCACAGAGTCACAGACAGACATTTTGTAAAAACATGTTTTTTGGAATCTCTGACCCCTAAAACGTGTAAATCCGTCGAAAACCGTATTTCGAAAATTTTCATGAATCCAATACTTTCTTCTTGTAAAGATAGAAGAAAGTAAAAATTATTATAGGCTGGTTGGGTGGGTAGATGTTAGAGTACGGAGGAGGGTGGTGTTGTCTGGATAATACGCAATGGTTAATTATAAAATAAAGGGGGTCTTTTGTATTACTATATTTTGATACGTATTTTATGTGGATGTTGATTTGATATGTTATATGTAATTGGAGAATTTCATTAATAATATAATTAGCTTAATTACTGATTAATCTTACTTACAATCATTTGTTATTAAATTTTAATTTACTAAGGACAATATCATATTAATTAATAATTGTATGTCATTTTTATAGTGATTAATGTACATATAAGTATGTTTAATATAAATATAGTTATACTGTATGTATTAAAATTGGGTAATTATTTTTATTATTATTCCTCTATTCTTTTTAATATTTATCTATTTTCAATTTTTTATCGGTTTAATGTTTTTGAATGTCCCACATTCATACTTTTTGGATTTTTATGGATGTATGAAAATAACCCACACTCCATATTTGTGCTTTTTAAGTAATGGGAATTTAAGTATCATTTAACCTTCTATATAATTCCATATGTTTTTTATTTCCTGTTCATTTTATAATTATCTTATATATAATTGATTTAAAAAATAATTTTTATATTATTTTTAATAATTATTTATATTAATTATTACTGAATTTATTTTGTTTTATAGCATGCTATATATTATCAATGTTCTAGAATTATTTAAATTCTTAGTTTAGTTTAAATAAGTTAGCTAATAGAATATTTTGTATGCTTTTAAATTTTATAAACAATATATTTTTTTTTTAATACATTGTGTGGTTTATATTAGGTTTATAATTATCTATATATAAGGATATGTTTGGTTTTGCTGTTAAAAAAATTATTTACATTCAAATGCTTACAAATATTTATCTTGTGATAGTTGAATAATAAAAGTAATACTAGATGGCAGCACCAAAAATTTGTCTTTTGAAGATAGCTCTAAATTTTAATTTTTCTAGCTCCATTTCAGTTATAATCTACTACACCAGGGGGTAATTTTAGCTAAATTTTGACGATAATGTTAAACAGTTATTAATTAATTTAATACTGCATTTTAAATAATGTAATTATCATCTATTTATTTTATATTATACTAAATGTATTTAAAGAGGTATTTCAAAATTTATTTCAAAATGTATTAACTGCATCCTTTGGTATCAATTACTGTGATTTCTTAAATGTTTTATTCACCTTAATCTTTATGATATTCTAGTAGCCATATGCGTGGATATTTGTAAAATACTGAAATATTAATCGGTATGGTGTTTATTATTTATATTTTATATCCTATAAACATTTAAATAGGTTTTATTGATTCTTCCATTTCATATTTGTTTCTATTCTGTTTTCCTTTTTAATCAATTCACTTGATTTTAATGGTTGTTTGGGCACAGGGGAAAATAATTTTTAGCTTTAGCTTATTTTTCTCACAGAAAACAACCATTTTGCTTATATCATTGAATTCTGTGCCCTTGACAACGTAATTCAATGTATAAGCTTTTCCATTTTTTGTCGGTGTCCACTTTTTTCTTTTTCTTCCATAATAATTCTTATAATAAATTATTATTATTATTTTTTAAATACTTACAGCTTTAATTCATAATATTTGATGGTGGTAGGTTATGTTTAATTAATGGTTATATATATATGTTATATAAAAATTTTACGTTTTTCTATTCATTTAAATTATTCTAAATTGCCGGTCTATTCATTATTTCCTTTTTTTTTTAATACGCTCTATTATTTATTTCTAGCTAAATTCCTATATTTTTTAAACGCGCTATCATAATAATAAATTTATTCCAAAACATAATCTAAACTTTTAATCCCTTCATTAATTTTTATCGCCTACCAAACTGTAAAGTTCTGAACGCGGTTACTTATTTTTCGAATATTTATCAAAGCCATTTTTATTTTTTATTCTATTTCATCTCATTTTCCCGCCTGCGAGGCACCAGCCTTTTCACATCGAAATCATTCCATTAGCGGCGCTGGGATTCTTTCCTGTGGCGTTTCTTGCTCGCTCTCCATTGGCTGAGTGTCGGATCCCAGTTTCACTTCGAGGCTCGTTCGTGATTTTCGTTGGTTTAGCTTGAAGTTGTCATTTCAATCGGAATTCCTCCGCGCATTCTCATAAATAGCGAGAGCATGAACTCAGAACGAGAGATTTTTTTTGTGCTGTGATTGTTTATAAAACCTGTTACCCGGTGTCCTTAGCCATGTGGAATATTCATTTCGGAAATTAACATCTATTTAGCATGAGTAATTAGTTTATGCTCGAGTGAAATGCTCTGATTTCTCATCTGCGGGAATTGTTCAGTGTTGGTATGTTCTGATGGAATAAACAGTTGTTCTATGACTACGTTTCCATGTGTTTAATTGGGAAAACCCCATATTTCTTCATACGCCTTTTTTCGCCACTCAAGCTGCCTTGTATTCATCATGAAATAATAAGTGTTTGATTGGACTATACCAATATTATCATCGCTCTACAGCTGCTATATTTTCAGAGTTGATACCTCCGCTAGCAATGCTTGTGCTAAGTGGTAGGATTGCTTACAACATCACCAACGGCTGATTAAAATGTGGTATGACTCCAGTAATACGTAATAAGCACGATTTCATCTACACCCATTAAATTGTTTCGTAACATATATATATATATATATATAAAACCATAATATATGTATATGCAAGTATGTATATATATACGTATTTTTTTTCATCGGGGGCGACACTAAATTCTGAAAAAGCAGAATTCGTGTTTTCTATCGTATTTAAAAAATTGCCCTGTTAAAAATGTTGAGATTTATTTTTTAACAAGATTATCTTAACTTATGTGCAATCAATACTTAGTACTTTATTAAAATATAGCTTAATGAATCTTTTTATAGCGTTTTTGTAGAAAATATTGCCGTAAAATTTAAAACACTTTGTATAAAAAGAATATTTTTTATAAATAATATGATATCGGACATTTCTACCATCGCAAAAACCTTAATCTGAATTTCCATGATTGAATTGGAACGCGAGAAAATAACGTCAGTGTTGTAAGATTCCTGATTAAACGGGCTCCAGGCTGTTAAAGTTTCAGATACTTGACTCTAAGAATAGTTTTTCTCGTGGCTTTATTAAATTTGGAATGCATAAATTCAACACAACTTTTTTGAACGAGAACGCCGGAACTGTCGCTTTGAATTAATTGTATGTCATTTGGTCCAAAGCAATTTTTATGCCTTACAGCGATATGATCTATTTCATTTATGTTAGAATGGAGACGGATTTATTTTTTCGTTTAATTTTTATTTTTAAGTTTTACTTTTATTTTCAATACTCTTCATGATTATTTAAAAAATAAAACTTTCCTGACTATCGTGTAATTTTCTTTCTTTTTTGTTTATCAAACGAAACATCCCGGATGCGTTAATCAAATATGTTTTCTTTAGGTTATCACAGAAAACTAAAAGTATTTTGAAATAGGGAACATTTTTTTCCAATTGTTTTACTATCAAAACACTAATATTAAATTAGATATTTTTCAAAACTGTTCGTCTACCTATTCGGTTGACATTTTATTTCGCGGTTAACCTGAGGTTCTAGTTTTCTGAATTGCCTTTATTTCACTTTACTATTTTAGGACTGATAGTTACTTAATCTGACAAATTGACTATGTACTACCAATGGTCAGCTGACAATGTAACTTGACTAAAAAAGTACAAAGAAAATAAAAGGTATTTTGATAAAAAATATATATATCTTATTTTAAATATTTATTCGAAATGGAACGTGATTAGATCGGTTATTTTACTCAGTAAGCAATGCCAAAAGTTTGCTAAAAATACGTGTTTTACTTCTCAATTTATTTTTATTTTTATTAGAAATGGCATAAATTAGTGTCAAGTTTAACCCCTTTCTTTAAATTTTGGAGATTCTTATAAGTTCAGTGTAGAATCATGCAATATCCTTTAACACTCTTGAAAAACCGCTTAACCTCCCCTTAAAAAACCTCTAAACGAAAAATAGTGTTTTTATTTTTTATTTTTTATTTTTTTATTTATTTTTTTATTATTTATTTATTTATTTATTTATTTTTTTTTTTTGGGGGGGGGGGGGGGGTGGCATCCACCTTTCAACTTCTGTATGTCAACTGTGTATGTATGGAATTTAGACCTTCTTCATCAAAGATGATCTCTATGCGTCAGTGAGGAGACATTAGATTCGTAATTGTCTAGAGAGCGTATACATAATAGATTGACGATATTTTTATTAAATTTTATGGGTTCAAATGATTTTGGTCAACCACTTAGGGACTCTGGCATTATTAAAAAAATATTATGTTAGTTGAATTGTCTCACTCGCCTAATCAAATTTGTCAAGGCAATTGTCGAAAACTTCTGATACGTAGTTTTCATAACTTGGACAATAACATCAATCTGAGCATGCGGCTGTGAGTATTTTAACACACTATGATAATATACACACTAAGTATAAAGTCACTCTAGAGAAGTTACATTTCTATATCTGAGAATGATTTACGATTCTGAAGTAATCCTTAAATTTACAGTTGTTATATGTCTATCTAATTTGTTACATTTTGCAACATTACTCTCTAAGACTAAGGTTAGACGAGCGGTTGCGAAAAGCGGCGATATGGACGGCCTCTCTGGAGAGTATAGTGATCTTCTGGTCTGTTCAGACGAGCGCATAGAAACCGTTGCGGTCAAAAATAAGAAAGCTTCACGTCGAAGTCTGGCGTGTCTTCCAAGCCGATGGCACCTGCTGGCGTTGCTGCGGCTTTTGTTTCTTCTATGCTGTTCTGGCTAAATGTGGTTTAAACGCTGATTTTTGATTTTCTTTATCAGAGATTCATGAGATTTTGGTATGGTTACATATCAAAATTTCTCGCTAGAATTTAAAATCGATT
The DNA here is from genome assembly GCA_963932465.1 of Maratus speciosus. Lineage (NCBI taxonomy): Eukaryota > Metazoa > Arthropoda > Arachnida > Araneae > Salticidae > Maratus > Maratus speciosus. The sequence goes on along the minus strand of OZ010791.1, from coordinate 33,243,204 downwards.
TAATAAACGTGTAACAACTAATTTTTGAAACACAAGAGCGTCCAATATTGTTGGATACATCGTGAGAATTATATAAAGATAACTAATAAAAAAAAACTTTGTTGGAGGTATATAGTATGCTTGCTAAAAAAAATTCAGAAAAATCTAAAGAAGAACAGTAAGTTATCGATATATTATATGAATTAATTTTGTTTCATATAATTAAAAAAAATTTTTAATGTTACAAATTATATGTCATAAGAAAAGTGCTACAATAGTAAAGTATTATTATAAGGAATAATTGAATGTGATCTTTATCAAATAGTAATAATAATACTATTTTCTAATAGTGTGTTGCTTGAGAAATAAATTAAATGAATCGTTCAAGGGTCGCTGCAGGGTATTTTTTTTAAGTTGGGGGTTGGGGGAGGGGTTGCTTTTTGCAAAAAGTAAAAAGTATTTTTGAAATTTATTATATTTTTGGGAAATTTAATTTGTCTTTGTGTAAAATAACATTTTGCAACGACATGAAATGCAGTTACTGCAATCCGAAACAAGTATGTTTTTAATAATAACTTCTTTAAATCCTTGTGCTAAAGTTTTTTCTTTCTGAAGGAACTTGTTTTCTTTGCAAATAATACATTTTAAAACCTAACAACATTTGAATAATTGAGGGGCTCATAAGTATATTAGTCCAAGTCCATTTTGAAAAAAAAAATAAAATAGTCCATTTTGAAGATCCATAAAATCTGTTTTATCCATTTCCAGTGTAAACCAAGTCGGCAAATAGATGACATACGTGATAAAATATGTGAAAACAGTCTAGGTTCACTGCGGCAGTGGATAAAATATATTTTATGCCCTTTCTAAATGTGCTATCTTATTTTTTTTTTCAAAATGGACTTGGTCTACTATGGTTGTCAGCCCCTGAATTAATGATTAGTATGTTTTTATGGAATACAATTTTGTAAAAGGACCTGTTTTATTATTACTTATTTTGAGAAGGCGCCTGTTTTATTAAACGGATTCATGAGAAGGGGTCGTAAGTAGACCGCAAATTTTGCCGATGTCGATCTCCGAAATTAAAATCATTGCAAGTTGAATCTGGTCTTTAAAATCAGGTATAGGAAAGAAAACAGACCCCGTATCCGGTATCGGTTCTAATTACTGCGATCATGTATTTTGAAAAATACTGTAATTCATTATTATTTATTATTATTATTATCATTATTTTCATAAGTATGTATACCATACCTGCAAATTTTATGCCTTTTTTCTCGCCCCATATTATTTCAACACCTAAATTTGTCTTATTTAATCATCAAAAACCAAAGATTATATAAGTCAAATTTTTCTGATCAAAAAATGTGGTAGGAAAAAAGCGTAAAAGTCAAAATCTATTATATATATAATATATATAATATTACGTATATAATATTCTTTTAAAAGGCTTTTAATTGTAGGAAAATCATGGTTAAAAAATCGACATTTTTGCAAAAATTGTGTCTTGCTATTTGCATAGGATTTTTGCTTGGATCGGGCTGTAAACTGCGTCAAAATAAACTATCTGGGCTAGACCTTTGGCAAACTTTTTTTTACACTTGAGACACACTGAAAATTGTGGTCCCTGTAAATCTTTAAGTATACTATTTTACGCTAAACATACTAATACAATTTTTTTCGATAATTATTTTGTAGAGATAAGAATTATTGAAACCTCGTTAAAAGAAAAGCTAGATTCATTTATGTTTTCGAAGCAAATACGGTTAAGTTTGGTAAAAGTAGTCTTTTTATTTCTTTTCTTTTTCTCTTTTCTTTCTTTCTTTCTTTTTTTTTTAATTATTATAATTTTTTTGTTTGTAAAATTTTGTGTGGAAGGAAAGTCAATATCCGCTGGTAAAATATTAAAATGCTATTTTCATATGGCGACATATTTGTAAATGTTTCTCTTTTATCAATATTATCCATATATGATTTTTTAATCTTTTTTTCGTAAATGCCATGGAAAGAAATTTCTCATTCAATTTAATTTTTTATATTGTATGTTTCATCAGCCTTGATGAGGTTTCAACTATGTTAATAGCAATTAATTATTAAATTTTTAAATGCATTTTAAAAATAAAGAAGAATCGAAAGTATGAAACGTTCTTCGATAGACTAAAGCGCGCATTGCTGGAAAAGCAGAAGCAAGGCTGACACACTAGAAAAGGGGGAAAAATCTTGCTTTTGCTCATGGGGCAGTAGCACATGCTTCCTGACTAATGTAACGAAAATTTCACACTTTGGAAATTTGTCATTTCTGTTTTGCATTTATGTAACTAAGTTGTTTGTTTTACTATGTAGCATTTTTGTTTAATCAAATCAGCTTTTTTATTTAATAATAATAATAAAGAAGAAATATCAACTAAAGGAAAATTGAATAACGATTATCATCATTTTAATAATATCTGCAGTCATTTGTATCTCTTAAAATATGGTGGATTTTTCGTTTAACATGAGTTGTATTAAAAAGTAATTATTACAATTTTGGATGTTTTAAATAGCCCGGTAAATTATCTATCACTTATCATAGGATGAACCCAGTACCGTTTGTGTATATGTATATTTTTCCAATTTCTTGAATAAATAATAGAAAATTGCAGAATATTTTACTTCCTGTAAAAGATCCATCTTGTTTAAGTTGAAAACATCGAATGGAAATCCTCTGTTCTGGCTAGAGACATTATCGACTGCATATTTTGACGGGAACGGGACGCTCGTGTGGCTGTGGTAGCGCAGGTGTTTATTTTTCTTTCGAAAACAACAAGCGTCGAAATAATTGGTCGTCTGACATTAGCCTTAAAGTCTCTGAAAAGTTCATATTGCATTAACGTAAATAGTCATCCAGTACATTTACTGCAGCTACTGATTGTAATCGACAAACGTCTATCCAATTAATATTACATTTCGCAACATTACTCTTTAGCTGTCTTTGAAAAGTTCATATTGCATTAACGTTAATAGTAATTTAGGACATTTACTGCAGCTGCAGACATAGGGTTTGTATGATATGTGCGTCTACCTAAAGCTCAGATGAATGTGGTAAGGGGTCAGGTAACCTTTGAACCAATAAAGTACATAGAAAAGTGAACTCTGTACGAATTGCAGTCATTCTTTAACTAATTAACTTTTAATTATAAAATTGAAAACACGTGTTAGGAACGATTTATTTTATCTATCAAAGTTGTTAAAAAAGGTATACACATATATAGTTTTTTTTATTTATTTTTAAAGATAATACAATTTTTACGAAAGAATTATTCTCGCATGCATTGCGCGCATGATTTTTCCCATTTCAATGGCTGAAACAAGCCAAGTTTTATTTTAATGAGTAGAGATATAAAGTGTTTTCAAAATGACCTACGATGAAAAAAAGAAAACTTGTGGATCTCGAGAATTTTTTTTTTTTTTTAGAGTAATTCGAAATATCGAGATTTTTTTTATACAAAAGTAGCCGTGAATTCTAAACTTCTTACTTGAGAAACATAATAATAGGTCATTTTGTGCTTCTGTACGTTTAATACATCCACCAAAAATTTCGTGAAATTCTAGGCAACTGTTTTTCAGAAATCGTGCGCGCAATGATCAAAATCGCTGTTTTGAGAAAATTGACTTTAAAGATTGAAAAACCCGTTGATCCTATAGCAAAAATTCAAAGTGTTTTAAACATAACTTCTCTTCTAATGCGAATTTTTGTATGGGGTTTGAATTTAAATTTTCCCAAAGAATCCTATTTAATTATAAGCTATTAAAAAATCGATTTTTGGACGCTTCAAAGGTTACCTGACCCCTTAAAAGCAAAAGAATGACATGTCCTAAGAGTTCTACGTATTTTACAGTATTTCCCATATTATATATGTTTGATTTTTACTGGGAACGTGAGGAAGTGTTTTAGAAACAGTTCAAAAGTGTATCGTATATCACGTGGACGCTACAGATTTCGCCTAAATGGTTTTTTGACTCTTTTTTTATAAAGTGTTAACTTTATACATTTATGTCAGTGATAGGAGAGGTCACAGGCCGAGAGTGGTGACGCATAACAAATCTAGAAACAGCAAACCATAGCAACAGTCAGAGTCAGCATTAAATAGCGCTGACACAACAAATTTCCTTATAAAGGAAAGGAGCGAAGTCAGCATTTCCTGTCATACCAGAAAATTAGCTACTCCGCACAATTTCCTTGTTAAGATGTAGCATGATCAGCAACTATTTTGCTTAAATACTGGTCAAAATGCTTCGTGCAATCAGACTTCACCAACTGCCATGATGATTACGGCCGTGCTGTGGCACGACCGCGTCTGTTCAGTCCCAATCTTACTTGTATATAATTATATTTAATCCAGTTTTTATTAAATAAGTTAAGAGAATATAAGTTTGGTTCTTTGGTATGTATTATTAAAAAATATAAAATTTTAGTTATTTTTACACCTTGAAAGCTAGACTGAAATAACAATACATACGTGTATGTGTGTGTGTGTGGGAAGGGGGGGGGGACAGGATCTTTGCTTAAATACATGGTAACAAATTATCAATATTCCCGTTTCATAGCAATAAACTGGTTTCAATGAAAATAATAATGACAAACATATCCCTGTGGCATGACACTGCAAGAAATATTTCAGGCACACATTTGTGTGCTATGGCATTAAATGTGTTACGCGAGAAGATATTCAAAATCTTCCTTATAAAAATATCATCGAGTAGAATTATAGTTGAAGAAAAGGTATTTTTTACTGAAAATGTATCAAATTTTTGAATAAATAAGAAGACAAAATGCTTAGAAATATATTTATTGTTTTCGAAAAAAAAAAAAAAACACGCGAAAAGCCAATAACAACAGTACTAATTGATAAATAAAATTTGCCTCTTATTACCTATTCGAAAAATAGTAATTACTGTAATTGTTAAAGCGTATGATTTTTAATTATTTGTACAATCTTCAACTAAAGAAATATTCTAGCACTTTTTTTATCTTTTTTTTCTCTCAACACAAGAAGCAAAAATATAATATGGCTTAATTTACACACACAAAAAAATATTGTGTCTTTTCTTGTACTTTGACAATTTACTTCAATCTTAAAAAGTTAATTACTGCTTTCAACTTTAAAGAGTTTGAAAAGATATTTTTTTCTGCTCTTACTAAGTATTTCTAACATTTGCTTAAGTATTCTTTTAAGAACACAGGGAAATTTCATTTACTTTCTAATCAGAAGTTAAAGTATAACCCTGTATATACATTTAGTGGACTTCTAAGCAATTTATTTTTTTTTCTCGTGTAATAAAAAAGCTCTGTGTTACCTTTTCCTGCACTTTTTTCAGGTTTTAGATACTGGAATGGAAAGGATATTTTAACAAAAGAGTTGAATTTAGTCGCTCAAAAAAGAGTTAGTAATTAAGGTTTGTTTTATTTAACAAAAGAACATTTTATCTTCCTTTTTTTAAATGAATTTTTTAATTGCATTGTTGTCACGTGCAAACTGAATTTCCATTTACTATTTTTTTATGTTTTAAAAATAATTTTCAAGCATGATTTTTTAACACTTTCCAATAAAATTGAAAAATGTTTATGCAATCCGTTTTTCTGACCCTTTGGCCGTCTGTCCACGCTCTAACTTCCATAAATATAATCATATTTTCATGCAATAGATAAACTTTATTTAGGGTCCCCAAAGCATGTTTGTTATTGTGCATGAAGTGTGTGGGTTTAATAGTTCATTTACAGGGACACTCAAAAGAATTCCATTACATTATGGTATATGGGGAAAAACGTTAGCAGAATATTTTAATGAGATAATGTACTATTTCAAATATACTCGGTACAAATCACTGAATTTAACCACAAGATGATTACGGTAGAATACGGCATTCGTAGCATTTGTGTTCATTTACAGGGACACACAAAAGAAGTGGGTTGCAATACTCCCTTTAAGTATTAATTGCTGTAAGTGTGCTTTAAAACTTGAATATTTTGTTTGCATGTTACTCGTTGTATGCAAATTCTATACCTCATATACAACGCTGCAAAAAAGGATTTCCGTACCAATCTCCTTATTAGCGGAAATTGCTGGAGAGTAATTTTCAACAGAGGTATATGTATTTCTTAACTGAACTATATTTTGGCAAGCATGTAGTTAATAGATACATTATATATCATATACAGGGCTGCTCAGAAAGTATTCGGATGATTTTCCGATTTTAGATGGGGGCACCTAAAATTGGGTTTTCGAATGTGTTATGCGTATCCATATGGTTTAATTAGACATAATATTTTAACTTATTAAACGGTGCAGTTTTGTTACGTTATTCTGAATGTGTTGGAAAGTGTTTCATAATCTATAATTGTCGCATGATTTTATCTTTATTGCTTAAATTTGCATGTAACCAAATTACTGAAGGTTAACCCCCTTGCACTTTAAAACAATGTGATTAATTCAGCATTTGCTTGTTTCTGTGTGGTATTCCTTCAATAAAATGCCAAACGAAATTTAAATTTAACGAATAAATAAATAAAACATAAATTTAACAGATAGGTAATCAGACTTGGCGCTTAAACATTAAAATAATCAGCATTACCCATATACTGTACTGTAAATAGTGAATATTTTGCGAGTGAACGCTGATGATTGTAATTCAAAATAATGGTATATAAAGTAACTTTCGTAAGCATTATTTTAATTTTCTAAAATTTATACCAATATTTTATTTATATTTCAAAGGTGCCTTTTTTCATACAGTAATTATCAGGCACAACGTAACACCTGATTAACCGATATTCAAAGAACCAAGGAATGACGTGAAATCGAAATCGTCGGATATATAGGAAGTCATAGTTATCATACACATCGGATAAACTATAATACACTTTTGATTATCCGATTATTATGCATCCAAGACTGACACGTTTAAGACTGTCGGTTACCCAAGTGTTTCGAATAATCACCTGTTGGATAATCGGTAGTCTACTGTATGTCAACATCCTTTATTTAAATTCAAAAATAATTTTTATGGTAAAATAACCATGAAATGTAGTACATTTGGATTACAGTGCGCGCATTTTCGGACAATACACGGTGACCGGGTTAAAAGTATCCAAAAGTTATGGCTTATTTTTACGGAACTGCCCATTAGAATAAAAATATATATATATATATTTAAATAGAAAGAACATCTCACCAAGTTTTAATATCAATAGATTTTGATGTGTGCGCCATTTGTAGAATGACAAACGTGTAAACAGTAATCCAGTTCTCTCCAAGTGTTTCGTAGCATATCAGGAGTTATTAGACGAATTGCTTGAATGATGCACTTTTCATTCATAACTTCTTCAACTCATCCGCAGCAATTTTTTGTTTATACACAACGGATTTAATGAATACCCAAGCAAAAAAGTCTAATGATGTGAAAACCAGAGACCTTGGCGGCCAGGCAATTGGACCCGGTCTTCCAAACCAACTCCAGGAACTGTCATATTCAAAAGCTCTTTGGTAGTATGGTGGAGTCCCAAAAAATCTCGGAAGGGTTTCCAATCCACAAAGGATCAGTCTATTATATTCTAATGGATAGTTCGGTAATAATGCCCTGTAACTTTTGGATACTTTTAGCACGGACAGCCTGTATATTTTTAACACATCATGGAATTAATTAAAATCTCATATAACGTGAAGTTTCCTACACATGCTTTAAAGATTGAAATATTTATCTATATTCGTGAAAATGCTGGCAATTACATTTCGAAAGCATATAGAATAAAAAAATTGTATTTTTCTAAATGGAATAATCATTGATTAACCAATATATCATTACCAAGCGACCCTGCGTAAAACATGATGGCAAGGTTTCTTTCAAAACTAAATAATTTATGCTTGGATAAATTAATATTCACTTGGAATAAAAATTAAAAATATCAGCAATTATGAAATATATATTTGTGGCAGAAGAAGAACTCTGTAAAAAATTATTTACAGATAATATGCTAGACGACTAATGAACTATGTATATTCAATTACAGTAAACCATAAAGAAACCATTGAATCTTGTAATCATGAACATCTTAAAACATTCAATAAATTCAAAAGCATCAAGAATTATAAAAACTCAAGAATTATCAATATTCAGTTATTTACATAGGTGAAGCAAATTCTTAGCTCAGAGTGTCCCAAAAGTTCCTGACACATTTTAAAATTCAATATAAAATCAAGCAATTGTTGTTTGGACTAAAATGCTTCTCACGACAAAAAGTTTTCTTCGAGCGAATAAAAAAGTAGTTCCGAACTTCGATCATAGATGGCGCGAATTGTCCGTCTGTTTGGTTTCAAACAAGCGTTTTTGTCTGATTTTCAAATTGGTTTCAATTTGATTTCGTAGTATCAACCCTCGCGATCAACTGTTTTGCTGGGAGTCGCCATTTCTGTGTCACGGCGCAATAATTAATCTTAAAATCATAAAAAACGCATGTTTGGAACCAAACATACGGACAAGTGGCACAATCTATGATCGAATTTTGGAATTAATTAGTTTTAGTCGTTTGAAAAAAAACTTTTCATCGTGAGAAGCATTTTCCATACTACACTTCTGTGCGACTTGATTCCATATTGAATTTTAAAATGTGTCTGGGACGCCCTTTTGGTAAAACCTGTATATTTTAGTTTGCACACTATGAACATTAATTATATACTATGAGCAAACAGACAGAAGCCGATACTTTGAATTGAAATTTCCTTTGGACATTGCAATTGCATTCTTTTATTAAATGACGTTGATTTGTTAAGACTATGTGCTCAGTTACCTTCAAAACAACATTTTTTTTTTTTTTTATCTGATATATTTTTTTAAAAATTGGAATTAAGTGCAAAGAATCTTCTTTATTAAGAAGAATACCTAAAATTTGTCTTTCCTTATAGTGGCATAAAAGGAATAAAAAAATAAGCCTTGCACATTTGAAAAGTTGTCAAGATTCAGTTAAACAGTTTTACATGATTAAAAATAATCAAATGTGTTTTACCACCAAATCATTTCAATTTTAGAAGAAAATACATGAAAGATTCATAATAATAATAATAATAAGCTATAAAATTATTTTCAGAATTAATAAATTATTATTGTTATATTCCCCAAAATAGCAATTAGTGTAATTGTTGCAATGTGTAAAAAAAAAAAAAAAAAGAAAGAAATGTATATCTTTAAAATATAGAAATACTCGTGAATAGAAATATAGAAATACTTTGTTTTTGCTTAAAACTTTTCACCAAATTTTCTTCCGTATTTTTCTCTACCTAAACAATCATCTATGCAAAAGTTAATTCCTCCGATAGGAGAAAATTGCAAAAAATAGTTAAATATGCTGAAAAACAGGCCCTTGTTTCAGAATATACTAAATGTTTTTTTAAATTTTTTACAAAATTCACTTAAATACGTAATAAAAAATCATTATCTTTCTAAACAAAAGTGAAAATAAAAACTTATAGTTAATTTAATAGATATTAAGGTAAATTAAAAGTAAAAAATATATACAATTTTGACTTTTATTTTTTACTTTTAGATATTAAAGTGCATGGGGTATTCCAATAAAAAAGAAAAAATTAGTCTCTCCAACAAAAAAATAAATAATTAAAGTTAGATTTCTTCAACAAAAGAACATCCTTTTTTTCAGAATTTTTAATTGCTTTTGTAATTATATCCAGGAGATTGTAATAAATCCTACGTCTGTCATTGAATAGACTTATTTTTTTCTTTTCTTTTATTTAGCTTTTAGGAATTAATAAGCAGTAATAAATTTCACCTCGCAAAATGAATGAATATAGAAATATTAAATTGAGTTTTAATAAACCATTTTAGGGAAAACAGTTTGATACTTACTTTTGGAAAATATATTTTATTATGGCTTAATAGATAAAACTAAATGTTATAAATGATGTTAATTTTTCTGTTGTTTATTTTAAGTTGGTGCATTGGAAAAAGAAGTAAAAATTGCAAGTGTTTAATAAAACTTTTTAATTAAATAGGTTGCTAATGCTATGTTAGCGTCAGAATGGTTGTTATTTTACTATTTCACATAATAGTCAAAGAATTAAAAATATCCCACTTACTCTTATTCATCAGTTTAAAGTTTTCACTTTTTGAGGTCTGGAAGAGAATTTTTATTTAAATTACACTGGACAGCACCCAAATTCTCTTTATAAAAATAATAGAAAATTCCAATAGATTTCACTCTGCTAAATAAAAATATAATAACGAAATTGCTGTATCACGTACCATTCTTTTGGTACAAGGGTTGGCTTTTAAAATTAAGATATTTTATATGTTGCTAAAACATAAGTGGAAATTTTGTAAACCATGAAAGATAGATAATAATATGTAAACTACGTTTAAATAAATGCTTATGATTACTCGAGTTACAGCGGTATAAGGAATGAAAATATGTTCGTGTATAACAAATAGTAAATTCGGACACGAAAGGGGCGGGGGACATAAAAAGAAAAATGCATGATACAAGTATCAACAAACTAGATTTCCATGCTATGTTTTATCAATTTGATATCTAAGACAGTGAAAGCACTTTTTTCGTGATTTCAATTTTATTTAGCATTGCAAATTAGTGTAACAATCCTCCACTCATTGTTATTATTATAAGACTGTTCCTCTGAAAAATGGTAGGTGCTGGAGCAATTTGGATTACAGATTTAGAATTACAAACTGTACACCCTACATATAGTTTTCAGGGAGGTAAATCTTTTATTTTTTTGCCGACCAGTGTTATCAGTTCAACAGAGATGCAGCGTTGCACCACAAATGACCGATTGATACCCTAAATGTTAGCAGTATTTCTCGCCTTATTTAATGGCAAGATTTCTGAGATTTAATAAAGCAAAGAATTCTCAATAGAGTAAAATCACTGTATTAAAAAACTAGTGTCGTGAAGGAATTTTCGCCTTGTGATTAATATAAACTTTAAAACATACTTATAATTACTTACAATGTGACACAAACATATAAAGACATTATTTAAGGGGGTCCGGGACACATTTTCAAAAAAAAAAATTATTTATTGAGTTAAAATTTTGAAATTTTTTGTGATGGTTAATCATATCATTTGTAAACAAAATCTCATGATAAAACTTATCATAATTTTTTTTAAAAATTTAAATTTTAAATTTTGTTAAAAATGTGGGGTAGTTTAAAATTGTTATAACTCGAAATATTATCTATAGAATTTCAATTTTTTTTTCATTAAAAAAAAACATAAATATATAAATTTTAAATTAGAGCCAGCATTTTAAACAATATTAATTAAAAAAAAAATTAAAAATATTTAACAAAAAAATTACAAAAAAAGTGGTGCAGATTTCTTTTTAAAAATTCATATTTTCAAAAGTAAATATTTTTTTCAAATATGCTGGCTCAAAAGTAAGGTAAAATAACTGAAAAATATATGTTCCGAGTTTCAACCCTGTATCGATAACGGTTCTCGAGTTATAATAATTTAAATTTGAGAAATGGTGAAAAACCTATCATGAAGAAAAACGCGATTTCACAAGAACTCGTTTCCTTGACAACCATAGCTTGAAAGGAAGATTTTGAAAACAAACCAAAACGAAACTAGTCGGATGTACCAATCCCAAAACTTTCTTCTATCTCATACATGTTAATACTTCAAAATCCGCTATCACACTGCCAAAATTAAATGGCAATCTATGCATCTCATGAGGATTCTAACGATATGAAATTCCGTGCGTTACTTCTTGAGATATGACTATCGCTGAAATCGTCTAAATTCAGAAAAATGCTGACTAGCAGCGCCACCTATTGGGTTATTTATACCAAATCCTAATCAGCAACAATTTATGTCAACGTCTGACTGAATCTGAAGTTTGGAGAAAATCCGTACATTAGTTTTTGAGATAGAGCAATAACGAAAATCGTGAAAATTCCTGCATAGCAGCGCCACCTATTGGGTGATTAACACCAAAACCTAATTAACAACAACTTGTGTCAACATACAACTAAATCTGAAGTTAGATGAAAATTCGTCCATTAGTTCTATTGATAGAGCTATTGAGGTAATCGTGAAAAAGGCAGCACAGAAGCGCCACCTGTTCGGCGATTTACACCAACACATAATCAGTAGCAAGTCATATCAAGGACTAACTGAATCTGAAGTTTGATGAAAATCCGTGCGTTAGTTCTTAAGATAGAGCTATTGGGGAAATCGTGTAAATCCTACAAAATTCATAATAACAGCGCCACCTGTTGGGCGATTTACACCAAAACGTAATCATCATCAATTCATATCAAGGACTAACTAAATCTGAAGTTTGATTGAAATCCGTGCATTAGTTCTTGAGATAGAGCTATTGCGAAAATCGTGAAAAATGCAGCATAGCAGCGCCACCTGTTGAGCGATTTACACCAAAAACTAATCAGCATTAATTTGTATTACGGACTAACTGAATATCAATTTTTATTAAATTCCGTGCATTAGTTCTTGAGATAGCGCACCCAAAAAATTTGTGTCACATACACACAGACAGACAGACTCACAGAGTCACAGACAGACATTTTGTAAAAACATGTTTTTTGGAATCTCTGACCCCTAATCCGTCGAAAACCGGAATTCGAAAATTTTCATGAATCCAATACTTTCTTCTTGTAAAGATAGAAGAAAGTAAAAATTAATATTTCCTGTTCTAATTAAGATAGAAACGTGATTTAAACATCATTTTAAGCAGAAAATGGCAGAGAAATTTTTAATCCAATTAAAAATCGGGTCTACCAAGTCGGATGTACCAATCTCAAAACTTTCTTCTATCTCATAAATGTTAATACTTCAAAATCCGCTAACACACTGCCAAAATTAAATGGCAATCTATGCATCTCATGAGGATTCTAACGATATGAAATTCCGTGCGTTAGTTCTTGAGATATGACTATCACTGAAATAGTCTAAATTCAGAAAAATGCTGCCTAGCAGCGCCACCTATTGGGTGATTTATACCAAATCCTAATCAGCAACAATTTATGTCAGCGTCTGACTGAATCTGAAGTTTGGAGAAAATCCGTGCATTAGTTTTTGAGATAGAGCTATAGCGAAAATCGTGAAAATTCCTGCATAGCAACGCCACCTATTGGGTGATTAACACCAAAACCTAATTAACAACAACTTCTGTCAACATACAACTAAATCTGAAGTTAGATGAAAATTCGTCCATTAGTTCTATAGATAGAGCTATTGAGGCAATCGTGGAAAAGGCAGCACAGAAGCGCCACTTGCTGTGCGATTTACACCAACAAGTAATCAGTAGCAAGTCATATCAAGGACTAACTGAATCGGAAGTTTGATGAAAATCCGTGCGTTAGTTCTTAAGATAGAGCTATTGGTGAAATCGTGTAAATCCTACAAAATTCATCATAACAGCGCCACCTGTTGGGCGATTTACACCAAAACGTAATCAGCATCAATTCATATCAACGACTAACTAAATCTGAAGTTTGATCAAAATCCGTGCATTAGTTCTTGAGATAGAGGTATTGCGAAAATCTTGAAAAATGCAGCATAGCAGCGCCACCTGTTGAGCGATTGACACCAAAACTAATGAGCATCAATTTGTATTAGGGACTCACTGAATATGAATTTTTATTAAATTCCGTGCATTAGTTCTTGAGATAGAGCGCCCACAAAATTTGTGTCATATACACACAGACAGACAGACAGAATGACTCACAGAGTCACAGACAGACATTTTGTAAAAACATGTTTTTTGGAATCTCTGACCCCTAAAACGTGTAAATCCGTCAAAAACCGGAATTCGAAAATTTTCATGAATCCAATACTTTCTTCTTGTAAAGATAGAAGAAAGTAAAAAAATGAAAATTTGAAGATTTTTGTATCCCGGACCCCTTTAATACAACTCTGAGATCTTTCAAGCGCACACGCATTCATTTTCAAACGGAAAAGATGACTGACTAGAATAGATAAAATATATTTATTTATAAAAAAAATGGAATTTAAAAACCTTTGTATTCATATAATAAAAACTACTTCAACTATCTTTTTTCGTACATAAAACAAAACTTCTATTTTGGGCTATTTGTGTGCTGAAATAACAGAGTATAAATATTGTCAAATAAATATGTTTTCTATTCTAGTCAGTTATCTTTTCCCTTTGAAAATGAACGCGTGTGCGTTTGACTGATCTCAGGGTTATATTAAATAATACCTTTATATGTTTGTGTCACCTTTTAAGTAATTAGATGTATACAGTAGTACACCGACTTCCGTCATCCCACATTTACGTCGTCTGGCATGAAAAAAAATTCCTTAATTAAGACGCACTTTGAACTTTTTTAAAGACTTTTAGTTCTATGAAGGGAAAATCCGTTGTTCCCAAAATGAGGTAAAAAGATGAAGGGTTGTATCCATATATCCATTAATTAGTGCCAATAAAGCATACACAATATTGCACGTACTACTGCATTTGGATACAGCCCCTCATCTTTTTGTCTCATTTTGGGAACAACGGATTTTGAGCTTATTCTATCAACGATAAATTTCAGAATTTTCAAGTTATGTTTTTGAGACATTCACAAAAGATGCTCTATACACTTAGCTAATACATTAGGCACATTATATTTTGTTTACATTCGCGCATGCGCAGTGAAACATTTTTTAGTAAACCTACTCCTTTTTCATCCAATTTCTATTATTTTTTAATTCTGATTGCAGGGTATTGTGTACAATTCTGTTTGTCATATTTTCTGAAAAGAACTTTTTTTTTTTATATTAAGAACTCTACAAATTATAAACAAAAACTCTTTTTTATAAAAACTTTAATTTCTCTTCGAATATACATGCTATTCTCATAAAACTGAATACGGTTTATTGCAATAAGGCACTTAATCATAATCTACTGTGTTGAACGCTTTTGCTACGTTAGTTTTTACAGGGTTATCCAAAACATATTCGTTATTTTTCACTTTGTTGACGGCCCCCTTTGGGGTTTTGGGAAAAACTTTCATGGAAATATATGACCTGTACTATTCTGTGTGTACTGTTTACACACCTGGAGTTTCAAGATAATCTACTGACGATGACATATTGCAAAGTGTAATAAAAATGTAATGAAGAAACTACACCGAGCAATGAATATGATAATGAAGAAGTTGAAAGACCTTCAAAAGAAGAAATACTAAAGTACTTCGGTACAATATAAAGGAAATTCACGAAACTGTTCCGAATTGTTCGGATATTTACAAAAGTGCGAAAATTTTTATGAACAGTGCATTTTTTATAAGAAACTTGTACAAAGTAATTATATTGACTTTTTTAAAGTAAAGGATTTAGTGTAAGTAAGCCACGCCTCCGTTTCTGCTTACCTCTCTTTATTGTGCGTTTTTTAGACATTACTAATAATTAAATATTTCTCACATCTCCCCATTGCATAAAAAAAAGTTACTGCCGGAATTAAAATGCATTTTTTCCAATATTTCCATTTTACGTCTATTTTGAATTTTCTTTATGAATACTTATTTTATTATACAAATTTTATAAATTTAAATCTTCATTTTTTCTAAAAAAAGAAGTTAATTCATCAACGTATACTCATTTAGAATGTACAAGCAAACTAACATTCTTCACTAGCAAAACCAAAAGTTTATGTGCTATTTTGTCCCGCACTTTGTCGTTTAGGTGAAAGATATTGACGTGGAGATGCTATTCTAATAAAAGAGGAAAATTTTGGCACTCAAAAAAAGGCTAGATTGATTTTTTTATAAATCTCATTTTAAAATTGCTTTTGTAATTTACATGTTGGACTCTTAATAATTCAATGGTTGCCAATCGATGAACATTTCATCTCTTTTATATTTTATTTAAATTACATATAGGCATTAAATACTTTAAATAAATTTCAACTCGCAAATAGAATGTTTGTACAAATTTTAAAGTACAATTTATTTAAACATTTGAGGAAAAAAAAAAAAAAAAGAAAACACTTAGATACTTAATCTCAGAAATTCTGTTCTAATAAGATTTAATAGAATAGTAAAGATATTAAGTATAGAGTAAGAAGCGCTTACTTTCTTTAAAAAAGAACACTATTGTCTTATTTTGTAATTTACATTTTGGACTCTTAATTAATTCTGCGGGTTTCAATCGACGAAAGTTTCGCTTTTTTTCCTTTCTTCTACCTTTGCAAGAAGAAAGTATTGGATTCATAAAGATTTTCGACTTTTGGTTTTCGACGAATTTACACGTTTTAGGGGTCAGAGATTCCGAAAAACATGTTTTGACAAAATGCCTGTCTGTTAGTCTGTCTTTATGTGACACACATGTTCTGGGCGCTCTATCTCAAGAACTAATGCACGGAATTTAATAAAAAATTATATTCAGTTAGTCCATGATATAAATTGGTGCTGATTAGTTTTTGGTGTAAATCGCTCAATAGGTGGCACTGCTATGCAACATTTTTCACGATTTCCACAATAGCTCAATCTCCAGAACTAATGCAAGGATTTTCATCAAACTTCAGATTCAGTTTGTCCTTGACATGAATTGACGTTTTATACATTTTGGTGTAAATCGCTCAACAGGTGGTGCTTCTATGGTGCATTTTTTGTAATTTCCGCAATAGCTCTATCTCAAGAATTAATGCTTGGATTTTCAAAAAACTTCAGATTCAAGTATATGATTTAGCGCTGTTTAATTTTTGGTGTAAATCTTTCAACAAATGGCGCTGCTATGCAGCATTTTTCACGATTTCCACTATAGCTCAATCTCCAGAACTAAAGCACAAATTTTCATCAAACTTCAGATTCTGTTAATCTTTGACATGAATTGACGTTTTGTCGATTTTCGTGTAAATCGCTCAACAGGTGGCACTGCTATCCTGCTATGCTGCATTTTTTGCAGTTTCCGTAATATCTCTATCTCAAGAACTAATGCTTGGCTTTTCAACAAACTTCAGATTCAGATATACCTTGATATACATTAGTGCTGTTTATGTTTTGGTGCAAATCGCTCAACAGGTGTTGCTGCTATCCTGCATTTTTCAGAATTTCCACCATAGCTCTATCTCAAGAACTAATGCACGAATTGTCATCAAACTTCAAATTCACATGCACTTTGATATGAATTGCTGCAAAATTGATGTTCTATTTAAATGATTTAATTGACGTGATTTATATAGAAGAAAGTTTTGTGATGGCCACCACATACTATTTTTTTCTAGTTTTCATACTAGTTTACATTTTATTTAATTTACTTATGGACAATAAATACCTTAAATAAATTTCAATCCGCAAAATGAATGCTTGTAGAAATTTTAAAATACATTTTATGAAAGAAAAAGAATTTTGATATTTATTCTCGAAAAATGTGTTCTAATAAGATTTAATAGAATAAATTTAATGTATCATTATTCTGAATCTCTGTTATTTTAGGAATTTGGAGTTATGAATAAATGACGTATATATATATATGTGTGTGTATGTATATGTGCATATGTATTTATGTGTATATGTATATGTATATATATGTGTATATGTATATGTATATTGTGATGTCTGGAAACGTTTAGATGAATTTCTCTTTCGATTCTCTTGGGGCCAACGCCATACGTCACGTGGTATGCGGGCGCGCGCAGAGAGAGAGGTGGATATTTTTTTTTTTCAGAGTAAAAGTGATTTTGAGAAGGGTAGCCGAGCCGTGCATGTTGGCCGGCGTGTTTTTGGGGATTTGTGAAAACGGAAGTATATCGGGTGCTAGGAGCACCAAAGGATTATAATTTGAGTAGTTTGTAATACAAGTTAATAATATTGTGAAGTGTAGTTCGTGAAGTGAAACACAAAAGTGTCGTGCATCTTGTGAAACCATTCATTCATTGTAAAAAATCATCATCATTGTGTCGTCTTGTAGTGTCTTCATGTTCTTTTTAAATAAACTTAATAATCTTTGATAAAAAAAAGGAGTGCTATTTTTAACAAGATATACACCACGTGGGATGGTCAGAGGAGCGGCGCCGGCTTTACACGCTCTCATTTCCGAAGCACCAGAGCTCCTCTTAAAAGTAAGCTGCATGTTTATTTATTTTTAATTGAAGATAGTGTTTGAAGATATTTTAAATAGATAAAGAGAAAAGTATATTATTTATTATGATTGATTTAAGCATGTCAGAAGAAAGTTGCTATTTATAGTATGACATTTATTGCTTGATTTATTTATTTAAGATGATAATATCGGTTATAAGTAGAGTTTATTATAAAAGTGTTTGAAATTGAAAAAGAAAAATGTTTAGCATTAAAGGGCTGAAAAAAGAAGATTTAGTTGTGGTCGCAACCGAATTAGGTTTAAAGGTAGAATTAGGGCATAGAATTGTAGATTTGAAAACACTCATTGAGGGAAGCGACCAATTTGCTAAGGATGCTGAATTTGTAAAGGAATTTTTAATTACTACTGTATCAGATAGAATAGAAAAAGAAAAACGTGAAGCCGAGTTGCTCAAAATCGAAAAAGAAAATGTTAAATCGGAACAGAACACTGCACTAGAATTAGAGAGAACAAAACTAGAAGTCATTAAAGCCCAATTAGAAATGGCGAAGATAACAGATGATAAGAATTTGGATTCGGGGGGGGGGGGGGGGATGGACAAAAATCCCATACTAATTCGTTAGAATCTTTAATTAAATGTGTTAGAACCCTGAGTATGACAGTGACGACTAACCGGAAGCGTGGAATTTATTTTTTAGTTCGCCCGAAAAGGCATTCGAAATGAAAAATGTTTCGGAGGAGTTAAAAGTTGAAATTTTACTAAATTTAGTGGGGGAACGCGCCGCACATTTATTAGTTTATGTAAATACAAATGAAATGAAGAGTTATCCGAAGGTTAAGGCTTTAATTTTAAAAGAATTTCAACCTACCCCGGAAGCTTGTCTAGAAAATTTCCTTAAGGCAAAAAGAATGAAAAATGAAAACCATTTACAATTTGCGAGCAGAATCCGAGCTAATTGGGAATTATATTGTCAGCTCAGGAAAGTAAATGATTTCGATACGCTTAATGAATTAATTGTTACGATAGATTAATGAGTTCATTAGATTCAGAAACGCGGAGGTTATGTTAAATTAAAGCAAATGGATGACTGGTTAAAACCACGCCAAATCGCGGAATTATGCGATAATTGGTTTACTTCAAAAGGTAGAACTTTTTCGGAATTATATGATAGACCGATAAAATCTTTTCGCAAGTATGATGAAACCGGAAGTGTGAATCATGGGAAATATATCCCACCTCATATCAGAAATAATGTTCTTTCTCGCGAAAGAAAAACTAATGACATTTGTAGGCTATGTAAACAAACAACTCATTTACGTTTCTGCCCGAATAATAAAGATAAAAATAAAATTTGGAATTTTCGAAATCAAACGAAAAAGGAATCGGGTTTTGAGAAAAATAAACATGATGAAAAGTTAGTTGCTAAAGTGACAGCGTTAGGTTCTGGGAATGAGGTAATAAATACGCAAGCCTTGCAATATCAGGATGTCTTGTTAGGGGGGCAGAAAATGAATACATTAATCGATAATGCGACCGAAATTCCAGTAATTAATTCAAATCAAATACCGGATTCATTTAGAAATAATGAAAATTCAAAAATTCAGTTGATATCTGCTTTTGGAGAAAAAATAACCGCTGACCTTATAACTCTACCTATAGCTTTAGATTCCGGAGAGTCGAATAGTGTAGTTAATAGCGTAGATGTTTTGTTCGCAGCAACAGATAAATTATATGGGTCATGTATTATCACGCCAACGATTTATGAATTATTACGATCAGTTCAGAGTGGAGGGGAAGAAAATAGATTAGATGGTGTGTCTACGGAGGAGTTGCAGTCAGAAAGGGGGGAAGAAATTAAATGTGAAAAAGCAGGGTGTAGTGAAATGGAGCAACAAAGTATCAATGATGAGAATTTATGTTTATTAAGTCAAAATGAAACTGCATAAAAAAGAGTTAATGATTAGCTGTATTGAAAAGAAAAATAATAGCAAAGATTTAAAGGTGGGTCATCAATCAGATGCGAGTGTTTACAGGGCGCAACAGAAAAGTTGCGAATCGTTACAGGGAGCATTCAAAGATGCAGAAAAAGAGAAAAATGGGTTTGTTATGGTAGACAATTTGCTTTATCATAGGGAAAGAGTTTCGGGAGATCAGGTTATGCAATTAGTGGTACCAAATGTGAGGAAGGGGGAAATTTTAAAAATTGCGCACGAGTCGATTTTCGCTAATCATCTCGGCATGAAAAAAAACAAAAGAGAGAATTCGTTATTCATTTTTTTGGCCAGGTATGTCGCGAGATGTGGAAGAATATTGTGCGTCGTGTAAGGATTGCCAACTACGGAGCAGGGAGAGGGCTAGCGATCAGATACCCATTGTCTCAATTGAGAGACCGGAACTTCCGTTCGACGTTGTAAATATTGACATAATTGGAAAAATTGAACCTCCGTCAGCGCGTAGGCGTCAATACGTACTTACTTTGGTAGACCAACATTCGCGATTGCCACAGGCAGTTCCGTTACGGACAATTACGGCTAAAGCTACATGCGATGCATTGTTAGAGATATTTATGCGAACAGGAATACCCCGCGTAATAGCGAGTGATCAGGGCAGAAATTTTATATCAGGGTTAATACAAGAGTTTCATGCTAGGCTGGGGGCGGAACCTAGATTTGATACGCCGGGGCACCCTCAGAGCTCGGGACTTGTTGAACGATACAATCAGGTATTGAAACGTATGTTACATCATATAATTCGTAGTGACCCTAAAAATTGGGATAAACACATCCCCTATCTATTATTTGCGTATAGAGAAATTCCGAATAGCACTACGGGCGTATCGCCATTCAAATTAATGTACGGAAAGGAGGCCAGAGGGCCACTGGCGGTATTAAAATCTACATGGACAGGCGAAATCCCACTACCTATAAATCTAGGAAAGAGCGCGACCGAATACCTCCAGGAGTTAAAAATTAATTTAGAAAGGGCGGCGGAACAAGCGGCAATAGTGTCGGAGGTTAAGCAAAGCTAGTATGCGAAGTACGCTAATGGAAGAGCGATTTACAAGGAATTTAGACCGGGGGACCAGGTATATTTATTAATTCCGGACTCCACGAACAAACTTTACGCGAGATGGACCGGGCCAGCCGAAATAGTGGCGCGTTGTAACCCTGACTCTTACAAAGTGAACTTAATGAACGGTAATGTTAGGAATGTCCACGTAAATAAGATAAGAAAATTTACTCCTAGGGTACAAGCGGTGGGGGTGATCTTCGAAAATGAGGAAGAATTAGGGGAGGTCCATCCCACCCCCAGTACGAAAGATAACTCCGACCTATTCAATATAGAAGAAGTTGATCTAAGTCATTTAGGAAAGGTGGAGAAAGAAAAAATGTTAGATTTATTGTATAAATATAAAGAATTATTTTCTAGAAAAGTGCAAATAGCCAAGGTAGGAGAGCATAAAATAAGAATAAGTGACGCAGAAAAGAAAAATCCGTATGTTTACAGAATCCCAGAGGCCTTGAAACCTCAAGTAGATAAACAAATTGAGGAGTTATTGGAACTAGGTCTGATTGAAGAAAGTGAGGCAGAGGCGCCACACCCAGTAGTTTGCGTAATGAAGAAGGATGGGGCCTTGCGCCTATGCGTAGATTTTCGAGTGCTTAATGCAGTTACAGTGACTGATGATTTCCCAATGGAAAATGCCACCGATCTATTGTTCAGTATTGGCAGGCCAATGTCATAACTACAAAAGACTTATTGAAAGGGAATTGGGCCATACCACTAGAAGAAGAGAGCCAGAATCTGGCGTGTTTCAAAACTCACAGGGCTCAGTATCGCTTTAAAGTAATGGCCTTCGGGCTAAAAAACGCAGCTGCGACTTTTCAACGAGAAATGAACAGAGCACTGTCCGAATACAAAGAGTTCGCCAGAGCATATATAGACGACATAGCCGTCTTTTCTGAACATCTGGTGCATTTAGAAAAGATATTTTCTAAGTTATCAGACTTGAGATTTTCAGTCAACTTGAAAAAATGTGAATTCGCAAAACCGCAGATTAAGTACTTAGGACATATCATCGGGTCCGGCAGCCATCGGACCGACCCCGGAAAAGTTGAGGCTATTCGAAGGCTAGCTGTGCCTCAAACGAAGAAACAGTTGAAAAGTGTTCTCGGACTCTGTAATTATTACAGAGATTACATTCCTAAATATGCTGAAATAGCATATCCTCTAACTGAACTGACGAAGAAGAAGAGTCCAGAACAGTTGTGTTGGTCAGAAGACCATGATCGGGCATTTAATGAGTTGAAAAGAGGTCTTATCGAAGCACCTAGTCTACATACTCCCGTTATAGGAGTACCGTTTGTCATCGAGTGCGACGCATCTGCAGTCGGCATCGGCTCATGTTTATCGCAGCGAAAGGACGGAGTATTGTACCCAGTAAGCTATGCCAGTCAAAAGCTCACCAAAACTCAACAGGCTTGGCCGACGATCAAAGGGAGGCCTATGCGGTCATCTGGAGTCTCAAGAAGTTCGAAACATGGATTTTTGGATCACCTGTGGAACTTATCACCGATCATAATCCACTAACTTTCATCACCAAAAATGCCCCCCAATCTTCCAAACTGCAACGATGGGCATTAGCACTGCAAAAGTATGACATTGTGATTTCGCATCGACCAGGTGCCAAGTTGATAAATGCAGACGCATTGTCTAGACTTGAAACTGTTGAATAAGAAAACAAACTGTGAAAAACTTTCATGAACTATTTGATAAGTGACTGTTTACTTTAAAGTTTTGATTCAAAATTTATTTAGTGTGTTACTACAACTTTTATTTCCTTTTATATGTTTTATTTGTTATTGCATTTATTATTGTTATTATTAAGTATTAATTCTGTTTTGTATTAGTAGGTAAGACGAGTTTTAGGCAGAGTGCCCAGATTCTTCAGACATGTAGTTTGTATATTTTATATATATTTGTATATTTGTTAATTTGTATTTTTTTTCATTTGGGTAATTTGTTTAAAAAAAAATTAAGTATTATGACGTCTCCAGACTAAATTTCAGATAGAAAATGAGGGACCCCCTCCTCATTTTCATTATTTGGCGCCAACGCATACGTCACGTGGTATGCGGGCGCGCGCAGAGAGAGAGGTGGATATTTTTTTTTTCAAAGTAAAAGTGATTTTGAGAAGGGTAGCCGAGCCGTGCATGTTGGCCGGCGTGTTTTTGGGGATTTGTGAAAACGGAAGTATATCGGGTGCCAGGAGCACCAAAGGATTATAATTTGAGTAGTTTGTAATACAAGTTAATAATATTGTGAAGTGTAGTTCGTGAAGTGAAACACAAAAGTGTCGTGCATCTTGTGAAACCATTCATTCATTGTAAAAAATCATCATCATTGTGTCGTCTTGTAGTGTCTTCATGTTCTTTTTAAATAAACTTAATAATCTTTGATAAAAAAAAGGAGTGCTATTTTTAACAAGATATACACCACGTGGGATGGTCAGAGGAGCGGCGCCGGCTTTACACGCTCTCATTTCCGAAGCACCAGAGCTCCTCTTAAAAGTAAGCTGCATGTTTATTTATTTTTAATTGAAGATAGTGTTTGAAGATATTTTAAATAGATAAAGAGAAAAGTATATTATTTATTATGATTGATTTAAGCATGTCAGAAGAAAGTTGCTATTTATAGTATGACATTTATTGCTTGATTTATTTATTTAAGATGATAATATCGGTTATAAGTAGAGTTTATTATAAAAGTGTTTGAAATTGAAAAAGAAAAATGTTTAGCATTAAAGGGCTGAAAAAAGAAGATTTAGTTGTGGTCGCAACCGAATTAGGTTTAAAGGTAGAATTAGGGCATAGAATTGTAGATTTGAAAACACTCATTGAGGGAAGCGACCAATTTGCTAAGGATGCTGAATTTGTAAAGGAATTTTTAATTACTACTGTATCAGATAGAATAGAAAAAGAAAAACGTGAAGCCGAGTTGCTCAAAATCGAAAAAGAAAATGTTAAATCGGAACAGAACACTGCACTAGAATTAGAGAGAACAAAACTAGAAGTCATTAAAGCCCAATTAGAAATGGCGAAGATAACAGATGATAAGAATTTGGATTCGGGGGGGGGGGGGGGATGGACAAAAATCCCATACTAATTCGTTAGAATCTTTAATTAAAAGTGTTAGAACCCTGAGTATGACAGTGACGACTAAACCGGAAGCGTGGAATTTATTTTTTAGTTCGCTCGAAAAGGCATTCGAAATGA
Source organism: Maratus speciosus (assembly GCA_963932465.1). Lineage (NCBI taxonomy): Eukaryota > Metazoa > Arthropoda > Arachnida > Araneae > Salticidae > Maratus > Maratus speciosus. The sequence continues at coordinate 33,218,870 of OZ010791.1, read as the reverse complement.
AAAATGTTTCGGAGGAGTTAAAAGTTGAAATTTTACTAAATTTAGTGGGGGAACGCGCTGTACATTTATTAGTTTATGTAAATACAAATGAAATGAAGAGTTATCCGAAGGTTAAGGCTTTAATTTTAAAAGAATTTCAACCTACCCCGGAAGCTTGTCTAGAAAATTTCCTTAAGGCAAAAAGAATGAAAAATGAAAACCATTTACAATTTGCGAGCAGAATCCGAGCTAATTGGGAATTATATTGTCAGCTCAGGAAAGTAAATGATTTCGATACGCTTAATGAATTAATTGTTACGATAGATTAATGAGTTCATTAGATTCAGAAACGCGGAGTTATGTTAAATTAAAGTAAATGGATGACTGGTTAAAACCACGCCAAATCGCGGAATTATGCGATAATTGGTTTACTTCAAAAGGTAGAATTTTTTCGGAATTATATGATAGACCGATAAAATCTTTTCGCAAGTATGATGAAACCGGAAGTGTGAATCATGGGAAATATATCCCACCTCATATCAGAAATAATGTTCTTTCTCGCGAAAGAAAAACTAATGACATTTGTAGGCTATGTAAACAAACAACTCATTTACGTTTCTGCCCGAATAATAAAGATAAAAATAAAATGGGGAATTTTCGAAATCAAACGAAAAAGGAATCGGGTTTTGAGAAAAATAAACATGATGAAAAGTTAGTTGCTAAAGTGACAGCGTTAGGTTCTGGTAATGAGGTAATAAATACGCAAGCCTTGCAATATCAGGATGTCTTGTTAGGGGGGCAGAAAATGAATACATTAATCGATAATGCGACCGAAATTCCAGTAATTAATTCAAATCAAATACCGGATTCATTTAGAAATAATGAAAATTCAAAAATTCAGTTGATATCTGCTTTTGGAGAAAAAATAACCGCTGACCTTATAACTCTACCTATAGCTTTAGATTCCGGAGAGTCGAATAGTGTAGTTAATAGCGTAGATGTTTTGTTCGCAGCAACAGATAAATTATATGGGTCATGTATTATCACGCCAACGATTTATGAATTATTACGATCAGTTCAGAGTGGAGGGGAAGAAAATAGATTAGATGGTGTGTCTACGGAGGAGTTGCAGTCAGAAAGGGGGGAAGAAATTAAATGTGAAAAAGCAGGGTGTAGTGAAATGGAGCAACAAAGTATCAATGATGAGAATTTATGTTTATTAAGTCAAAATGAAACTGCATAAAAAAGAGTTAATGATTAGCTGTATTGAAAAGAAAAATAATAGCAAAGATTTAAAGGTGGGTCATCAATCAGATGCGAGTGTTTACAGAGCGCAACAGAAAAGTTGCGAATCGTTACAGGGAGCATTCAAAGATGCAGAAAAAGAGAAAAATGGGTTTGTTATGGTAGACAATTTGCTTTATCATAGGGAAAGAGTTTCGGGAGATCAGGTTATGCAATTAGTGGTACCAAAGGTGAGGAAGGGGGAAATTTTAAAAATTGCGCACGAGTCGATTTTCGCTAATCATCTCGGCATGAAAAAAACAAAAGAGAGAATTCGTTATTCATTTTTTTGGCCAGGTATGTCGCGAGATGTGGAAGAATATTGTGCGTCGTGTAAGGATTGCCAACTACGGAGCAGGGAGAGGGCTAGCGATCAGATACCCATTGTCTCAATTGAGAGACCGGAACTTCCGTTCGACGTTGTAAATATTGACATAATTGGAAAAATTGAACCTCCGTCAGCGCGTAGGCGTCAATACGTACTTACTTTGGTAGACCAACATTCGCGATTGCCACAGGCAGTTCCGTTACGGACAATTACGGCTAAAGCTACATGCGATGCATTGTTAGAGATATTTATGCGAACAGGAATACCCCGCGTAATAGCGAGTGATCAGGGCAGAAATTTTATATCAGGGTTAATACAAGAGTTTCATGCTAGGCTGGGGGCGGAACCTAGATTTGATACGCCGGGGCACCCTCAGAGCTCGGGACTTGTTGAACGATACAATCAGGTATTGAAACGTATGTTACATCATATAATTCGTAGTGACCCTAAAAATTGGGATAAACACATCCCCTATCTATTATTTGCGTATAGAGAAATTCCGAATAGCACTACGGGCGTATCGCCATTCAAATTAATGTACGGAAAGGAGGCCAGAGGGCCACTGGCGGTATTAAAATCTACATGGACAGGCGAAATCCCACTACCTATAAATCTAGGAAAGAGCGCGACCGAATACCTCCAGGAGTTAAAAATTAATTTAGAAAGGGCGGCGGAACAAGCGGCAATAGTGTCGGAGGTTAAGCAAAGCTAGTATGCGAAGTACGCTAATGGAAGAGCGATTTACAAGGAATTTAGACCGGGGGACCAGGTATATTTATTAATTCCGGACTCCACGAACAAACTTTACGCGAGATGGACCGGGCCAGCCGAAATAGTGGCGCGTTGTAACCCTGATTCTTACAAAGTGAACTTAATGAACGGTAATGTTAGGAATGTCCACGTAAATAAGATAAGAAAATTTACTCCTAGGGTACAAGCGGTGGGGGTGATCTTCAAAAATGAGGAAGAATTAGGGGAGGTCCATCCCACCCCCAGTACGAAAGATAACTCCGACCTATTCAATATAGAAGAAGTTGATCTAAGTCATTTAGGAAAGGTGGAGAAAGAAAAAAATGTTAGATTTATTGTATAAATATAAAGAATTATTTTCTAGAAAAGTGCAAATAGCCAAGGTAGGAGAGCATAAAATAAGAATAAGTGACGCAGAAAAGAAAAATCCGTATGTTTACAGAATCCCAGAGGCCTTGAAACCTCAAGTAGATAAACAAATTGAGGAGTTATTGGAACTAGGTCTGATTGAAGAAAGTGAGGCAGAGGCGCCACACCCAGTAGTTTGCGTAATGAAGAAGGATGGGGCCTTGCGCCTATGCGTAGATTTTCGAGTGCTTAATGCAGTTACAGTGACTGATGATTTCCCAATGGAAAATGCCACCGATCTATTGTTCAGTATTGGCAGGGCCAATGTCATAACTACAAAAGACTTATTGAAAGGGTATTGGGCCATACCACTAGAAGAAGAGAGCCAGAATCTGGCGTGTTTCAAAACTCACAGGGCTCAGTATCGCTTTAAAGTAATGGCCTTCGGGCTAAAAAACGCAGCTGCGACTTTTCAACGAGAAATGAACAGAGCACTGTCCGAATACAAAGAGTTCGCCAGAGCATATATAGACGACATAGCCGTCTTTTCTGAACATCTGGTGCATTTAGAAAAGATATTTTCTAAGTTATCAGACTTGAGATTTTCAGTCAACTTGAAAAAATGTGAATTCGCAAAACCGCAGATTAAGTACTTAGGACATATCATCGGGTCCGGCAGCCATCGGACCGACCCCGGAAAAGTTGAGGCTATTCGAAGGCTAGCTGTGCCTCAAACGAAGAAACAGTTGAAAAGTGTTCTCGGACTCTGTAATTATTACAGAGATTACATTCCTAAATATGCTGAAATAGCATATCCTCTAACTGAACTGACGAAGAAGAAGAGTCCAGAACAGTTGTGTTGGTCAGAAGACCATGATCGGGCATTTAATGAGTTGAAAAGAGGTCTTATCGAAGCACCTAGTCTACATACTCCCGTTATAGGAGTACCGTTTGTCATCGAGTGCGACGCATCTGCAGTCGGCATCGGCTCATGTTTATCGCAGCGAAAGGACGGAGTATTGTACCCAGTAAGCTATGCCAGTCAAAAGCTCACCAAAACTCAACAGGCTTGGCCGACGATCGAAAGGGAGGCCTATGCGGTCATCTGGAGTCTCAAGAAGTTCGAAACGTGGATTTTTGGATCACCTGTGGAACTTATCACCGATCATAATCCACTAACTTTCATCACCAAAAATGCCCCCCAATCTTCCAAACTGCAACGATGGGCATTAGCACTGCAAAAGTATGACATTGTGATTTCGCATCGACCAGGTGCCAAGTTGATAAATGCAGACGCATTGTCTAGACTTGAAACTGTTGAATAAGAAAACAAACTGTGAAAAACTTTCATGAACTATTTGATAAGTGACTGTTTACTTTAAAGTTTTGATTCAAAATTTATTTAGTGTGTTACTACAACTTTTATTTCCTTTTATATGTTTTATTTGTTATTGCATTTATTATTGTTAATATTAAGTATTAATTCTGTTTTGTATTAGTAGGTAAGACGAGTTTTAGGCAGAGTGCCCAGATTCTTCAGACATGTAGTTTGTATATTTTATATATATTTGTATATTTGTTAATTTGTATTTTTTTTCATTTGGGTAATTTGTTTAAAAAAAAATTAAGTATTATGACGTCTCCAGACTAAATTTCAGATAGAAAATGAGGGACCCCCTCCTCATTTTCATTATTTGGCGCCAACGCATACGTCACGTGGTATGCGGGCGCGCGCAGAGAGAGAGGTGGATATTTTTTTTTTCAAAGTAAAAGTGATTTTGAGAAGGGTAGCCGAGCCGTGCATGTTGGCCGGCGTGTTTTTGGGGATTTGTGAAAACGGAAGTATATCGGGTGCCAGGAGCACCAAAGGATTATAATTTGAGTAGTTTGTAATACAAGTTAATAATATTGTGAAGTGTAGTTCGTGAAGTGAAACACAAAAGTGTCGTGCATCTTGTGAAACCATTCATTCATTGTAAAAAATCATCATCATTGTGTCGTCTTGTAGTGTCTTCATGTTCTTTTTAAATAAACTTAATAATCTTTGATAAAAAAAAGGAGTGCTATTCTTAACAAGATATACACCACGTGGGATGGTCAGAGGAGCGGCGCCGGCTTTACACGCTCTCATTTCCGAAGCACCAGAGCTCCTCTTAAAAGTAAGCTGCATGTTTATTTATTTTTAATTGAAGATAGTGTTTGAAGATATTTTAAATAGATAAAGAGAAAAGTATATTATTTATTATGATTGATTTAAGCATGTCAGAAGAAAGTTGCTATTTATAGTATGACATTTATTGCTTGATTTATTTATTTAAGATGATAATATCGGTTATAAGTAGAGTTTATTATAAAAGTGTTTGAAATTGAAAAAGAAAAATGTTTAGCATTAAAGGGCTGAAAAAAGAAGATTTAGTTGTGGTCGCAACCGAATTAGGTTTAAAGGTAGAATTAGGGCATAGAATTGTAGATTTGAAAACACTCATTGAGGGAAGCGACCAATTTGCTAAGGATGCTGAATTTGTAAAGGAATTTTTAATTACTACTGTATCAGATAGAATAGAAAAAGAAAAACGTGAAGCCGAGTTGCTCAAAATCGAAAAAGAAAATGTTAAATCGGAACAGAACACTGCACTAGAATTAGAGAGAACAAAACTAGAAGTCATTAAAGCCCAATTAGAAATGGCGAAGATAACAGATGATAAGAATTTGGATTCGGGGGGGGGGGGGGTGGACAAAAATCCCATACTAATTCGTTAGAATCTTTAATTAAAAGTGTTAGAACCCTGAGTATGACAGTGACGACTAAACCGGAAGCGTGGAATTTATTTTTTAGTTCGCTCGAAAAGGCATTCGAAATGAAAAATGTTTCGGAGGAGTTAAAAGTTGAAATTTTACTAAATTTAGTGGGGGAACGCGCCGCACATTTATTAGTTTATGTAAATACAAATGAAATGAAGAGTTATCCGAAGGTTAAGGCTTTAATTTTAAAAGAATTTCAACCTACCCCGGAAGCTTGTCTAGAAAATTTCCTTAAGGCAAAAAGAATGAAAAATGAAAACCATTTACAATTTGCGAGCAGAATCCGAGCTAATTGGGAATTATATTGTCAGCTCAGGAAAGTAAATGATTTCGATACGCTTAATGAATTAATTGTTACGATAGATTAATGAGTTCATTAGATTCAGAAACGCGGAGTTATGTTAAATTAAAGCAAATGGATGACTGGTTAAAACCACGCCAAATCGCGGAATTATGCGATAATTGGTTTACTTCAAAAGGTAGAACTTTTTCGGAATTATATGATAGACCGATAAAATCTTTTCGCAAGTATGATGAAACCGGAAGTGTGAATCATGGGAAATATATCCCACCTCATATCAGAAATAATGTTCTTTCTCGCGAAAGAAAAACTAATGACATTTGTAGGCTATGTAAACAAACAACTCATTTACGTTTCTGCCCGAATAATAAAGATAAAAATAAAATGGGGAATTTTCGAAATCAAACGAAAAAGGAATCGGGTTTTGAGAAAAATAAACATGATGAAAAGTTAGTTGCTAAAGTGACAGCGTTAGGTTCTGGTAATGAGGTAATAAATACGCAAGCCTTGCAATATCAGGATGTCTTGTTAGGGGGGCAGAAAATGAATACATTAATCGATAATGCGACCGAAATTCCAGTAATTAATTCAAATCAAATACCGGATTCATTTAGAAATAATGAAAATTCAAAAATTCAGTTGATATCTGCTTTTGGAGAAAAAATAACCGCTGACCTTATAACTCTACCTATAGCTTTAGATTCCGGAGAGTCGAATAGTGTAGTTAATAGCGTAGATGTTTTGTTCGCAGCGGCAGATAAATTATATGGGTCATGTATTATCACGCCAACGATTTATGAATTATTACAATCAGTTCAGAGTGGAGGGGAAGAAAATAGATTAGATGGTGTGTCTACGGAGGAGTTGCAGTCAGAAAGGGGGGAAGAAATTAAATGTGAAAAAGCAGGGTGTAGTGAAATGGAGCAACAAAGTATCAATGATGAGAATTTATGTTTATTAAGTCAAAATGAAACTGCATAAAAAAGAGTTAATGATTAGCTGTATTGAAAAGAAAAATAATAGCAAAGATTTAAAGGTGGGTCATCAATCAGATGCGAGTGTTTACAGGGCGCAACAGAAAAGTTGCGAATCGTTACAGGGAGCATTCAAAGATGCAGAAAAAGAGAAAAATGGGTTTGTTATGGTAGACAATTTGCTTTATCATAGGGAAAGAGTTTCGGGAGATCAGGTTATGCAATTAGTGGTACCAAAGGTGAGGAAGGGGGAAATTTTAAAAATTGCGCACGAGTCGATTTTCGCTAATCATCTCGGCATGAAAAAAACAAAAGAGAGAATTCGTTATTCATTTTTTTGGCCAGGTATGTCGCGAGATGTGGAAGAATATTGTGCGTCGTGTAAGGATTGCCAACTACGGAGCAGGGAGAGGGCTAGCGATCAGATACCCATTGTCTCAATTGAGAGACCGGAACTTCCGTTCGACGTTGTAAATATTGACATAATTGGAAAAATTGAACCTCCGTCAGCGCGTAGGCGTCAATACGTACTTACTTTGGTAGACCAACATTCGCGATTGCCACAGGCAGTTCCGTTACGGACAATTACGGCTAAAGCTACATGCGATGCATTGTTAGAGATATTTATGCGAACAGGAATACCCCGCGTAATAGCGAGTGATCAGGGCAGAAATTTTATATCAGGGTTAATACAAGAGTTTCATGCTAGGCTGGGGGCGGAACCTAGATTTGATACGCCGGGGCACCCTCAGAGCTCGGGACTTGTTGAACGATACAATCAGGTATTGAAACGTATGTTACATCATATAATTCGTAGTGACCCTAAAAATTGGGATAAACACATCCCCTATCTATTATTTGCGTATAGAGAAATTCCGAATAGCACTACGGGCGTATCGCCATTCAAATTAATGTACGGAAAGGAGGCCAGAGGGCCACTGGCGGTATTAAAATCTACATGGACAGGCGAAATCCCACTACCTATAAATCTAGGAAAGAGCGCGACCGAATACCTCCAGGAGTTAAAAATTAATTTAGAAAGGGCGGCGGAACAAGCGGCAATAGTGTCGGAGGTTAAGCAAAGCTAGTATGCGAAGTACGCTAATGGAAGAGCGATTTACAAGGAATTTAGACCGGGGGACCAGGTATATTTATTAATTCCGGACTCCACGAACAAACTTTACGCGAGATGGACCGGGCCAGCCGAAATAGTGGCGCGTTGTAACCCTGATTCTTACAAAGTGAACTTAATGAACGGTAATGTTAGGAATGTCCACGTAAATAAGATAAGAAAATTTACTCCTAGGGTACAAGCGGTGGGGGTGATCTTCGAAAATGAGGAAGAATTAGGGGAGGTCCATCCCACCCCCAGTACGAAAGATAACTCCGACCTATTCAATATAGAAGAAGTTGATCTAAGTCATTTAGGAAAGGTGGAGAAAGAAAAAATGTTAGATTTATTGTATAAATATAAAGAATTATTTTCTAGAAAAGTGCAAATAGCCAAGGTAGGAGACCATAAAATAAGAATAAGTGACGCAGAAAAGAAAAATCCGTATGTTTACAGAATTCCAGAGGCCTTGAAACCTCAAGTAGATAAACAAATTGAGGAGTTATTGGAACTAGGTCTGATTGAAGAAAGTGAGGCAGAGGCGCCACACCCAGTAGTTTGCGTAATGAAGAAGGATGGGGCCTTGCGCCTATGCGTAGATTTTCGAGTGCTTAATGCAGTTACAGTGACTGATGATTTCCCAATGGAAAATGCCACCGATCTATTGTTCAGTATTGGCAGGGCCAATGTCATAACTACAAAAGACTTATTGAAAGGGTATTGGGCCATACCACTAGAAGAAGAGAGCCAGAATCTGGCGTGTTTCAAAACTCACAGGGCTCAGTATCGCTTTAAAGTAATGGCCTTCGGGCTAAAAAACGCAGCTGCGACTTTTTAACGAGAAATGAACAGAGCACTGTCCGAATACAAAGAGTTCGCCAGAGCATATATAGACGACATAGCCGTCTTTTCTGAACATCTGGTGCATTTAGAAAAGATATTTTCTAAGTTATCAGACTTGAGATTTTCAGTCAACTTGAAAAAATGTGAATTCGCAAAACCGCAGATTAAGTACTTAGGACATATCATCGGGTCCGGCAGCCATCGGACCGACCCCGGAAAAGTTGAGGCTATTCGAAGGCTAGCTGTGCCTCAAACGAAGAAACAGTTGAAAAGTGTTCTCGGACTCTGTAATTATTACAGAGATTACATTCCTAAATATGCTGAAATAGCATATCCTCTAACTGAACTGACGAAGAAGAAGAGTCCAGAACAGTTGTGTTGGTCAGAAGACCATGATCGGGCATTTAATGAGTTGAAAAGAGGTCTTATCGAAGCACCTAGTCTACATACTCCCGTTATAGGAGTACCGTTTGTCATCGAGTGCGACGCATCTGCAGTCGGCATCGGCTCATGTTTATCGCAGCGAAAGGACGGAGTATTGTACCCAGTAAGCTATGCCAGTCAAAAGCTCACCAAAACTCAACAGGCTTGGCCGACGATCGAAAGGGAGGCCTATGCGGTCATCTGGAGTCTCAAGAACTTCGAAACGTGGATTTTTGGATCACCTGTGGAACTTATCACCGATCATAATCCACTAACTTTCATCACCAAAAATGCCCGCCAATCTTCCAAACTGCAACGATGGGCATTAGCACTGCAAAAGTATGACATTGTGATTTCGCATCGACCAGGTGCCAAGTTGATAAATGCAGACGCATTGTCTAGACTTGAAACTGTTGAATAAGAAAACAAACTGTGAAAAACTTTCATGAACTATTTGATAAGTGACTGTTTACTTTAAAGTTTTGATTCAAAATTTATTTAGTGTGTTACTACAACTTTTGTTTCCTTTTATATGTTTTATTTGTTATTGCATTTATTATTGTTATTATTAAGTATTAATTCTGTTTTGTATTAGTAGGTAAGACGAGTTTTAGGCAGAGTGCCCAGAATCTTCAGACATGTAGTTTGTATATTTTATATATATTTGTATATTTGTTAATTTGTATTTTTTTTCATTTGGGTAATTTGTTAAAAAAAAAAATTAAGTATTATGACGTCTCCAGACTAAATTTCAGATAGAAAATGAGGGACCCCCTCCTCATTTTCATTATTTGGCGCCAACGCATACGTCACGTGGTATGCGGGCGCGCGCAGAGAGAGAGGTGGATATTTTTTTTTTTCAAAGTAAAAGTGATTTTGAGAAGGGTAGCCGAGCCGTGCATGTTGGCCGGCGTGTTTTTTGGGATTTCTGAAAACGGAAGTATATCGGGTGCTAGGAGCACCAAAGGATTATAATTTGAGTAGTTTGTAATACAAGTTAATAATATTGTGAAGTGTAGTTCGTGAAGTGAAACACAAAAGTGTCGTGCATCTTGTGAAACCATTCATTCATTGTAAAAAATCATCATCATTGTGTCGTCTTGTAGTGTCTTCATGTTCTTTTTAAATAAACTTAATAATATTTGATAAAAAAAAAGGAGTGCTATTTTTAACAAGATATACACCACGTGTGATGGTCAGAGGAGCGGCGTCGGCTTTACATATATATATATGTGTATACGTATATACGTGTATATGTATATATATATATATATATATGTATGTATATTAGATGGCCTAGACATAAAAAAATGGAAGTAATATTAGTTATTTAATAAGGAGTTCATAATTAGGATATCATAATTAAAGAAAATTGCTTGTCGAAAGGTTTCTTTATGACATTCATTTTCATATTTTTTAGCCAATTTAAGTTTTCGTATGTTAATTTGAAATATTTTTGTTTATTTTGTATATGTTTTAAACATACTAAAAAATCGTTTTTTTTTTTTTTTTTTTTTTTTTTTTTTTTTTTTTTTTTTTTTTTTATGCATTAAGCATTTTTAGTATTTAATTGAAAAAAAATTATAACTATTTAGTATAATTTCTTTTTCTTTCTAATAAAGAGTTGAAAGAATAAACCTATGTGCTAATTTAATTGGCACTGTGCTGCTAAACCATTTTTGCATATAAAACAAAAGTTCCTCTACTTTTTCCTTTTAATTTGTAGATATTAAAGAGTAGAGATTATTCTGACAAAAGACAGAAATTTAGACCCTCTTTCTTAAAAGAAAGGTATGTAATTGAATCTAGCATTCTTCAAGAAAGGGACTTTTTTTCCTTATTTTCCTTCTTATTTAATATAGTTTTAATAATTACATACTCATTTTTCACTGATTCCGCTCTTATCATACATTCATCACCTTTCATTTCATTCAATTCTAACTTAATTAGCTCAAGCAATTTTACACAAGTAAAGAAAAATATTATAGAAATATTATAATCAATATCAAATGAATCCTTCTTTAACTGGTGGAGGGGGACAGTTTCCTACATTATTTAGTAAAAGCTGTTCACAAGGAATTAAACGCACACACACACACAGGTATCACACGGCTCTAAAACTACCCTGAAGCTATGAAATAAGAGTACTGACTGATATTTTACTGGATGATCAAAGCATCGTTGTATCCGAAAGACAAGAAATAATAGAAAAAACCTGGGGATCACCTAATTCCGTCAGTGGATTTAAAATGGTTGTTGGTGACTATACTTTATACTAGTACGTATATACAGGGTGTCCGGGCTGTAAGTATCCAAAACTTACGGCTCATTATTAAGGAACTACCCATTAGAATATAATAGACTTCACCTCCGTGGATTGGAAACACCTCCGAGATTTTAAAACATTGAACAAAACAAAAAACTCAAATTGTGGGTTAGTGGAAAAATCGTATCATAGAAGCAATTTGTCTAATAACTCCTGATATGCTACGAAACATTTGGGGGAGAACTGGATTACAGCTTGTACGTTTGTCGTGCTGCCAAAGGTGCACACATCAAAGTCTATTGATATTAAATCTTTGTGAGATACTATTTATATTTAAATAATTATTTTTTTTAAATATAATGGGTAGTTCCGTAAAAATAAGCCATAACTTTTGGATACTTTTAGCCTGGACACCCTGTATATATAGTTCAATCAATATTGATTCACATATGTATGCCTGTGTACGAGTGTGCTTGTCATATGCGTAAATATAATACGTACATTTAATGGGTGTGTGTGCATGTGTATGAGTGTATTATACTATTTTTTATTATTAAAAAAACCGGGCAGTACTTTCAAAAGCAGATGCATTGAAAATAAAAACATCGAATTAAATATTTTTCTGCACGTCAGCAAGAATGATAGCAGATATAATTATACATTTAATGTCAATGTATAGTTTTCGATATTCCGCGATATCGAAAATGTTCTCCATAACTTATTCTCTAAATTCTCATTCTCATTTTCTCATAAATATGTAACTATTATGCAAATATTTATCAAGTGTTATGATAAAACTTTAACGAAATATTTCTAAAAAAAAAAAAAAAAAAAGGGAAAAAAGAAAAAAAAAAGAAAAGTGCCCAGTTAAACTGATGGCATTGAGATCACAGGCTATTCACACTGAGTGTATATTATACTCTTATTTCAAAGAATAATGGACTTCGAAAAATAAATTAAGGGGGGGGGGATTATACCCACGTTTTCCCTCTTTATACTTAACCAATGAGCCTCCAAATGTCATCAGGGAAGCGCCTTATCAAAATAAACCGGTATACCAATTTGAAGCAAATCGCATAGAAAACCCATTTTTCTAAATTAAGGAGGGAATTAGCCCCCGTCCCCCCCCTTTATTCTTAACCAATGAAAACCCCAAACTAATCATGGAAGCGCTTTATAAAAATGAACGTAGAAAAAAAATTGAATCATATCGGATATTTCTATCAAGAGTTATTGCGTTACGCACATACAAACATACATACATACATACAGAACCGTCGGGCACATTAGCTCTCAGGCTTTGATAGCCTGTGAGCCAAAAACCGATGATTTTCAGAACTTATTTCCGGAGAAGGTTTGTCAATTACTTTTTCGAAGCTTAGGACAAATGCGTAAGTGTCAGAAACAAAATATCGATTAAGATATCGTGTTATAAAAAACTATACAAAAAATTTGAAAACATCTAAGATGTTTACGTAAAATATTTTCAAACTTTTAATGTATATCTTTTAGCATTTAGAATTGAAAACGTAACCATTAAGAGCTTTTCATAAAAACACAGAGTACAATCATTAAAAATAAAAACAAATCATATATGTACAACGAATAACAATTATCTTGTCTCAAAACTCATTTCCTGAATTAAAATGTAATCAAATGCATTGTTCAGTTCCTACTATTAGTTCACACTCTCCCTATATTTTTCAATTCCTACTATTAGTTCACACTCTCCCTATATTTATTTATATATCTTGTTCAAATTTTCAATTGTTAATAAAATGCTTATTATTCACCCTATCAATTTGAAATAAATTTTTTAAAACTTGTACTGGATGACAACTGATGTAATACAGTTTTTTCAAATATTAATTAATTAATTAATTTTTAATTAATTAATTTTAGTTTTACAGGGGAGACAAAATGGCGGCCATTGGTTATTGAAGCATTTAATGCATCTTCAATCTTCATATCTATAAGGAGGGTTACCATAGGGGGAACCTGTTCTATCATCAAATACCACCAAGTTTGTCGCCAACTTGGCGATATATCGCCAAATTTGGCGACCAATGTGAGTCGCCAAAAGTGACACCAACTTGCCTATATCTCTGATATTTCGCCAAATTCCCATAGACTTCCATTGTAAACCTATTTGCTTATAGAAAATCAACCAATTGAGATATTTTAAAAAGAATTATATTAAAGTTTTCTTTGATGACCTAAGTAGGAATTGACTTTTAAAACAAAATTTTTATATTACTTGTTTCAACATTCAGCTCACCTTTCAATGCAAGAGACTGAAGTATTTTGGAAAAACAACTTAGATAATAAACCGTTAAATTACCCAGCCACCTAGATTAATTGTTCTCATTGAGAGTTTCTTTTCTCGGCCGTTTAAAAACCACAAATTTCACAAAACATTTGCATTTATAAGATTGTTTTATTGACATAATTGTTCTGATCAAACGACACCATTCAATACAAAATTGAATTTATTTTTTTAAATGCAGACTTTAGTGAGGTAGTTTCATTAAAATGCTTATTCGCTTGCTTTCAAAATAAAATTATCCAAAGATTTTATTTTGGTATAGCTATATCTCTGGCAGTTTTATAATATCATTCTCCCTCTGCTGGTGTCTAAATATTCTAACAAAAAATTTAGTAAAAATACGCTAAAATTACAGGCAGCAAGTTTTCGGAATTTCCTCGTGATTCTGAGAGATTTTTCTGTTATTGGAGGAAATTTCCAAGTTTTCACTGCAGAAATTCAGAAAATTATGATTTTGGATTGGCAAATTTTTAGAGTGTTGAGGAAAAAGGACATACGTAAAAATTGCTTTTCTAATGCAAAAAATAATACACAGAACGATTTCCGGAACACCTCAGTGATTTGACGAAAGTGCTCATTTAGGTACCAAGGTGCATTTAGGTTCAAACTTTCAGGTACTTTTTACGTTACATTGGGGGAGATTTGTGCATTTTTGGAGGAAATGGCCAAAAGAAATAAAAAAATTCTTAAGTTTAACAACAACAAATAATATTTAACTATTCTTTTCTGAGAGTGTGGGCAATTTAAAAAAAAAATGTATATAACCACCACTAAGGACAGGACAAAATGATAATGCACATTACTGCCAGAAAGAAGTTTATGATTCTCTTCGGGTGAGAAATAAACCACGTGTTGCAAGAAAGAAAAACACATTTTTTCTTACGGATTACACAAAAATTAAAATATTATGCAGAGAAATTCCTGAATAACAAATTTTGGTTTTATGTTTTATCTCTTGATGCATATCGATCTTAAGGCTGTTCTCAGTTCCAAAATAGCAACTTTATGACGTAAGTTTTAAATTATTTTTGTTCGTAAATGCATGAAACTAGCAGGTGTTGTTTAAAAATTATGTAATCGAACTGTTTTTTTCCGTTTTTTTTTTTTTTGGAAACGCAATCGATCTTTCAGAAAATAGCGTCAAAGTGTGGGTTTTCAACAGAATTTCAGCGTGAAAGAAGAATAACCACTCGAGAATGGATGAAAAACGTCTTTGTCATGTGATCGAAATCACTTATAACTCAGTAGGTAATTTACTGATCAAAAAACAGAAAGCACATTTCGATTCCAAATTTCTTCCATAGTCAAGCCTTCTAATTTTATATATCTTTACGTTAAAAAATGAATTTGTAAATGTGTCAAAACGTTTTGCGCTTGTTGAGCAAAGCAGTTGAGAACAGCCTTAAATTATTAAAAAAATTGAAATAATTCGTTTTCAGTCGTACGCCATAATTTATATCAATTACTAGTGGTGGCAAATATATATTACTTTTTACTTTTTTTTTACTTTTTTTACTTTATATATTACTTTTTATTACTTTACCCTGAATTCTAAATGCAATTTGTAATTGAATTCACGCAATTTAAATAATATGCATGGAAAGGTTACTTAGTATGAATAAATGTTTTGGTCAGTTCAATAAGAGTTTTAATTACTTCCAGTAAAGATATTTTTTAATAACAATACAGCTTGAAAAGTATTTCTGTTTCATTATGACACATTTGTTATCTATATTATAGAGCGAAACATGTCAATGCACTGCTAAAAATCTCCAGCAAATTGTCTATACATTCAAATATTTTTATGGATAACGTTAATTGATCATATCATGAAGCATTCTCATTGGTCTGAATAAAGATAAATTACGGTGATTTAACTGTTAAAAAAAAATAAAAATGAATGACTGTACAATTTGACGCATATTTGATGTGTGAGTCATGCTGGCGTCATTTTGACCGTAGCATAGAGGTGACCAACAAATTCCTCTTTTACTGCCATTAAGTTATCCGATAAACATCGCTCAATTTCAATTTGCACATCACTTAATAAGAAAGAAAAGCTTTTTCTAAATGCGTTTTTTTTTCATTAGCTGCATCTCAATTTGCGGATTCTTTTATGGTTTTTAAGTAATTTTGAAGCATGATTTTTTTTTAAAAATCTGCTATCTATATTGCATGCAACCTAATTATGAAAAAATTCCCCGTTTACATTTAAATCAATATATAGCAGCTTACTAAGTAGGCGCCACAATTTAATAATGGACTCGTGGCTTCAAAAGGACACTCCGCTCTAAGATTAAGTAGAAAACTTTTAATAAATGATGATAAAGATACAAGGTTGACTCATCGAACAACTCTATGTACAATTATAATACATATATGTACACATTCAGAAATGACAGAAGAAATCCTGTTGGGGAAAGCATTGCCACGCATACATCGTCACCACCTCCACTTTCGCGCGTCTCATGAACAACTCTGCGAGGAAATAATAACGCAATACACGTACATATCACAATCTCTTCGAATCATGTCTCGTAGAAGAACTCTGGAGGGAAATAATAACTTCAGGATATGACGGGAAATTGGGGAGTGTCGGCCAGTGCTGCCACCTAGTGCAATAATCTTTAAATATAAAATATTCGTTACAAATATAAATAATTCAGCTTTTGTTTCTGACGAATATTCCATAACGGAATTAAAACTTTATCAATAAAAAGATAATATAAATAAAACACAAATTCAATAGAAGTGTAATCCAAGTAAAACACTGAAATGATTAGAATAAAAAAAGCTGCTGTTTAGTAATGAAATCTTTGGCGTCCGTTAACACTTGCAAGTGGTTGATACGAAATTAACCCTTTTAAAATATTTCAAAACTTTCAATAGAAAAAGGATATTTTTCTCATAAAAATACTTTTGATGGTAATTAGAAATCTACAAAAAATAAATGTTAAAAATCTATTAGAATTTTGAATAAGGAAAAATTAGTTTTAATCTATGTTTTTTTTTTTTTTTAACCTGGGGAAGTGCGAGTTGAACCCCCTAGTATTTAAAAAAAAATTGTTAATATAATTTTTAAAAGCTGATTAATCATTCTGTAACGCATTGTTTTGGAACTACTGCTCTAGTTATTTTAATGAAATTAATCTGCTTTCTCAAAAAAGTTTCAGAAATATTTTATTTCTCTTCTCGTGAGTGTGGCCATAAAAATTAAAACACCTCGAAAAAAAAACTTATTGACAAATGCATATCATCGGACACTTAGGTTTCACTTTTTAAGAATGTGTTCATAAAAAGTTAAACACATCGAGAAAAATAAAATACTTATTGCCAATTACAGACCATTTAGAACATTCTAATCTGAATTCACATGATTAGACTGAAATATGAGAAAAGCAAAATCATGATTTGTAGAAAGATCTTTGCGTAAATGTTATCTAGGCTGACGAAGGTTCTTTGACGCCCCGAGTGGAGCAAGATCGCCTGATCAGTGATCCAGCTTAGACTTATTTACACTCCCCCCGGAGGTCTCTCCGACACGCAGGGCTCGCAAGCAGAAACCCAGCCCAGCCGTAAGAAGAATGCACCTATCTTTTACAAAAAACAAACAAACAAACAAAAAACTTATTCAAGTTGAAATTAATTTACAAACTGCGGACGAAGCCAGGCTGCCAATAGTCCGACAAGGGGCAGCATAATCAGTAGTTCTGGAAAGTTGCAAACTATTCTAGCGTAACAATAAAAAAAAAAAAGGAATTATATTATGAGTTTAACGATAATAAAATAAATTCGGTTGCATATAATAAATATGCTCTGTATCAAAAGAATTTACAATTTCTGCACACGAACTATTTACCAGTAGATTAATTAACAACAGATTGATATCTTAATTTTGCTTTAAGTACTTTTGAATGCCAAAAGGTTTAATGTAAACACTTTTTGGGCCATCAATTTACTAAATAACAGTGCAATATGTTAATTCGATCTGCCGAAGTTTCAGCAGCGTGCCCTGAAGAAAATTTTTTTCCTGAGCTTTATTAAATTTTACATGCATAAATTCTAAACAACATTTTGGAACTAGAAAGGCAGAGATGATGCAGTGATTAAATTCGCTTGTATTTCTACAGAACAAAACTTACTCCATCATATTGTTAGCATTTTGTTCCACTCATAATATGTTGAAAAACTGACTTTTTTTTAGTTTCATTTAATTCTGTAAGCTGATATCTTCCCCACAAAATTATCTTTCATTTAAAAAATAAAAAATAATTATGTGTGGAGTTTCTTTTCTAATGAACACAGAATATTTATGGAATCCGAAATTTCCTTTTTCTATTTTAGGTTGAAAAAAACGGTTTATTTTTTATTAACCCTTTAATGCACGATCTTTTAAATTTTGTCCGGAAAAAATTATATTTGCGTCTATTTTTTGTTAATTCACTAGCAAAATTGTGAAAAAACTGTTTGTTTCTTTTGGACGTAATATCATAATGTCACTTCTAACTTACACAACAAATAAATGCTAGGAAAAAGGATAATTTTATATTATATACTTACTTTAAAGTGTTTAAACTGTACAAAAACAACTGTTCAACGATATAATAAGTTTTTATAATTCTTTTAATAGTTTGCAGAATTAATAATGACTACTTTATAAAGATAGAGAAAAAACGCCAGTCGAGCACACTACAAGCAGTATCAACAAAAGACGTTATAACGTCCCGGTGATAACAAATCAGAAGAAAAACAGACTTCACGACCTTAAGGAGGCTGGTCACTCAGCTTCCAATTTTCCCTCACTAATGTAAAGTCTATGGGCGTTTGATGTATTCGTATATATAAAATATCTCCTCGGGAAATTAATATTTTTAACTTCAATTTTTTGTGTACACTTCCTAAATGATGTCTCTTTTTTTCTTAGTTCTTGAAATATTTCTAAAGTGTAGATTTAATTTTATATGAAGTGTTAAAATATTACTCACACTTCGCCCGCTTTTAACACATAAAATATTAAATTCAGCATAGACTTTAGAAATATTTTGAAAGCTAAGAAAAAAAGAGACATTTTTAAAGAAGAGTACACAGAAAAAAGATGTTAAAAATATGAATTTCCCGACGAGATATTGTAAATATATGAATGCATCGAAAGTTCATAGACTTAACATTACGGAGGAGAATTCCGAAGCTGAATGACCAGCCCTTTTAAATGCATTTCCTCACAAGCAAGTAACACATCATAATTCAAGAAAAGACCGATATATAGCTATAAATGGCAAAAAAGATTAGATAACTCCCGAGTTAGACAATGGATTTAAGGGTTAATGGCGTTTGATTTTAGTCGACTGTTTATTTTTATAAAAATATTGTTGATTAAATGAATGAAAACTAAACTTTGTCTGCAATTTAATCTTCTAAACTACATAAATACAATGAGAATTCAAATTTCCTGAATTAAAAATTACACAGTTAAACCTATATAATAGTGTATTATTTTAATTTTTCTTCATAAAACAGTGAAAACATAAACCTATACACACATTTAACTGTCACTTTAAGTCATATAAAAATTTCAGAAAATAAAACGAAAATGTCTGCATTCTTTTCAAAGTAATTTATCTACGGTTTTATGTATTAAAGTATAGAGCATATTCTAACAAAAGACGGAAATTGAGTCGGTAAAAAAAGGGGTAAGTAATTAAGGTTAGCTTTCTTCAACAAAAGAATATTTTTTCTTATTTTTAAAATGACTCTTGTAATTACGTTTTGGAGTTTTAATTAATTCTGTGGTTGTCGTTCAGTGAGATTTTTTTAAAAACTTTTTTTGCCTTTTATTTCATTTAACTTTTCGTCATTAATTATTTTAAATAGTTTTACCACCAAAATGAATGATTCTGGATGCATTTAAGGCCGGTATAAAAAGTATTTAAAAAAATTTCAATTGATATTTATACAGTATGGTGTTAGATTTTATTTTTAAAAAAAATTTTTGAAAATAGGCGGTGCGAGTAATTTATAAAGCTTTGAGATTTGAATACCACTGCGGATTTTGGAATGCGATAAGACATAGATTTAGTGGCTAATAATAAATTGATGCTAATTATATTAATGTTATGAATCACTGCTGTTATTATTATCGTATATTTTGCATGTTCATTTATATTTTTGTAATAGTTGGTAACGTTGAACTTTTCTAGAGATTTCTAATCTGCTATTTCTAATTTACTGACTTATTTCTGTATACGGGCTGTGCCTAAAAAGAATAAAGCGCACTTTAATTTTTAATTTGTTGGAAATAAGTACAAACGGTAAAGTGTAAAATTATCTAACGTGAAGTGGGGAATAATTTTTTATTAATGATATAGTTCTATAGTGAGTTACGTTTAATTGAAAATTGAGCGTTGCGAATGTGGACAATATATCAAACTAAAAATGTATATCTGTGAGATATTAAACGAAATAGAACAAAAAAATGACTAATATACTTATGAAAAAATAATTTTCCCATTTTATCTCAGGCAAAAGACAATTGATGCTTCGAATGGCATTATTTAACAATATCTATATCCGCAATACGGAAGTATTAATTTAACAACTTATTTATGCTTAGAAGATGAGAGAAATCACTTTTTAAACACTAAAAAACTTTAAACTTTTTAAACTTTTTTTTTCACTTTTTACTTTGCTTTGTAATTTTTTTTTTAATTATGTTTCTAAGATTTAAAATTTCGTTTGTCCCATTACAAAGTCTAGGAGTGTTTAAAGCGTTTTTAGATGTATTTATGAAGCAATTTATTTCACTTATTAATATATTGTTGATCTAAAGAACCCCATTGTAAATTTGTGAGTGATACCTATTTTAATTCCTGTATAGAATAATAGAATTAATCTATTTATTCTTAGCGTCCCATTTTTGGGGCACTTTGAATTTCAATAAATTCGCATAATTTTCTTCTTCTTTATAACATGAAAATTGTATGAAATAACTATCTATAAATGCCTTTATCTGTTACCAAAAAATGACAGCATAACAAGGATATTTATTTGCTTAAAAAATGAAGGCTTTTTTCGGAGTCTATAGATTTTTCATTTTTCAAGATGGTGAAATGTAAAAAGCAAATTTATTTGTGTTTTTTCTACCAAGGACCCAAATAAATAAGTCATAATCTTAGCTTGTAGACTTCTTTGAAATCAGTATATTTTTAAATTGTGATTTTAGATGTTGAAGCCTTTTTATGCATTTTCGTAACGTACAAAATATAGGGCGCTAGGCACGAATGGGTGCATATTTTTATTAGCCATTTAGGGAACAGTTATTTATGTGAAGTATTTTCAAGATGATTATGAACCAACTTGTTTTAAGCATTAAATGTAATTATTGTTATTTTATTATTACTAATACTTATAAAGTTATTAGTATGAAAGGAATATATTTTTTTAGTAATTGATAAAAATGCTAATTATACTATATAATACACAATTTAAATGCTTGTGATATATAAATTTAGACAAAACATATAATTTAGCATATTATATTATTACAAATGTTATGCATATTCCCATATTTAATAAGTTCACACTTTATCAAATAAATACAAAAAATAAATGCGTAATTTTTTTTAGTATTTTGCAACCTTTTAAAATGATTTTACCAGCAAATTTGAGAAAACAAAAATGTAGGCACAAATGGGTTAAAAAATGTCATAAGTAAGATTTTTCTTTTAATTTTAATTCAATTAATTTTAAAGATATATCATCTCGTAGCAGTAAAAAAGAATGAAACACCTTTCGGCCAATTTTGTCTAGGAAAGCCATTCATGATTTAAAAGTGCAACATTTTGAAAATTAATATGAGAACTATTTTATTAACATAATTTTATATTCTACCGTATTTGAACAATTTTGCAATTTCCAGTGCCTATTTACTCCGACCACACAGTGATATGATATGATATTCTAGATGTGAAAACATCACACCTATATATTTGAGAAGTAAATGGCAATGTATCGCCTTTTTTAGGACAATTATAGGGTAAAAGAAGACTGAAAGAAATCAGAGAAAATGTTTAACCCTTTATCTACAGACTGTACTTATAAGTACCATTAAAATAACTTGTTATAAAATTAATTTAATACATCGATTAGTAGTGATACAGTTTAGAATGATTTATAG
Organism: Maratus speciosus; assembly: GCA_963932465.1. Taxonomy (NCBI): domain Eukaryota; kingdom Metazoa; phylum Arthropoda; class Arachnida; order Araneae; family Salticidae; genus Maratus; species Maratus speciosus. The sequence continues at coordinate 33,196,962 of OZ010791.1, read as the reverse complement.
ATGCATTACTTTATCATGTTCCAAAAGCATTATGGGCTACACAAAACAAAAATATTTTTTAAAAGATGATTTCTTTGGCCTTTGCGTCTTTTCCGCTTTCTTGGCGTTGGAGGGGGGGGGGGGGGATTTTTCAATTCAGAAATATGTCTATATTTCTATTGTAAGAACATTATATTTGTAGATTTCCTAATTCTACGAAATATTAAGAAAACTATTTAAAATAAAAGATTTGAGTGGGGTTATAAATATTGCACAAAATCCCTATAAATTCAAATTTAATGAAACCTTCTAAATCCTTCAATCCTTCTAAAATCCTTCTAAAATTTATTAAATGATTATGTAAAGCTTCTAATTTAGTTTCAAAAATTCACGGAAAATGCTTTAGAAAAGGAAATTTTCATGCATTCATAATTCAGAACATAAAGGGTTAATGCACACTTGTGTCCGGTAAGAAAGTACACAGTCCTTTCTAAAAAGAATCTAAATTGGATAATTCAATTTGCATATCTTTTCTCTACGTGCTGAATACTACTCGTGAGATATAATAACCACGGATTCTCTAGGATCACTGTTGGATTTCTAGAGGAGAAGGTGGTTATATTTGCTTCTTCAACCTACAACATATTCACCTATATCAGTGGTTCCCAACGTGGGACATACGCCACACTGGAGGCAAATTCACATTTTAGGGGAGCAATTCCAAATTTGTCATTCACCCGTTCGCTGTCTGGTTGTTTTGGAGAAGTTATATTGTAGACTAAAAATAAAACAATTACATGTCAATTAAAAAAAATAATAAAAAACATATTTCTTTTAAATCTATAAAAGTTTCAAAATGAAACGAAACCTGAATAGTTTTATGAAAAATCATTAATGAAATTTCGACAACTTCCTCCCTTCTCCACATTTTTTTTTTCATAATTAAAATTTTCTATAGTTTTTCCGGTTGTTAAGGCTGTTTTTACATTTTTCGGAACACTTTCAATTATTCATTAAATTAGTCTTATTTTTATTCGCTCTGCTATACGTCACATGAAGGGACTTTTACATGCAAAACTAGTTAGAGGTACATCTAAATCTAATCTGACTGCTTTCAATATATTTAACCTAAAAAATATTCGAACTGTCTAAACCAGGTACTACAAACTTTATAAAATTTATAGATCTTAGTATCGGAAAAGCAAATAGATAAATAGTAAATATCTATGTAGGGCATATTAAATAAATATACATCATCACATATACATTTAAAATTTTAAAATCATATAATTCACTTTTTAGTTAATAAATATCACAGAGTGCGGAGGAGAGGGGGCGGGGCATCGTGATTTTACAGATGCTTCGGTGGGTCGGTGACCAGTAAAAGGTTGGGGAACACTAACCTGTATATATACATATTCTGTAACCGTGAAAGCTCGTGTTGGATCCCCGGTATGCATTTTATCGTCAAATTAATACTAGGTGATAAACGATTAAAAATTATGTAAAAGACGCTCATCGCAAAAAATTACTTACGCAGCGAGAGGGTTAATTTATAGCCTCCATAATTAAAAATAGATTCAAAAGTCATACACAAAAAGTTTTTGTTTTATTTTACTTAAAAAAAAACAGAAAAAAGGAATGCTAGTCTCGCAATAGATATTAAGAATTAAGTATAACTTCACTTAACAAAATTATCTTTCTCTTCATTTATAAAATGTCTTTTGTTATTACATTCTCTATTTTCCTTTTTTACTTTTCATCTCATTTAATTTTCTGCACTAAATTTTTCAAATAAATTTTAGCCCGCAAATCCAATTATTATAGAAAATAATAGAAATATTAAAATCCGTATAATTAAATATTCGGGATGAATCAGTTCGATACGTAATTTTGGAAAACTTGTTTTAATAAAATTTAGCAGATAAAATGAAATAAATTATTTTTTATTGCTGTAAATAATATTTGTTATTTTATTATTGCATATATCATATTTAAGCCAGAGTAGCATTACACTATATCTCTAGTACATCTTAACATGAAAAGCTTCAATATTTATGATTAAAAATTCACATTTTAGGAAACTTTTGTTAAAATTGCTCATATTTTCATTATTTTTATTTTATAACCATTTAAATGATATTTTTAAGAACAATTAAAAAAAGTAATAACACCCTGCCTTCGGTTAATAATTAATTTTTGATTATCACATTATTTTTCACAAAATTCACAAGATTAAAGACTCGCTTATTGTTTAAACGTGACAAAAAAAAAAAAAAAAAAATAATAATAATAATCTGCCAAATTTATTCGTCACATAAACATTATTTGAAACTTATTTAGTGATTTTATATTGAAATGACTTTTTTTTAATGCAGTCTTTGAATATAGAACTGTCATTAAAAAAAAATTTTACAACATTTTTCAAAATTTTGATATTTTTTTATCTTAAAAAATATTGTACTTAGGATCAAGAAAATTAAACGTGATTACGTCTTAAAATGAGGTATAAATATATACAGCTTAGGGGAACTGACATGGAATGACTCTGCTTGATTTGATTTGAAATGCGCCTCAAAATATTTTTAAATAGGAAATACTACTAAAAACACCCAAAATCCCACTATTTTTTATTTCAGAATCAGGTAAAGGGCACCTTTACGTATATCCCCCGAAAAAAATAAATTTAATAAAAGTACCGCCTTTTTTTGATAATGATTTTTTTTAATGTATTATTTTTCATAAAAAATTCAGGACTTTAACCTTTTACCCGCCAACGTTCCACAAGTGGAACATAAACTATGTGGTGCTGTAACTTTTTAAGTATTTGTTTAATCTGTTTGAAATTTTTAATATGTCATTTTAAAAGATGTGTTTTAATGGATTAAAAATTATTTTTTTATAATTTTTTGTGGTTTCTATTTTGGAGCTTGTTGAAATATAACAAAAAAAAAAACGTAAATGTAGTAGACTGTGCTTTTTACTCTATCTATAACTTTAGAATTCAAATGTGAGTGCTGTGATGAATATTATTGTATTTCTTGGTGTTGTTTATTACGTTTTATGCATAAATGAATGTTTTATCTTATTTCGCTTTTGTTTTATGGTCATTTGAATGCCAATGTTCCACATGTAGAACGTTGGCGGTTCAGAATAAAAAATTATTGTTATTTTTTTAGGATCTTGATCACTTTTACTGTTCTCCTTCGGCCGATTATTTTTTTATTATTTTTATACCAGTATCATTAAAGAATAAATTTTATCATATACATCTCTTGCACCTGTTTTCAAAGTGTCTGTGAAATATTTTTGAACCAATAAATGCCAATAAAATCTACAAAAGAATTGCAAAAACAAGAAGGAGGAGATTTTGATTTTTATAGTGAAGGCAAAGTTGTTTGTGTACGATGAGGTGACAACAATGTCTTTACTGTTATATCAAATTGGGAAGCTAACACATCGCTAACTCAAAGTGGAACATGATATTTTCGAAAATTGAAGTGAGAAGTTTCAATCAAATAACCTCGATTGATTAGATTGTATAATTAGAATGTGGGTAGTGTAGAATTTTTGGATTATTTGCTTGAACATATCGTCCAGTACTTCGATGATAAAATGGTGATGAAACCTGTTTGCAAATGAACTAAATATGGCCGTTGTTACTTGTTATACAGTAGGTTCAAAAGAAACCATAAGAGATTTGGAGTTAAGTCGTGAAATTGCGACTGTTGCCATAAAAATTGGATTTCATGTTGAGAAAGTGAATAGAAAGTCCTATTGCTCCAGTAAGTATGGACATTATCACCTCATACAGTAGCTATTGTTTTTCGTCTACTACTCAAGAAGATTCTCAAATCGACAGAAAAACATGAATAAATGGTGTGAATATTATGGAAAGCGTATGCATGAAAAATGTTTTCAGGCCTTCCATAAACATTTTGCTGTTAGTGACTAGTTAACATGTTCCTAAAATAGAAACATTTTTTACTTAACCTAGTTTTCTTTGTTTTGTTATGTGTGCAGTGCTGGTATGATTTCGAAAGAAAAATTCGCCAAAATGTACAAATGTTATTCGTACCGCCAGCGTTCCACAAGTGGAACATACCTGTAACTCCACTTCTATTTTACATAGCATCCCAAAATTCGGCACGCAACCTTAGAATTAATCTAAATCGTCTCAAAAAAATTTCAAATTAATTTGACAAGCAGTTCATGGTGCGGCGGGTAAAAGGTTAAAGTTTAAACATTTTTTTAGACACACTTTAAATGTTATAAGCGTAACAGTATTTTTTGTTCATAAACTGTGTACCCTATATATTATGCATAAATTATTTGAAGATGATTTGCTGAGTAGATATTGAAATATGATTATATTTATGACATGCGACAATTGAAAACCGAGCAGTCAAGAATGCCAACTGACGGCACTTTTTCAAAATTTCGACATTTTTTTTCGCAGAAACTATTTCACCAAGGAGTAAAAAAAAATACTGGTGATTATATCTTAATAACAGGAACAAACACACGCAGTTTCATCAAAATCTGTGATGGTGGGTTACATGCCTGCCTGAACTGACACGGAATGACTCCGTTATAAAGAGTTTACCTATAGAGAAATAAACTATCAAATAATGCAACTTTATCACACTAAATTTCGTTTTAAAGTAGATAGCATAATATGAAAAGCTCGGTGTTAAAATGTCTATATTTCTGTTTCTATTTAAAAATTTGATACAGCCCTATACTCTAAGAGCCGACAAGACAAAAACCTATGTTATCAAGGACAAGAAAAAAACCTTTATTTTGAGGGAGAATAGAAGTAAGGGAATCTAATAATCCATGTCTGCCGGAAGTGAAGTGGTGCATAAGCCAAAAATTAATACCACCAGTTGTTGACTCGTAGGTTTATCATTGTGTTTGTCCTACAAACAAATGTATTAAAAAGAAAGAACAAAAAATCTTCTTAAAACACCATAAAAAATTTGTAAATGCGCTAGGCCTTTCGAAAGATCTGAGTCTTTCTTCGTCAGGCGCAAAGAAGACGTCCTTCTACTATGAAAGCAGCAGCAAGACTCAGGTGTCTTACTGCTGCTTTCATTGATTGTGCTTCTTTTGGCATTTCAGTATTTACATTTATTTGTATCTTATGAATTTTAATTATTAATCAAGGTGAATTTTGCACTGAAATTTTAACTTTTTATTGAAACGTATGAATCCATTGAAAATCGGAAGGTGAAAATTTTCACGGATACAATACTTTCTTCTTGTAAAGATATAGAAGGAAGTAAAAAAAAGGTCTATTTTCTTAATTTTAAATCCTTTCTATTAACTCCGCAGTTTAACTAATACACAATTTATTGTACTTTTTTTATAGATCTAAACCGTGATATGAGTGAAATATTGTAATAATGAATCTTATGTATGATAATTTTTTGCTTAGTTTCATTCTTTGTTCAAGACCTATGACACAAAGATAGCATACCGCTAAGTTTCCCAAAGTATGCTCCGCGGAGCCCTTGGAGCTCCGCGTGAACTTTCCAGGGGCTCCTCCGCGCTTTAGAAAAATAAAGAAAATTTGAACGAAAAAACACATTTAATGCAAGTTTTCTTGCCATCTTCTTTTTTCTTCCAAAAATGTAAACAGGTTGTAAAAAAAGAAACTAAATTATTTTCTTTAAGAAATATTAATTTCGACTAGCACTCTGTTTTTATGTTTTTCCATCAAAAATTGCGATCAATGGAAAAAACATAGCTTTAATATAAGAAAGCAAGAAATTGTATTCTGAAAGAAAATTTGGATATTTGAATTTCTTAACTCCTTCGCTCAGTGTGACTAGAGGTGTAGTATTAACCCATAACCCCGCGTTTCTTGCTCAGCTGTGTGATCATTTAGAAATAAACTATTCTGATTTGAAAGATAAAACTTCTCATTTTTTAAATTATGAAGTGCAAGACTCGGGTGTCTTGCTGCTGCTTTCATAGTAGAAGGATGTCTTCTTTGCGCCTGACGAAGAAAGACTCAGATCTTTCAAAAGGCCTAGCGCATTTACAAATTTTTGATGGTGTTTTAAGAAGATTTTTTTGTTCTTAGTCATTCACACCAGTTTTTAACTTATTTTCTTTAAATGTATGAAAACATGGAGGATAGTTGTAGGACAGACACAATGATAAACCTACGAGACAACTACTGGTGGTATTAATGTTTGGTTTATGCGCCGTTTCACTTCCGTCAGGCATGGATATTAGATTGCCCTACTTCTACCCTTCCATAAAATTAGAGTGATTTCTTGGGCTTGATAACATAGATAATTGCGCTGTCGGCTCTCGGACTATGGCTAGATATTTTTGCGGCGCACATGAGGCTCTTTCACAGCACATTGATTGAGAACCACAGACTAATAATACTAATATTTAATTTAAAATGATATTCTATTTAAGTTTAAAACCTCGAAAACAGACACCATCATTCATGAATGTGATTAAAAAGGATTGCATTCACAGATTACCGATGTTTATTGCAATGCTATCCTCAATTTAAATGCAGCAAATTTTACTTACAATATTGCTAAAAAATTTTAAATCATGTTTAAAATGGTGAGAGTATAAATAAATATTTAAATTAATTAAGGAAAAAATATTATCATTTATTGTAAAACTACTTTAAATTTTAATTCAATTTTAAATATATTCTCGGATATTAACTCCAGTGTAAAATAACGATTTTTCTCCATTTCTACACATCTACAAATTTATGTATTAAGATTTGTGTTTATTTTTTGATACGATTAGTTTCATTTTAATGAAATAGTCTGACTTTTAAAAATATAGTTTAAACGATCCAATAACTTTTTTTTCGAAAATTTCTCAAAAAAAAAATAAATAAATAAATAAATAAATAAATAAAACGCTTATGATGTAAAATGTTCGTTCCAAATAGCAGCACATTGAACATTTAGAATACTTTAATCTAAATTTCCATGATTTGATTGAAACGTGATAAAAGAATAGTCTTGTTTTTTAGGAAGTTTCTTGATTAAATATCCTTTGGTCTGTTGGAGTTCCAGCAATTTGCCTCGCAGAAAAAATTCTTTTCTGGGTTTATTAAATTTTGCATTCATAAATTCTAAAAAAACTTTTTTGAACTAGAACGCCGGAACTGATGCTGTGATTGAATTTGTCTGTATTTCTACCGAGCAACGTTTACTGCTGCATTGAATTAGCATTTATTTAATCTCATATTATGTTCAAAATCTTATTTACTATTTTTGTTAGTTTCTTTTTATTTTAAAGGTCTGTTTTTCTGAAATATGTCTTTGATTAAAAAAATAATAAAACATAGCCCTTAGTCTTATTTTCGTCTTCCAAACAATACATCTTTCTTCAAGACAAAAAATATCCTTCACTTGTATTACTCTGAAAAATATACATTAGTTTCTTTAATTTTTGAGAACTGATCCTTTTAACAGATATATAGTCGATAAAAAAAGGAAACCAAACAGTTTGAGATTTTATCTTCTAATAAATAGGGGAGACTAGGGAGGGTTGACCCACTTTTTACAAAATGTTTTTTTATTCTTTAAATATTGAACGTAGAATTAAGTTTTATATATCATTTTTTTCGTTATACAATCCGTTATCAAAATAAAATTGCTACGTAAGTGTAACGTATAAGAAATTTCAAAAATGATTGATTATATTCATGAAAAAATAATGGGTCAAGCCTCCCCACATATGGGAGGGTTGACCCACTTTGTTTTATATTGCACTATTTGTGAAGAGAAATAAAATCAGTTAAAAAAAAGCTAAATAACATTATTCTAAATCCTTTAATTATGATAAAAATATATATTTTTTAAATATGAGGCTTAAACAAATCTATTAAGACGCAATCGCAAGTCAGAGGAGAACATTTTTGTTTTAAACAGGATTTTGTCTGAGCAGGTATAATTGTACAGCAGGGAAAATGAAATTTTAACATTTAAGGCAGTATTCTGTCACAGACAGGTTCCGTTTTAATAGTGTTTCCTGTTATTATGTCCGGATTTAGGAGCCACTGTCCCGCTTTTTTTCTCCTTGTTCTATTTTTGTGACACTCGTCTAACAAATCTAGTTGTCACATAGTTTAGCTTCATCTCACTGTATTCACTCTGGTGATATTTTTCTACATACCTTCCTAAAGTTTTTCGATCGATGCTATGTTCTTTTGCAACCGCATGAACTTATCATTAACATGATTTAAACCTTTAAGGGGCAAAGTACTTTCAGTACTAAAATGTTGAAATAAATGACTGGCACCGGAATTTATGAACAAATTTATTTGGAAATGAGAAAAAGGCTATCTTTCACATACATGTTAAATGAAAAGATTTTAGCAAAATTCTGGTGTCATTGTGATGTTTCGGAATTAAAATTAAGTGGTTTTATAAACATACCACTGCCCCTCAAAGGGTTAAGGCTGCTGCTTTTATTCTTTCTAGTCCTTTCTAGTCTTTCCCACTGTTTCTATTTACTTATTGTAAGCAACATTTAAATGGAAAAACGTTCCTACCAACTTTCCCATTTTCTAGCAATTTTTCACATTTTTCTATAGTTAGTTTTAAACATTTTCTTTTCCATCACACCATTTTACTGAAGTTTTACAGAATAAATTTACATTCTTTCATGTAGATACCATTAACTTTGCATTATGCACAGTGTATAATAAAAAAGATTTCCCAAACCACTTAATTAAGCGAGCTTTGAGCATCTGGTCAACTCTTCCTCACATTGACTGGGTCAAGCCTCCCAACATAGACCTTTTCTAAAGAATACCACTTTGTTATGTTAAGCCTAACTTACTGTACAGTCTTTATGTCTGGAATGAAAGCTCGACATTTCTGCATTACTTTAAACCTACTGACTTAAATTTCTATGATATAATTTATTTGAAAAAAGCTTAAAAAATATTTCTAAAAAACATAACTTTTCGGTTGAAAACGCCTCACAAATGATTTTTTCTACACCTATTTCGATTGTCTATATGAAACGAAGACTGTTGTTTGGGCATTCCAATAGCTTTGGTTGACACCTATTGATAAAACTCTGAAATTATTTTAAATATGAAAATTGATGGGTGGGTTAAGCCTCCCGTATGGTCAACCGTCCCTAGTCTCCCCTATACCATATTTTGAGAATCAGAAACATCCTGCATTTATATTAATTTCAAAACATTTTGCTAGTTTCTTTAATTTTAGAGGTCTGTTCCTTTTCACAGATACAGCGTTAATTAAAAAAAAATTAAAAGATAACTTAGGCTGCGATTACATCTTTTAATCAATATAGTGTATTTCAACAAACCGAAATATCATGCATTTATATTAATTAAAAAAAATAATAATAGCTAGTTTCTTGAATTTTAGAGGGCTGTTTTTTTTCACAGATAAATAGTTAAGAGAAAAATTAAAACGTAACTTATTCTGCGATTTCATATTCTAATCAGTATGAGATATTTAGAGAATCAGGGATAACCTTCACTTGAATTATTTTGAAATATATATAGTGCATTATTTAATTTTAGTGAACTGTTCCTTTTCACAGACATATCGTTAATTTAAAAAAAAGAACGTAAAATGTTGTATGATTTTATCTTCTAATTCATACAGGATATTTCGGAAATTAGATATATCCTTAATTTATATTAGTTAAAGAAATCTTTATTTTTAGAGTACTTTTTCTTTTCACAGATATGTCAATGATTAAAACTAAAATAAAATCGTAACTTAGTCTGCAAATTCATCTTCTAATTAGTAAATGATGCATACAGGATAATACAGGAATGTAAGTCAGAAAAATACATAGGAGATAATGTATTAAATATGTAGTGTTCAGTGTAAACGTACCTTGAAAATTAAAATGTATTTATTAATGCCAATAAGTCATTTTTTTTTCTTCTTAGTATTATTTTTACCTAGCTGCCATTAATGCAGGGATTTATTCCTCAATTACTATTATATGATTGATTTAAATATTTATAAATACTGAAAATAAATTTCGGCATTTATTAAGTACCAGAGATCCAATTCCGGCTTCAAGATCGTGGAAAATATCGCACAGTTTACAGAACATAGGTGAAATTCATTTATAAGGGGTCTCAGGACTCTTAAAATTGGAAAAAAATGGAAAAAAAAGACCGTTTTCAACATTTAATATTTTTAAATGTATTTGATTTTAAGACAAAATTTTAATTGGGATGAAATATATAAGTATGTTCTCCAATCTGGTGTATTAAAAAAAGTTTCAAGATGTAGAATTAGCAATTATAGGGGGGTCAAAAATGCCAGACATTTGACGAGCAGAAAATCGGCGTAAGCGATTACGCGCAGGCTTACAAAATAAATTTTGCAACTAGAATGAAAATTTTGATGATACTTATACTTCAGAGTATAATAATTATCCTGAACCTAAATAGATTTATATTTAAAGTATTTTTATATTTTTAATACAAAGTTGTATTTAACTAATGAAAAATTTAGAAAATTTCAACAGTATAATCACCTAAAAAATATTTTTTTGAACAATAAAAAAGAAATTTTAGGTTCAGTTTATACAGACCAACATGAAACATATGTTTCAAAAATTTCATGAAAAAATATTCAGAAGTGTTTGAGATATCGTGCGCATTATGTCCAAAAACGTCATTTGGATAAAAATGACTCAAAGTTTCGGAAACGTCGTTTCAGACATTGAGCGGGTATAATTCTAAAGGCCATAAATTCTGTTCTCATGGGAATTTCAAGAAAACAATTATATCAAAATGTTCAGAAAAGATAGGAGTTTAACATCTAAAAAACCTAAAATTTCGGAAATTTTAAAGCTTTAAGAGTGCTGAGACCCTTTAATTGAATACTCATATATTTTTTACATTTATGTATTTTTATATTGCTCATTAATAACATCAAAAGAGCATTTTTACGTTAAGTGTGCACAGGACCTTTAAACTTCAAAAAATTTGTTTTCGAAAGTTTTTTGGGCAATATGCAAAAACCCCTATTCAAAAATCTGCATTATTTATTTAGTTATAATCATTTATAGAAGGTGCGTACAATTGAAGTTCCGTAGAAATTAAAACTTTAAAACGCGTTTTCTCTGATTAGTAAATTTGGAGTTTGGGCGGACTGTTACGTTCAAACTGTATTAGTTACAGCTTTAAAAAATTAACTAAATGCTAAAATAAAAAAAAATGCACATACTTTGGTTATTTACTTTTTTTGCACTTGAAAAACTTGAAAAATATTTTAAATTTTTTTATATTTTTATATTGAGTTAAAATTAAATTTTAAGCAAACTTTTTGTATATATTTTGGTTTTAATTTAGTAGTAGGTTCGCTATTATTCTATTTAGTTGAAAATTTGTTTTCTATATGCGAAAATTAGAGTTTTATCATGCGCGCAACACTTAATGGTTTTAATTCACGCTTTAGTTAGATGGATTTTTAAATTAAAAAATTAAATAACAATTTTGTATATAGAACATTTATTTGTCGGGATAATATAGCTAAGAATATATACTTTAGGCAGAATGAAAAAAAAATCTGAATTGCATATTATTTGCTTTTGGTACTTTGAACAATGCGATGTTTGTTTTATAGTTTTGACAAAATTAAAAAGTCCTGTGCCCACAGAAATACATCAATTATGTAATCAAATATAGTTTTGAATATCATTAAAATGTATACTTTCGTATTAGCTTAGCGCCAGAGGTTAATAGCCAAAGAAATATTCATCAATTTTACGATTTACAGCAAAACTTTTCTTCCGATTGTTTCAGCGTTTAAGCGCGTACGTAGATTACATATCTACAAAATTTGTGTTTTATTTCTATTATATTATTTAAACAGGAAAAGACACCACATAAAATATATTAGCCGATTAGACATGAACTTTCACATTTATTGACATAACAGGACAAAGACTTGAAGCACGAATTAACTACACTTAATATCACCATCGTTTAACTATAATACAATCAAAATATGTTGTTCTTCAACAAACATTCAAAATCCGGCTTTTTACGTCGTTAAATTATTTTTTAGCATCGGAAAAAAGATTTCCCTACTTCAGCACGTTTCACTTCCAACTTTATTCTATTCTGTTTTCGTTCAGCAGGTTTCGTCTTATTCCATGGCGACTCTACCACAGCTTGCATTTCGCATTCAGGTGCAGCTCAAAACCCCACATTTATTTATTTATTTATTTATTTATCGATGAATTTTTCATTTCATTATCAAATATTGATTTTATACAATTCAACTGCAAACGAGTTCATCTTCTGCAATCAATCTGATCGCGATACCCATATAGCACATGTGCCTCCCCAGGACATCCCCAGGCAGATTTACAATAAAATACCATCATCCCCAGGGCATCCCTGAGGATGCAGAAAATTGTCCCCAGGAGGTCCTCAGGAACAGAAAATGTCCGCCTTGCAGCATCCTGGAGAGCTCCCCAGGACCTCCCTTAGTATCCTCCCCGGGAGGTTCTGTGGAAGATTTTAGGAAGTGATACTGGAGGACTTTGGGAAACTTCAAGGTCACTTAATATGCCACAAAAAATTTTGAAACTATGGGTTAAAGTAATTAATGTAAAACAATTTAATTATTTTTTTTCAGAAATAAATACGTTCTTTTTTTTAACTAATTATCAGACAGATTCACATGTAACAGGTATTACAATTATCAAGCACGCACACGGAATTACATGAAAAACAGCTTTTGGAAACAAATTTCTTACCTTCATTCTGTCTTCCGGGGTTTGATCCAGTGTACTTATGAACACCAGACGCGCGCTCTATCCATTGTGCTACAGGGCCGTTGAACAAGAAATTCTTCTAAGGTATCCATGTATTTCTCCCCTCTTTTGAAACTCAAAACTAGAAAATATCCATATTTTATGTGCTTCGTATAATACGGAATTATCTAACTTTTATTGCAAATTTAAATGCATAGCCTTTTTTATATATTCAATATAAATATAAATTTATAAGTAAAAAAAAAGGCTTATCAATAATTATTTAAGATAACATAAATGTCTTTTAATTTTCAAATTCCTACATGAAATTATATTTTAAAATAACAATAATATTGTTTTATCTTTCTATATTTAAAATCCAATGAAATCATTCTGTACTTAGAAAATTCATTCTGTACTACTTTTCATACAATTAATGATGCTAAATGTTTCTGAGGATATCTTGCGACATAATTTAATTTTAGTTAATAAAAATAATATTTCCAGAGATTTAAAATGCAAAATATGGATACTTTTAAAATATGAATTCTTTTTATGATTACTAAACTATAAAATTCCAATTGAAAGAATCCTTTCAAAGCAAATGCTTTTTTCTTTCTCTTTTTACAGAAAAAAAAGTTTATTTTACGCTTTGTAAAAAGCGCACTTATTAAGTGAATTTATGAAGAAATACATATAATTTTTTCTCTGTTTCTTTTTTAAGATGGGGAGGGGGAAATTAAACATTAGTTAAACCATCATTTTGGAATTTCTATACTGATTTCTGAACGTATAATCGCAAATCAATTACTAATAGGAAACTATTAACTGTTAAAGGCATATTTAAAAAATTATATTTTACAATTCATTTTTCTATTTATAATCTTTTTTCTAATTTTTATCCTTTAAAATATGTCATTGTTGCAGTTTAATTGCGATTTGGCATATTTTGGTGAGCATTTATTGACGCACCATTAATTTCATTGTTTATTAAACTCCCATACGATTGTACGAGTTGCAGATGTTTGGCAATTTACCATCTGTCGTGAGCGAATTGAAAAAGGCTAAAATCAATGTATTATTTTATAATAACGTTGTAAAAATATTAAAATGCTCTGTTGGCATCAAAAACACATTTTCGTACAAATTTGTATAATTCTGTCATACCAGGATCTGGGATGAAAATAGATTGCAATATTCCATAATTACAATGAAAAAACAGGCTGAGTTACATAAAAATAGAAACTATTAATAAAATTTATGTCTGTTACAAGACTTTTTTATTTTCTTACTGTAATAAATAAAACTAATTTACAGTTAAATCTCCATTTCACGATCTTTAAAATCGTGTGAAAACTTTCGGTGTAATAAGAAATTCATTATGCACCATTTTTCATTCAATTAACGATAAGAAATATTTTTAGTGATTTCTTGAAACGTAATTTAATTTTAGTTAATAAAACTTATATTGCAGGCAATTCAAAATGCCCAAAAGTACGAATACTATGGCTTAAAATATCAGATCTTTTTTATCAACGAATTATTTTGTATAAATCCCAAGCTAAATAAATACTTTTCTTTTCTTTTCTTTTCTTTTACAGAAACCTTTGATGACCTCTTTAAAAAATGTGTGTTTACTGATAATTCTTGGAATAACACTTTTTCTTCTCATTTCAAAGTCTTTCTTTTCCAGATATTTACTGCAAGCGTGCACACACATTCTTAGCTGACAAAAGTGATTGGGGGTGGGGTGGCGGGGTGGATCCGCTCTATTCAGAGTCAAATGGCAATCCAGTTATAATATTCTCCCTGATACCTATAGTTAGGGATTATCTCAGAGAAAAGATGCATATACTTGAGTCTGTCGGATATATGCATTCTAAAACAGAAAAAAAAGTTCTGTGAAAAATTATCTTTTATAAATATCCGAAACTAAAAATTTGCTAAATAGAAAATATGTTCCTTAAATGGAAGTTTTAATGCGATGTGTATAAGGCAAATACCCCTAAGTTTAAAATTATACAGAAACATTTGTTATTTAGGAAATACAGATAAATATTTATCTATATTTTCTGAATTTATAATGATATTTATATTTCTGAAGTTCTTTAAATGAAGACTTTACTGTTATTATTTAGAAAAAAAATAATATTATGTATGGTAATTTAAAAAAGATAATAGAAAATAATTAACAAGTCAAACTTATATTTAAAAAATAAATTAAAGATAAAATAAAACAAAATATGGTTAAACACCCAGAAATGACACTTAAAAGTAACAGTTCTATTTAGTTAACATTTTCTCAGTCCCAACACTTATATAAACAATGCTAGAAGATTCTTAGCGGTTTTGCCTAGACCCGTGATAATAACCTGAATTAAACCTTAAATTTGCATGAATTTATATATTTTAACCGATTTTATAAGAATGTATTTTTTATAACAGAAAACCTTTGCAAATAAACCTCTTATCGGAGGGGGGGGGGGAGGCTCAATATTTTTTTTTTTTTTTTTTTTTTTTACCAAATGTGCCATTTTAACGTGAATTGTATTCTCTTTATGTTGGTGTTTTATGCCGAGATAAAAATGCTCTTCCTCGTCGCGACACTTTTGTCTGTTTTGTAAATGCGGGATTTGATTGAGAGAGTCGATTTAGAGTATTCACAACAAATGTTCAGACTGCTACTACACACAAACACAAGGTAAGAATCTATTCTTTTCTTTGTATAGATACCTTTAACTCTAAATATCGGAAATAATATATGGTCCAAAATTGTCTTCCATTTAGAGATTTTAGTGTATTAATAAGAAACTTGTTATTTAGTTTATTAAAAAACTTAATTAATTAATTAATTAAAAAGAAATAATAAAGGAAAGCACATTATGTTATTTATTGAAAATAAATGATAAATGAACAAAATTTGTTTTAAAAGACATATAATATAATTATTATTCGAAATATGAATTTACTGAAATATTAAATAAAATTTTTAATTTAACTAAAAAAAGATTAAAAGTTGTTGCAATAATTAAAAATAATTATAATTTAATAAGAATTGTCTAATTTTCTAAAAAGTAATGAATCGAATAATTAGTAATATAAAACTAACTCATTAAAAATTGATTCCGATCAAATTGAAATAACGTTATTTTAATAAAAAGAAATTGAGTAATGTACTCCAGAATCACTCATGAGATGGCGCCAGTACTGAGACTTCCTAGGTACTTCCTCAGGAGTGGCGTCCCTCGGAAGTTGCTCCGTGGGACGTTACTGGGAGCCCATTCCTGAGGAAATCGTAAAAGTCTCTTCCTCAGGAAGTCCTAATCTTGTCATTTTAGTATTAGCAGGAATGTGGGATGACTTGGAGCCCCTGGGGTAGTATTGGGGAGCTTTCGTGCTATATGTGATTATATTTTAAAGTCAAATTATTTTCTATTTTCAACAAAAATCGAATAAATACTAAATAACTTCCTAGAGAGATCCCCAGGAAGGTCTTCCTAGAAGGTGACTTCCTAGGTACCTCCCTGGGAATGTCATCCGTGGGAGGCAACTCCTCGGGAATCTCTCAGGACGTTACTCCACAGGATATCATTAAATTAGCTTCCCCAGGAGAGTCTGCATTTGTCATTTTAATTTTGGGAGGAATCTGGGATGAGTTGGAACTCCCAAGGAAGAATTTGGGAGCTCCTGTGCTATATGGGTAGAGATAATTTTTTTTTTATCATTACTATTATGGTTAAAAATTATTGTAAACACCGTAAAACATCAGTAAACTGAGATACGGTTTTCAGACAAATTGCATTTGAATATACATCCCCCCCCCCACACACACACACATTTGTGGGTGTAAAATTTATGCGATGTTTAGAAGTTAATAAATTTCCAATAAAGCAAAATTGATTGCTCAGTTTATTATCGCCGTCAATATGACATCAGCGTTACTTGCGGAAAAGTTTTTGCTTTATAATATAGATTTCTCATGTTTAACTAATACAGACTGAAAATATTTCTTTAAATTGAGAAAATTAGTGGGCATCAATCCTTTTAAACTTTTTACCATATCAAGCTAAAGTAATTATGTAATGTATTTTTACAGTTCTAAATAATAAACCTAGTGGATTTTCTAACGAAAGAGAGGGAAACTTAATTCATCAAAAATAAAAGAAAAAAGGAAGAAAAAAGAAAAAGAAAAGAGTATGCTGTTGAGGTTAGCTTTCCTCAACAAAAGAACATTTTATTCTTATTTTATAATTCGTTTTTGTAATTATATCCTTGATTTTAATTAATGTTCGTGCTGTCATTCAATAAGCTAATTTTGTTTAGTTTTATTTTTTATTTCATTTAATTTTATGGCATTAATTAACATTTTTTGAGCATTTAATATGAATAATTATCCAAAATATAAAATCCTTTTCATTTAAATATTTGTAGAAGAAGTTTTGCTGCTTAATTAAAATAAAAAACTTGTTTTAGATATGTAAGTACAAGATGATTATAAAACAACTTGTTTTTAAGCCTCAAATGCGATTATTCTTAGTTTATTATTACTAATACTTATAAAGTTATTAGTCTCTGTAAATAAATGAATATATTTATTTAGTAATTCATAAAAATAATAATTATAGCACATAATACACAATTTAAAAGCTTATTATATATGAATTTATACAAAACATATACTTTTGCATTTTATATTATTACAAATATTATGCATATTCCCATATTTAATACGTTTACTTTTTATCAAATAAATGCGAAAAAAATTGCGTACTTTTTTTTAGTATTTTTCCAGGTCATTTTGCAACCTTTTAAAGGGATTTTACCAACAAATTTGAGAAAACAAAATTTCAGGCACAAATAGGTTAAAAAATGTCGTAAGTAAGTTTTTTCTTTTCATTACAATTCAGTTAATTCATGATCTCGTTGCAGCAAAAAGAATGAAACACTTTTAAGCCAATTTTATCTAGGAAAGCTATATTAAAATTTAAAATTATTGAGTTTTGAAAATTAATATGAGAACTATTTTATCAACATAATTTCATTTTCTACCGTATTTGTACAATTTTGCAATTTGCAGTGCTTATTTATTCCGACAACACAGTGATATCATATGATATTATTATTGTGAAAATACCAGACCTATATATATGTCAAGAAAGTAACAACGTATAGCATTTTTAGGGCAATTATAGGGTAAAGAAAGACGGAAAAAATCAGAGAAAAAGTTTAATGCACATGTGCGTCCGGCAAGAAAATACGCAGTCTTTTCTAAAAAGAATCTACATTGGATAATTCGATTTCCATATCTTTTCGCTATCTGCTAAATAGTACTCCTGAGATGGGGTAACTCTATGATAGATGGCCATATTTTTTAAACATTTAAATAAAAATTCTTAGAAAGAAATATCTTCAAGAAATATCTATGCATATTTAAAATTTTTTTACATATACTCATAATATTTTATGCAAAAAATAATTAAATATGGAAAACAAAAAGTGTTAAATAACATTGAAATTAAAATGGTAGAAGGCCATCTCTCCTTAAAGCCGAGGAGAAATGACCATCCACAAGAAAGAAAAAGTGAAGTTAAATAGCAAAAAAATAACACATTTCATGTAGTTAATTCTGAAAAACATATAGAAATTTCTAAAGATGCATTTCTATGATGGAAAATGAGTGAATAGTACTCGAATTAACAAAATTTGAAGTATAATTCCAATAATTCCCTATTCGTAAAATCTTACCGCATGTTTGGTAACGGTCTTGATAATTTATTCATGTTTCATGGAACCTTATGCATTGTATCCAGACATCCTTTTTGTATGTGATATTGTATTGTTTTGCACAACAAACACAGGGATTCTAATCCTATTCAATTTACTCAGAATATGTAGAATCTGAAATTTTTAAATGTATTTCGTTTTCTTCGTTACTGGAAGTGTCGTATTTTTTTTTTTTCTCGCGTTAATTTTAGGTTTATTATGTTAATTTAGCTTATTTATCAACTTTGCCAGTTTCTGTTACCAAAGTTTTCGACGTTTTTCATTATTTTCTGAAACAAATAAATCGTTACATCTTACTATATTATTATTATTAGTAGTAGTAGTGGTAAAATATTTATATTAGTTAAATTTTAAACAACTTTATCAATTAATACATTTATAAACATAAACGATATGTGTTTATTTTATATTTAATTATATTTAGTTAAAATCATCACTCCGTATAATTTTGAAATACTGATTAAAGGTGGCCATCTCTCCCCGATTTCATGTTGCATCCTCCTGAAATTGAAGGACTGATGGTCGCCCAATTTAAAACATCTACAGCCATTGTACGTCTATTTTTTTAGAGTTAGAAGAAAAGATTAGACTATATACGTGCCTTAAAAGTAAAAAATGTATTGAATGTAAAAAAATTACACCATGTAACACGATTTTTATTTTTTGGTAATCAGTATCATTTTCTAATTGCTTCTACCATAAAAACATGAAAAAACTTTACTTCCCTGCAAAAACTTTGCTTTTGTGGTCAGGACAATGAAAAGATGAAATTGCATATTGTCATTAGGAAACATTGGGAAACTGTTATGGGAATAACCTAACTGTTGGTACCTTGAAAATTAAAAAGAAATGTTTATCAGTACCAGACTTTTGCAACAGACAGTAATTAGTATTCAGATAGCACTTTTAGACGATTATATTATACTAGTATATAACCCCCATCAAAAATGACGGAATGTTGATCTCCATTTCATTTTCAAAAGATTTTATACAAACAAACAGAATGAAGGTTTCATTATTAAAGGGTTTGTATTGTAGAAAATAACAAAATAAAAATTATTGTTATTATTTTTTTCGTAAAATTTTAATTTAATTTTATCAATGTTTAAGAGCTTAGCTTATATCCATTTAAAATTTGCAATGAAAATAAAATTTAAATTTTTGTCAAATGTAATTAATATATACAATGCCATGTACTACATATATTAATCACATCGTTTCAGAAAAAATTTTGATTTTTAACATTGTAAAATTTGGACATAACCTTGGAGTGAAAACAAAATTGTAATTTAACAAGAAAATGTGAAAAAATAATTTTCTCATACTAATGCAATCATGGTAACATCTTATATTTCATAACACCTGGTTAAAAAAAAGACTCATTTTATTTATAATGCAAACAAAATTCTTAAAAAAGCGGATACATGTTAACCTCTTCAAAAATAAATAAAACAAAATTTAAATTCTATCAAAGGTATCATAGCAAAAAAAAAAAAAATCATTTTATTTATATTCAACGAAATTTTAAAATTACATAATGAAAATATAAAAAAAAATGATCTGGAATTACTCATAACGTCGTGTATTTTTTTTAAATAAAAAAATATAATTTCAGTAAAACGTTTCATCATTTATAATGATTGCCGAGAGATGACGCCAAAACAACATTGAAATAGAGAGTAGTTCATGCATGGAACTGCTGTCTTGTTTATCTAAAATAATTAACTCCGTTTTTCAACAAAACATGCCGGTATGTAAAAGTGGAAAACGCATTTCAAAATATTTAAAGGCTTTAATATGCTTTTACAAATAATTTAAGAGCAGAATCGGATGTTAAATGGTATTTTTTTAATGAAACGATCAAAGAGTCATTCATTTGTTTCTAAATTTGGAATTTATGCTTATGAATGGCAACGGTATTAATTTGTTTATACGGATAATCTGTTGTTGGTACCTGGGTATTTTTAAATTAAAACGTAAATCATTATAATCGTATAGTTTTTGAAGCTTTTGGAGAAAATGAAGAAGAATAGATGTAATACAACTTGGATTACTATAAGTCGAACAATTGCCTTGTTCGCGGGATCGGAATGCTTAAGACTACCATGGCCGCGATATTTTTTTTCCGAAGATGAACGCGATTATCGGGGTCCGGATAAGTTCACTCCGGAACTGTTATACAATTCTAGTAAAGAAATCTAGTAAAAAAGTGTTACCAAACATATAAAAAATGTAAAAGTTGGCAGCTATGTAAATACTAATTTGACAGGCACAAAAGCGAAATTTCAGGTGTATAACTACTCTTTTCTACATACTTACTGCTCAATTAAACAGAAACCAATACTCAAACCAGAAACAGAACTTTTATGAAAATTTGTTACCTAGGTTATTAGAGTTTTCATTTTAATAAAGGTTTTCACCTATGTTAGCCCAGGTTCGATCCCCTAGTTTTTATAAAAGGGAAAGTCTGTAATGTCAAAAAACAGAAACATACAAACAGTTAAACATACAATTTTATAATCTAATGTTATTGAATTGGAAGTATCTGCAGACAGACACCTTACTAACAAAACAAATTCAGATCATTTTCTCAAGTTGTGTTTGGTACACGGAAAAAAAATAAAAAGGGTTTTGCACAACCTATGTGTACAATCTCCATCATTCAAAACTGATTCAAAATTTATACGCGGGAATTTTTTTTCTTTTAGGGAATGCTATTATCTTAATAAATATTAAGAATTAAGGTTAGCTTCACTTAACAAAATTATCTCTCTCTTCATTTATAAAATTTCTTTTGTAATTACACATTCGATTTAAAATTTTTACCTTTCATCTCATTTAATTTTCTGCATTAAATCTTTCAAATAAATTTTAGTCCGCAAAATCAATTATTATAGATATATTACAATCCGTATAATTAAATATTCGGGAAGAATCAGTTCGATACTTAATTTTGGAAAACTTGTTTTAATAAAATTTAGCAGATAAAATTAAATATAGCAAATGATTTAACTTCATTTCGGATTTCAAATTCTAAAAAAATGAAGGACAGTTAATTATTTAATAAAAGGTTTTACTTAGTTACTGAATGGGCGCTCAAAGAAAATTTTGTTCAAAGACAATAAATGTAATTTTCACATTCTTTTCGCAATTTCAAAATTTTGTTTGTTATTTTAAATTATATTTTCACTGTCTTGACAAAATGTTAAAATATGATGAAATATTAGTTGTCTGCATTTAAATAATTAAATGTTTTTTCCAAACATCATTTGCGACCCCATGTTACATTGCATTTTTTGTTCGTCTTCATGAGTATTATCATTCCACTAAGTTTGTTGAAGCATTTCAGATACACCCTATATAATAATATACATATGTTTGTGATTTGATTTTTCAATATAAAAGATAAAATTGCTATTAGATATGTAGATTATTTGATAAATAGACCAATGTTTCTGAACCTCTTTTAACACACTATATTTTTAAACGAACAGTTAAAATTACCGTGTGCATTAAAAATGCGATAATAGAAAAGGAAAAAAACGGTATTTTTTAATAGACTAATAATACTAATCCATAATTTAAAATTATATTCTACAGTAGAGCGCCGATTATCCGAACAAGTCGGGACCGACCCTAGTTCCGATAAGCAAAATTTCGGATAAATGGACAGACAGTTTAAGGGGGTCCGGAACACAAAAATCTTCAAATTTTCAAAAAAAAAAAAATTATTGCATAAAAACATTTTCTGTTCTTGTATGCTTAAAATGACGTTTAAATCATGTTTCTATCTTTATTAGAACATGAAATATTAAATTTTTCGTTTTGGTGTGTTTTCAAAATCTAGCTTTCAACCAATGGTTGTCATGAAAACGATTTCTTGTCAAAATGCGTTTCTCTTCATGATTGCTTTTTTCACCATTTGTCATCTTTAAGTTGTTATAAGTCTAGAACCGTTAAAGATATATGTTTGAAACTTGGAACATACATTTTTCAATAGCTTTACTTTAACTTTGAGCCAGCAAATTTGAAAAAAATACTTACTTTTGAAAATATGAATTTTTTAAAAAAGTTACATCAATTTTTATTAAGTTTTTATTTTAAATATTTTTATTTTTTTAAATTAATATTTTTTAAATGCTGGCTCTAAATTAATATATATATATTTATGTTTATTTAAATGAAAAACAATTTAAATTCTACAAATAATATTTCGAGTTATAACGATTTTAAGTTATACCACTTTTTTCATAAATTTTAAATTAAAAATTTTTTTTAAAAAGCTATGAGAAGTTTTAACATTTGATTTTGTTTACAAATGATATGGTTAACCATCACAAAAAAATCAAAATTTTAACTCAATAAATAATTTTTTTTTTTGAAAATGTGTCCCGGACCCCTTAAGGGATTTCCTGTCTATACTAAAACCCTCACACTTTATACAGGCCTGGCAGCACCAGTTAGTGCAAATGTGTTTAAAAACTGTTTTTTTTTCTTTTTTTTTTTTTTACTTTTCTATCATTTAAAATTTTCTTTTTCTCTTTTTATAATGTTCTGAACTCCAAAGATTATAATTAAGCAAAAAAGCTTTGATTGTTTCTTGCTTCAAAGAAGACGTTCTTTCCAATGCTGCCCTATCTCGAATTCTTCTTAAATACGTTAGTTGAATAGGATCAGCGTTCTTCTGTCGTTCGAGCCATTTCGTAGTTGTTTCCAAACATTCAAAGGCTTCGTTATGGGATGGACCTAGGTCATTTTCACAGCATTTGTTTTCATTTCTTCAATTTCTTTTTCATCTTAAATCTCATCCACAATCTCATCATCATTACAAAATTTTTTTTGAAAGAAATAGGCAGTTCGGATAAATGGAAGTTCGGTTAAAAAATTTTTTTGAGAGAAATAGGCTGTTCGGATAATTTGAAGTACGGTTAATTGGAGTTCCGATAATCGGCGCTCAACTGTATTTCAGTTTAAAAGCTCGAAAACAAAAACTATCATTGGATTTATCGTTCTTTAAATTAGAATATGTTTTCATTGTACTTTATAACTAGCAAATGGTGATTACTCTTAAAGCATTTTTCAACGATCCTTTTCTATTACATTTTATATTGTAACACTTTTCTTTCACGAAGCATTGTTTCGCCGAAAAAGAAATTAAATGTGTCAGAAGATATGAGACCCTTTTCATAATTTCCTCGCACACTGTTATAAAGAGTTTACATATAGAGAAATAAACTATCAAATAATGCAACCTTATCACACTAAATTTCGTTTTAACACTTTCGTCCCTGTCGGTCACAAATGTGTTCCTCACTTTTAAAATGCTTTAAACTATAAATAATACCTTGCAGATACGTAAAAACCTCATGATCACATATCGCTCACCCGCAAGAAAAGTGACACATCTCGCAAAAATTCATTTTGCTTTTTTTTTTCACTAATAGGTCTGATATAGGTGTATCTTGCTAAACAAACAGTTTCATAAGTGTAGTTACACGCAAAATCCCTTTATTACACTGTATGTCCATTTGTGACCACAGAAGATGGATGGATTGTGTGGGGAAGTAAAATTACCCAACCCTCCAAAACTCATCCTACGTTTCATTCTTAAAGATTTTATGCTTTTATGCACTTTTTTACTTCTGCATGCAGAGCTAAGGGCTACAATGTCATGTTAAAGTAAAATCATGCAAATTTTCTTTTGCCTCTCCTGTGAAATTTACTTTTGTGGAGATGTGTCACTTTTCTTGCGGGTGAGCGATATGTGCATTCTATATTTTGTTGTTTTAGTGGGCAAGTAGTGCCACCTAGCTTTAAAATAGTAAATTACTACAAATAATAATGGCAAAAGTTTTAATTATTTTCAGACTTTAAGAAAAAAGTCAGGGCGCCTAAAGGGTTTAAACTTAAATTAGGGACTACTTTTCTAAATGAATAATTTATATTAAACAATAGAAAATGCAAGTATGTTTTTAATTCTGTTAAATCCTGTTGTAATACGAGATTTTCCAAACGTCTTGAAAAGTTCTTCCTTCGACTATTGCCATATGCAAAGAACGCGAAATAACTACATTCGTTAGGTTTTGGAAACCAACATATTCGTTAAATTTCAGTAAATCAAATCCTAACTTCTGTGATTTGGTTAGTTACTTTTAATTTGATTAGCGTAAAAGGAATTCTAACCCAAACTGAAAAAAAAATTCCGGCCGAAAGGGTTAAAGTGGATCGCATAATATGAAAAGCTCGGTGCTAAAGCGCCGATATTTCTTTTAAATCTTAAAAATTTGATACAGCTTGACTGGACATTTTTGCGGCACACATGAGGCCATTTCATGGCGTACCGATTGAGAACCACTGCAATAGAATAATAATACAATTCTTAATTTAAAATTATAATCTATTTAAGTTTAAAACCTCGAAAACAAAAACTATCACTTATGAATGTGATAAAAAAGGGACTGCATTCACAAATTACTGATGTTTATTGCATAGTCCAGGCAATAGAGACCGTATAGGGACTCTACCTAGAAAAATTAATGGTAGTACTGGAAATCGGCTTTCTAGATGTTTTTTGGGTCGCTGAATCCGAATTTGTAACTTCCCACCAAAATTTCCCCCGGCAACCACCCCCCTCCCAAATTTTGCTAAAAAGCCCCACAAAAAAGGTTTTTAATAAAAAATTGTTTTAGGGGAAAAGTAGCTAGAAATTCAGAAAGCAAATTCTCAAATTGCAAATTTGAGAGTTTATTTCAGAGATAATTTTCATCTTTATCCCCTAAAACAGTATTAAGACATTTTGTTCAATAATGACTATGATCCCTCTTCTACATACAAAATTCATATATCGACTTATCCACAGTTTGAACACAAGATTAAAACGTTTAAAAATTTCAAATTTGGGAAAAATGCATAGAAATGATTTAATTTTTTTATATAATAATTTTGAAATACACAAATTAATTAAACAAAAATGTGATATTAACATGTTTAGAACTAAAGTAGCTTTTATGTAATATAAAAATTGAAAATCCAATTTTCTTTTAACTGTTCGTTAATAGTTCATTTAAATTTACTTTTAAACACGCAGATATTTTTCTGAAAAAAAAAAAATAAACACGCTTAAGCAGATTTCGTGGTCATTAAGTATTTTTGTAAGTAAAACAATTGTTCTTGTTTATTATATACAAAATACGTTAATACACTGAAAATTGAGATATTACTTCGGACTTTATTTAAATATTTTTAACGTTTTCTTGAACAGTTTTATTTTCTTTTAATGCAGAAAAAAATCATTTTTTACACATACCTTTAGTGGAAACAAAGCTATCTAACCATTTTTGAATAATAAGAAAAGTTCTTCTAATATTCTGTCCTGTATCCTTTTTTTCAGGTTGTAGGAATTGAATTGCATAGAATATTCTAACAAAACAGGGACTTTTAGTTTATGAAAAAATGGTAAAATAATTAAGGTTAGCTTTATGTAACAAAAGAATTCTCTTTTTTGTTTCTAAAATGTCTTTTGCAATTAACTACTTGACTTGAAATTAATTCTGCGGCTGTCATTCAATTAACGTTTTTTCCCCTTCATTTACTTTTCGGAATTGACTAGTTTACATAGATATCAATAATCAAAAATCAATAATTATAGCGTATTAAAATCCCTATTAATTAAATATTTGGGGTAAAATGTGCTTCTTGATTAATTTCTAAATTTTAGTTTTAACAAGTCTTATTAGCAAAAATTAAATATAATGATCGATTTTAGTACATTTTCATATTTTTAAACTTTCAATGTTCTGATAAAAAATTACAAGCAATGTTAATTACAATATTTTTAAATTAAAGGAATACTTTCAGAAGGCTTTATTCATGGTGATAAATATAATTGTGTGATTGTGATATTTTGTACTTGCTATTTTGTAAGATTAAAAATAATGTGTACAAAAGGTAGATTAATTTTTTTTTTTTTGACAATTAAGTAACACTTGTTAATTTGTGTGCATAATTAAGCAGAAACTAAATGATTCGAAAATATTCAAAATGGCGATATAGCTTTTATGATATTTAATAATTATAAAAGATCATATGGAACAAACTAGTTATGGCAGAAAAATAATGTTATTGCAAATTTTTTAACAAACAAATTACAAGAAAATTATAAAATATTTTTACTTCATTCTACTAAATTTTAAAAAGAACAGTTAGTTATTCAAATTAACATTTGATGTACAAATAAAGAACAGTTGTAGCAGTTAAAGTAATTTAATTGAAGAAAACGTTTTGAAAACAGTTAAATAGTTAAAATACATTTTCTAAAATATTAATGAGAAAATTTAAAAGTTTACATTACATTTCACGACATAAAAAAACTGCCTCGTTTGCACGAGAAATAAATGTTTTATATTTAATTATGTGTCATGGATATTTGAAATCAGTAATTATTTAAATCGCATTGTAAATTCAATTACAGTAGTACTCCAAAGTTTTTCTTCTTATCTAGTCCAAGGCAATAGGGAATTTTACATAGCAAAATTAATGGTAGTTCTGGAAATTGACTTACATTATGTTTTTTGGGTCGCTGAATCCGAATTTGTAACTTCCCACCAAAATTTCCCCCGGCAACATCCCCAAATTTTGGTAAAAAGCCCCCCAAAAAGGTTTTTATTAAAAAATCAATTTTCTTATTGTTTTAGGGGAAAAGTATCTAGAAATTCAGAAAGTAGACAAAATTTGCAACAAATTAGATAGATGATATCATGACTTAGGATGAAGGGGAAGGGGGGATCTGCCTCGGAACATACGCGCGGTGCTGCGTGGACTAAGTTGCGCAATTCCACTTAACCACTCACACGTTTACATTCGCCTTCCCATCTCCCTTCCGAACTTTCCTTATAAGGTTTACTTTAAGTTTTTTGGGTCGCTGAATCCGAATTTTTAATTTGCCCCCAAAATTTCACTCCCAACCCCCCCCCCCCCCAAAAAAAAAGTTGTTATTAACTTAAATTTCTTATTGTTTTAGGGGAAAAGCATTACGAAATTCAGAAACTAGACAAAATTTGCAACAAATAGGATATATGATATTATGACGTAGGATAAACGGGGAGAGAGGGGGCTGCCTCGGAACATTCCCCGCGCTCTTTTCTCAAAAACCAAATTTTTTCAAAAAATCAATTTTTTGGGGGGTTGCCGGGTGAGATTTTGGTGGGAAGTTACAAATTCGGATTCAGCGACCCAAAAAACATAAAGTGAGTTGAAATCCAGAACTAGTATTAATTTTTCCTGGTAAAATACCCTATTGCCTGGACTTCATAACTTACAAGGGAACCACTTTTGGTGTTGCTCGCACCTAGCATTGAGATCTGGTGCATTTTAAAGCCCTATATTATGAAGTTTGAGAATTGATAAAAATTTTCTGTTAAAATAATATTTCTTGATTATACAGCAGCATAACTTTCTAAAAATGCATTTTTCGAGACTACTTATCGGACTATTAACATTGAATTTTTTTAAAGAAAAGCATTTAAAAATAAAAATTAGTTAATAATAAGTATAAAATATTCAAAAAAGTTTGAAAATTCCTTCAAAAACACACAAATTCGAATTTGGAAAATTGCAACTTTATATTCATAATTTTTGCGGGGAAACGGTTGGCGTTTATTTTCAAATGTAGAGCTTTCCGGCAACCCTAGCCAAATGTCATAGCTGAATTTGTAATAGCTAAAAATTGCATGTCCGACATATTTCGCCACAGTAATTTTTCTAAATCGTGTAAAAATATTAATTTACTTTATGATTACTTTTACCGAAGGCCCATTTAATACAGCTGCATTTCATTTTAAACATTCGAAACTTTATTTCATTCGATTTAAAAAGAAAAGAATTTGTTTATTTTGAATTTCACTAAAAAATGGTTTTCAATGATCTTCGAAGTTTTTATAGAATTATATTTATTACTTATGTATTTATCGTCTGCATAGAAAGAAAAATAAAAACCTAATATTTGTTTCTTATGCTATCAATTATAAAAAAGAAATCTCATATAATTCTAGAAATATGTCCTGTACATTTTCTCTTTGGATAAAGCGGGCGGAAAAATTGTAGCACCATATTTGGCGACTTAACTCACTTTTGGCCTGAAATAAACAAATAAATATGTAATAATAAAAAAAATAAAAGTATAAAAAAGTATATAAAATATTATTTTAACCGAGAAATTTTTTCGGTTCTCTAACTTTTATATATAGGACTACAAAACGCACCAGGTCTCGATGCTAGGTGCGAGCAACACCAAAAGTGGTTCCCTTGTTAGTGCACGTAGCGGAGCAGTGCATCTTGAGAGGCAGCCCTCCCCCTCCCCGTTCATCCTAGGTCATAATGTCATATATCCTATTTGTTGCAAATTTTGTCTAGTTTCTGAATTTCGCAATGCTTTCCCCTAAAACAATAAGAAATTTAAGTTAAAACAACTATTTGGTGGGGGGGGGAATTTTGGGGGAAGTTAAAAATTCGGATTCAGCGACCCAAAAAACTTAAAGTAAATCTTATAGAGAAAGTTCGGAGGGGTTATGGGAGGGCGAATGTAAACGTGTGGGTGGTTAAGTGGAATTGCGCAACTTAGTTCATGTAGCACCGCCCGCATGTTCCGAGGCATATCCCCCCTTCCCCTTCATCCTAAATCATAATGTCATATGTCTAATTTGTTGCAAATTTTGCCTACTTTCCGAATTTCTAGATACTTTTTCCCTAAAACAATAAAAAATTTGATTTTTTTTAATAAAAACCCTTTTTGGGGTGCATTTTACCAAAATTTGGTGGGGTTGCCGGCTGAAATTTTGATGGGAAGTTAAAAATTCGGATTCAACGACCCAAAAAACATATAGTAAGCCTTTTTCCAGAACTACCATGAATTTTGCTAGGCAGAGCTCCTATACGGCTATTGCCTGGACTAATCTGCATAACATATTTCCTTTCTTTATTTTTCTTTTCGTCCTCTATTACATTTCTTTGTAATGATTTTTTATTACATGGACTGGCACGAAAAGAATTATCTTTTGATGAATTTCCGAATATAAAAGAACTTTATCTTACATATCATATCACAGTAAAATGTTCAGATATTGATATGTTTCTTCTTGAAAGTAAATGTTCATTAAATGTCTGCGGTTGCAAAATATTTTATTGGTACGGTAAATATATTTACGAAACTCTATATTATATTATTGTTATTCACAATTTCAAAACATTTTGTTATCTTCAGAATGCATTTGGAGTAGAACGAACCTCCAAAAACGCTAGGAAAAGATAGATTACGAAAACGCTTCTGAAGAAAGGCGCACGAAGAATTTCGGAGAAACAAATCTCTTTATTTTTGAAAATTCTGATGTTTTTAATTGGTCTTTGTCATAAAGGTTTCTAAAAATAAGGGAAATGTTCCCATGCGTAATGAGATATTAATCCGTTTAATTAATCATTAGAGAATTTTTTTTTAATTTAATTTTGGAAAATCTGTTTTACAAGACTTAAACGAATGAAACTTTTTTTAAGGTGTGTTCGTGATTATATAAATATGTAGCACCTATTGTCGTCCTCTGGTCCGTCCGTCTGTCTGTGCGTATACAACCACGCAAAAACTACCCAACCGAATGGTTTAAAATTTAAAATATATAATGTTTGCATAATTTTGTAGTGTCATTTCAAATTTTATGAAAATCGGATCTATAGTTTAATTATAGGGACAGACAAAATATTGCATAAACATTACGGCAAATGGGAAAAAATGGTTTCAAGTGCATTTTAATAATGTTGCACCATTTCGTACATAATGAAATTGATATTCATTTATGAAGTAAACTAAAATATACATTCTGTAGAATATGCGGTGGAAAGAATATTTTTTATTAATTTACAGGGCCACACAAAAGTATTTCTTAGCGTAATAGTTTAGAGAGAAACATTGTTTGAGGCGTATTTTAATTATATTAAACTATTGCACATATAATGAAATTGATATACGTTGCCGAGGTTTACTGCAAGTTACTTCCTGTATAATAGAAGGCGTACATTATTTGCAGGGACACAGTATGTTGGATACTATACTGTGTCCGAAGTACTGTATATTAGCGATGATTGCTGAAAGTGTATTTTTAGTTATGATATGAGTTTTTAACTGCATTTTTGTATACTTTGTATGCATAAAAGCTGTAGATCATATACAGGGTTACACAAAAGATTTTGTAAGGGTTACTGAGTATGAACGAAAATAGCTTAATTTTAAATCAGTTATGCATTTTTATGCTGACCTAGACTTAGTGTACTACGATATCTTTGTAGAATATGGATAAAATGACATACACGGCAACGCAAAGAAGGATACATGACCCTCTATGTATGATAAAATTTATTTCAGTTATTAGAGTTATTCAGAGTTATATGTACAGTTATATTCAGAGTTATTTCATTAGTTTTAAGCGTGATACTTAAATTTTAGCTAAATTGTGGCTTGCATATAAAGATAGTAAGTAAAATAGAGGGCTGTACAAAAGTATTCAAGTATGCATCCGTCTGTTCGTATAAATTGCTGAAAGTGAAATTTAAAACTATCATGCGTTTTTAAAACTTTCCAAAGTAGTTGAAAAAATGCTTGCGAATTCGGTTTGTCTGTCTCTTCTGGTTGAATTCGGATATACGTTAATACAGTTGGATTGCTCTATAATTGATATGTGTTATTGAAATTTACTAAGCCATGTTCGGTATTGAAAATAAAGTATGTAGGGGAGAGTAGCCTAATTTGGACCACTTCGCTTATTTGCAGGTGTAACTCACTTAATTTTTCGAATATCTGAAAAATATTACTACACAACGTCAATCAATTCATCTACTAAATAAATAAAACTTTTGATCATTTGCTTTTTGAAAATCTTAAATTTTATTTTAATTTGAAAATTTTTGTCAAAAGTGGTCCAAATTCAGCAACTGGTTGCCTAAATTGGCAACCAGTCTCCTAAATTGGACCAAATAAAATCAGGTTGTTTTAATGACTAGGGAATATAACTAATTTTATTAAAAGCAAAGTTTGCGGTTACTGAAACAATCAAACAAAATAATAGCAATGAAATATAATGAAATCAAATATCTGAAAATAAGTGTAACTGTTTTAAATCAAAATGTATTCAAAATATAAATCAAAGTTATCAGTAATTAAGAATAGAAATTATGAAACTAATTTCCAGTTACTTGAATATCATTTAAGGAGCGATGCAAAGCTTACACGTGAATTTCGTTAATTGATTTTTTTTCCAGCGCACACAACATGGAACCGTACTTGGAATATGAACACTGAATCATTTCTGCTGTTTTATTTTCTTACAAATCAGGCAAAACCAATCACCACTATTTAGATTTTTCTTTTTAGATTCTGAATTATTACTTTTTTTGCAACACAAGTTTTCTTTACAATATGATTGTAGTTCTCCCCTTTCATTATTTCCTTGATAATTGCATTACGGCTATTTTTTAAAATTTGATGTTCCATTTGCTTTTATGCTGTGTTAGCGTCCTTCTAGTCGATTTTTTGTGTTTTTTCATTTCAAGGTTTACTTTATATGGCGAAGATGTTAACACAACTGTTTTTTGGCTCCCTCTGTACTTTTTTAAACTAAATTTAGCAAAGGATATAACATTTCTAATGATTTTTTGGCTTTTGGAGAGGATTTGTAGCTACAGCCTTATTGCAGGTCAATTTCTTCACAACTTACTCTCTCCTTTTTATTTCCTATATCTTTAACTGCTTTTGCTGTCACCTGTTTTCTTTTTGCTAGACAGCTTGTCCGTGTCTTTTTCAACATTATATTATAAAAGTGTTTAAAAAAATATGCTCTATTGAAAAATACGCTACGATTAATTATACGCAAACATTATATATTCAAGAGTGTTGTATTCACCACCCCCCCTACTTCAGGAAGGTTAAAGGTTTTATGCGGTTTTATTCCACCCTCCAGAACTGTAAAAAGTCCGCCCTTCCTCGGGGAATCGCAAATATCCTCCAGGAAGAAAATGTTTGAATGAACTCTGTAAACCAAATACGCCGTAGGAATAAAATATTCAAAGAAAATAAATACAAATACATAAAGATAAAAGAAATTGCAAACAAAATTTATTGCATAAACATGTAAAAATATTTTTTTGTTTATATAGGCCTAAACTGTATAAAAAAATTAATCCAGATATACCCCCCCCCCCCCCCAAAAAAAAAAAAAAAAAAATACTTGCATGGAGATAGTAATCCATTATAAAATATTAAAAAAATTAAAATAAATAGTGTACAATGTGTACCGTCCTCGAAATTCATTACTTAATTTTCAAAATTTATGATCGCATATCTGGTCTAATTTAAGCAACTTAAATTAGTCCAATTATGGCAACTGCGCCATTTTTTAAAACAGATAATTTCAAGACTAAGAACAAAAACGAAATCAAACAAAGCCGCGTGAGAAATATGCGCAATTAACAGATGAATTTATATATGTATATGAAAATATAACAACTTACCTTAGTTTTAAAGTATTCACTTACGTTTAGTAGGAAAAAAGTAGATCAAAACAGCTAACTTTAGTTTTTTTTTAAATTGTCTGAAAACAACACGTGGTAGGCGGTTGCTTCTTCTAATCGTGAGTGACGTCATCCTGATGAGTATTATTTCACCGCTAGATGGCGTCTCTTCCTGTAATTAACGGCAGAATGGCAACGGTCCAATTAAAGCGGCGGTCCAAATATGGCTACTCTCCCCTAACATTCATTCTTCATTTTTAGAGACACTCAAAATTATTCCATTCCATTATGTTTTTTGGGGAAATGTCTTAATTATATAAATACGTAGCACCAATAGTCATCATCTGGTCACCGTCTGTCTGTCCGTCTATCCCTATATAATAGCGCAAGAACTACCAAGAAGAATGGTTTGAAATTTAATATATAGATTGTTTGATGAATTTTGTTGAGTCATTTCAAATTTTATGAAAATCGATTCAAAACTTAAAAGATATTAATAAAAGTTTTCTTCATTCTATTAAATCATATCAGACGCAAATAATTCAATGATATCTCATGACAGGTCATGATTCTATGTTGCCCTGGTGATTACATCCTATTGAAGATGGAGTCATATTACTTCCGTATTACTCATTTTCATATAGAAAATCGTAATAAATTTTGTATTCATGCACTTTTGCATAAGATGCAAAAGCTGTTGCACCAAGATTTCAATATTTATAAAATTTCGATATAGTACGAACGTACGTCATTTGCCACGTTTGACGTGCAATTTCCGACTTGTTTATTTTAGGAATTGGAGATTTTGAAAAGAAAAAGAAAGACAGAAAATCAGGTATTTAATAAAATCTTTTATTTAAACCTGATGCTAAATTTATAGTATCACAAAGGATTATTGAAATAACACCATGATGCTTGATGATTCTATAAAAAAATTCTATAAAAAAAGTCTGTATAATGAAAAATAATTGAATACGTTATCAGTGCGCGGGTTCCAGATTTTCTGACCGAAAGTGCGTCTGAACGCCAAATGTTACTCATTTTTCATGTTGTTTAGATAAGTTAAAATATTACGCTTATTAAAATTTTTAAATATTACATTAAAACTCCTAAGCCTGTTTTAAAACTATTCGTATTTACAAAAGAGACAAAGCTATTCCTTAAAAAAAAAAAAAAAAAAAAAAAAAAAAAAAAAAAAAAAAATTGTAGTAAAGTGAGAAAAGGAGGAGAAAAACTTTAAGCAACTAAAGTTGATTTTCTTCAATTTTTTTTTTTTTTTACTTACAATTTCTAGAATTAGTTATGTTTCATGAAGCTACCTCTTTAGTAATTTAAAAGTTATGTTTTCATTCAAAAAATAAATAAATAAAAATAAAATATATATAAAGTGGAGATAAAAGTTAGAGATTTTCACTTTGACGTGAACAAAAAATAATGTTGGAAAATGTATTATTTTTTGTTTAATTTAAGCTTTCCAAAGAATCTTACAAATTTTCTTATGGATTAGTCGACGGTAGTCGGATCCGTTAGGATAATCGAATTTTATCAGAACTTTCTGTGATGTCTGAGTTGAGTTGGATTCACCTTTTGAAAAGAGAGCGTGAGTTGAAAACTCATTCACAATTTTTGGCATTTGTAGAAAAAATAACTTGCAGTTAAAAACACGTTTCGTCACCATAAAATGTCAGATACTAGAGATCTAACAGAACTCTAGAGTCGATTGTCAGAAAACGTGCGTTGTAAATGATGTTTTTGTGTCTCTGTAGTAATCCCTCCATACTTCCATCTACTGCGCGCATTAACAATATTTTGCAAGAAAACTTCCTTTTATTAAGTTAAAAAGGATGTAACATATCAATTTCTCGAAATCCTTAAATTTACCTTACACAATTAACAAGTTTAAAATTTGTAACACAAACCATATTCAAATTACTTAAAGGCGTTTTTTTTATTTTCAATATGATACATGTAAAAACAATATGACATATTTAAAATACCAAATACTTTCAAACATATAATGATCTTCATGAATGTATTTTTGTATTTAGCCCTGATGAAGGGCATGATATGCTTGAAAGTACTAGGTATTTTAAATGTGTCATATTGTAAATAAAAAAACAAATTTAAGTAATTTGAATATGGATTGCGCTGCAAATTTTAAAGTTGTTAACTTCCTTTTATTTTGGAATTTTTAATATATTAAGAGTCAAAATAGGGAAGAATTCACAGCACTTAAACTAAAAATAAGTTTAAAAAACATACTTCTGCATGTTCTTAATGCTAAGTGACATTTTTCAGAAAAAATTTCTTTGAGAATTTAACATTATAAAGCACTAAACCCATTAAAGAATTTAAAATTAATTGCTAGAAATTAATTAGACTAACTACAATATTTACATTACATCGTGTTATTTTAAGTCTTGTTCTAATACTAAAAGATTTAAAGCAGTTTCGACATCACTGTACACTGCAAAAGAAAAAAAGACAAATCCTTCTTAATCCAGGAAAATATAATATAACAGCAAAATAAATTGTGCGGCAACGTCGTCCGATTTATCCACAATTCTAAAAGCATTCTTATCTCTAGAAAGATCAAAAAATATTTTTTTTTTCAAGATGTAATGAAGCATTTATCAAAACAAAATTTATTTTGCTGCCAACAATTTTTAGAAACGTGTCCGAGTAGTATTTACGGTATATCACATTAAACAGGAATATCGGTTTTAAGTGTATTATCCATTATTGGGTAAACATTTTCATATTCAAAAAAGAAAG
This sequence comes from Maratus speciosus, assembly GCA_963932465.1. Taxonomy (NCBI): domain Eukaryota; kingdom Metazoa; phylum Arthropoda; class Arachnida; order Araneae; family Salticidae; genus Maratus; species Maratus speciosus. The sequence continues at coordinate 33,161,112 of OZ010791.1, read as the reverse complement.
AAAATCGTGCGTCAAGCATAGATTATGAAACACTTTCATAATCACACAACATTGAGAATAATGTAACAAAACTGCAGCGTTTAATAAATTAAAATAGTATGTCTAATTCTACCACATGTAAACGCATAACACATTTCAAAACTCAATTTCAGCTGTTTCTCAAAAAGCGATTAAAGCGTTTAATAATTTAAAATTTAGGAGAAATGTACATAGATATTTTAATTATTTGTTGGACAATTTGAAACAAAAAATCAATTAAATATAAATTTGCAATTAAAATGTTTAGAGCTAAAGTGGCTTTTGTGTAATATAAAAATTGAAATTCAATTTTTTGCACTGTTCTTTGATAGTTCATTTAAATTTCCTTTAAATCATATATTTGTTTTTCGGAAAAGAATTAAATAGAGAAAGACAAAAGAGGAAATTTAACTTATAATAACTTATAAATTAACTTATAACTTATAATAAGTTAATTATAAAACCGTGTTTTATATTAAATATAAACGCTACCTTATACTACCCGACTTATGTTATATATGACATTAATATAAGTTAAATATAAAAAATCCCTGCCGGCCTGGCCTACAGGCGGAGGTAGATTTCGAAGTTAAGTATACTAATTTCGCCAACAAAAACTAAACCATAATTAGAGATAAACCCACATTAACAATTTTTTTTTCTCCCAAAACCCCTATTTTTTTATCCCCTTGATCCCATTTTTAATTTTATCAAAAATCTGTGATACATAAACTTTTTGCCCTATTTTTAGAAGTAATTAAAACTTTAAACTGATTTGATATGTACAAAAATTAAGAAGTCATGGTTTTTTTTCGGTTTTCACAACCCCTCTCACCATATTCCCATCCCCTTGGTCCGATTTTGTCCATTAACGAACCTGACCTAGATTTTATGCCTTTGATTTTATATATTAGTTTGGAAAAGACTTGTGAAGAATTGGGGAAGTTATCGTGTCGATAAGAAAGTGATATACATATATATATATTTATATATTATATAGTTTTTTCTGAGGGTGGTTTTCGGTTCTAGGGGTCATGATCGGCGTAGATCTGCAAAAAATGTCTCAGAAATTCCAACATAGGGGAGAACGTAGTAGGTAGTATTTCATACGATATCTACCTAAAACACATATAAATATAAAGATTCATATTTCATGAACATTGAGTACTTTTACTAGTAAAAAAAATGTTCGTGTTTATTTTGTATGAAATATGTATACATACCGAAAAAATATATACTATTTTTGAATTTATTTAAATATTTCTAAAGTTTTATTAAACAGTTCTTTGGAACATAGAGAAAATATTTTCTATATCATACATTTAGCGGTGGAAAGCTATATCTAACATTTTTTTCATATTAAACATAAGTTCTTTTAATATTAAGTCCTGTTTCCTTTTTATTCCAGGTTTATAGAAAATGGAGTGCACAGAATAATCTAACAAAAGAGGAAAATTTAATTTCTCAAAAAATTGTGAAGTAATTAAGGTTAGCTTCATTCAATAAAAGAACTCTCTTCTTTGTTTCTAAAATGGTTTTTTGTAATTAATTACTCGACTTTAAATTAATTCTGTGGCTGTCATTCAATGATTTTTTTTTTGTACCTTTCATTATGTTTAATTTTAGGAATTGGCCAGTTTAAATACATTTCAGTCCGAAAAATGAATAATTATAGCGTATTAAAATCCATATTAATTAAATATTTTTTTAGTAGAAGCAGTTTGATGCTTAATTTTAAAAATTCAGTTTTAACAAGTTTTAATAGCTAAAATATGGATCGATTTTAGTATATTTTGAGATTTTAAACATTGAAGGTACTGGCGAAAAATTGCAAGAAATGTTAAATAAATTATTTTTTAATTAAATGAATACTTCAAGAAGGCTTTCTTCATGGAGATAAATATAATTATGACATTGGTATATATTGTTATTATATTATATATGATTAAAAAATGTGGTCTTAAGATGAAATCAGAAAATATTTGAAATTTTTGCGAAGATCAACTAAAAATTTAAATTTTTGTATACAGCTAAGCGTAAATTAAATGATTCAAAAATATCCAAAATAGTGAGATAGCTTTTATGATACTGATTATTAAAAACGATAATATGGTACAAGTTAGTCATGCTAAAAAAATGAGGTGATCGAAAATTTCTTGTTAAAGAAAATTAGAAAATATTTTTACTCCATTCTACTAATTTTTATAAAGAAGAGTTATTTACTGAATTTAATATTTGATGCACAGATAAAATAACAGTTGTAGCAGTTCAAGTAATTGAATAGAAAAAAATATTTAAAAAACAGTTAAATAATTAAAACTACTAAAATATTAACGAGGTATACAAAAAGGCAACCTCATGTTTCACAATTTAAAATAACTGCCTCATTTGCATGAGAAAGGAATGTTTTATATCTAATTATGTATGATCAATATTTTAAATAGTTAACTGTTTAAATCATCATTGTAAATTCAATTACTCTACTCTAAAGTTTTTCTGCTTATGTGCATAACATATGTCTTCTATTACCTTTCGTTGTAATGACCTTTTATTACAAGGACTGATACGAAAAGAATTATCTTTCGGTAATTTTCAGAATATGAAAAAACTTTACGTTACAAATTATATCACAATAAAATTTTAAGATACTGATATGTTTCTTCTTTTTTAAAATATTCATTAAATGTCTGTTGTAAATGGTTGCAAAATATTTTCCTGTTATAGTAAATATATTAATAAAAATCTATTTTATATTGCTGTTATTCGTAATTTCAAAAAATCTTTTATGCTTTTGAAGTAGATCCAACCAGAAACCTCCAAATATTCATAGTTTATGAAAACGCTTCTGAATAAAGACACATGGAGAATTGTGGAGAAGCATTTCTTTAAAATTTTCAAACTTATATGTTTCTGATTTTTTAATTGTTCTTTCTCATAAAGGTTCTTGTAAATAAGGAAAATGTTCCCAAACTCGTGGGTAACGAGATCACATTAAATTTTCATAAACGTTTCAGGTATATAAAGAAAAGTTTAGTGAATTTTTAACAGTGTAATGATATAGAAATAAAAAGGAATAAATATCAATATCAAATGTTGTAATATTTCACAATTTCTTTCGTGATGCCTATAAGAACTGATTTATGTCTGATTAATGTAACACACAGAAAATATTTTTGCTACTACGATGTTTTGAGTATTTATAATGTGATATCTCTGTATATGAATATAGACAATTTTTTGTAACTTCATATTTCCTCATATCATCTTTTATTATATTTTTTCACTAGTTATTTTAATGAATATTAAAGGATGGTTATTAAAGGTTTGTCATTTAATTCTAACTAATGACACTACGTTCAGCAATATTAACAAAATTATTCAAATATGTAATTTTAGCAAAGCATTAAGTTCCTGTTAAATCTCAATTCTTTAAAATTTGATGTAGTGTTCGCTTTTGGGAGAATTTTTTAATGCATACAAAAGTTGTGGGTTCAAGTGCACTTAAAATTATGTGTATAAATAAGTTCTCTGATTTCTGACTACAGCCAGAAAATTGGTTTGGTAACTCCACCCCATTTTAAAAGGGACCTTACCAATAGAAGAGGAAAATTTGTTAGGAGATTTTTATAGGTATTTAAGGAGATCTATCATTAGATATTAATTTATGAAAACAAGAAGAAATATTATCGTGGGCTCCAAATGCTTAAAATTATATCAAAGTGTCACCAAAATTGTATTCTACAAATTTATAGAATTTTTAAAACACCGATAGTTCATGCAGCAATAAATATATGACGTTTGCCCAGAAGTCGCCGATCTGTTGCAATTTGTTTTTTTGGAAAGATATGTTTGGGATATATAAATAATCAGTGGTATCGGATCCATATTAACCTTATTGGCCTGGTTGAAATGTGTTTTAATAAGTTCGTATTAAATATTATTAATAGACTCCATAGATAAATTTCTGGTAGTTTTAAAATCAGATGCGCATATTTTGAACAAGAATTTTGTTTTAAATAATGTGTTACATATATTTTGCGTGGTAGCTGTACGTTTTCATTCATTAAGAAAATTATTTGTTTGAAATATTTTTATTAATACTTGGAAATGTTTCCAGATAGAAACATTCACGTTACATACAATATTTAAAATGAAAATCAAATTTGAAATTAACCACTCGAAAAGCGCAAAGGCCAACATAATGAAAAAGATTCCCTGCCGGGACTCGAACCCAGGCCATCAGTATAGTGCACTGACATTCTACCGATTAAACTACATGGAACGATACCCATCTGGAAAATTTCCCCCTATTACATGTTGGCAGGGCTACAAATGCAGCACAAGATGGACTATTTTTCGTGAGCCTTGGCATGGTGCAAACATGAAACTTAATTAAATCCAGCATCGATTGAAACTATATTAATACTTTGAAATTTTTCCAGAGAGAAACATTCGCCTTGCATAGAAAATTTCAAATGAAAATCAAATTTCAAATTATATGCTTAAAAGACGCAAAGGCAAACGTAGTGAAAAAGAAGCCCGGGCCATCAGTATAGCGCACTGACATTCTACCGACTAAACCACATGTAACGATGCCCAGCATGGAAAATTTATTATTAAATTGCAGAGCCTGGAATTATTCGTTTGAAATATTTTCATTTGACAGGAAAAAAATAAAACTGGAAAGATGGTAGTTATAGTATTAGTGTTAAACCATTTGTGCCTGGCATGATAATTGTAAACTATTTGGCTAAAGGTGACCGGTCACTTGCGATTTTAGACGTTTTGTTAAATATCTAGAAAAATACATAAAGAATTAAATTGAAACTGCACATCTCTAAACTGTATGGTATAGGTTATATAGTTCCGCGAAGATTTTTTTCCGAAAACCCCAGAGGTGGCCGTCAACAAATTGAAAAAGAACTAATATTGGATAACCCTGTAACAACTAATGTAGCAAAAGCGTTCAAACTCGAGATTATTTATAAGTGGCTTCTTAGTAATAAGTTCTTTTCAGAAAAGATGACAAACAAGATTGTACACAATACTGTGCAATCAGAAACAAAAAATAATAATAATTGGATGAAAAATGAGCAGGTTTATCAAAAAATGATTCACTGCGCATGTGCGAATGCAATCAAAATATAACATGCATAATATATTAGCTAAGTATATAGATCAACTTTTGTGAAAGTCTCAAAATCATAGCTTGAAAATTCGGAAACTTATCGTCCATAGAATTGGCTCGAAATCCGTTGTTCCCCAAAAGAAGCAAAAATATGAGGGATTGTATCAAATATCTGTTGATTAGTGCCAAGATAGCGTACACAATATTGCACGTAATACTATATTTGGATATTTTTCATTGTATTTCATACGAAATCTACCTAAAAAAACAAAAATTCAGGCATAAATTGATTAAATCTCTGCAGCAAACTGCCCAGCCGTTCGACCATTTTTGAAGTTAACGGTTACTTGACCCTATTGTGAAGCAATCTGATCATATTATTGACTTTATTATTGTCCAAATTGAATTAAATTACGGTTATGAAACCGTTTTCTATCAAAATTGTCGTATGACTGATCTATTTGCAGCAAATATTTTAGAGTACATAGGTACATAGTACAACTAAAATATTAAAATCAAATAGTTTGAAGCATCTGACGTCCTCATCATCTCCGTCCTCCATCCTCCTCATCCTCCTTCATCACCTGTGTTAAAATCGTTAAAAACCAGAGGCAGAGTTCATTCATTGATACTTGATGGGCTGTTCCAAAATTCACACTGAAACTGGGGGAAAGCTATGTTGTAGACTGTTCTAAAACTCAAACTGACGCACAGTGGGGCAGAATACCTAAAAACCTCGCAAAAAATCAAAAATCAAAAATCTGAATTCCTTTATTCTTTTCGGTGGAAACGATAAAGAACTATTTTTCACGTCATAAAACAATGTTGTTCTCTACTTCATTCCTCCACCCGCGGTTAAAGTTACGCTTAGTTGCGTAGAGTTTTTCGTCGAGATAATATGTACGATTTGCAGGCAAAATTTGAAAGTTGTCGTAAGTCATCATTATTGCAATAAATTTTAATTTTGTGATGACATTTTGAAGTTGGTGTGCATATATATATTTTAAGAGTTTTGGATTAATAAAAGAGTGTGTTAATAATATTGAAATCGTTTTTGGTGTGAAAGACTTAAATATTTACTCTATGTTCAGAATCACTGAGATTTTTAATTATGTTCCAAGGCTGTTCAAGCTTTGGTTTTTACAGTTTGGGAAAGCTTATTTATTGCTTAATTTAGGATCGCAAAAAAATGTTGCCCATATTGGGCCTTTTTTTTGTTTCCAGACAATTTCTGATATAATGTGTTGCGTTTATCACGGCTTCCATGGTCTCAATTGTAATTGTTTTTGATTTGCGCTTCGCGCAGACGATAATTTTTGTTTTGTTTACAAACGAATTTGTTTTTAGATGTTTACGTCGCTAACATATGTAATTGATTTATACTTATTACGATCATATAATGATGAAACGCGCTAACGTTAGTTGTTGTGCGTTGTAAAAATATGTTTCCGTGTCTCCATTTTCCTGTGATTTTTAAATAAATAGTAAGAACATTCAACAGAAGGATTTTTAAATGGATCACTGATATAAGAAGATTTTAGGTAAGCCTAATCTAATCTCCTGAATTAATATTAAAAACTTTTTTTATGCTGAATGAATATTGATAGTAAGACTATCAGTATATTAATATTGAACATATTTTTTTTAGATTAAAGAACATATTTATAATGTTTATCAAAAGAAAAGAACTTATTAACATAATGAGAAGTTGTGGAAGTAGTGAAATGGAAAAACAATTGCAGCACTTGTATGATGAAATTAAAAGACGTAGTAAATGTGATTCAAAACAACAGAAAGAAACGCTAAAAAAACTTTCGTATTTCAAGACACAGCATAAGACACGTTACACCAAAAGCAAGGCGAATGGAAGAAAGGTTTAAAAGCAACAATCAGGAATGGCTAGAAGGATCAATTTTGTTTCCTAATGAAATAGTAAATAAGCGTGGTCGCCCTGAACTTAGCTTTAATGATAGCTCAGAGAGAACAAAACGATTAAAAACTAAGGAACTAAGGAATACTACGCCTGCATCTGTGTTGTCATACGCAACGCGAATGAGTTTAAGGTCAGAAGGCCAAGTACAAGCGCCGAAACTTCTCAGTGAAATAACTAAGTCCCCACATCGTGCCATTAAATATATAAAAGCCTACGCAGCTTCTTTGGACTCAAAGCCGAAATCTTTATCTGGAGAAGATGCTCTAGCTGTTTTGATAACAGCAAAATTGTCTCGATATCAATATGAGATTGTGAGGAATAATGCTCCACAAACATTTCCCTCTTACAAAACCATACAATCCGCAAAGAAATTCTGCTACCCAAACAATATACATATTACAGATACCTCCGCTAGCGTTCCCCTACAGGATTTACTTGATCACACAGCGCAACGTTTGATTTTATCAATTAAACCTGTTATTAGAACTCTTCGAGAATCCGAACTAACCAAACTATGTCTATTCACAAAATGGGGTTTTGATGGCTCTTCAGGCCATAGCTCGTACAAACAAGCGTTTCATGGAACTGAAGCCAGTGATTCCGCAGTTTTCATCACGTGCGTTGTTCCTGTTCGTCTAGTTTCTGATAATAAGATTATTTGGCAAAACCCAAGTCCAGCATCTACGGCATATTGCAGACCACTTATAATTCAGTTTATCAAAGAATCTAAGGAAACTTCAATTGTAGAAAAGAATAGAGTAGATCACGAAATAGAAAAGTTGCGGGACACTACAATAACATCGCAGGACAGACAAGGACACGTAAATCATAAATTGATCTTCCCCATGGTAGATGAAAAAGTGTGCAATGCGCTCACTGAAACGACATCAACACAGAAATGTTTTATTTGTGGTGCTACTTCTAAAATGTTCAACAATATAGAAGTAATGATTGCTAGACCAATAAACACTGACAACTTGGGCTTTGGTTTGCCTGTCTTACACGGATGGATTCATATGTTCGAGTGCGTCTTCCATCTGGCTTATAAATTACCAATAATGTAATGGCAAGTTCGAGGAGCTGACAAACAAATAATAGAGGAAAACAAAGCTCGTATACAAAAAGAGTTCAGAGAAAAATGTGGTTTAATCGTAGATATGCCAAAACCGGGATTCGGGAGCACCAACGATGGTAACACTGCAAGAAGATTTTTTAAAAATACAGAATTATCAGCAGAAATCACGAAGATTGATCTTGAGCTTATAAAAAAATTACACACAGTTATGAGAGTAGTTGCCAGCGGGTACGAAACCGATGTCGAAAAATTCAGAATTTTCACTCATCATACCGCAATGTACTTTACTGAAAAATATCCATGGTACAACATGTCACCAACTGTACATAAATACCTCATACATGGTCCAGAAATAGTATCAGCGGCATTACTTCCTATCGGCCAATTAAGTGAAAAGGCTCAAGAAGCTCGTAATAAAGATTTTAAAAGATATAGGGAACACAATTCGAGAACGTGTAGCAGGGTCAAGACAAATGAAGATGTTTTTAATTTATTTCTAATCAGTAGTGATCCTCTAATTTCAAGTAAAAGCAAAATAAAAAGGAAAAACCTAAGACAACTTCCCACTGAAGTGATATCTATGTTGAAAGCTCCAACCGTAGTAGAATCTGATAATAGCGATACGGAAACTGAAGAAGTAAATATCGCGGACTCCGCAGACGATTCCAGTGATTCTGATGTATCAGATTTTTGAATTTATTATGAAGGTAAAATGTTTTTAAAATGTACAAATTGCAATATTTAAAAGATTTTTCAATATAAATATGCGTAAAAAGATTTAAAATGTATTTTATTTACATGGAACAACATAATCATTAACAAATATAAAGCATTTTAATATTTAAAAACTCTCAGGTATTTAATGCCAGTTATTTGTGTACCCTGCCCCACTGTGTGACGTGGGGACAGAGTTCAAGGATTCCCTAGTATATTATACTAAATCTTGGGAATGGTGTATGATAACGTATCATTACACGTTTAAGTAGTTCAATATAAAATTTCAATTGATTCTATAATTGGTAACTTTTGATAACCTGAAAAATTCTTCACTGTTCTTATCTCTCCTAAAAATCAATCAAAGTGTCCTAATCTCGATGCTGCATAGAAATTGCCGCTCGACATCGATTTAGTTTAATACCCGCGATGTAAACATTTTTAATGCAGATGATAAGCACGCCAGATGTTCGAAATAAAATGTTTTTGATATTTTAGTTGTACAATGTATGTATTTAATAAAACCCCTTTAAGTAATTTTAAATGGATTTTTTTTTACGAAATAATTTATATGACTTGTCATAATAAGATGAATTAAGGATTTATGAAACTTGACATAGTTTGTATCATTTTCACTTAGTGCGTTAGCATTTCACTAAAATATGAATATTCTTATTATTATTATATTTAGTAAGAAATACTGTTTACTGGTATTTTTTCTAAAATGTAGCTTTCTGCACACTTGTTTGTCGTAAACATTGTGGAAGTAGAATATATTTGAAAGAACAGGACTACGCATCGGTGGATGAGGTCATCAAAGAAATGCTCAAATGGTCGTCTGCTATCGTGATTATATGTTGAAGATGCGAAACAGTGCTGAGCTTGCGTTAACAGAAATTCATTACTGATCGTTACATCATTGAAATCGTTAGATCATTTTTTATACTCGTATGGTCACCTCTCTTTTATAGAAGAAAAGAAAACAGTGGAAAATTTATTCGGCTGCTTTATTGAAACATTACTAAATTATTAAATTAAAAGTATCATTTGTAATCAAGTTAAAAGTGTCACTTTAAAGTAAGTCAAAAAATATTATTTTCAATGAAATTTAAATGATTCATTTTAAGTGTTTTCATAGCGTTTTATGCATTTATTTGTAAATCTAAGAGGTACTAGTATTTTTTTTTTTAACAGCACACTCCGCTACAGCATATAATTGAAAAGATGAATTTTACTATTTGAAGTTTGGCCGTGTTTTTAAAGACCTTACCAAAAAATATTAATTAGCGCTCAGCCTATTACACACGAAAACAGCTTGAAACTATATAATTTATATATAGAGGATAAAATTTTCCAATAAACGAATTCACTGAAAGTTTTTATAATTAATATTTAAAAAAAACTTCATAAAAAATAAACAAGGAGCATATTACGGAATATAACAAGTCATTTTGCACTAAATTAATCGATACTATGCATAGTAAAAATAACTCTCAAGAACATTACGAAAGATTTTTAATTATTCATAGAATTCTGCTTCTAAAGTATTCGTAATTTTCTACTAATCGTATCATGTTACTCTAATGTCAAAGAAAAAGATCTCTCTGTAAGATATGAATATTTAGCTTTACATAACATGGAAACTTCTACTAATTTAATGTCCGATATATTAAAATCAGAATAGGAAATAAGCAACCAAGGTCGTAAGAATATTTAATAACAATTTATTCTATTTATCAAATTTAAAACAATATATTAATTAAGGAATGAAATTATAAATATAAAATAAAAACTTAACTCGGTAATAACGTATATTAATATAGAAATAACAAAAAAAAATTACTTTTACTTTAGGTTTTGTTTTATTTAAAAAAAACTTTACACGATTCGCGATCAGAAGAATTTTAGTATATATATATTTTAAGCATTCGCGGAATTATACGATACCATATTTCTTTGAAGCTAATGGTTTTTAAAATAATTAGATTCTTAACATTGAAAAATAATAATAATTGTAAATCTTTCCGATGCAAAAAGAAAATGCCATGGCGGAAAGTAAAAAAAATTACATGCATGCATTGAAACAAATATTAAAACAACAAATGATAAAAGTTATCATCAAAAATTATATTTCAAACTTTCCAATATAAGACTCTAAAACTCGCATATCTATAATGTATGCAATTTAATTAAGCTGTTTTTTTTCTTTTATCACAGCTGTAAGACAGAATCACAAGCTAAACTACTTTTTAAAGTAATCTTTAAATTTCTCGATACTCAACTCAGTTGATCATATCGTAGACCCGAAAATAAATTTTGAAATTTATTCAAAGTGTTTTGACGAGTTTTCTAAGGGACGATGCTATTTATATGCTAATTTAGATAATGGAACAATCAGTGTCAACGTTCGAAAGAAATTAAGATTATTTTTCAATTCAAGGTAATAATTGATCATTTTAAAGCCAGTGGACAAACGCAAGGATTTCACACAGTGAAATAATATATTTTAGAAATATATAATATCTTTTACACGCAAGTTTAAAGTTTTAATTAAAAATTAAGCATAAAACATATCTGCAATCAACATTAATCAAGAATATCCTATCTTTTATTCCATCAATGTTACAGTTAAAACTGATCAAAGATGTACAATGGCAAACGCGTGGAAAAAATAATAATAACAGTTATGTTTTTTCTGGAATTGAGAATGTCTTCATTTGCTTCTGGCAAATATATTTAAATTAGTCTAATATACACTGTAAAAAATCTGAACATTTTGCTGCATAGTCACTTCGCCGCTTTTTTAGAATATTTCTGTTCAGACCAATGAGAATGCTCCTTAATATAGTCAAGTAATCGTTTTCTATGAAGCGGTGGAGTGACTATGCAGCAAAACCTACAGATTTTTAATAGTTTAACAAAACATGCCTTTTAGACTACACGTGAAATACCTCTGCTTCGAGCGTTCGATAGTATTATTTTCATTTAACCATTTCAATTTACAATTTTCTATTAAATCATAAGTATGAAGCACAGTCATGCGGGGGCGTTAAATCTTTTATCCTACTTATTATTTTTTATAATCATTGTTGAGCATGATATAATATGGTATTTTTGGAGGCAACATTTATTACAGAGAGAAATTTTTTTTCTCATTTCTACTATAAACAACGCATGGCTATATATTGCTCAACCACAAGAAAAGTGACACAACTCTAAAAAATTCATTTTGCATATTGTTCCACTAATAAATCTGTCATAGGTGCATCTTGCAACAGGTAAAGTGTTAGAAATATAGGTTTCCCGAAAACGTCTACAGTTTACGCTATATGTCACTTTTCTATCGCAGAAAATGAGAAGTGGTGAATCAAGAAAAGTGACATATCTGAAAAGGAAGGTTACCGTAAATGAATACTCAAAAAATTTAAAAAAATCGTGTATATATTCTTCATGTATATAATTTTTTTAAATGTTGGAGGTGGAAACACATTATTGCCTAAGTTTAAAAATCATGAAAATTATAGAATAATTCATGAAGGTATAATAGATAATGCGTGAAAATTTCATTATTTGATTTATATCGATCAGTAGAAATGGATATGATTACAAATACTTTCATTAAAGTGTCAGTATGACGATTAATAAATATATAACACAGATTAAGATCTGTAAAATGTGATAGAAATATTTGAACATATTCAACCAATAAATTCTTCAGTTTTCACGTATATTTTAACATATTTGAAATTTTTTCATGTTTTAATTACTTATAATAAAGAAGTAATTTAATTAGTCTTTAAAATTCAAGAATCTCAATGTTTTCCTATTTATTGCATAGGAAAAAACTGACATTGATGAATGTATGGTATTGATAATTTATTTATTAAATACATACATATAAAATATAGTCTTCAATAATTTGTGTGATGTTTGCGTTACATCTTGTATTGGTATTGTCCCTTCCACCTAACGACTCTTCTTAAATTTACATTATTTTTTATCCGCGAAATTTGTTCTTGAACCATCTAAGGCAGCGTTGTTTATGTACTAGGTCGCTTACGACCGATCGCAGCTAAAACCAAGTTAACTACTGTGACAGATTTTGATGCACAGTAAATGTGGGTAGTCTCTGAGACTGTATAAAAGACTGAGTAAAAGACTATAAGTTGCGCACAAAACTAGTATAATTAAGATACACGTACAGTAGAACGCCGATTATCCGAACTCCAATTAACTGAACTTCCAATTATTCGAACAGCCAATTTCTCTCAAAAAATATTTTTTCACGGATCTTCCAATTATCCGAACAGCCTATTTCTCTTAAAAAAATTATAAACGAACTTCCAATTATCCAAACACTCTATTAGACCTGGATATCAGATTTCAAATCATGATGAGATTGTGGATGATATTCAAGACGAAAAAAAAATTGAAAACGAATGCTGTGAAAAATATCAAGGTCCATCACATAACGAAGCCTTTCAATGCTTGGAAACAGCTATGAAATGGCTCGAACGGCAAAATATAGCTGTTCCTATTCAACTAACGTATTTAACAATAATTCGAGGTATGGCAGCATTGAAAAGAATGTCTTCTTTGAAGCAAGCAACAATCAAAAGCTCTTTTGCTTAAATTATAATCTCTGGAGTTCAGAAAATGAAAATAAAAAGTAAACAAAAAAAATTAAAAAGACAAAAATCAATTTTAAAACCTGCCAGCATTAACTGGCGCTGTCAGTTTAAAGCGTGGATAAAGTGTGAAGGTTATAGTATAGTCAGGAACATCCGTTAAATTGTCTGTCCATTTATCCGAACTTTTGCTTATCCGAACTAAGGTCCGTCCCGACTTGTTCGGATAATCGGCGCTCTACTGTATTTAGAAGTCTTTATTAGTACCAGAGCTCCAAACAAAACAAAATGTCTATTTTATCGTTTGGTCCATCTGTTGGTTCTTTTTTTTTTATTATGAAAGAAAACGCATTTTTTACGGGTGAAAATCAAAATTCTTTATTGAACATGGGAGGTGGGTCCAAACCATTTATGTAAGGAATACAATATCGCACACGTGGCCACCGTGGCTCCGCTTACATGTCCCGAAACATAAAAAATTTCGATGATTTTTCTTAGAATGAGCGAATCCGTGGTTAAAATTTCGGCCCGGGTGTTACGTTTGAGGTCTTGGATTCTGCGGGGGACATTGGCGTACGCTTTACTTTTCAGAAACCCCCAAGGAAAATAATCCGTAGGGGTTAAATCGCACGGTCTTGGCGGCCAATTCACAACTGAATTTCTTGAAATTATGCAATCTGGAAATTTCTCGTTCAATAAATTGATGGTTTGGTGAACAGAGTAAGCCGTTGCACTATTTTCTCATACAAATGTCATACATAACTACAAATGATATACATTTGACAGTTCATACATGCATGACACATGACAGCTGACATAAATAACCTGTGAAATAGTCATAGTTCAAAAAAGAACCAACAGATGGCTCACCCTTTACAAATGTCGAAAGTTAAACTAAATGGTAAACTGCGATCATTGCCGAAAAAAGCTGCAAGCTGTGAGGCCGATAACAGTAGATAAACCCTTTATCTACTGAATTATGAGTTCATGAAAATTTTATCTTCTAAAGCATCTTTCGTGAACTTTTGAAACTACATTAGAAGATTTACGTAATCATTTAATAAATTTTAGAAGGATTTGAGAATGATTGAAAGATTTAGAAGGATTCATTAAATTTGAATCTATAGGGATTTTGTGCACTATTTATAACCCCACTCAAATCTTTTATTTTAAATATATTTCTTAGCATTTTGTAAAAGTAGGAAATGTACAAATATAATGTTCTTACAACAGAAATATTTCCGAATTGGGAAATCCCTTTCCCCCAACGCCAAGAAAGCTCAAAAGATGCAAAGGCTTTTTACATGAATCCCTTTATAATCATCCCTTTTAAAATATTTTTGTTTTATGTAACCCATAATGCTTTTGGAACAAGATATATTAACGCATCTATAACTCATTCTAAACTTTATTACTACTAATCGATGTATTAAAAGAATTTTATAACAAGTTATTTTAATGGTACTTATAAGTACCGTCAGTAGATAAAGGGTTAAGGATTAACTAGTGTTAAATACTTAAAAATTCTATGAATATATGACTTGTTATGAATCTACAATTGTTTTTTATTTTGATGAAAACTTATATTTTTGTAAATAGTTTATTATAAAACAAGTTTGTATGTCGATCCCATTGTGTAAGCTAAATCCACATTTGTTTATGCATTATTTTGAGAGGCGGCTGGATTCAACAAATTGTGCCGCAAGAAAAATGTCACAAATGAAAAAGGTGTTACGTTTATTAGGATTCGGAGATAAATTTACTGAATCATACCTATCCCTTTTACTTCTAGATTCGTAAATGTTTTGCACTTTTATGTATGCTTATACAGGAGCATGTAGAACTAAGTGCTATAATTTTATTATACAGTAAAAAAGGTGAATCTGTTCTTGCCTCTACACTGTAAAAAAAAAAAAAAAAAAAAAAAAAAAAAAAAAAAAAAAAAAAAATGGTAACGTTCCATGTAAAATCCAGGAACGCTTCGCCTTTTCTCAGGTTTTCAGAATAATTTAGCTCTTTCCTGTGAAATTCTGGTCTGTGTTTCTTATCTGAAACGTTCCTGAACAAAAGTTGGAAACAGCAAAACGCTGCGGCCGCCATTTATTATTTTTTTGCTATAATCCGTTGCTCGCGCGCGAGTGTCGAAAACGTATTCCTTAAATGAATGTAAAAAAATCAATATGGAATGCAAATAAATCAATAGACGACATAATCCTTTACGTCTCTATTGCCAAGACAATTCAGATGAAAATACAATACCTCTGTGACATTGCTAAGAGATTATCTCTCGTACTTGTCTGTGGAATGTTTAACGACCAGACCGTGTAAAAAAAATACACCTATTATTTGGATCTTTATTAGCCAGGGGACCATCAAACATGATTCTCAGCGATTGTGATTAATTTAAAGTATGTTTTAGAGTTCTTATCTCTAATTATTCTTGTGAAAGGATTTCTTCAAATGGGCCTTATATTGTCAGAAATTAGATACCGAGGTTTAGCATAAGTTTCAAATACCCATTAGTTTGTAGCTCTCAACGTGTCTTTCGTGGTGTGGACGCAGAAGGCTCGCACGCCACCCGTACGGCCCGAGTTCGATGCTACCACTTGACTTTTTTAAAAAAATTAATTTTATATTTTAACACTTTATTACAATTTGATTTAAATTTGATATATATTTGACACTTTGAATTGCTGCAAATTTGAATTTTTTTTTTTTTTTCGGAAAAAAATATACAATTACGTTTAGGTTTTTTTTCATGAAAATTTATATGTATTTTATCTAACTTGTAAACTAACATAATTACTGACGAAAATCCAAAATATTTTATGTCTAGATTTTTTTTCTAATTATTATTTACATTTATATATTTTTATATTTTAAGCAAAGTTCAGAAACAATATATCATATATATATTTACTTTATTGAATTTTAACTGAAAATTTATTTTTTGGTGTAAATTATAAATAATAATTTTGATGTCAATTTCAAAATATTTTTTCATTCTAACAAATAATGATAATAAAGCGAAAATTGTCAACTGGAAATGTACAAATCGTCTGCGGATCCCGCATGCTGTGAAATGTCAGTAATGTTCTGCTGTCAACAGAAATATTCCTGGTATTTCGCAGGAAACTTACTGGCATTTCTGTAGAAAGTTTTTAACATATACAGTAAAGTTCCAGTCATTTTCAAGAAATGTTTCTTGTAAAAAATGGGCAACTCAGCTGCCCATTTTTTCCCAGGAACGTTGAGGAATTTTTTTTTTACAGTGTACTGTGAAATATACTTTTCAATTTCTTCTATCTTTACAAGAAAAAAGTAAAAGTAAATTCGTGAAAATTTTCGAATTTGGGTTTTAGACAGATTTATACATTTTACGACTCGGAGATCCCGAGAAACATGTTTTTACAAAATATCTGGCCTGTGAGCCTGTGACTCTGTCTGTTTGTTTGTCTTTGAATCCGTGACTCTGTCTGTCTGTGTGTAACAGAAATGTTGTGGGTATTCTATCTTTAGAACTAATACACAGATATTAATAAAAAAATTATATTCAGTTAGTCCCTGATATAAATTGGTGCTGATTAGTTTTCGGTGTAAATCGCCCAACATGTGGAGCTGCTATGCTGCATTTTTTTACTATTCCCGCAATAGCTCTATTTGAAGAACTAATGCACGAATTTTCGTGAAACTTCAGATTCAGCTAGTCCTTGATATGAATTGGTACTGTTTACGTTTTGACGTAAATCACTTAATAGATAGTACTACTATGCTGTATTTTTCATGATCACCGCAATAGCTCTATCTCAAGAACTAATGCGCGATTTTTCATGAAATTTCAGATTCAGGTATAGTATGATAAATATTGTTGCTGATTATGTTTTGGTGTAAATTGCCCAACAGGTGACGCTGCTGTGCTGCATGTTTCACGATTTCCGCAAAACCTTTATCTCAAGAAGTAGTGCACAAATTTTCATCTAACTTATGATTTAGTTAGACGTTGGCAAGGGTTGTTGCTGATTAGGTTTTGGTGTTACTCGCCCAATAGGTGACGCTGCTATGCTGCATTTCGAAGGATTGACACGTTGTTAGCAGATAATCCTATCTCAAGAATTAATGAACGGAATTTCATAGTTTTAAAATCCTCATTATAGGCACAGATTGCCATTTAATTTTGGCAATGTGATAGCGAAATTTCAAGTATTAATATGTATGAGATAGAAGAAAGTTTTGGGATTGCCACATATGACTACTTTCAAGTTGTATCACTTTTATTGGGGGTGAGTCACATGTTAATACTCTTTAAAAACATTACTATCATATCATAAGATAAATCGGTTGAAGAAAAAATGTGTTCGATATCTTAAGAAATACATTGAGATAACATTAATTTCTGCACGTGTATACGTAAGAAATTTTTTTGGTTTCTTGTTGCTTCATTATAAGAAAAAATATGCAAGAACCTTATACAGTAGAACCTCGATTATCCGAAGTAATTGGGACCGGCCCACTTTCGGATAATCAAAGTTTTCGGATAATCCTTTTTAAGATTAAGGAGAAATATATACAATACTTCTTATTATGGTAACAAGTGCTTAATAAAAATAAAGCAATAGCAAAATAGAAACAAGAATAAATTACTGAATTTTAATTTTGATATTAAGTACATTTCACAAGGATTTGAAAAAATGTTTTGTTTGTCGCAGTTTCCATTGCCTTTGCTTTGAAGGTCTATCACGGAGTTTTTCATTATTATTAGTTCACCAGTATCACAGTCTTTCTGCTGCTCCAGCCATTGCAAAATTTTTGCAAAACATTCCAAAGCTTGAGAATTGCTAATTTGTTCGTTTTCTTCGTTCCACTCCGCAGCTTACGGCAGCTCAAGTTAAATTCAAAAGAACCATAAGAAAGGGGATCGAAAATATTTATATGTACTCGTCACTCGGAAAGGACCGCTTCTACGCAAGGATAATGATAGTTAAAAAAAAGATTCAAAAGGGTTTTTGCACACAAAAAATGCGATAGAAAAAAAAAAAAAAGCTTTCAAAATGGATTTCAGTTAACCGAGAATTTCGGTTAAAAGAGTTTCGAATAAAAGGTTCTGCTGTATTGTTAAACACTTTTAAATGAGCGAAATTCCGTATTATAGGGAAATCCCTATTATTTCTGTATATGGTAAAAATTTTTATCACATGTTGCTCGATCATATACGATAACCTAAAGAATTTAATGACATAGAGTTGGATAAAACGTCTGCATAAATGGATATGAAAAATTTCCAAATATAATTCAAGTAATAAAAATAATCCTTAGATGTGTTGCCGAATTTAAAAACTTTTTTTTCTAAGTCGATTTAAAGCAAACTCGTTCATATTTTTATTTTGAAGATATATTTTTTCCCCAAATAATTCCATTTTAATATAAATAAAACGTGATTAATAAATAAAAGATACTATAAGGATTTCGTATCTATGGAAACATAAAAAATGATACATTCACATCATATCAAACTTTATATGAAAAATAACGTACATCGGTAAAATGTCAGTTTGTAGCAAATAACGTAAAAAAATTCATCTAATGACACTTAAATAAAACAACTTAAATAAAAAACTATAAATTGATATTCGATTATTATGAGATCGAGTAAATATATAGCTCAAAAATGTATCCGTTGAGAAACGATGTGTCATCACTACAATCATGACAGTTTGAAGAAGAGACGGTATCAATCATTCTTTTAAGCAGGATATACGAGTAAATTATTAACATACATTCACAAACAAAATTGTGATTAAAATATATATTATTCAGATATGACAGTAATATGTACATAAATAGGGACGATTGCTGAAAAAGAAATGCATGGGAGTTTATATATTAATTAAATTATGCAGTTTGAAACGAAAGAGAAATGTTTTCAATAAGATTTTATTTTTATCATTTAACTATAAATGACGTTAAATATATTTCATAATAATGATTTATTTGTTACTTCAGATCTACTTAAACCTTTTTCATTAATTTTTTTTACAGGTATAGATTATTAGTATAGATAGGGGTAAAAAATAAAGAAATACTGTGCTTGTAATTTACATATAATTTTTTAGGATTAAAATTTAATTATTCGAAACTGTAATATATTTTTAAAGTTACAAGACAAATTTTGATTTATTTTGAAAATAAATATTAGTTATAAAAATGAGCGTTTAAGTAGACATGAGATTGTTTGTTTATAGCAAGTTTGTAATATAGCGAGATTATTTTAGCGAGAAAGCAATTAGAAAATAGTTGGTCTAATAAAAAACGCATTGCCAAAAAATTCTTTTTTAACAGGAAAAAAGTGATTATAAAGAGGAAAATGTTGCAAATTCACTGCATTTTTTTTCCAGATTTCCGCTAATTTTCTAAGCAAAATATATTGACTCTTTTATATTCAACATCTGTAATGTAACAACGGAAAACATGTGGTTTATCTTACAGTTCATTCATACGATCATTATAATCGTAAAAATATGAATGTCTTTTCAGGAGAAAAAATTAGTCGGATGTACCCATCCCAAAACTTTTTTCTATTCTATACAAGTTAATACTTTACAAATCGATATTATAGTGCCAAATTAAATGGCAATCTATGTTCATCATGAGGATTCTAAAAAGTTGAAATTCCATGCATTAGTACTTGGGATATGACTATCAGTGAAATCGTGTAAATCCAGCAAAATGCAGCATAGCAGTGCCACGTATTGGGTGATTTACACCAGAACCTAATCATCTTCAACTTATGTCAACGTCTAACTCAGTATGAAGTTTGGGGAAAATACGTGCATTAGCTTTGAGATAGAGCTATTGCGGAAATCATAACAAACGCAGCATAGCAGCGCCACACTTTGAGCGATTTACACCAAAACATAATCAGCAGCAATATTAATCAAGGTATACTTGAATCGGAACTTTGACGAAAATTCGTGCATTAGTTCTTGGGATAGAGTTGTTGAGAGAATCGGGCCAAATGGAGCACAGCAGCGTCACCTATTAGGTGATTTACACCAGCTCGTAATCAGCATATTTTCATATCAAGGACTAACTGAATCTGAAGTTTGATAAAAATATGTGCATTAGTTTTTGAGATAGAGCTATTGCGGAAATTGTGTAAATCTTGCAAAATACAGCATAGCAGCGCCACCTGTTGGACGATTTATACCAAAACGTAAACAACAAAAATTCATATCAAGAACTAACTGAATCTGAAGTTTTCTGCAAATACGTGCATTCGTTTTAGAGAGAGAGCTATTGCGGGAATCGTGAAAAACGCAGCATAGCAGAACCACCTGTTGGACAATTTATACCAAAAACTAATCAGAACCAACTTGTATCAGGGACTAACTGAATATAAATTTTTATTAAATTCTGTGAATTCTTTCTTGAGTTAGAGCGCCCACAAATGTTGTGACACATACTGACAGAGTCAAAGACTCACAGACAGACATTTTGTAAAAACGCGTTTTTCGGGATCTCTGAGCCCTAAAACGTGTAAATCCGTCTAAAACCTTAAGTCGAAAATTTGCACGAATCCAATATTTTCTTGTAAAGGTAGAAGAAAGTAATAAATGATAATTGTAATGCCTATTATTTATGTTTACAGAATGAATCACATTACATTTATGACATTGTTTATACACACACACACATATATATATATATATATATGCAGGGTGGTTATTAATTAACGTGAGGTGTTTAGAGCCCTCTAGCGAGTAAAGTACTGGACGAAACATAACCAAATTTCATGAGCATGCATAGTAGACAATGAGATTTCGAATTCTAAAAAAAAAAAAAAAAAAAAAGTTCCAAAATTCACCATTACACGCAATTTTGGCGCTGAAAAAGTGTATTAGTGTAACTATTGAATGATTAAATGCCAAACAATACAGTACACATCAATTTTATTTACAACAAATGTCTTTTACTTACAAATTATGTTCAATATGAGCACCAATGGTATATTCCAAGAACTGCATAGGATGCACGACGTTTTTTACTGCCGCTCGCAACATATCAGAGTTGATTTGCCTCACTTGTAACGTTATTCGATTTTTCAACGTTGCTATATTGGAGACATGCCCATGGTAAACAAAACCTTTAAGAAATCCCCACAACTAAAAATCACAAGGATTGAGATCGGGCGACCAAGTTGGCCATGCCGTAGGAAATGCACGACTAATGATTCTGCTGTCAGAAAAATGTTGCCGCAACACACGCTGTACCCTAAGTCCAATGTGGGGTGGTGCACTATCCTGCATGTATATGGTTGAATCGAGACATCCTCGCTGCTGTAGTTGTGGAATCGTGAAGTTTTGTAACATATCTGCATAACTGGCGGCAGTAACGGCACTGGTCCACTTGTTCCATTTTCTTTATAAGAGTAAGGACCGATGATAAAGGATGCTGTAAAGCCACACCACACTATGACTTTTTGCAAATGTAAAGGGTCTTGCACACAAGCGTGTGGATTATTCGCAGCCCAAATGCGGCAGTTGCGGGTGTTAATGCCACCGTTCAAATGGAAGTGCGCTTCATCACTCCATAAAATCTGCCACGGCCATGCAGCATCAACTTGCGTGCGTGCTAAAAATATCAATGAAAAATCCAATCGGGTGACCGCATCGCCTGGTAGCAATTCTTAAACAGAAGAGATTTTGTACGGATAAAACTGTAACATCTGATGCAGGATCTTCCTCATCGCTGAGTATGGGATCTGCGTGTGCCTAGATACTGCCCGAGAGCTGCTGGTACCCTGCACATTTTCAATCTCCTGTTCGACAATAGCACTTGCAAATTCGTCAACTTGTTGCTGACTAGTCACTTTGCGTCCTTGCCCTGGTTGCCGTGCTAGAGTCCCTGTTAGTTTCAAACCGTTGAATCATCTTTCGTAAAATTTTTATGCTCATCGGTCCTTTTCGCAACTTCTTTAATCGACGAAATTCACGAAGAGCAGCATCGTAATTCTCGTTCCGTTGATAATACATTTTGACTAGCAAGGTAACAGCCTTCGCAAAGCAGTTGGTCTCAGAATGATGAGAAATCTCCCAGCCTTTCCTTTTATACTCATGATCGCTGCACAGAACGGATTTTATGCAAATTAATGCATTTTAGTCGGTAAACAGCGCCAAAATTGCCCCTAGTTGCGATTTTTTTAGAATTCGAAATCCCATGGTCTATTATGCATGCTCATGAAATTTGGTTATGTTTCGTCCAATACTTTACTCGCTAGAGGACTCTGAACACCTCACGCTAATTAATAACCCCCTGTATATAAATAGGGAGATTACCATTACTGTATTTTTTGTTCATTAACCCTCTCGCTGCGTAATTGTTTTATCAAAATAGCTTCAAAAATTGCGCATTTAATTTTTTCGCAACGAGCGTCTTTTAAGAATTTTTATTCTTTTGTCACCGGTTTAAAAAAAAAAAAAAAATCCGTCTGATTTAATCGGGAAAATGCTGCGATTAGATAAGGAAAAATTTACAATAAAAAGTTGGGAATGATCAAGGAGGGTTAATTACACGGAAAAAATGCATCTCCGATGAAATCTCGGGTTGCGCAAATTTTGCTACTTTTACGTTGTACGAGAAACTCTCGGGTTGCGCAGCGAGTGGGTTAATCAATATAATAAAGTATTTTACAAAACGAGCTATGACTGGTTATTTATTAAATCAGTTTTATTGAAATGTTTGATCTAAATTTTATATTTTTATTATATAAATTTTCTAATATATCTTCACACATTAAGAAAAATAACTATTGAGGTAGGACAAATTCTTGATTTATAATTTGAGTTTTAAAAGTTTAACTTTTTTGACTTCGGGGTTTCTCAGACAAATTTCATTCGGGTGGCACCACTTTTTTAAAAAGAGGTTATCTTGAATTACACAATTTCAAAAATTCTGTAATTAAATAAGTCAAATTTTATTTTCCTTTATTACTGCTGCCAAAAAACAAATTTTTCAAAGAATGATGACTTCGAGTCAGACTCGACATAGGAATGCAAAGGGTTAAAGTAAACATACATATTCGTTATCTGAGTGAACTTGAACATTAAAAACTTTTCTAATATTAAAATCTAAGCATATTTTTCCCCATTTTGCTTACACAAATTACTATTTGATATATCTAAAAGGTAGAAATATATCTTTAACCTTAAATCTCTATTTAGTTGTTTGAAACTATTTGCATAATGATTTAAACAATTCATCACAGCGAGAGTTACTTATTTGCTTCTATTGCACTTTCTCCAACAGTTAAAGTTTAACAATAAATTAAAAAAAAATAGCGTAATTGCTCTTAAAATCATGCAATTTTTATTTATCTAGAGAAAACATGTAAAAGGAGGAACGCTTTTAAGAAATAAAATTTGAGAAACTTAACTTTATTTAAAACTTTCAAAACAATAGAAAAATTAAAAAATCAAGCGCTTGAAAAAGTTTTTTAAGCCGTTTTTTGGAGAATTCCCGGTCATTTTGATAACATCCGGCAATTGTTTCGATTAATTAATCATTTTCAATGATAACAATAACATTGTCTTTTACTGAAACCTTAGAGGGACAATACGTCTTTTAAGAAGTTTTTCTTATCCTGTAAACAATAGCATTAGTTATTTTCCTTCAAAATGCTATAAATTTCCAATGCAAATAGCTGCTAAATTTCCGATTTGTTGATGTAACGATAGAAATGTTCAATCTTCGTTACGTAATTGATTTTAAATGACCTATTTAAGATTTATGGTATTAAAGAATTACGGTTCACGTATTTGTAAGCTATTTGAAAGTTTTTTTAATCGGCAGGTAAACAAATAAAGATTTATAAAAAGAAGAAATTTGTCAAAGAGTGCTATTAGCAGATAAATTAGTAAATAACTAGTGTAAATGCCCGTCCTAGGACGGTGTGTAAAAATTGTGTTTTTCACTTAAAAATTTTTAAAAAAGAGGAAAATAATTGTCAATATGGAAGCGTTTAGATGAGCAAATTTTGGCTAGTTTATGTTCTAATAAACACATTATTAGCATTAACAATACTTTTGGGTTGACCAGCCTTTCTGGCTAATATAACATAAGAAAATTAAGAATTCTTAGAACAAAAGTTTAAGAAACGTGCAATAGAACTCCATAAGTAACAAAGTCTGCTGCAACTGGGGATCAGCAGTATGAACATTGAATTTTCTTCAAAATGTTATTGCATCTAACAGCAATGTATATGACATGACCAAGTAAGAGTTTAGATGAGCAAGTTTGGTTTTTTTATGTTCTAATAAACACACAATTAGCCTTTACAATACTTCTGGGTAAAACAGGTTTTTCGGTTAATTTAACATCACAACCAAAATTAAAACTTGTTAATAAATCAAAAATTTAACAAATATACAATGTAACTGAATAATTTAAAAATTCTACTGCAAGTAATAAACATTTTTGGCGATTTTTTTGGTATTAAATCTTGGCAAGTGATACTTTTCGTAAAATGAAAAATAAAGAAGATTTATCAAAACTTTCAATTGCTGAATTAGAATGTGCACAACTTTCCGAGTTTAAGTTACTGAACACATATAAAGAATAAAAGTATTCACAGAAACTGGAATTAACAGTAAGAAAAACTTAAATTTTTTCACTATGTTATTGCACATAAAACCAATGCAGAAGAAATAGATCAAGCAAGTGTTTAGATGAGCAAAGTTCGGCTTGTTTATGTTCTAATAAATACACCATTATCATTAACAATACTTCTGGGTAAAACAGGCTTACCCTTTAATATATCATAACAAATATAAGACATCTTAATAAACCAAATATACAATTAAACTGCATAATTTAAACAGTCCTCTGCAACTATTAAAAGATTTTGGTGAGTTTTTTGGTATAATAAATCTTGGCAAGTGACTAATACCAAAGTATTGTTTATAAAATTACAAAAAAGTGATAAAATATCTTTATTAAGATTGACGATCATTTCATCGCACAAACAGCTACACGCCGCTTGTGCAATGAAACGATAGTCAATCTTAATAAAGGTATTATATCACTTTTTATAACATTGTTTAGCTTAATCTGGAAATGTAATGTTTTCCCGTGATCCTTTAAAGAAAATCACACTTTTTTATCACGACCCTTTAACGTTAATCGTGTTTTTTCCGTGACCCTTTGAAAATTTTTGCGTTTTTCCCGCGATCCTTTGAAGAAATTTTCTTAATTTGGCACAGTTGGTACTCGCGTTTTTCTTGTATTTCTTCCGCCCCCCCCCATAAAAATATCAACAAATTTTAATAAATATTTGCATAGATCCACGGGATAATAAAATTCAGTGCCAAAAAAGCGCGATTCCGCGGAAAAGTAACCTATCAGTAAAATGGATTTTGCAGGTTCAAGTGTAGGTTCTCTGTATTATATAGTTCTGCATTAATGGAATGAAAAAAGAAAAAGAAAAAATAATCGAAACTGAATATTCAGCAAACAGGAATCTTGTAAATGCATGAATTTTGTCTATGATCACTGTAGATTATAAATGTATGTAGAGAAATTTCTAAATCGCTCTTGTGAAGGAAAAAAAAATCGACAATCTATCGCTTAAAAACTCACAAAATTCATCAATCAGTCGCAGAGGAAAAAGAAAAATCGACAGTTGGTTGTGAGGGAAAAATGAAATTTCTCACATAAAAAAAAAAAACACAAAAATTACCCATTCGGTAGAGTAGAAAGAAAAATACTGCAAAATTCATCAATTGTGGGGTAAAAGTTGCAACATTCTTCCTTCATTCTTTAGAAAAAATCGTGAAGGTTGCCAGTTGATCATCGGAAAAAACTCAAAATCCTTTAATTGGTTGCTTTAAAATATTGTGAAGCTCATCTGTAAACTGTAGGAAATTCCTCAAACAGTCGTTGGAAAAAATAGCTAAATCTGTCGATTGGTCGTTCTGGTTGATTAGGAAATCTTGTCATTTCAATTTGTGACTCACTGGCAAAATTCACAATATTTTTCTACTCAATATTTTTCTCATTTGTAGAAAAATCGGAAAAAGTCACATGTCTGTAGAAAAATTTAATGAGGCGGAACACACGGCATTATTTATTATGCAGCATTTTCTTATTTTGTGAAAGATCCATGAAATCCTGCATGGCATTGCAAATCTTGCACTCAACTAAATTGTGCTCTCCTCACCCCCCCCCCCCCCCCCAAAAAAAAAAAAAAAATCATGCCATGTTGGATAGCGTTGATAAAATACATTATGTGTTTTTCCACCAACCGAAACACTCATAATTTTATTGTCAGTGTATGTGAATGAATTTCTACCTTTTTACCCTACTGAAAAGAAGGGTTATGTGTTTCACGCGTATCTGTGTAAGTGGATTTCTTTATACCCTGGAAACATCCCAAGGGCTGGATGGATTTTAATGAATGAGATCTATATCGATTCGTCTTAACGGTCCGATGGTACGGTATACCTGCATATTATTGTTTTCTATTGTGATCTATTCACTCCTTTTAATTCTTTGTTGTACAAAAAATAAAAGGAGTGAATAGATCTCTTTACTGTCGATCATTTTAAAATATTAAATTAAAACATTCTATTAAAAAGGGTTTGAATCACTGTATTAAAACATGGGGTACTTTTCAGTTAGCCGAGCGCCAGTGATATATATATACATGCATTAATATACATACATATATGTATATATACATATATAAATACATATATACATGTATAGATACATATATATGTATCTATACATGTACTGGCGCCCCACTAACCGAAAAGTACCAAACATAGCTTTTTCAACACAGGATATTTCAGAAATACATTTTAAGATGTTTCGAAATCTCAAGATTTATTGAAATTTTAAAAAAATCATTTTATAACTATTTATTGTTATTTTTTTAACTTCTTAATTTTTAATTTTTTTTTGTAAGTAGACATTTAATAATTTTTTGTAAGTAGACATTTAATAATTTTTTGTAAGTAGACATTTAATAATTTTTTGTAAGTAGACTTTAAATATATATTTTATAATTATTTTCTTGTAGATAAATCTTCTTTATAAAAGTATATGGATCTTAAATTAGATGTTCAACTTAATAATGTCAAAAATAATCTGGATTGCTTATATAAAGACATAAACTAGCATGAAGAGAGTTATTAATTTTTTTTTTATTAAATTCTGTCAAACCTTTAATGATTAATATAAGAAATGTAAAATGTCGAATTTCTTTAGAAAAAAAAATCGTCCAATTTTTATTTATACTAAATGAATTTAAGAATGGTTGGGTTAGGTATTTTTTTTGAAGGCCGATTATCTACTCTAGGGATATAGGCCCAATGGAGGAGTGCCCTCCATGGGGGGGGGGCTTTCTAAGGGAACTTAACCCGTATTTATGCATGGAAATCCAAGGTTTGACGAAAACCACGAAAACTCCGAACGGTGAGTCCGACGGGCGCGATTGGGTTCGAACCCAGCACCTCCCGTCTACCAGCTTCGAAAGCAAAACCTCTCGGGAATTTAAGAAGGGTGTAAATTCTTAAGGAAAGGTTCGGTAAATTTTAATCAAAACAACCTCTAAATTATTATTTTTCTAAGGTAAAAAACTTTTAAAAAGTACATGTGTGTTTTTGAATGTAATGTATTTTTAAATATTCGTTGCTTCAAGTTTAAACTTTAGACTTATTTTAATTAAAAAAAGAAAAGTAATGTATAATTCGTTGTCTTTGCAGATTTTTAAATTGATCTGAAATAGATGTAGTCTACAAAATATTTAGCCATTACATGTTGTAAAAAATATTCTATTTTGTTATAATTTGCCTTTTTTATTATTGTTTAATCAAAAGTAGACAAAATATTCTTTCTAGATAAATGAAGTTTTCAGTATATCTATACAAATATTTTTTTTTCTTATTATAAATAATTCTTAAAACTTTTTAAAAAATTTAAATCATTTTTAACTTTTATATGTAAATTTTACTGTTATCTATATTTATATTATTAAGAGGTAAAGTTTGTATGTTTGTTTGTTTATCGGAGGTAATCTCTGGAACTACCGAACCGATTTGAAAAGTAGTGGTAC
Organism: Maratus speciosus; assembly: GCA_963932465.1. NCBI lineage: Eukaryota > Metazoa > Arthropoda > Arachnida > Araneae > Salticidae > Maratus > Maratus speciosus. The sequence continues at coordinate 33,132,507 of OZ010791.1, read as the reverse complement.
CAGTAGTGATTGTGTTAGTCCCCGTTCGAACATATACTATATCTTATGTCCATGCCACTAACCCAACGAGGGTGTAGGAGCAAAAACCGTTCTAAAAATGTTATTTTTGTGTTATTGAAAGGCCTAGAAATATGAAATTAGGAATGGTAGTTACTTATAACATATAAATGATCTCTAAGAGCATTTATTAAAATATTCGAAATTTAAAAGTTGTGTAAATGCGCGAAAAGCGTTCTAAAAAACGTTTTAAATGACGATTTTAACGCAATCTCTGGAAGTACTGAACCAATTTAAAAAATAATGGCGTCAAAACTATGCTGACAACCCTTGCTCCAACATAGGTCATATTTTATGCTGGTGCCACTATCCCAAAGGGGGTGCAGGAGCAAAAAACGTTCTAAAAATTCGATTTTTGTGTTACTGAAAGGCCTAGAGACATGGAATTAGGCATGGTAGTTACCTATTACATATAAGTAATCTCTAAGAACATTTCTTTAAAAAATCGAAATTTAGAAAGGGTTATAATGTGAGAAAAGCGTTCTAAAAAACCTTCTAAATGGCGATTTCTACGCAATCTAAGGAAGTATCAAACCGATTTCAAAAGTAATGGTTGGAAATTGATGATGACAGATCTTGCTCTAACATAGGCTATATTTTATGTCGGTGTCACTATCCCAAAGAAGTTGCAGGAGCAAAAACGTTCTAAAAATATGACTTGTGTGTTACTGAAGGCCCTAGATACATTAACTTTGCGATAGTAGTTACTTATTAGATATAAATTATATCTAAAAGCGTTCTAAATTAACATTTTTATGCAATCATATGAAATACCAAACGGATATAAAAAAATAATGGTTGCAATTTTTTGGTGATAGAACTTGCTGAAACATAAGCTATGTTTTATGTCGGTGCCACTACCACCAGGGGGTTGCAGGGAAAAAAAAACTTTCTAAATTGTGATTTCAGTGATACTGAAGAGGATAGAAACTTTAAATATGGCATGGTGGTTACTCATAAAATATAAATGTCCTCTAAGTACAGTCGAAAATAAATCCGAAATGTAAAAGGGGTGAAGCGAAGGGAAGGAACGAAAAGCGTTCGAAAAAAGTAATAATTACGATTTATAAGCAATCTCAGTGAAATAATAAACCGATTACAAAAGTAGTAGTTGCGAATCAATGGTGACAGTCTTTGATCCTACACGGGAAATATTTTCTGCCAGTGCCACTATCACCTGGGATTGGCAGGAACAACAAACGTTCCAAAAAAAGTCCTTAAAAACTTTCAAAATTACGTTTTCTATGGAATATTAGGAAATACCAAACTGATTTCAAAATTAATTTTGGCAAATTAATTGTGATAGCCTGTTTCAGCATAGGCATTTTATGTTAGTGCCACTTCATCAGAGAAGTGGTAACCGTTAGACAAGATGCTTCGAATTTCACATGGTAGTTATTTTAATATGTAAATGCTTACTAAGAATGTTATCTTAAAAATTTATAACTTCAAATGAATATTGAAATGAGCGAATGAAAAGAACATAAAAGCTTCAAAATAATTTCTAAATTATCATTTATTTAGAATTAGTTTTAGTTCTTTTTATAAATTTAAGTCTGATTTCTGCCTAATGCTGTATAATAATTAAATTTAGTCAAACTGTGTATTAATTAGTGATTTTTGAATTATTCCTAAAAGTATAATATCATGTAATAAAAATTCGACTACGATTATCAGTAATTTAAGCAAATGAGAAAACCATGTAAAATGATGCAGGCACAAGTTTCATATTAAATGTTCATATGTTATTGTTCGTCACATCAACAATGCAGAATTGTAAGACAAACAATTATATTCATTGAATTTTAGATAATTTCTAAGTATTTTACGTAATTTATATGTATCACGATATCATCTATGAATTTTATACTATTGTTGGAAAGATAAATTGAATGTTTTGAATAAATGTCAAATTTATCAAAATAAAATTTCATTGCCGATGCAATACACCATAGGTTAAACTAAAATTCAGCACCATTTTTCCTGCTTCGTAACAATGACTATAAACATCAGTATGAGTTAAACATAGAGTACCGTCAACCGGGGCTACTTTGGTCCTTGCGGGGTTACTTTGGTCCATCAAATAAAAGAAGTTTTATTCTTTGTATTGACCAAACAATACAAGATAATTTGGAGTTTTTGCCCTTGAAAAATAATTTATACCCTACTATAGGGTAATTGAATAGTTTGGGGGTAATTTAATTTTTTTAGTGGCAACATTGAATGTGTTTGTAAACAACTGTTTTAGTGTGTAGATTTTAACTCTCCAAACTTTCTATTATGAAACAATCTTGATAAGAGCTACAAATAAAGTAAGTGTTCTTTAATAACCTGTAAGCCATGTGTGATCATAATTTTTCCTTTAACTTTTTATTTTGGCCGAAAATGTTTAAGTTTTCATAAAGCTAGCATGAAAACTGGTATTCCGGGACTACTATGTGCCAGGCCTGTTTTGATCCGAAAATAGACCCAATTACTAAGAAATGCCTTTTATACAACGAAATCTCTTAAAACATGTTTTAGTAATTTTTTTTTTCAAATGTTACTGTTGCAAAATGTTACATTAATTGTTTTTGTTCTAGTTGCTGAGGATAACATGACGGAAACTCTTTCTCGTTTCTTTAATATTAACAATTGGTTTATTGTATTTAAATGTTAAAAAAAAAAAAAAAAACATTTGTTTATCGGGTTTGCAGAGTTAATTTATTAGCAAATTCTATTGCAAGGGGATTTCCATAAAAATGTATTCATTTCCATATGAAATATATTCATTTTGTATGAAACTAAGTGAATGGACCAAAGAAGCCCCTAGCAGTGGCTACTTTGTTCCAAAACTTTAAAAATAGTTAAAAAATAAAAAAATTAAAAAATGCTCTTTAAAGTCATACAGTTTGCTTTATTGTTTCATGTTAATTGTTTACAACTCCATTTCGACGTTGAAAAATCACATATAATATTTTTTTAATAATGTAAATGTGAGTGGAACCAGAAAAAAGTGGCCCAAAGTAGCCCCTGTTGACGATACGAACATTATACTTCTATAAGCACTACATTCTCTGAAACGTTTAAATATGTGTTTTTTCAAAAGATTTTGTAAGTTATTCAATTTTAAATAATCTCTAGAAATTTGCTAAAATAAAAAAAATACTGTCACATTATATATTTTGTATTTTCTCAAACTGAAAACGCTTTGAATATTTAAAATTTATAAATATAATAGTTAAATACTATACAGCTTTCAGTTTTTTTTTGTTTATTTCAATAGTTTAAAATAAATCATTTATATGAAATCTATTTATTTTAATTTATTTATTTGATTCATTTTTTTGCTCTTGGATTTAGGGGTTTAATCGTTTTTTTTAAAGTATTTGTAGTTTATTAATCCTTAATTAATGTAATACCAGGAGAATATTAATTATTTGAATAGAAAGGAAGTATAAAAAAAATTGCTATCTCAACTATTTTATTTAAAATTTTAAAAGCAGACTCTGTTATATCATTACTTAGTGATAAATAAAAATATATTAAGCCATAACGAATTTGAATGGGATAGCAAAACTTTTTTAAACTATAAATTACCATGACATTTTTAAAACAAATTTTAAAATCATTAGAGAGTTTAAATTGATTACACCTGCAGTGTAAATCAGACAGTGGCGAGACGATATAGTTATATATATATATATATATATATATATAATGACAAATTCAACGAGATTATTTTATTATGCTATAAATGAACTATATTAAATGAACTGCAATTTATTTTCTATTAGTTTCCCTAAGTATTTAAAATAACATTTCTTAAAAGTTTTTATTATGTACCTCTTTTTTCTGTTTTAAATGAAGAAATAGTTAATTTAGATAAGTATATTTCAAAACTTTTTTCGATATAGTCCTTTGATCTGAAAAACATTCTCACGACTTATGTTGTATTTAGAAATATTGGCATAATAATACAGCGATAAGCTATATATATCGGGTCCCAAAAGTGACTGCTGAATTTTAAAATTCAGTAACTTGCAAATGGTGACAGATATATAAAAAAACCTTTTGCAGGACGGTTATGTAAGCTGTGAGGAGTTTTTATTCTGTGATTTCCAGTTTTAATTAAAAATAGCAGCGATAGATAGAGCTGCGAGCAATAGGCGTTAAATCCATGCCCGATTTTTCGGCCGATCTCTTATATATATATAGAATCGTATATATACCGTATATAGAATCGTATATCGTAAAATATATAGAATCGTAATAACTTTTGAATTCATCCATTTTCTCATATCAGGGCAACAGCTATTGCATCAAGATTCGAATATTTATAAAACTAGTTATAGTACGAACATACCTCATTTCTCACGTTTGATGTACGATTTCCGTTTGTTTAATGAGTTGACATTCTATAAAGAAGATCAATTTGTCGATCGTGAAGGAAGAGGTATGAAAAATTAAGTAAAGAGAAAAACGCTCTAAAAAATAATGAAATTATATCAATAACATACATTATTGATAATATATTAAAAGGAAAAATGCTATAATGAAGTAGCAACTCAATAGTCTCTCAAAATTTAATAATTTGTGTACAAACCTTTTCTTCTAGTAACACCGTAATTACAATGTTTCATATTTTCATGAGAAACAGAAAACTTTCTTTTTATTTATGAAATAAAAAAAATATATAAAATATTCACTTTTTTGTTGAAGCATACTGCGAAGTAATATTATGTTTATTAAATTTTCGTGTCATGAATATGCTTATTACGTATTTTTTATCGGATTTTCTGCGGAAGTTTTTATCTTTATCACATATATTTTCACTGTTACGAAATTCAACCTTCCTGCATATGGCCTGAATAATTCTTTCTTTTAAGACGTTTACTGGAACATGTTAACACGTTAAGCGCCCCGTCAGCGAAATTTCCGTTAAAAACGCGTCATTCACCGATGGCTGACGTCTAAAATATGATACAGAACTGAAAAATATACATTGTTTTAAATAATTACTGAACAAATATTTAAAATTTACCTACCTTTTATTTATTACAGGATTATACTTTCTTAAAAATTACTTTAAACATTGCAAATTTTCAGCGCTTCAGTGTCAGTCATCGTGGCACTCAACTTGTTAACCAAGTTTTATTGAATATAAAAAGTCGTATACTTTTTTTTTAATAAGGATTTATACAGTATATGATGGGAGAATAAATGAAATGCGCCTCTGTAATTATAATGTATACTATTGTATGCAAAAGTATAGAAAATAAAGAAAGACGCGCAGTTTAAACATTGCTTAGTCAAAATATAAAATAATTTATATTTTTAATCAGTAAGAATTAAAGAAAGGAAATCCGTATCACTTTTTTATTGCTTTGAGATTTATGTTATTTCTTCCCTTTTTTGAGTTGTTTACATCTATTTATCTTCAAGACTTAAAATTGTCACAGTCACACTAAATTTAGATAATAATAAAAATAACATAATCTATACATATAAAACTAAACTTTTCAAACTGACTTATTTTAGTATGTATTTTTTTAAATAAAATTTATAAATTTGCCTTCTTTAAATACGGGAGCAAGTCAGAAAGTAGGTCGCAAAAGCTAATAAAAAAGGCTTACTTAAAAGGAATGTTTATTTCTCTATAGAATCGTCATTTACATTGATATATTTGTCCTATCTCTTTATGTTTACTAACACGTACTGCGTAAAAGTCATTGGACTGCACCAAAGCCGCCTCAAGACTACAAGCCAAACACAAGGTTTCGTGACGTCACGACGCGGGGCTTAGATCAGCCGTGGAGAGCACATGCGTTATTTAAAACATTAATTCTTTCCTCCATATTTCAACTTATTATCACAGCATATGGGGAAAAAAATACAAACTTATAGTTTAAATACGCTAATTAAGTGCTTTTTAATCAATTTCGATCAATCGAAACAATAATAACGATAACACAAAAACAATATTTATGAAATAATATCACTGTGTCAATGAAAATGTGCATCAGAATTAAAGATACATTAAAGAATATTCGTTCGTTAATGAAAAAAAAATCCCAAGTATTAAATTTATTTTAGTATAGACAGTTTTTATTATTTATTCTACTTTGAAATTTAGAAACAATATCAATTATCTATTTGGTATATATTCAAAAACAAGACATTATACATTATTACATATATATATATATGTAAATTTGCAGTTTAAACACATAAATTGAATTATTTTGCTTTCAATTATTTCAAAATAAATAAATAACAATAAGTGTGCCAATCAAAACCCACATTTAAAAATTAAATTAAAGTGGAAGAAAAGTGAATGTTAAATGAAAACAAATTCAAGTTGTGTTCTATTTTTATTTTTAACTGGGCTTGAAATTATACAATAAATACCCTATTAAATATTAAGTGATTTGAAACCTGCATATAATAAATAGTAAAATTAAAGTATACATGAAATTAAGTATTCTTATAAATAAATTTTTGTACTGTAAACTTTACTTATCAGAAATGGGTAATTTTCACATAAAATCCATTAAATTAAAAAAAAAACATAAAACTGTCATAATACTAAAACAACACAAGTTCATGAAACAGAAAATTATTATTTAGTTTCGTATTAGTTTGATATATTATGCAAGGTACAAGCAATAGATTTTTTTTAAAAATGTATTGACATATGAAGAGAAAAATAAAAGAAAGAAAGAAAAGACTTTCATCAATTGGAATTAAAATATTCCTAATTTATGCTCATTTTCCTCGAATGTTTAAATAATAGCTGATAAAAAAAAAACAAAAAAACAAAAAAACAAAAAAACAAAACAAAAAAAAAACATCGAAAATCACAAAAACCTTCCACGAAAATATTTCATTTCCAAAATAATGTTGTGTGGGTTCTTAAATGTTTGTTCACATCTTTTAAGCTTAAAATAATCAATTTTTATGAGATGAAAAGTATTTCCTGACTAGATTTAAAAGTAAATTTATAATTATAGAATAATAATTTTATTTATTGTTATTTTTAATTAAACATTAAAATGTATATGAAAACACATAGGATTTTTGCGAAGAAGGTGTGTGTGTGTGTGTGTGGGGGGGGGGGGGCTAGTGTTTTGCATAAGGGTACTAACAACCCTTCCTCTAGTCTTGTAAATAAATTGTTTGCAGTTGTGGCAAAAATAGAGAGATTCAAAAACATTATCCCGATAGCTCTATTTACACAGTGCATAAGCATTTATAATTTAACAAAAAATTATAAAAAGAATTTTTATTTAGATAGCAAACGTTTAAGATTAAAAAACAACAATAAATTGATACAAGTATATCGATCGGGGTTTGCTTTAAAAGAAGTAAACAAGATAAAAATGCTATGTATTCACAGCGACTTTTATGAAAATTTCTAGAATATTTAAATTTTTAAGTATGGATATATATATATATATATATATATATATATATACATAAATTTGCTGTCAAATTAAAGTCCAACTAATTCTGCATACAAAATATCCCGAGTTACTATTCACACGACAAGTGTCTTTTAATAAATGGGCGTTAATTAAAGGTCACTCTAATGAATTAGAGAAAACAGAACAAATTATAAAGAGAGGATGGTGTGACAAGATACAAATTAAATGATATAAATCTTGACACGATTTAGGGATGTTTGCCATTTTAAATTATTGCTCTATGTGGAAAGAAACAGAACTACAATAATATCGTTTCGTTTTGAGATACGGTATTATTGATAGAATCGTACTAGGATTTGCTAGTTATTTTATTTCAAATAAATTAAAAATAAAAAATTTTGAACACAAGAAATAAAACTTGTGCTGATAGCATACAAATATAATTTGAAAATAAAACTTACCTTGGAAAAAATATGTTATTAGGCTAAGTAAAACGCACGTGCACGTAAAATAGGAAGATACAAAATTCAAATGTTCGGGGCTGGCGCGTTGGCAGTTAGCCAGCCCCGGGATGTGACGTCACATGTGGGGGGATGAAGGGCGTGTCTGGCTTGTAGTCTTGAGGCGGCTTTGACTGCACTCTCAGCCACCTGTGTACCTCACATTCAAACTCTGTATCAGTCGCCTGTATGCTAAACCATGTGAACACCCCGTTGTAGTTGCTACATAGTCTGTTTTGTTCGCCTGTCAGCTCTAACCATTTCCTCAACCTTCCGCACTTCTGTCGCAATCGCAATAGAATGACCATTTCGTTCTTTGTCAACAACTTTTGAACGCCCCTGCGCTTCTTGTACAACTCTTGTCTTATAAATTCAAAATTGACATCTTACAGTTGGACAGTGCTGCCACATGTTGGCATGTATTGCTACCTATTGGCCGCCCCCTATCGGAAACAATTTACTACTAATTTTCGACTTCCCATATCGGTTTGTGACCCAATTACTGAGTTTCCCTCGTATATTGCTGCTGAAATAAATAACTTAAGAAATGGAAAGCGTATACAGCAACAAACGCTACTACAACTTTCATTATTAATAGAATGTTTTTCATACAAAAGGCTTCCAGAATGTTATAGTGTTCTAAATGTACTTAAATTAAAAAAAAAATCAAGCCAATCGAGCATTCACTTTCATTAAAAAATATATCACACAGTCCCTTTGCTCAAACATAAATTTTTTGCATACAATGTAAAAAGAAAAAAAAATACGACCAGTTTTCCTGTAGAAATCGAATAAATAGTTGCCCTTATCGTACCGGAAAATTTTCCGACCCAGCTCGGAAAAAATCCGTAAATAAAAGGAAATAGTCAATAAAACGGTATTTTACGGATTTTATTCCGAACTGGGTAGGAAAATTTTCCGATACGATAAGGTCAACTATTTTTCCGATTCCTACAGGAAAACTTGTAGTATTTTTTTTTACTTTCTTCTATCTTCAATAGAAGAAAGTATTGGAATCGAAATTTTTTTCGACTTCCAGTTTTCGACGGATTTACACGTTTTAAGCAAGAGATCCCAAAAAACATGTTTATAGAAAATGTCTGTCTCTCCGTCTGTCCGTGTGTCCGTGTGTCTGTCGCCATTGTACCATCAAAAAGTGTATGAAGTTATGCATAGAATTGAAACAAATTTTTGGATATGGCAAGAAAGGTCCTCCCTGAATTTGTAAAAAATTCGCCGGTAGAGGGCGCTGTAACAGCATTTTTGTGCGATTTTGAATATGGTACATCCAAAAGTGTATGAAGTTGTGCATAGAATTGAACCAAACTTTTATTTTAAGTTTTTGGATATGGCAAGTAGGTTCTCCCTGAATTTGGAAAAAAAATCGCCGGTAGGGGGCGCTGTAACAGCGATTTTGAATATTATAACATCCAAAAGTATATGAAGTTATGCATAGAATTGAACAAAATTTTATTTTAAGTTTTTGGCTATGGCAAGCAGATCCTCCCTGTATTTGGAAATCATTCGCCTGTAGGGGGCGCTGTAATAGCGATTTTTGTGCGATTTTCAATATTGTACCATCCAAAAGTGTATGAAGTTATGCATAGAATTGAACCACATTTTTATTTTAAGTTCTTGCCTATGACAAGCAGGTCCTCCCTGAATTTGTAAAAAATTCGCCGGTAGGGGTCGCTGTAATAGCAATTATTGTGGGATTTTGAATATTGTAGCATCAAAAAGTGTATGAAGTTATGCATAGAATTGAACCAATTTTTTATTTTAAGTTTTTGGCTATGGCAAGCAGGTCCTCCCTGAATTTGGAAAAAATTCGCCGGTACGGGGCGCTCTAATAGCGATTTTTGTGCCATTTTGAATATTGTACCATCGAAAAGTGTATGAAGTTATGCATAGAATTGAGCCAATTTTTTTGTGTTTGTTTTTGGTCATGGCACAAAGGTCTTCTCTGAATTTGGAAATATTCCGCCGAAAGGGGGCACTATAATTGCGATATCTGTACCATTTTCATTATTGTATCATTGAAAAGTGTATCAATTCATGCATAGAAATGAACCAAATTTTTTGTGTACTTTTCTGGCTATGGCAAACAAGTCATCCCTGAATTTGAAAAAAAAATCTGCCGGAATGAGGGGGGGGGGGGTGCTGTAATAGCGATGTTTGTGGCATTTTCTTTATTGTACAATCGAAAAGTGTATAAAATTATGCATACAATTGAACCAAATTTTTTTGCATGTTTTTGGTTTTGGCCAACAAGTCCTCCTTGAATTTGGAAATATCGCGCGGTAAAGGGACTCTGCGATAGCGATTTTTGTATTTCTTGATTTTTCGTAGTTCTATTGTCCATCGGCGGCTCCTGCAAAGGCAGGAACTCGCTTCCTACTAAGCCGGCTATTCGCAAACATCTGATAACAACAGAATAAGGAAAAACTACTAATTTTAATAAATATCATGATATAGATTAACTCGTTTTTAGTTCGTTTAATTGACTGAAGCAGAAATTTAAGATGAAAATCAAAGTTTGTATAGTATTGAACTAATAATATTGATGTATTAACATGTGTAATTAGTTTTTGAAATATTAAGATGTATAGGATAGAAGAAAGTTTTTGGATTGGCATAGAATTTTAAAGATCTGGAAAACTTTTTTAGCAGCATTAATGAGAATGTGTTTATATGTTTTGGTTATTGACTCTAATGATCAATTTAGGTAAAATGTTTTGGAATGGATTATGTTATTTTGGAAATTCTAAAGGTTCAACACGAATATTTCTCGAAATGTTTCAAGACGATACACTGTACAAAAAATAATCCCAGTTTTCAGGTAGGAATCAGAAAAATAGCTGCCCTTATCGTACCGGAATAATTCCGACCCAGCTCGGAATAAAATTCGTAAAATCGGAATAAAATCCGCAAAATACCGTTTTACTATTTCCTTTTTTTACGGATTTTATTCCGAGCTGGTCGGAATTATTCCGCTACGATAAGGGCAACTATTTTTCCGATTCCTACCGGAAAACTAGCAGTATTTTTTTACAGTGTAGTCATGACAAAAGAAAAAAAATGTGTCAGTGTATCTACAAAATAAATCTTTCAAAATCGTTTTTAAAAATAATCTGCAGACTATCTTATATTAAATCTTAAAAAAGTATTTAAGTACGTAACATTAGTCAATTTTTACGAAAGATGGAAAATTATATACTATAGAACACTGTAAAAAAAACACTGCCAGTTTTCCGATAGGAATCGGAAAAATAGTTGCCCTTACCGTACCGGAATAAATTGCTACCCAGCTCGGAATAAAATCCGTAAGAATAAGGAAATAGTCCGTAAAACGGTATTTTACGGATTTTATTCCGATTTTACGGATTTTATTCCGAGCTGGGTTGGAAAATATTCCGCTACGATAAGGGCAACTATTTTTCGGATTCCTACCGAAAAACTGGCATTTTTTTTTTTTTTTTAACAGTGAAAGGTATCAAAACAGCTACTAACAATTTACATTCTAATAGATTTTATACGGAATCACAAGTAGAAATTTTCCTACCCAACAAAATATACTATTATCAAAATCGGAGCAACCATTTGGAAGAATCGATAGCTCTGCGTGCTTACAAAGTTACATTATCTACACCGCGTGCATATGCAAAAAAAAAAAAAAAAAAAAAAAATTAGCTGGCTGTATCAATCCCAAAACTTTCTTCTATCTCATATATCTTAATATTTTAAAATGTTGTCACAAATGTCAATATTTCGTTTTTATTAGTTCAATATTATATCAACATTGATTTTCATCAAATTTTTGCAAATTAATCGGATTAAAAACGAGTTAATCTCGAGCATGATATTTATTAAAATCAATTGTTTTCCGTCATTCGGTTGTATTTCAGCTGTTCTCGAATAGTCAGCTTATCAGAATGAGAAGTTCCCGTCGCTTCACGAGCCACCGGTGTACAATAGCACTGAGAAAAATCAAGAAAATTACACAAAAATCGCTATTATAGTGCCCTATTTCGGCGGAATTTTTTCAAATTCAGGGAGGACCTTCTTTCAATGTTCAAAAAATACACACAAAAAGTTTGGTTCAATTCTAAGCATAACTTCATAACCTTTTCGATGGTACAATATTGAAAATGGCACAAAGTTTTCTATTACAGCACCCCCTTCTGGTGGAATTTCTTGTAACGTTTCTTGGACCTTCTTGTAACGACCAAAAACATATACATAAAATTTGGTTCAATTCTATGCATAACTTCATACACTTTATGGCACACATGGTACAAAATTCAAAATGGCCAGAAAATCGCTATTACAGCGTCCCATTTCGTCGGATTTTTTCAAATAAAAGGAGGACCTGTTTGCCGTAGCCAAAAACTTAAAAAAAAAACATTTAGTTCAATTCTATGTAATATCACACACTTTTTGATGGTAAAATGGCGACAGACACACGGACAGACAGACTTATCTAAAAAAAATATTTTTGGTATCTTTGATCCCTAAATATGTAAATTCGTCGAAAACCGGAAGTCGAAAAAAATGTCGATTACAACACTTTATTCTATTGAAGAAAGTAGAAAAAGTGTGAAACTCGAATTTCCGAATACAAGAGAGTATGTTCAGAAGTAAAAACTAGTTGGATGTGCCAATCCCAAAACTTACTTCGATCTCATGTCAATATTTCATTATAACTAGTTTTATTAGTATTTTTATTAGAATTAAGCATAGCTTCATATACTTTTCGATAGCATAATATTGAAAATAGCACAAAAATCGTATTACAGCGCCCCCTTTCGGCGTCTTTTTTTCAGATTAAGGGAGGACCTTCTTGCTATGCATAACTTCATACACGTTTCGATGGTACAATATTCAAAATGCACAAAAATCGCTATTACAGCGCCCCCTACAAGCGGTTTTTTTTCCAAATTAATGGAGGACCTGCTTACCATAGCCAAAAACTTTAAAAAATTTTCGTTTAATTCTATGCATAACTTCCTACAATTTTTGATGGTACAATGGCGACATACTGACACGCGGACACACGAACTGACAGACAGACATTTTGTATAAACATGTTTTTTTGTGATCACTGACCCCTAAAACGTATAAATCCGTCGAAAACCGGAAATCGAAAAAATTTTGATTACAGTACTTTCTTCTATTGAAGATAGAAGAAAGTAACAAAATGAGAATTTTTATAAATTACTAACATGATGGAAGCGACTACATTCGAATGCTGATCCTCTAGATTTGAAACTGCAGATGTTACCTACAAATGGTTGATTACATTGTCTCAATAATTATCATACTCTGACACATTTTTAATGATTTCCCTTGTAGAATCGGTTACCAAATTGTTTAAAAACCGTGTGTAAAAAACGTGTTAAATATCTAATCCGTAGGCAGATTTCTACGACAATCTGTATAGTCCTGAGATAGTGGTTTATAATATATTCTCAGAATGGGAGCTCAATAGGAAGTACAGTCGTGGGAGGAAAAAAAGTAAACACCCCTACTAACTCCTCATCATATTATAGTAGAAGAAAGTTACTGGTACCGAACGATTGGAAATAAAGTCTACTTTTAAATGATGTATATAAAATTTACTTATCGACATATTAAAACGAACCATAACTTCATTTTTTTTCAACGGCAATAACCAATTTTAACGAGATATTTCAAAACTTCGGTTAAAACTATGCCTAGACACCAAATGTCAAGTCGTTTGAATAATAGGTTTTTGAATTATAAACATTCAAAATTTTGAGCTTCTAATGTTAAATTATATTTTCATATTTTCATTAATATGTCCGGAAATTATACTCCTAATTAGCTAATTTTTTTGTAGCACTAATACTAAAATACCCAAACATTAACACGTTGAATTTGCAATTTTATAATTTTATGATATGAATTATGAATTACGAAATTAGTATTCGAAAAAATTATGAATTGCAACCTACAAGTTTTTTGATGGATTGAGATTTATATAGATATTTCCATATATTTATATTTATATTTCCATAATGTCCTGCTTTATGGAAATCTAAAATGTTACATTTTTACACAAAGTAGTTTTCAAATTATGCTTAAAAAACGGCATAATGATAGTTTAACCCTCTAGTGCATGATTTTTTATTTTTCCTTCAAATGAATACATTTGATTTTTCAATGGGCATACATTAAAGAAAAATACTGAAAAAATGACCACTCTCATATTTTTTCGTATTTTGAATTTTTTTAAATGGTTGCCAATTTGCAACACCATGCATTAAGCGTATTCGAAGCATATTCTACGATATTTCTCTTTGTTTTTTTCTATGAATTGTCGGATGGCATTTTGCAGCACGGGGTTCTGATTATTTCAAGGCACGATTTTTTTTTAAAGTGTCCTTATGTTCACTGATGTTTAATAGTTAACAAAATACAGTTCATGATTTACAGGTTCAACAACTGGATGAGTTAGTCTAGCATTGACTCAAACGCTAACCTCCAAGTCATGCCCACCTGGTAGACTGGTTTTATTTTTTTCGCAATAAATATAAAAATTGTACGCAAATCTTGATACTCCTGCAAAAAATAACAATTTAAAACCACATGTATGCGAGTTTTTTTTTTTTTTTGGGGGGGGGGGGGGGATATACTTATGAAGAGCCTGGACGACGAGGTGACGAGCCTTTGGCGCACTTATTTGCTCATAAACACAGAGAGATGTTTTGATGGAAATGGATAAGAATTTCCATTCAGTTTACAGACTATTCGTCTCAATTTGAATAACTTATCTTTCCCTTTAGACAATGTATTATCGTTCAGATTGGAAATTCGCCGAATACCGTATACTTTCAAATGCATTCAAGATCATATTGCGACTACCTGGTGATACACCAATGACAGTGTTCCCAAACAATCTTATGATTTTAAAGTTTGCCACGCTACTCAAGATACAATACCTTAGATACGTTTTTATATCTTTCCATTTCCAGCGTATATTGAGTGGCTTTTAAACACGTTTTAAAACACTATACATGCCAGTTTGTTGAGAAATATGCTCGAAACGTACTGGGTGGAAAAATATAAAAAATATTTACATGGTGTTTTTAATGATAAAACACTTTCTGGCAGAGAAACATCTCCAATAATCTTTATCTAAGAAGGATCTGGCTGAAGAGTTTGAAGCTTTCACTTTCTTCTGTTTACATTTACCTGGCTGCTTTTTTTGATGTAGATGGAATATTCACTATCCTAACGTTTGCATCAAAATTCTATTCAATTTCATTAACTGATTTATCTGCTTGTAAATCAAAATCAGTCTCATCATAAGGGTCTGAACCGCTTTTGAACAGAAGGTTTGGATCAAAAGGAGGATCGTCATCCCTGTCATTATAAGAAATGTCACGTTCACTAGACAATCCAATCCAAATTTCTTCTGTTAAGGTAATTTTTAGTACCTTTGCTTTAAAATATATGCTGAACATGTTGAAGTTCTATCATAACAAACTTTTTGGTGAAAAAATAGACAAAAAAGCAAGATGAAACAATCAACAAATTCATTGAACAGAATACTAAAAATGTAAATAAAAGCGGAACTCAATTCATGGTGTTGCCAAATGGCAACAAACGTATATTTGCCTGCATACAATATTTGTTGAAAAAAAAACCTTACTTAAAATTATTTAAAATCACTTTTAAAAGCATATTCTTTTGAAAAATATTTTTTTCAAATGAAATCTTGCATTTTAAATAGTTTTATTTATGTTAGACATCCATCTATGGCTAGGAAAATGGAAGACTTCAAAAGTTCCCTTTTATTTGTAACTGATAAACAACTATTATCACCTATGGTATTTTTAATGTACTAAACATAAGAATAGGGTCAAAATGAATACATAAAGCATAAAGTTATCAAGAGGCAACAATAAATAAACGATAAAGAGAGAAAAAATAATTTGTTAGGGTCAATCCATTTCAAGTGGTCCAGAAAATGTCATATTCGTTGCTCGACCATATTTAAAAAAAAATGAAATTTTTTGTACAACAACCCTAACATGATGGCAGTTCAAAATGACTATTATTTCAATTTTATTAATTTTTGTTTGTGCATGGCGGCCATCTTTGTTTCATCGTCTGCAGCAATTTTCTCACAAGAAGGGTTTACGGAATTGTAAATAATTCATTGTTTATTTATCCAATTCAAGTGCGGATTAAAGCAATTTGTACAGAATACATTGGGCTAAAAATTTGGTAATGGAGTAGTTTCCGAAACTAATTGCTTATTGGTAAAATTTAAGCGTAAAGTTTCTGTTTTTTTTCCAAAATTTGTCCGTTTACAAGAAGAAATTTTTCTAGCAAGGAAAACTGTCAACATGACATAATTTTTTTTTACAAATAGGCCGAAAGTACTCGTACTTACACGCCGAGTTCCAGATCTGGGACTTGCTTTCTCTTTGCTAAAAAAAAATCCCAAATTTTTCAAAAATGACAAAAATCGCACTTTTCACACTGCAAATAGAGGCGTCTTAAATTAAGACACATATGTGACTGAAAAAGAATTTCAGACACTTATGTGTCTGAATCTGAAAATTCAGTCACAATAGATGTCTTAATTTAAAACACCTAAGTGTCTTACTATGATCATAGTGTACACGAACTGATAAAAGTGTCTAAAAAATCTGCAAGTGTCTAATTTTAAGACAATTTGTAACTCCGCTCCGCATTCACCAGGGGGCACTCTCAGTTGCGCATGCGTCTTCCTTTCGAACTCGATGTTCGTTTGTAATTCAAACTGAATGTTTGTTTTTATGTACGCGTACATTTTAACTAATAATTTATTTTGACTTGATTGTTTTTTGCGGAATGTGAAGTTCCGGGATTTAATTTCTATCGACATAGTGGTACTCCGTATTAATATTTATCTATAACACTAATATAGTGTTCTTCATCTCGTCAAATTTGTAAAGAGAACTGTTGTCTGGCGCGATATGTTTTCAGGATGGAAATTTTCCATTCTTTTAACAGAGCTAGCCGGATGTGCAAGGGGATTTTATTTTTTAAATATCAAAGTCTGCCTAACTAACGGATACTAACGTAGCCTCCAATCCGGACGCCCTCTGGGCGAATGTGCTTTTGGAATAATCAGACCTTTTCCCAGGTAAGTGGGGTCTTAACTATGTATTTAAAACTCTCTGTAAATGTTTTCTCTTTAAATGGAGACCTCACACGAGTCTATTATTAGTTCCTGAGTTATGCCAAAATATGTTCAAAGCATTTTGCCTATGGTATTTCTATGTTAAAATTTTATTTTGCTAATATTTAAATTTCTACTCTTCAAATCATCTGCAATCATATTTCTGTATTATTTTCTATCCAATATTATCTTTAAAATAAATTTTGGTGTGTATGCATGGTGTATATTAGCGGTTACTGAATTTATTAATTTTACACCTTCCTAAGCCTTTTCTTATCTAGCCATTACTTTAAAAATCGCAGTGACATCGCCTGTTGATATGCTCATACTTCTTAATTACCATCAAGACTACCTTAATAGTATTTTTTTGGTGTAATTATTACTCTGAAGTACCCTTTTTAATTATTTATATATGTATACAATATTTTTATAAACATTTAATGCGGCAGCATTTGTAATGTTTACATCGATTTTTACATTTCTGATAGATTTATTATGTGTTATGTACTGGAATTCAAAAGCATTTATAGTAAACATTCCTATTAATAGCTGCTTTTATTTATTATTTATGCTTTTCTTGTCTAATGAAGTTTCCTTCTGACTCATAGTGTGTACGTCATAAATTTTAAAAAAGAATATAGTTTGAACATCCTTCCATTCATTGATTTCCCCATACATTTAATACAGCGAATTACTTGTGCTCATTTATTTATTTTAAAATGTTTTGACTGATAAAAGTCATTAAATCCGGTCATTCTAATTAAAGGATTTCCCTTTGCTATAATTTTAGTGTTTCCGAGTATTTTAGAATTTGCCATACTGAAAATAGTCAACATATAATCTTTTTTAAATTTCAACATCAATGATTCAAAAGGCAAAACCATAGCTTCACGATTTGATTGTTTGAACGGAAATTGACGTCAGTCACTATGTAGACGTTGAAGCAGAAAAAAATTTGTTGATGTCAACAAAATCTTACTTAATGATTTAGAAAAAGGATCTCGCCTTATCTCTAGCCACTTTGTTAAATTTTAATGATTATTTTTAGATTCTTAAATTCATGTAATCATGTACCGTTAACGTAACTGTAAGAATGCGGTAAAAATATACAGATATATTTCATTTGAATCAGCCTTTCATCCCTTTGGTGTCGATAAAATGAGTACCAAGCTTGCTTTGGAATTAAACACCGAGGGTCTCGCGTTAGGTTGACCACCTGTCCGGGACGCATGCTGCATAGCACCTCGGGGCCCAGGGTCAAGAAAACAGAGATGGGCACTGTCGGCCCAGATCCTTAATGGATTGTATTGCCACAGAGTTTTAGTTTAGTTTATTTCATTTGAAATAATTATATAATATTGATTTTTTTGATTATTTTTAGTAAAAAAGTAATTTGAAATAAAAAAATGAATACACAGTAAAGATGTAGAATTTTATAAAATATTTATTTGCATATAGCTAGATTTTGCATTTAAAACTGACACGTTCATTTATCGAATCATAATACAGGGTTGGACTTTTTCCAGAAGGAGGGCCTGATTAAAGCATGGGCAGACCTCCCCCACCCCCTACGATTTTACGTGCTCCAAATTCGATATGGATTTTTTTTAAAGCTTATATTTTAATGTGTATCAACATTGTATTGATTATAATCAGCATTTTAAACTTTAAAAGTAGAATTAGATTAAAAACTAAATAAAAAAAATAAATACAGTAAAAACTCTCAATCGCGGCCACCTCGCGAATTGAACGCGTTTTGGAACGTTGAATTTGCCTGCTATTCGATTGTGTTCGCTTTTATGAGGAAAAAAAAAATGTATTTATCTTCAAAAAGGTCAGTGTTCGCTGAAGAAAATTGTCCTATGAAAGTTTTGTTGTAAAATCTCCATAACGGATACTCGTACATAGACGACACAACTATTTAAGAAGCACATTTTTTATTAACAACATGCACATATTTTATATTTTTTTACCTCAGAAAAAAAGACACCTACGAATGGCGAACAAATTCCACGGTTTTAAGGTGCCTACTATTGAGAGGTTTTACTGTATTGCGACAAATATTTTAATTTTTAATCTTATTCTACTCTATAAATTCAAAATATTGATTATAATCAGTACAATGTCGAAAAAGATTTCAATTATCAGCTTTATGAAAATTGCATACCATATTTTGGAGCCCCTAAAATCAGGCTGTGTGTGTGGGGGGGGGGGGAGAGGGGGGCAGAATAATGGCCATATATTTTTCCAGGATCAACGTGGTCAAACATGGCTACGTATAATGCTTTAAAAAAATGGGTGCGATTCAGACGTTTGAAGTGTCTAAAATTCAGACGCAAAAAGTGTCTGAAAAAATTCAGACATTTTAAAATGTCTGAAAATTGAACACTCCGTTTCAGACACTTAAGTGTCTGAATTTAAGACATTTCGATTTACAGTGCAGGCTTTGATATCTCTGGTGGGGCACGAGATAAAAATCTGAAAAATTTTTTATAAGAGTATTGTATGGTAGTGTTATGCACAAGAAATTTCAGGATGGAGATTTGACTACAAGCTGAGATATGGCAAGGGCAACATGTCAAAAGAATACTGCCAAACTATTGTTTTGTTGTAGTCACAGCTAAGTATTTATTTCAGAGTAGCATTTAAATTTATTTTTTAGATTATCTTTAAATAATAGTAACAGAAAATAAATCTTTTGCAATTAATTTAAAAAATAATTATGCCTAAGGCTTACATTTTTATGGTTTCAGTAATTTTTATTGTAATTTTAGTAACTAAAAGAAACCTCAGCACTTTTATATATATATACAAGACTTGAGACAAAAACAGAATAGGGAAAGGGAAAAGCTGTTAATGTTGGCATACTTGTTGAGACATGATCAAACGTGTCAAAACACATTCCTGCTTGTTGGTTTAAAAACTACAATTTTAATGCTGCTTGCCAGTCTCTGAAACTTGTTCCTACCATAAGTATGTTCCTGTAAATGAAACATTATGCGATGTTACCATGCATCAGCCTCAAGTAATTTTCAGAAAGTAAACATACCCAAAGCCTTTTCAAAATTCATACTGAAGAAAAAAAACATTTTTTCATAAGAAGTAAGCTAGGAATTATTAATGAATTGAGACTTGCACATAGTGATTTCAAAGTATATTTCTATGAGCCAGCAGGGCCAAGATCTTCAATCAATGTAAAAAGAGATGACAAGACTTGGTTCCTACAAATAAAATTTTGAGAAAGATCAAAATTGTGGTTTTTGAACCAACAAGCAAGAATGTGTTTTGACACGTTTGATCATGTCTCAACAAGTATGACAACATTAACAGCTTTTCTTTTTCTCTATGTTGTTTTTGTCTCAGCTCTTGTATAATTTTTTTTAATGTAAAAGTGCTGAGGTTTCTTTTAGTTACTAAAATTACTTACAACAAAAATTACTGAAACCATACAAAATGTATGGCCTTAGGCATAATTATTTTTTTATTAATTGCTAAGCTTTGCAAAGGGCTTTATTTTCTGTTACTATTATTTAAAGATAATCAAAAACATAAATTTAAATGACACTCTGAGATAAATACCTAGCTGTGACAACAACAAAACAATAGTTTGGCAGTATTGTTTTGACATGTTGCCCTTGCCATATCTCAGCTTGTATTCAAATCTCCATCTTGAAATTTCTTGTGCCTAACACTACCATACTCTTATAGAAAAAAATTTCAGATTTTTATCTCGTGCCCCACCAGAGATATAAAAGCCTGAAAAGTGCGATTTTTGTCATTTTTGAAAAATTTGGGATTTTTTTTAGCGAAGAGAAAGCAATTCCCAGATCTGGAACTCGGCCTGTGAGTACAAGTACTTTCGGCCTATTTGTAAAAAAAAAAATATGTCATGTTGACAGTATTCCTTGCTAGAAAAATTTCCTCTTGTAAACGGACAAATTTTGGAAAAAAACGGAAACTTTATGCTTAAATTTTACCAATAAGAAGTTAGTTTAGGAAACTACTCTATTACCAGATTTTTAGCCCAATGTATTCTGTACAAATTGCTTTAATCCGCAGTTGAATTGGATAAATAAACGATGAATTATTTACAATTCCGTAAACCCTTCTTCTGAGAAAATTGCTGCAGACGATGAAACAAAGATGGCCGTCATGCATAAACAAAAATTTATAAAATTAAAATAATAGTCATTTTGAACTTCCATCATGTTAGGGTTGTTGTACAAAAAATTTCAGATTTTTTAAAAATGGTCGAGCAACCAGTGCTGGACCACTTGAAATGGATTTACCCGTTACGAATTGCCAAAAGTATGCACTAGAGGGTTAAGGGACCGTCTATGATAGAAGTGAGACGATATTTTGAAATTTGTATGCTATTCTGTAATCTAGCAGTCTTCAATGACTGCTTGAGTGGCTCTTAAGAAGCCTTGATCAATCTCGGTCAACTATTGAGTACCGAACTTCAATTTGGATACAGTCCCTAAAATATGCTCGTTTTAAAACAATTAATTTCTCGGAAACTTCTCGCACGAATTACATAAAAATTTGTTTTTAAGCTTATTGAATTGTGTAGAGTTCATTTATGCTGTCAGAAATGTGTACTGCTATTGAACATTATATGCTATTGAACATATTACTGCTATTGAACATATTGCATTTGGTTCTTATCGTCTTTACTCACAAACCACCAAATCATAATTTCAATATTTCCCTTCCACTGTGTGATTGAAAAGTAAAAATGTAGATAAACGATTTGTATAACTCCCTTTTTTGGAAAGTGTATTTTTTCGGAAAGCGTAATCATGTAATTTCGATGCTAGATTAACGAAGTTGATGGCAATGTGCACATTTACACCGAAAAGTATTCTGTTGAAAATGCATGTTGATAGATTTTGTTATTATTATTGCGTAAAACTAAACATACCTTTGTACATAATTTATATAAATGTAGAATATCGGTAAGTGGGCTAAAAATCGTTTGCAAAATTACATGCATATAAAAACAGGTTAAGTTAAATAAGCCAGCAAATAAATAAATAAATGGTACTACTTGATCATCCAGACAATCAAAAAACGCCAAACTTTAAGATTAAATGCCAATGATAGCTAATCCTAAATGTCGAATTCACTTGACATTTAACATGTTAAACTTGTTTGTTACGTCATCAAGTGATTTTTAATTCGATGTTTTATTTGTATTTTTATTAATGTTTTACTAATTAATGTTATTATTATTACGTAAAAATAATATATCCATATTTAAAACATTAACTAATCAATTAAGTATAAATAAAAATCTGTTTTAACTTTTTAAAGAAATTAAATGTAAGAATACATCTATGCCCTTCTTTTTTATTTAATGTAACCACTCAACTGCTCTGTTTAATGATTAAACAAGGATTTTTTTACAGTAAAATCTACCAAAAATACCGTCCCATATCTGATTAATACGCCCTGTTTTCAGACACCTGCGCCCATTTTTAGATGCCCTATTACGAAGGTGCATTGTATCCACAGAGGACAAATTACAATACTCAATATCCAACGACAGGGATTCCTCTAAAGGTTAATAAAATGTTTCCAGGTGAGATAAACATTTTAAATGGTTCTTTAGGTAAAACATTTTATTGAAACGGAACTAAAATATTTTTCAAATCAGTCTAATAAAACGAAACCAATAAAAAATGAAGAATAATAATATCTGTTATACAAAATATGCAACTCTGTAATGTGATTTTATTCTTTTGCGTCTTAGAAAATAAAACAATGTATACTATATGTACAGGGTGTACAGGGTGTCCGGTCTCAACGGTGTCCAATGGCTAATTCCTAGACCGTTAGTCATAGACATATAGTTCCAATTACAAAAATGTTTTAAATCAGGTAAAGAAATATATTAAAAGCGATTTGGGTCAATAAAATCATTTCTTAAAAAATTACGAAATTTAAATTTTTATACGGTCCGCCGATCCTATAAGTTATATTTAGTAAAATTTTCCTTTTACGCTGACAAGTAATACAAAAAAAGTCCCGTTGTTCTATGATTAAAATTGACCTAGTAATACCTGTTTAAAGATGGAGCATATTTTTTGCTGCAAATTGCGGGTCATTCAATAATTTAGTCGAAATATGATTTCGTCAGATATATTAAAAAAATGGTTGACAGTAAAATTAACATTGAAATATAAATTTGAAATCTTTAGTCATTCTGACCTATTAAAGCAAAATATACAATTTGTAATAAACATTTAAGAAGAAGGAAAAAAACAGAATTTTTGTTAAATAAAATGATGCTAAATTAATAGCCTCAATTCTTTACAAAATGATACGTATTTTAAAATATTATCAGATTACACAAGCCTGCAAAATTTGGGTTATTTCATGTTTTTTAGCTTTTGATAATTGATTCTTATGTATTCTGTACCGCTGAATCCGGAATTGACTTTCATTATTAGCCATCACATCAGGATTTTTCGCAAATTATAAATTTTAAAGTTAAAATTTAATCTCCTCCCCCATCTCATCACACCACCCAGCTGTAAGAATCCCAAGATAAGCAAAAATATCGAACAAATTATTGAATAAAATAAAATAAGTTTTACATATGTTTTATAGTATGAGATTTTCACTATATTTTAACTTACACATTTGCAAAAAAATTCTACCGTGATGGTTAAAAATGAAAGTCATTTTCAGATTTAGTGCTAAAAAGTGCGTAAAAATCAATTATCAAAAGTTAAAAAATACAACCATCTCCTCTACTTTATACTATCCGATTTTTTGTTATTCTTTAAATACGACAATTTATGATTTGCGAAATATCCTGACATGATGGTTAAAAATTAAGGCAATTTTCGGATTGAGTGCTAAAAAATACATAAAACAAAAAAAACCCCATCAATCTCCATCTTGTATTATCTAATCTAAAAGTTTTTTTTCTTAAACTTCTTGGCGGTAATCTATCCGAATATTTTGTGTTATCCTGTAAAATAAGTATAAATGGTAACCACCGGAAATCATAATAATATTAGATTGTTATCGGATTTGCGCCAGTATGTAAAGTGTAATCTGGATCGCATATTTGAAAGTGGGTTAAAGTTCGAATACAAATTTTGAACTGAAAAAACATACATAAGATCGTATAATAGCATAAAAACTTATCAAAATAACATAATATTATTAAAAGAAATCATAAAAGAAACACTTTCAAATCCTGACAAAATAAAACATGTTATTTCAGCCAATCTGAAACTTAATAAAGGTTAACTTAATCGTAATACATTTACGATCTTTTTCAAAGTGCAGATACACATGAAATGAGATCTTCAAATACTTTAAGCACTTGGAATGTGACCCCTCAAAGCCAAGCCGAACTCATTTGTTTTCAGAGCAGAAAAGTGGCATAAGTCATGCATTTTTAAAGTTTCATAACTCGCACAGTTTTAGTGTTATATGAATGGGACTTTTTTTGTCTTACTTGTCAGTGTAATAGGAAAATTTTACTAAATATAACTTATAGGACCGAGGGACCGTATAAAAATTTAAATTTCGTAATTTTTTAAGAAATGTTTTTATTGACCCAAATCGCTTTTAAAATATTTCTTTACCTGATTTAAATCATTTTTCTAATTGGAACTATATGTCTATGACTAACGGTTTAGAAATTAGCCATTGGACACCGTTGAGACCGGACACCCTGTATATGAAAATATATAACATTTATTATTCATTTATTGTTTATATGAAAACTATTATGATACATGGCACGGTACAATGCAGGGGTATAAAGCAATGTTTTACGAACAAGAACGCAATTAAGTCTTGTTTTGTAGCATTCAGCGTACAGCCGACTGTAGACGAAACATTTTCACTCGCTGACTGAATCTTAGAGATAAATTCTTCTGCGTGTGGAGACATACTATTTGGTTGTGTCTTATTCATTGAATTATTTACTATTTGCAAAATTCTATGATGTTTCTTAAAACAACGATGCCATGTAATTAGACTCTAACATTTATAGAGGAAATGCATATTAGGTAGGCAACTGAAACAATAATGATTATAATTATAAAACACACATACCACAATATATATTAAAACACACATACACACAAATAACGCCTGCATTCAGCAGTTAAAGGTATATATAAATATTATACAGACATACATATAATAAATACAATAAACCCAACTGGAGTGAAAAATTAGCCAGAGCCAGGAATCGAACCCGGGACCACAGTATGACCCCAATTCCTGGCTCTGGCTGATTTTTCACTCCAGTTGGGTTTATTGTATTTATTGTATATATGTCTGTATAATATTTATATATGCCTTTAACTGTTGTATGCAGGAGTTATTTGTGTGTATGTGTGTTTTAATATATATTGTAGTATGTGTGTTTTATTGTTAACTTTCGTAGATCGATGTAATAGTAAAATCTATTCATCGTTGTCCGGTAATCCAAGGCTATCGTATTGACGGCTGGTGACTCACCCAACATGGTTTATTAGTGAGAAATTGTAGACTCAGGTATCGGCGGAGAAGGTCAGTGGTTAGAGCAGCAGTCTTGTATACTGTGGTCTCGGGTTCGATTCCTGTCTCTGGTTAATTTTTCACTCCAGTTGGGTTTATTATATTTATTGTATGTATGTCTGTATAATATTTATATATACCTTTAATAATGATTATGTTTTACGAAATCTATTGGTTGTTGAACAGGTAAATTAAGAAATATCGAGCTCTTAGCCAACTATGTTCTTCTTTACAGTAACCACATCCCAAGATAGCTACAAAAGCATTACGCTTATTCGAAAATACAGATTACAGGTGCCTTATTTACCACTACCTTGCTATTTTGAAGACTTCTTGTGTAATTCTTAAGAAATTCAATAAGTTTTTAAGTTTCGGAATTTTACCATTTTTAAGCTGACGTTCCCACACCAACTTTGTAGAAGGATACCATTTTTGTAAAATTAAATGTCACTAAGGTCTCACCAAATTTGTCAATGGTTTGGTTCAATACTTCTAATGAGAAAATGACATCATTAATGTTGTCAACTAGATACAAAATAGCAATAGCTGATTGTGCTTGAATACTTGGTAAAGTTAGAAATCGTTTAATACATGCAAAAATTTGATCTTGCTTATTTGAATATCTTTCGTCTAGTAGATTCCACGCAATCTCAAAATTAGAATTCGAAATTTGAATAGACTGAATGACGTGATTCGATTCAACTTTCAACGAAGCCTTCAAATACTGCAATATTTGAGCATTAGATATACTTGTATTGTTGTTTACACATGCATTAAAAAGATCCTTAAACGCTATCCATTCTGTTATATTACCTCCAAAAGTGGGGAATTATAATCTAGGTAACTTAATATTCTAGAAAACGTTTTCTGAATTTACACTATCAGATTTAACTTCTCTCTTATTTAACTAAGCATTTTGGATTCTCAATGTTTTTTCACCCTTAAATTTCTGCAAATCAGTTTTATCTGAGATTTCCAGTGCGCTATCTTTCTCACTCTCTAATTGTTTAGATTCTGTAATTAAACCTTCGATTTTCCTATCAAGTTTTTAGACCCGTTTCCTCCTTTTTAATAATTAAAAATTTATCCTAAATCTGTTGCATTAATCACCTACAATTATACTTTCGATTTTCTTAATGCAATTTTTGACACTTCTTCGTAGAACAGCTCTTTTTTGACCCCCAGGGGGATACCTTCTTTAGGTATTCACGGGCTTCGCAACCCCGGGTTCCTGAGCGATCTTTCTATTTTCTTTTTCCTCTTATTCCTCTTGTCTTTCTTTCCTCTTTGTTTCACTCTCATTGTGGTTTCCTCTTCGGAGGTGAGGGCAATTCTGCATGAGCCGATATCATCCTGCATATCGACTCATGGGGAATTGTAAACCACCCACGTGTTTGCCGTGCGTGGCGACCCGTGTCCCTGGAAAGGGGGATCCTGGCAGTTGAGGGAAACCAACACACTGCTTTGGCCTCTGCTTCAGGTAGACGGGAGGTGCATATTGGTCCCGTATGCATCAATCGGCTGGTCAGCTGACTTCTGTCACTGACTGGGGATCAAGTGAGCGAGTACTTACTAGCCATCTCGTTAAGGGTAGAGACTGGCATAGGAGTGTCTTGTGACCGTATGGGCCCTGTTTAGCACTGGTGCACGAATGTGCATCCCCTTGTTGGGCTCGGTAGTGGGTGGTGCGGCCGGGGTCTGAACTATTTTTTTTTTCAAATATGGATGGAAATACTTCACTTCCTTCAAATCCTCTCCCATGTGGAGAGCAACAAACTGTACAGAGCAATCTTTTCACTCGCTTCTTTGTAATCAAACGTACTGATAGCCTGTCTGAAAGTTCATTTAAGAAAACTTCACCTTTCCTTATTGCAAAAACATTTCAGTCTGTTTTCGGTGATGGTCATAATCTCAAAAAACTGCAGTCTGGGGATTTATTGGTTGAGGTTACTTCAGCCAGCCAGTCTGAATTTCAATCAAATTGTAATACAATAGGTCCATTCTCTGTTTCTGTTAAAGCACATCAAACCCTAAATACAAGCCGTGGCGTAATATCCGAACCAGATCTTTTATTTTCTACCAAGGATGAACTTTTACAAAATTTAAATGATCAAAATGTCATAGATGCACGACGTATTACACTCCGTCGGAATGGACAAGTGCTTCCCACAAAGCACATCATTCTGACTTTCAATAGCCCTACCTTACCAAAAAGAATTAAAGCTGGTTACCTTAATTGTCCTGTCCGTCCCTACATTCCTAATCCTCTACGTTGCTTTAATTGCCAGCGTTATGGCCACACTACTACTAACTGCCGGGGTTCCACCACCTGTGCACGTTGTGCAGAAGTTGGCCATGACAATAAATCATGTGAAAATCCTGAACGCTGCATAAATTGCAAGGGTAATCATACTGCATACTCCCGTTCTTGTCCAACCTGGATACGTGAAAAAGAAATCATTTCTGTTAAAGTAACTCAAAATCTCTCCTATCCTGAAGCCCGCAAAGTTGTTGAATCCAGGACTCCGTCAGTCGGAGTCTCCTACTCTAGTCTACTCAAACAACAACCAAAATCTGTAAGGCACATAAGCACCCAGACCGAACCTTCCGTTCCACTAAATAACTCACCTATCACAGTACCACTCAGCGCCACAAAGGTACAAACTCGTGATGTCTGCTGTGGTTCTAAATGTTATGCAACCCCATTATTAGAACGTTGGCTACCATCCTCAGAACCTGTTACTATAGTATATCAAACTAGTCAATCACAAAAACCTGCAGTTCAATCCAAAAAGTCATCCGACCCAGTTCAATCCAAAAAGTCATCCGGCCCAGTTCAATCCAAAAAGTCATCCGAACCAGTTCAATCAAAGAAATCATCTGAACTCCAGACTGATACTAAGGCTGTTAAATCTAAAAAAACATCACAGAAACCTGATACTACTCAAACAGTGAAACCAAGCAAAAAAATTTGCCTTCAGAAAGAGAGAAAAACAATCGGGGGCTCTTCACAGTGGAACACTGTGAAGGAAAAGAACAAGAACAGCTGTTTAAATCCGTCTGTCTCTAACATAAAGGACCCAAAACAACTGCAGCACTATGTCGATGAAGCAATGGAATCCGACTCTTATGAATCAAATGGTGATGAAGGAAATACAGTTTTAGAGGAATTTATACCTAATTGATTTTACATTGTTTTTTACTCATGTGATTTTAACCTTGTTTTCATGTAGTATTTGTACATCCTTTTAAACTTTGTGTATTTTAACAGTTATTAATTTAATAACTCCACAGTTTTTACTTATAATACGCTTGACTTTTAACTATGAACCTTTGATTCTTTTAAACGGTTTTAGATATACATATTACTGTTTTCATTAATTTTTTTGTTTTTATCACCGTTTTGTTATTCTTCTTTTAATCGTTTTTTTTTTATATATACATTTTTACATTTTGACTTTGTCTTGGCGCAGCATGTCCCTACTGGGACTTTGCGCCATAAAATCCCATACAACCAACCAACCAACCAGTTCTTTTTTGTTTTAAAAGTCACCAGTTCACTCATTTGTTCTTAAATCAAGACCAAAACTAGTTCTAAAATACGTTATACGAAATTTAGTTTAAAGCTGAACTATATACTTTCACAATAATTCTGTAGTTTTAAACACAAATTCTTTTTTCACATGAAATATAATTTTCAAATGTAACTTAACTCACAACCTGAGGTAAATCTTTCCTCAAAGACGATATCACGCTGCAGTTCAGAAACTGTTCGATTCTACTTTTTTTATTTTTCATTAGCGCTCCGGCTAGATTTGTACAAACAAATGGCTGTGCATTTTAAACTAATAACACGTACACGATCCGTACACTTAAACACGATAAAATGGACAGTAAATGCGATTTATTTAACACCAAATGTAAGCCAGCCATCACACAGCTTGTAATATTACACCATTTTTCACACTACACAACAACAAAAGTCAAAGTAGAATTAACACAGAGGTTTGCTACACGCGGAAAGAAAGAAAATGAAACTTACATGGATTCGGAGAACACGAAACCAAGGAAATGCAACTTTAGCTCGCTGCAGACGATTCTTACATAAACAACATGCATTACTTTAGCTTAAACGCTCGATTTAATAAATTACTCATGTCAGCTTCTTATAGAAAGTGTCCTACATAGAGACAAAGTCAAGTTATCCTTATCAGAAGTACAGGGTTTCAAGCTAATAAAAAGTTTATGTGTGATTTAAACCATAACTGATAAGAGAAAATCTCAAGAACGAAGTCTTAAGGCAAGTCAGAAGCACGAGAATTCTTAAGAGCAAGCAATCGAAGTTACTTCGAAAATGTAAGTCAGAGTCTGAGTGTGTCCTCAAAAGTGTCACTATAATATAAGTACAAAACGGAGTTGCTAAAACTAAAGCGCGAGAGAAATACTCAGCCCTCACTCGCTATCCTCATTTTAGGTAGTTAACCACTTTAAGTCATTCTACCAGCAAACAAATCTATCATTGGTCGTGGGTGTATGTATAGCAAGTGAAATTTTAAAAAATTGTAAACAAGAAAAAAATACATAAAATTAATATATAACACACATTTTATACAGTAGATTACAAGGATATTATTTTGTATCAGTGCATAGGCCCATTTTTGCGTTATTGATGTGTAAATATTGGTTTTCGTTGCATTCACGCAACTGTTAAATTTTGACATTGCGGGGAAGCAAGGATGCGGGATTCCATCCCAGCACTTTACTTTCCTAAATTGAGCACACATTCCTAATCCATATTACCATCCATTCCTAAATCCTACTGCTAAAATTCTTAAACAATAAGATTTAAAATGAATATTTCCCTGCTAATGAACTTACTCTCTACAAACTGAAAGACCATTTTGAGATTCCTAATTCCTGGTACGTATATATATAATATTTCTTTTAAGTGTGGTGTTTCCTATACTGAAGAAAGGGACGGTAGTTTAAAATTCAAGAAGACAAGCTGAGTATTTCTAAACAATAAACTAACAAGTCAATCATGGCAGAAGAATGCTAGGAAATGAACCACACCTTTGGCTTTTATCAACGAAAATTATCCCTAAACCCACTTCTTTACTTGCTGAACTTTCTTGAAGAATTAAAATCATAAAAATATTATTAATTGGGATTTTCTTGTTCTTCCATTCTCAGACTGTTGAAAATATTTTATGAAAACCTTATTTTCTGCTAATATTTTTTCATATTATTTAATCCCTCCCATATGCAATATCCTATTGGTTGTTCCATGTTATTTCCTGTATTTGTATTGGTAAACAAACCTATTCCTCAAATCATTTTCTCCTCCATATATATGGGCGAAATTCCATCATTCTTTACAATGATTACAGTCCGCTGAAAGATACCAAAACAGATTTGCAATTAGTTAACAGATTCAGATGAATATAATATTGTGTTTTCTGCCTATATTTGATTTTATGATATTTTATAAAAGACGAAACTGATGGATCATTCATATTTTCCATATAACTACTTATAAATATTAATTCAATAATTAATGCAATACAAAAAAGTCCTTCCGGCCAGTGCCGGGAGGAAGAGGTAGCTTTCATATTCCTTATTTTAAAAAAGCCAACTTATATCATTCAAACGAACGAAGCTCAATTTAGTGGAAACCGAATATAGGAGATTCAATACTAATTTTTATCAATATAATGAATGAGAATTTCGCGAAATTAGTCAACTTTATCCAAGCTGCTTTTCTTTAAAGTAACTTATATTTGGCTGCCAAATTCGGCGATTTCTTAAAGTGCCTGCCATTTTAAGACAACATGGTGGATGAGGCTAACCAGTGAACTTGGTCGAGACCTTAGTAATTGCTGTGCACATGCTCACTCACATCGGAATCGGTTGAGATATACGAGTGCTGACGCATGCAAAAAATCAGATTTTTCAAAATGTCACCCACAATAGAAATTGAAATTGCTATATCTGAGCCATTTTTTAAGGTAAAGACAAACAAAAAATGCTCCTTTTCAAGGTCAAATACTTAAGAAAGAAACCTTTTTCAATTTCTAATTTTTTTGCACCTCACTTTAAATATATATTTTTTTCTTAATTTAATGGCCGCCAATTTGAAACAAGATGCCTGATGAATCTGGCCAGCGAACTTGGTCGAGGTATTGATGTATACTATCCACATGCCTTCTTACATCGAAATAGGCGAATACGTGTGTTATCGCGTGACAAATACAAGATCGTTTCAAAATGTTAGCCATGCTAGAAATTCAAAGTGCTATAATTCAACCATTTTTTAAGATATAAACAAAAGAACAAATTTTCAGAAACAAAACTGCTCCGGAATCTTTGTATCAAGGCCAAACACATAAAAAAAAATCTTTTTCATTTTCCAATTTTTTAATACCTCTTTTTAAATTTAATTTTTTTTTTTTAAATGGCAACCATTTTGAAACAAGATGGCGAATGAAGCTGGCCAACTAACTCGGTCGAAACATTGGTATGTACTATGTACAGACCAAATTACATCCAAATCGGTTCATAAATACGCCTGTTATCGCGTGACAAAAATCAGGTCGTTTTAAAATGTCAGCCACAATAAAAATTCAAAATGCTATTACTCAGCCATTTTTTTAGATATAGACGAAACAAAAACTGTTCCTGAATCTTTGTATTAAGGTCAAACACATACGAAAAAAATCTTTTTCATTTTCCAATTTTTTGGTATCTCATTTTAATTTTTTAATTTTTAATTTTTTTAAATAGCCGCCATTTTGAAACAACATGGCGGATGAAGCTGGCCAACGAACTCAGTCGAGACATTAGTATGTACTATGTATATACGAAGTTACATCCAAATCGGTTCATAAATACGCCTTTTATAGCGTGACAAAATTCAGGACGTTTCAAAATGTCAGCCACGCTAGAAATTCA
This sequence comes from Maratus speciosus, assembly GCA_963932465.1. NCBI lineage: Eukaryota > Metazoa > Arthropoda > Arachnida > Araneae > Salticidae > Maratus > Maratus speciosus. The sequence continues at coordinate 33,099,865 of OZ010791.1, read as the reverse complement.
AAATGCTGCAACTCAGCCATTTTTTAAGATATAGACGAAACAAAAACTGCTTCGAAATCTTTGTATAAAGGTCAAATACATAAGAAAAAAATATTTTCCATTTTCAATTTTTTGGTACCACATTTCAAATTTAAAATTTTTAAAAAAAAATTTAAATGGCCGCCATTTTGAAACAAAATGGCGGATGAAACTGGCCAACGAACTCGGTCGAGACATTGGTATGTACTATGTACACACTGAATTATATCGAAATCGGTTCATAAATACGCCTTGTATTGCGTGACAAAATTCAGGACGTTTTAAAATGTCAGCCACGCTAGAAATTCAAAATGCTATAACTCAGCCATTTTTTAAGATATAGACGAAACAAAAACTGCTCCGGAATCTTTGTATAAAGGTCAATTACATAACAAAATAATATTTTTCCATTTTTAATTTTTGGTACACCATTTCAAATTTTAAATTTTTTTAAAAATTTTAAATGGCCGCCATTTTGAAACAAAATGACGGATGAAACTGGCCAACGAACTCGGTCGAGACATTGGTATGTACTATGTACACACCGAATTATATCGAAATCGGTTCATAAATACGCCTTGTATCGCGTGACAAAATTCAGGACGTTTCAAAATGTCAGCCACGCTAGAAATTCAAAATGCTATAACTCAGCCATTTTTTAAAATATAGACGAAACAAAAACTGCTCCGGAATCTTTGTATAAAGGTCAATTACATAACGAAATAATATTTTTCCATTTTTAATTTTTTGGTACCACATTTCAGATTTTAAATTTTTTTAAAAATTTTAAATGGCCGCCATTTTGAAACCAAACGGCGGATGAAGCTGGCCAACGAACTCGGTCGAGACATTGATATGTACTATGTACACACCGAATTACATCGAAATCGGTTCATAATTACGAGAGTTACAGTGTGACATATGTCAGATATATATATATATATATATATATATATATATATATATATATATATATATATATATATATATATATATATATATATATATATATGGATATATATATATATATATATCAATTTTGAACGGAGGGTGGTTTCGGGGTCTGGGGGTCAGGATCGATGAAAATACACCAAAATTTTTTGAAATCGCTTTCCTCCGAACGGCTGCAATAGGTAGCTTTTTGTAATGAAAGCTACCTAAATGTGACTAGTTTCATTAAAAAATCTAAATAATAAATTTTAAAATGTTTTGAAATGTGCAAGATTATACTTCAGTTTCAGTATCAGTACATTCTTGCAAAATATGTAATAAACTTTATATATTTACATATTTAGCGATTTTCATCAACTATTTTTTTTTACTGAGAAATGGGGAATTCATGAATGTTGGTATTTCTTGATATTTGCTAATCAGTCATAATGTAGTTACTAAGGAATGCTTTAATTCAATGCATAAAATACATTTACCACTGCTTTCTAAAAAAATTGCCATTTTCATTTTTATCTGTAAAAGCAGTATTTTCGTACTGTCTAATAAAAACCTTGTAATATTTCCAGACACGCAATTCTTATAAAAGCATATGTGCCAAAAAAGTTCAGATGTAAATATATAGTGTAATACAGGTATTAACCAAGAAACTTTGGTTTTTAATTATTTGACTATTTAATATACGTTTGTATCAAGCCTGTTAAATACAAGAATTTCTGTCAATATATTCTCTCAATATATACATGCTACATAGTCCAAAAGTTTGTTTATGAAAAATATTTTTGAAATAAAAAAATATTCTGTCGACAAAGTTATGTTTTTTCATTGATTTATTTTAAGTGTGAAATTCAATATAATATCAAGGATAAATGTTCACTTCATCGACTCAACTTTTGAAATACAGTGAAACCTCTCTGTGCGACCACCTCCTTGAAAGATCATTTTTTCATGGAACGAAATTTATTCCCATAGGTTCATTACTAATTTTACCTCCATTCAGAAACCATCCCAGTTGAACTCCCTCCATGAGCGCCCCATTTATTTGAAGAAAATGAAACAAAAATTCCGTTTTTTCCTGGTCACTTGAAGAAGGTTTTATTAGAAAAATAATTCCGTAGGGCGCATTATTCATCAAACTTCTACACTAAGTTTAGATTTTTTTTTATTCCGGTAACTTTTAAGTGTTTAAACCCCTTTGTATCTTTGTGCCTTTTTAGGCAATGTATTTAACTCTGACGGCGAATTAGGAATGACAGTCAATAAACTCCCTTGCCCTATTCAGTTAGGAAACTCTAAAAGAAATAGGTATATTAATGAAATCGTCATTGTTTGTTCCCGTTGAAGAAAAATTGCATTTATTTACTGAACTTCCAAAAAACTTGGAAATAAAAGTTATGAAGAATAAAACCGTAAAATCAAAGCAAACGTCAATATAGTCATTTTTTAAATTACGCAGTATTTAACTTATGTAATTAACTTTTGTTTTGATACTTATTTTTTTCCCAATGTGAAAAATAAATTTTAATAACATTAATTGTTACATTTTTTCAACAATTAAAATCTAGATTTAAACATTACCTCTATTAAGAGACCACCTCTTAAGTAGACCAATGTTTATTGGAACGGAACGTGGTCGCTTTAAGGAGGTTTTACTGTACTAGAAATTTCGCTTTAACAACATCTCATGAAAAAAAATAATAATGATTTCATACCAATTTTAAAGTTTCTTTTTATGAAAGAATTTGTATCCAATAAGAAATAATGTCAGGTTTTCTAATATAGCATTTGAAAAAATATATCAGGATTTTTTCAGGCATAGATTTTTATTAGTTCACATAGATCAATAAAAAATATCAAAGTATCGCTATTTCAAAAGAAAAAAAAATGAAACTGAGAAAGACGAAGCGCAGAAATAAAAAAAAGAAATATTTAGGCTGAATGATCTTTGAAATATCATTTATCAGATTTTTTAAACTAACGGAATTTCTTATTCATAGCGAAAATACCCTAAAGATAATTTCTTCTTTCCAGCTACAATATCTCCGCTTGCGGTCTTTTCCAACTGTTCCTGCAATTCCTTTGAGATTTTTAAGATGCGTACAATTTTATACATTCTGCATCGGTTTCAATAGTAAAAATTTGGGAAACAGGTGTTTTTATTCCGTGGAATTCGGGTGAGAGCACCTGATTTGAATTTGTGTGGGAGGCAGCTCCATTTAAAGTTTATGTCCGTGTAAGAATTTTTAAAGATGTATATAAATATAAAATTCTTAACATTTATGGAGAAATTTTATTTTAAAACTTCTCTTACTTTATTTTAGGGTTTATATAAATGTACCATAATCTTTTTAAAAATGTATGTCCGTAAAATTGTAGATCGTGCAATTTTTAATACAATAATTAATAGAGATTTTTTAACGATTGAGTTGAACAGTATAAATATGAATAAAATTAAAACATTATTTTATTGAGACAAATGAAGAAATGCAGTAAAAGCAAGCCAGACGGAAAATGCGTGTTTTTTGAAGCAGTTACCATTTCACGCAATGCATAGTATTCTATGCTTAAGAGGTGCATATTATTTCTTCTGAAAAGCATGCTTTTGTTTATGGCTGTATCCAGTCGTGTTTATTGGTTTTACTTCTTCATAGATTGGAAAGTATATGGGGCATTCTCACAATCTTTTTACTTTCAGGTCCCTAAACAATAATTTTTTATTTAATACCCTTTTTTGTGTTTTTTTCTTATTTCATATACTGGGGAACATCCCATTGCATGATTGCATAACAATATTAACGAGATAAATAAGTTTTGGACGATGTTGGGGGTCCAAATACCAGGAATACTCATCTACCTTACCGTGTCCCTGATGTTGATTTTTAAGTTTGGAGCTGTCTGTATAAAATTGATTTAATAACAGTAATTCGATGTAATTTTTTTCCGAAACTGGGACAATTGTTTTATATAAATGTGTATCTAAAAATTAACCTGCACGTATTTTTACAGTTGATATTATTTTTTATCTCTGTCCATGGGTTTTTCATCCTTACCGTCCCTCTTGCTAAACCTATACAGAAAATCACTTCAGATGTTTCTCAGTTTTTTCTCATGCAGAAGTATGCTAGAGAAAGAAAATCTAATATTCTTTGACAGGAAATTTATTGCAGAATTTAAATCAGCATTCAAATATCAATTTCAAGATCGTGCCTTTATTGGTAGTCTTAACGTCTTCAAGGTTTATTCCTGCAATTTTCGAGGTAAATTAAAAAAAATAATAATAATCCAATGTTAAAAACTGTTTCTAAAAATCAATGAACATTGTGGCTATCACTTAGTCTTAACATGATTTTCCTAAAAATAGGTGGTAATTTTCCTTACCTTTCCATGCTTACCGTCCCTTTGTTTACTCTACCATGCCTTCTTTAACACCCCTTTAACCTTCCTACTTTGATGAAAAAAAATTTTGTTTTAACTGAATGGTTCGATTACACCCAGTTTACTTGTATATATTTATTCTAGCTCAAAACAATTATTTTTATCTAGCTTTATACCCTATATTATTTTTGTATTCACTATTATAGAGAAAAAAAATTATAATCCCCCCCCCACTTTTTACTACACCTCCTCCCCCTCTTCCTTGCAATGCCGTGTTTGAAATTAATAATAAAAAAATAAAACACATTTGTTTTATTTCCATTGTTCTTGATAAATTTTTTTATGATAAACAAGATTTACAGTATACATTCTGGCAAAGAAAAGATAAGCATGAAGTACATCTCGTCTGCGTTTTTCGATCTATCTTTGCACCACATTCTTTGCATCTTCCACGTTTATTTGAACTAATACGTTCTTTTTTTTTCACCTGCTGCGTTAGCCAATTTCTTCTTTATTGTTACTCGGCTATTTTGTTTCATCCTATTACTTCTGTTAGGTTCGGTCAGCTGTTTGTCATGTTCCTTTAGAAAAAGACGCCTTTTGTATAGTTTGTTTTGATTGTAAGAATGATTTACATGCATAAAAACAGCATATGCATTTATTGCAGCTAGGTCAATTAAATTGTAGAATAAACTCACAGGCCATCACCTAGTGCCCCTTTTGCATGTATATGCAGCAGCTAATTTATCAGTAGTATCTATTCCATCTTTAGTTTCATTATAATATAAAATTATATCCTGTTTCTTTTCTTTCTCATCTAAAACTTGGGCCTCGTGAAGCATAGTTGAAAGGAGGATTAACGATTTTTTTTTTCGGCACATATGAAACATGTGTCATATCTAGTTGAAAACCGAATAATGAGGAAAATGTTTCTCGCTCACGCGATGACTGAAATTTAGAAGGAATAAATGGCTTATTTTTCCTAAGATTACCAATAATAGTTCATTTTTTCTTCAATAATTCTTTAGCAAGAATATAATCCGTGAAGAAATTATCAACCATAATATTTCGAGCGGTACCCTCAATCGAATTTACTAGGCACAACACAACATTTCTACCTTGATTTCTTCTCGCTCACCATCTGAAGGCTTTCCAGTATAGATCTCAGCACCGCAAACATAAGCTGTTTTGACATCAGGCATCAACCATATTTTAATTCCATATTTCCCTCTTGGCTTTGACGGTATATTTTGCCTAAATGGGCATTTATCACGAGAAGGCACTAGCTATTCATCAATTGTAACATTTTCGTAACGAATCAACATCTTTGGTAACAGAGTAACAAACATATCGAATAATGATCTTATTGCAGCTAGCTTATCTAAACGACGCCGATTTACTCTACTTTCTTTGTTGTCAAACCTTAGAAACTCTCTCATAATTTCAAAACGTTGCAAAGACATAGTTGCACGAAAAATGTCGCGGTCATCTTCTTCGCTCCATAACTCTTTGAGAGGTTCTACTGCTGACTTATATACACCAGCTAAAATTAGCAAACCTGTAAAGAAAATTATAAAAATAACTTCAAAATTAAAATAATGGATAAATCACAAACAGCGGAATCATTTGCATTTTTTTCACTTTACCTATAAATTATTATAATAGAAGTTTAATTTTTTTACCAATGTAAGCTTCAAATTCCTCTAAAGCTTTCCAATTTCATCATCAGTAAGACCGTGTTTACTACGTACCATATTGCATAAAAAATGGCGAAGCACTCCAAAACAAAAAGAACATTACTTAACTTTATCAGTATGGTATCGCCATCTACCTATCATTATTCGAAATACACACTATCTAATTATTTTCCATGCATTTATACGCGATTAGTGATATGGGTCGACTAGACCCATTCAGGTAAAATGTGACTTTTTTTTTTATTTTGGCTAAAAAAAAAAAAAATTCCTGAAGTCAGAAAAAATTATAAACTGAAGATATTTATCTATTTGAGGAATACTTAAATTATAAGAGCACTTAGTTAAAACCCGAGGGAGCTATCGTGAAATAAATAATAAAAGTGGGTCGATTAGACCCGTTCAGGATAGGAAGGTTAAGACAATGTTATACAAAAATTCTGTATTAAAAGTACTACATTTTTATTATTTCTTATTTGAATGTCCTGTGGGTACTATGGAAATTCATTATAAGTAAAAATTTAGAAGAAAATAAACAGTTATAGAGGAAAGACGGTAAGGAAAATTAAACTCGCAAATTTAACTTAAACCTCAGTTAAATAAAAAAATTTTCGCTGCTGACCCTTTTTTCTTTATTTTGAATTAATAAGGCATTCGTCTGTCAGATTAAAATGTTATTTTAGCAAGTTTAATTTCACCAGATTTTTTTTTTCAAAAGTCAAAATATTGCGAGAATGCCCCATATACTGCAGATTGCTTCGCTCATTCTTATACATGAAAGTGACTTGGAGCTAGGTCTGGCGAATAAGTTGTGTATAAGTCGTAAAGGAAGATGACTCGCAAATTTCATAAAAAATCTATTTTTAGTCAGAACAATTTCCATGCACATTTCTGTTTCTAACGTCACCTCGCTAAGCGCGCAATTGAAAGAAGGAAAAAAGGGTTCCTACAGTCTTTTGTTTGCGTTGTTTGTTAAGTGGCAATACACGCTGCCATCGAAATACTCAAGGCTAGAGCACGCCAACACTGTGGAATCTCGCTTCTGACTGACTTTTTATTTAGGGATTCCGCATTCTCAGCAGTAAGTTTAAATAGTTATTATTGTTTTATAAGATGATAGATATTCCACAAATTAAGTAAAATAAAATTGCTATTCAGAATTTTCCGGTGTGAATTCCAATACTAGTGAGAAGTCGGTCGATTAGTGATGAAGTCACAGTCGTGTCCTTTGTCCTTGAGTATTTCGATGGCAGCGGAATACATCTTTCAAAACGTTTAAAGGAATTTTTATCAACAATATTCCATTTGTTTCACAAATGAAAATCTTCTTGTCATCTCTTCAGAGAACTTTTAACAAATGATAATATTTGCGTATTTCACTCACATAATCTTGATTTGGAATATATTAATAAAATAAGAATATATGACAATTTTAGAAATGTTCTGTTGCGTCCAAAACTATGGCATTATCTTGCGTATTACTGAAATCTACTAAAAAACAACTTTTCAAAAGTAAAAAAAAAGCCAAGCAAAAAAAAATAAATAAAAGAAAAAAGGGGAAAGTTGTGGCTAAAAAATAGTGTGATATCAAATTTCCAAGCTAATATTATGGTACTTATTTAACATTTTTTATTAAAAATTTACCATATGTAAGTCGAGTACCTAAGTATGCGTTGATAGAAAGCCTTTTCTCCTTTACTAAATACATCATAACGTGTTTCTGAAAATTAATTTTTTTTAATTATGCATGATGGGCTTGGCGGCCATCTTTCCATATTTTACACAATTTTCTAAGCACACAAGTACATTGTTAAGATCGGACATTCGAAATTGTTGCTAAAGCAAACATTTTATGCTTTTAATTTATGGAAATGGGTGCCTAGAAATTTGTATCTTAAAATAAAGTTGAAGTAACTTCAGGTTTCACCTTATGATTATCTTTTTTCGGAGGGGGTTAATTAATTAGTTAAAGCAGTAAAAATCATTTTTTTTTCAAAATAAAAGACTTTCTTAATTTATCTGTCTCTAGCCAAAACTAGAAGTTCAAAATTCTTAATAATGCAAACATATTACGAGCTTGTCTGCTTAGAAATTTGTGTAAAATATGGAAAGATGGCCGCCAAGCCCATCATGCATAATTAAAAAAAAGGTTTTCAGAAACACGTTATGATGTATTTAGTAAAGGAGAAAAGGCTTTCTATCAACGCATACTTAGGTACTCGACTTACATATGGTAAATTTTTAATAAAAAATGTTAAATAAGTACCATAATATTAGCTTGGAAATTTGATATCACACTATTTTTTAGCCACAACTTTCCCCTTTTTTCTTTTATTTATTTTTTTTGCTTGGCTTTTTTTTTACTTTTGAAAAGTTGTTTTTTAGTAGATATCAGTTCTTTTTTTTAAACAGATTATATATAACTGAAATAATTCTACTCGCTAAAATTAGTCCTTGTATAGCCTTTATAAGCAGGGAACAAACACAATAGTATACACTTTGTTTACCTATCTTTCATTTTTTAGAGTAATTAATAATTTAAAAGTAACGAAAGTCAATTTCTTCTTTCAAAGTATCAGTCTTTCTCAATTTATATCGCCTTAAAATTTTCTATGAAGGATGAAAATTTAGTAAAAATCAAATAGAGTCAAAATAAAATATATATTTATAGTTAGTCTGTCAGTTAATTGTTTGTTCTAACTTTTTTTTTGCTGACGGTTTTGCAAAATAAATTTATTTTTACAAATACCTACGGAAAATCCGAGAATGAAGCCCCGCAGGCATCTAAAGAATCGAGAAGATCTGTCTAAAGAAGTAAATCTAGCAATTCTAGACATGCTAATGAAACATTTTTGATAAAAAAAATCTAAAAATTTAAAGATATAAACTGTACATATAACTTCATCTTCATTTAGATCGTGTTATAGAGAAGAAAGAATAAATATGTAATTTTACTCAAGTCTGTTTATCCATACCTATTTGCATAAATGTGAGAATATAATTTCGTATAAAAATTCCCGTAAATTGATTATATTTAATAGTCTATTATTAAAGCCGCATAAACATTAGAATAAAATTTTTTTGCAGTTAAAAATTGCCTGAAATCTATAGTTTTATCGTTCGTCAAATTTGTTATATGTTTTTTTTAATACACAGACACCTTTTCTAAACTCTGAAAAAAGATCACAGAAATACTGAAATTATCCAAATACTTTATATATATAAATGTACCTTAAATATACCTTTCTATCGTATTTCTTTTTTTGAGTGGGGGGAGAGATGAGGAAGGGCGATTAAGAACTTCGTTTTGTTCTTAGAATTCGGAATTAATCATTAAAAAGATCTACCTACATAAGTCTTGTTGCAGAATTTTCATTAGGTAAGAGTTGCATCAACTTATACATCATGTAAATATATTAAATTACTTTTGTAAAATACTAGATGGGAGCCATTGATATTTTCAGAGCATTTGCCTACATTTTAAACTTAAATCATTTACAACTATTCATTAATTTTCTATACGAATTAAAGAAGCCGTTGTTTCCATGGCAACTGTACCTTTCACTATTGCTTGTTTGTTTGTTTGTTTGTTTTATTGAACACATACATATCAGATCACGTGGGGATCACGGCTGGATTCGAACCCGCCCCCACCTACGTTCTTAAGCGATTAGCGGCGTGGTGTCTTATCCACTCAGCCACGGTGGGCCACTATTGCTTTATCTAATACCCAGATACTCAAATTTAACCAGCTGCGCTTAGAATCATGCTCATAACAGAGTACATTTATATGTAAGAGTAGTGACACATATGCACAAGTCGTGTACTCATATTCAAGTTTTTGTCCAAAGTACAGTAACTCAGTTTTCATTAATAGACGTGGAAGATTTCGATTAAACTAACCAAAAAAGTTTAAAAACATTGGCTTTCTGATTTGATTTTATTCAAAATCGTCTTAACCAACCAAAGTTAATGTCCGGGATCCAGAGTGTTTACTGCAAACATAAAAAAGTTTTCAAAAATGCAGGCTTCTGATTGATCAATCTCATCGCGCTAATAGCGTAAAATCTATCTTCATCCCGGTCTATTCAACGTCCTTTAAATATTCGAGAAAGCCTTGACAAGTCAGGAAAATATCACACAAAGCAGGCAAAACAAAGAAGAAAAATCATTCATTGGCTCGTTCATATCCACGAGCCAATGCATGATTTTGTTCCTTTGCTTTGCCTGCTTTGTGTTATGTTTTTGTGACGCGTGTCAAGACTTTCTCAAATATTTAGGGGGCGTTTGTTTATTTCACCACCATGAAGCTATGAAAGGAGAGGAGCAGACATGTCAATCTTCCCGTGTGAAAAACTACATAAAAAAACGAGTTCTTTCCCCCTCTTCTGCCCTTTTCTCTCTTGATTTTGACCGATAGCAGACCATTTAGCAGTCTCCAGTGCAAGATGCAGCTATATATGGCGGACGCAAGGGGGGGGGGGGGGTGTTAGCGTGACCAATCACATAATAGGCCAGTTCATGACGTTTAAAAGTCACACGGAGTTGGATCATCTTTACACAATGATTAGTACAAAGCGGTGCGCCGATTTTTTTTGTGTCCATTGCCGTGTACAGATAATCAACTCCGTGTGACGTGATGAGCTGGCCACGCTTAGGAACAGCTTCAAATGACGTCATCTACTTCGAGGCAAACGAAAAAGGACAGGCTACCGCGGCATTACAGCGTCTAGAATATATAGTGTGGAAATCCAATCAGTCGATCACAGCGATATCTGCAGGATATTTCCCAAAACTCCAAGACAATTTGGTCTAGACGCTGTAACATTTTTTTTAAACGTTTTATTAACTTACATTTGACCAGTGTGCTTGGCGTCAAACCCGCTGTAATAATACGATGTTTACTTTGAAATTTGAAAATATATAGCAGATGTCGCTGCGATAATCTCCCTGGATTTCAGCGTCAGTGCACATTTAAGGGATACAATTTTTAGCGGTTCTTGGATAGCAAATTTCCACATTATGCATTCTAGACGCTGTAGCGGTGCATTACACATGTCTCTTTCTTCTTTAAAAAATATCCTGCAGATGTCGATGCAAATGACTGTTTGGAATTCGACATCGTTGTACATTTAAGGGATTCAATACTTCCGCGCTTTTTTAAGTATTGCTGGGATAGTCGATTTCTACAACATATAATCTAGACGCTATAACGGAGCTATAGTTTCTAGAAGATATAGTTTAAAAATCGGCTTATTAAAAAAGTGCTAAAAATTGTATCCCATAAATGTTGAACGAGGCTGAACGACGATTGTCGATTACAGCGACATATGGTAATTCCAACATAACTATTTAAAAAGAAAACGTTTCGCTCAGAGAAGATCTAGAAAATGTTGCTCCTATCGACATTTGTCATTTAGTATTTTTCAATATTTATGGGATTCAATTTTTAGCACTTTTTAAAGAATTACTGGAATAGCCGGTTTCCACACTATGACCGTGATCTAGGTAGATTTTTCTGTGTTATCGTAACGAGATTGACCAATCAGAAGCCAGAATTTTCGCTAACTTTTCACTGTTTGCAAAATTGTACCTGGATCCCGGCCTATATTTCTAGACGCTATAACTGAGCTCAGGAATAGTACAGAAAGCAAACTCCGTATTTTGATACATTAAGGCCGGGATCTAATTAGGAACAAGTGTGTCTCTATAACGAAGTAGCGACATACGGCCAATAAATGTTTATTGGTAAAAGTGATAAAAACAAATCGTTAAAGTTCTTTGCGAGCATGCCATTATCGTCAGGTTAATGCATGCTGAATTATTTCCCTAGTCTAATAGAGATCGTCCATGCGCGTATCTTCTAATGGAGGATATTCCAAATATGGGTTCGAGCCTGAAAAAGTCACGTGGTACCGGTAATTCACCCAAAGAATATCTAACTGATAAGAAGGGAAACAGGAAACTACACTGTTAAAAATATCGTGAAAAATTACCTCGGTTCATACAGGTTCTCTATTTTCTGACCAATGAGAACACTACATAAACGCCTATGAAGCGTTCTCATTGGTCAGAATAAAGATAGCCTTTAAAAACAGAGGTAATTTTTCACGATATTTTTAACAGTGTACTACTGCTTTCTCCCATGAACTGTTTCATTGGCTAGCGGGGATTTACATTACGTAGACGGAGCCTTCCCTTCTTTACGCTAGACGTTCTTGCCTTGACCATGTGATCATAACGTAGATTGAATATCCTCTATTCAAGAAAGCGGATTGCCGTACTTTCGACAAAACTTGAAATGAGCATGCCTCCTGTGCATGTATCACCACTCTTATGTATAAAGGCTCTCTGTTATGGTGTTGTTTCTGATACAGCGCCTAGAATACCTAGTGTGGAAATATGCTATCCAAACTGTTCTAAAAATTTGTATCCCTTAAATGTGCGACGATACTGCTAAAATTTCAAGTGTCGATCGCAGCGACATCTGTGGGATTTTCGTATTACTATTATTACATTGTATAGACTAGCAATTTCTTGCAGTTGTAGAAAATATCTGCAGATGTCGCTGCGATCTGCATATTACAGCAGTATCATTGCACATTTAAGGGATACAATATTTTAGCGCTTTTTTAAGTATTACAGGGTTAGCCTATTTCAACACTATATATTCTAGGCGCTATAGTTTCTGAGCGCTGTTGATTAAATTTCGATATTCGTGTTTTAGAGTGAGCAATAGAGAAAAGTACTAAAACTATTGAAACAACAACTTCTTTAATATTGAAATGTATAGCCGAATCAATGCCTTAAATAGTTTCGAATACGCACTGTTGTTATGACATCAGTACCCTTCCTGGATGTGGAAATGCGAAATTGTGTTCAACATAATTGGCCGCAATCTAGGTAGATTTTTCGCCGTTAGCGAAACGAGATTCACTAATCAAAAGCTTGCACTTTTGCGAACTTTTCGCTGTTTGCAGCAATGCAGGCTATTGATTGGTGAATCTCGTTTCGCTAACAGCGAAAAATCCATCTGGATCCCAGCCTAAATTTCTGTAAACATTGCACTTCATCCATGGCACTAAGAAAATGACTCAAAACTTTTGTGACATAGACCGGGATCCAGAAGCAGCAAAAATTCTCAAACATTCTGGTTTTGATTGGTCAAACTCATTTCGCTAACAGCGAAAAATCTATCTGGATTTCGGCCATAGTTTTCTTCGATGAAATCAATGCAAATGATAATATAAAAAAATTTAAAAGACTTCTAAAATAATTTGGCGGGTTTATCGCTGTTTGGCATAATTTATAAACTTTAGAATTAATTAACAGTTTTTCGCTAATTAAGAATAGAAAATTTGTGTTTTTAAAGCTGAATTTTACAAAAGCACGTAGATTGAGTAAATATCTGTCCAAAAATGCAATTCTTACTTTTTTATGTCCATTATTTAAGTCTCTACCTTGATTGAACCATAAATTGTGACGAAGAAAATAAATCGATCATTTTCAGTATCTCGACGTTATTTTAAAAAATCTATATCTCTGTTTATAATTAATTTATGAGGATGCATTTGGTCTCAAATTGAAGATCTTTTTCATTAGGTCCTTCTGGTTTTGGTTTTATTTTTCTGCGATGATTGGTTCTTTTGATATGGGAAATTTTACGCTGGCATGTTTGGTTAATTTAACATGGAGAAGTTGTCATCAGTATAATAAGCAGTTACGGTGTCTTGCGTTTTATTCTTGGCGTTTGTTTGTTTGGCGAGGTTAGCATTTTTTTTTTCAGCTTGGCTTGGCAGAACGACCGTCCTGCTTGATATGAAGGAAAACGTGATTACATTTCTCGATATTGATTCTGCCATCTTTTATGAGTTTTCATTGGCATAATAAAGAACGTTTTAACGAAAATCTTTAAAAGCAGCATGCGGATATACTAAGTTATTTCTCTAGTTGTCATCTGCTTTATTTTGTAAAATCTATTTTGACAAATTTGATTTTTCTCATTCAGAGATGGGTACTTTGTTGTATAGATGTGACAATAAATCGAGAACATTAGATTATAATTGTTTTTGAATATAACATATACTGTTCAACGTAACAATTTAAGGGGTCTCAGGACCCTTAAAATTGAAAAAATAAATGAAAAACAAGACCATTTTCAACATTTAATATCTTGAAATGTATTTGTTTTTAAGACACAAATTTAATTTGGAAGAAAGATATAATTATGTAATTTCATTTCAAATATGGAAAAAAAATGCAAAATGCAGAATATTATAGGGGACTCCAATCTGTCACCAATTTGACGAGCAGAAAAACGACATAACAAATTACGCGCAGCATTACGAAATAAATTTTGCAAATGGAATGAAAATTTTGGTGCCTAATTCAGATTGTAATAATTGCCCTGAACCTAAATAAATTTGTGTTTAAAGCATTTTTATGTTTTTAAAACAAAGTTGTATTTAGCTAATGCAAAATATAGATAATTTCAAAAATATAATCACATAAAAAATATTTTTTTAACAATAAAAAGAAAATTGTAGGTTCAGTTTATACAGACTAACATAGTGTATATGTTTTGAAAAATTCATGAAATATATTCAGAAGTATTCGCTTTATGTCTAAAAACGTCATTTTGAGAAGAACGACTTCAAAGTTTCGGAAACGCCGCTTCATCTATTGAGCGGGTATATTTCTAAAAGCCATAACTTCTGTTTTAATGCAAATTTCGAGGAGACAATTATATCAAAATGCTCTGAAAAGTTGGTACCTAATTCAGATTGTAATAATTGCCCTGAACCTAAATAAATTTGTGTTTAAAGCATTTTTATGTTTTTAAAACAAAGTTGTATTTAGCTAATGCAAAATATAGATAATTTCAAAAATATAATCACATAAAAAATATTTTTTTAACAATAAAAAGAAAATTGTAGGTTCAGTTTATACAGACTAACATAGTGTATATGTTTTGAAAAATTCATGAAATATATTCAGAAGTATTCGCTTTATGCCTAAAAACGTCATTTTGAGAAGAACGACTTCAAAGTTTCGGAAACGCCGCTTCATCTATTGAGCGGGTATATTTCTAAAAGCCATAACTTCTGTTTTAATGCAAATTTCGAGGAGACAATTATATCAAAATGCTCTGAAAAGTTGGTAGTTTAACATCTAAAAAAAGTAAAATTTCGAAAATTTCAAAGCTTTAAGAGTTCTGAGACCACTTAAAGAGATGAATAATTTTAGATTTTTGTTTTCATATATTACAACAAGCTGCGTCTGTTAAATAAATTTGATAGAGTAATCAATTACGCTTAATAAATGTTTGTTGTTTTGACCAAGAAAGTGACGGGTTATAACATCTTAATGCAGTTGCATGTGAAAGAATATACTTTTCTTTTAATAAAGAAAATAATAAAAACACCATGAACACTTAAATATAGGTTAAAGGAGATAAGTAAATGTATTTTAATTTTTCATACAGATAATATTATATGAAGTGAATGGTCGTAAAAATTAATTTAGTAAAATCTTTCATTGCAACTGTTCTTTTTATTTAAGGGAATCGAGCTTTGTTTTGTACGGATGCTGCACTCATAAAAAACTTAATGCGCTGGATCAATAAATATTTTAAGAAATGCATTCTGCAATTTGTTTTAGTTTAAATAACGTTCTTCAAATTATCCGACAATTTCGGGTTATTTAAAAAAACATATTAAAATAATTATTGCTTTCAATTTTTTTTGAAAGTGCTAATTGACTGATAGCATATGATTCAAATCTAGCTATCAAATTTATTAATCAAGCATACTGTGGTTCGAATCATGTCTTCAACAGAATTATTGTTATCGTTAACTGAACAAAGAGTATTAAAAACAACTCCTGATTTCAAGAGAATATTTGGATTGAGTTTAATAACTTTTATAGAAAAGAAATTGATTAAATGTAGGAACTTTAATGAACAAAAGCATTCTTTTTACTCGCTATTTAACTGGCTATATTTTCTAAATTATCATACTTCAAAGTTCCTCAAAAATAAGCAATGTGCTTTCATTCTTCTCATCTCTTCTGAGAACTTTTAATAAACGACAGTATTTCGTATTTCGCTCAAATAATCAGTTCATAAACTTAATTTGGAATATAGTCATAAAATAAGACTCTATAACAATTTCAGTAAAGTACTATTGCGCCCGAAACTGTGATGCTATCTTGCATATTGCTGAAATAGGAAGAGCAAACATGATTGCGTTTCTAGATATTAATTCTGCCATAT
Organism: Maratus speciosus; assembly: GCA_963932465.1. Lineage (NCBI taxonomy): Eukaryota > Metazoa > Arthropoda > Arachnida > Araneae > Salticidae > Maratus > Maratus speciosus. The sequence goes on along the minus strand of OZ010791.1, from coordinate 33,083,557 downwards.
TTTATGAGTTTACATTGGTATAATACACGTTTTACCAAATTGATTAAAAGCAGCATGCAAATATCCTAATACATTTTTGTAATTGCCATCTGCTTTGTTTACAAAAATTGATTTTTTCTCATTGAGAGTTGGGTACTTTGTTATATAGATGTTACAATATAGTATAGGGGATCAGTAGATTAGAAATGTTTGTCAATACCAAATATTGTTTAGCGTAACAATTGGAGGAAGAAATTAATAATTTTAGATAATTATCTATATATATATTACGCTATCGTACGTGGCATAGAAATTGCGATTATTTGTTGTTTAATGGCAACACCGGAATGAAACGCATATCATTGGTTATTGAACAGCGTTTAATGCATCTCCATACCTATAGGTGTGTTACCATAGGAGGGAACCTGTTCTGCCGCCAAATACCGCCGAGTTTGTCGCTAACTATGCGATATATCGCCAAATTTTGCTACCAAATTTAGCCGCCAAAAGTGACGTCAACTTGGCGATATCTCTAATATTTCGCCAAATTCCCGTAGACTTCCATTGTGAACTAATAGGGTTTGCTTGTTTACAGAAAATCAACAAATTGAAATATTTTAGCATGCTTTCCCAAACATAAATTTTAAAGGAGACCAAACTGGTCACCAAGGGCGTCTAGTATTCCTATATTACAACAATATGTGACTGTTAAATGAATTTGATAGAGTAATCAATTACGCATAATGAATGTTTATTTTTTGGCAAAACAAATTACGGGTTATAATATTTTAATGCAGTTGCAAGTGAAAACAAAATACATTTGTTTTAATACAAAAAAATATACAATAAATGATTTATGAAATCTTAAATGTATATTAAAGGATTTACGTTTTTTCATTTTAATTTTTTGTACATATAGTATTAGATGAAGTAAATGTTCATAAAAATTCATTTAATAAAATCTGTCATTACAACTGTGCTTTTTATTTAAAGTCCTACCTAACGGAAAGGAAATTGAGCTGTGTTTTGTATGGGTGCTCCATAAATAAAACTTGATGTACTGAATACATAATATAAAAGTATTTTGAGAAATGCAGCTCTTCATTCTGCAGTGTTTTATTTTAGTTTAAATAACGTACTTCGAATTATCCGAAAATTTCGGATTACTTGCAAAAATGCATTAAAATAATTCTTGTCGTTAAAAAAAATTATTATTCAAAGTGTTAATTGGCTGATAGATTATGATTGCTTAAATAAATTAATTTCTGTTTTGAAACATGGCTACTAAATTTTTTAAACAAGCACGTTCGAGTCTTGTCTTCAACTGAATTGTTCGAAACATAGAGTATAAAAAAAACTCCAGCTTTCAGGAGAATGTTTGGATTGATATTAGTAGCCTTTATTTTAAAAAAAATGGTTTTTATATACGAACTTTAATGAACAAAGCTATGGGTTATATTCACCATTTAACTCATAGTATTTTCTAACTTATCACATTTCGAATTACCTCAGAAATAAAGCAATTTTTTTTCGCTATTCGTTTAACACGTGACGTCATTGTAGTATAAATCACCGTCCCCTGAATACAAGGCCTGAGCGCTGACACAAAAATGGCGGCTGTCGAAGGCGGATTTTTTTCAGCGTGTGTACGGTCCCTTAAATATTCGTACCAATAATTTTTTAAAGATTTTTCCACTTTATTTTTCTGAGATTAAACAAGTCAGAGAAATCTTTTAAAAAATACTTGTGTCGATATTTAAGGGGCCGTACCTACGTTAAAAAAAAATCCGCCTTCGGCAGCCGCCATTTTTGTGTCAGCGCTCAGACCTAGTATTCAGGAGGCGGTGTATAAATAGCAACTTAGAGCATTTGAGACTCTCTTCAGCAAAGGATATGGTCATTGCGATCTCTGGGGTTTGATTAAATTTGTTTCTTTTAAAATTCAGTGTTAATAGTAAAAGGTTGACACATTTATTTTTTTTCCCTTAAATTCTAATTACTGTAAATACGTGTTTAAGAAAGTACTATTGTAATTGATCAAAACTACTTTGGTATTGCACTTACTTCAGTTCTGAACAAACATTTCCTTCGATATTTAAATGTAAAAGCTGTGATTTGTTTTACTTATTAATGTTAGTTACTTACGTTAATTTACAGAAAATACCGTTTAAATAATCCTTAGGTTTGCTGAATAAGAATAAGTTGGGTTCATCTACATTATGTCATTATTATTGGACAAATCGTATATATATTTCTACGTATATTTCCAGAAACGTCTATTGCAAGAAGTGCATAGAAAAGTTTCTTCAAAAATCTCAAATAATTTCTAGAATTTGTTTTTCTTTAATCTTATTACCATAAATATATTTCCATAATACACAATGTTATAATACACAAGTTTTCGAACGGCATCACAAAAAAGTTTGCAGATTGAGAATTCTGGCTCTCAGAACATGGAAACTGTCCAAAATGTATTACTTCTAAAACGTATTGTTTTCGAGTAGGACGCGAAAGAAAAAACTATGACGTCACATATGAAGCACCGAAATTAAGCTTTATCGAACCTCATCAGATTCGAAAACGGATGAGAAAAATATATGAAAAAAATAAGAACTTTAAAGATAAAAATTGGACTTATAGGCTCGTGAAAGAAGAACCTTTTGAAAAGAAATCGAAGGCAATTGCATGTGTATTATTCAAATGAACAGTCATCGTTCGTTTCGCTTTAAATGTAAGTAACTTGGAACTATCGCCAACATACGCATATTAATAACTTATTCGATTTATGATTATTTCGACACGTAACTTTTTTAGGTTATATTAATAGTAATGAATTGCAAAATGCTAGGGAATTTCCGACGTCATACCTTTTATTTTTAATTTTTCTCTAAAACTACGCCTTGTTGAGGTATGGTTTCTAGAACAACTTTTATGCACTCATAGCAAGGATTGTCCTTCTGCACAGTTTCTGTGGTGGTACTTGAACATATAGTGGAATATTCTTTTCCTTAACGGGAATATTCATCAATAGCTATACATATCTAAAAATGTGAAAGATTTGCAAAAATGCTCTACAAATAATTCACAAAAATTATAAATAAACCGAAATAAATAATAATTAAAATTTCCATGCTGACTTGTATGAATTTGCATTCCAAATACGTTTTTTATGATATTTAGCGAAAAAAAAATAGAGTTAGTCATATGTTTTTAAATAATCCTATTTTAATCTTTTTTTCAGAGCGTTATCTACATTTGTGGATCACTTCTGTGATGTTCTCAAGATGAACAATCTCCAGAAAAAAATGTCGCATTATTTTGTTTCGCTGAAGTCTAGAAAATGAAGTGGAATTTTTTTTTTTATAAATCCTTTATATGTTAGAGATATTATTTCACACTCAATATCCATCTTCTGCTGTTTTTAGCCTGATCCTTTGGATTTTCGAAAACATTTATTTGTACTCACTATTAATCCAGGTAGTCAATTTTTACAACAGAGCGTTGTTTCAGCGTGATATCCGCAAAATAAATAGGCGGGATATAATGATCATAAAATAACGAGACTGAAGTCGGGTTTTTTTATAGTTAAAAGTTTATAATTTTTATGTACACGGCAGGATGTATAATCGATATAGCGCATGTATTCTAAACTAAAAAATCTTTTAAATATGTAAAAAAAAATACTTTATTCAATTAGGCAAAATTTAAATTGTTGAACTTACAGTACATTTTATTATAGAAAAATAATTGTTTTTTTCTCGAAGGGGACGGACTTAGTTACATTCTTATTTGATTTAAGGATTTCAGTACGGTCTTTTAAATCGGCATTATCAATCTTAGTATTTGTTTTTAATCGAGACAAGATTTTAGGTTAGGAGATATTTTTAGACATTCACTGCAAAATATTCGGCATAAATTTATGCTATTTTCACAGGCATACCAACACCAAAAGAGTGTTTACTTTTATTGAACTACCGTTAATGATTTATGAATTAAAATACTAAAGAATACTGAGTACAGGGTACAACATACTTACATTTTTAGCCTCAAAGTGTACTCTTTAGAACACTAGAAAACAAAAAGTATTACAGACAAAACTGGTAGCATTTCAGCTTCCTGCAAAAGCTAGTTTATTTTCACGGCGAAGAAAATGTGCTTTGAAAGTAAAGTATAGGATTTGTCCTTTAATATTAAATACCTCATAAATCGCTTACCTCGTAAATATAAACATTTTAAAACAAATTTCAAATTTTTTTATTTTATTATATATGTTTAGATTCTTACGAACTGTCTATTTTTTAACTGTCGAATACTAGAAATAAAAAATTATACAATACGAAGTTTAAAGTAGACTTTTATCTGTAAAATCCACGAATTTCTTCAGACTATCGAACTGAATATTTTTGTTTTAGCTTAAAAACATGTTTTCTTTTTTCCAAAAGATATAAAATGTATTTCCCACCAGACAAAATCACTTTTAATTATCTTTTAACCTATATTCTAAAGACTTATTTAGAATCTCGAAATGTACCTTATACAATATTTTATTTGTGATTCCCTCGCTACAGGTGCGCATGATAAATTTTTGCGACCCGAACATGAGACTTTTATAGTCTTCTTATAAATAACAATAAATCCTGTATCAGAAAAATTTCCCTGGACGTGTTACTACAATATCTATATGACCAAAACTTGTCAAAACTTTTCACGTTTGCCTTACACTTTGTATAAAATAAATTAAGAATGAGATTAATGAATTTATTTCTAATTGTTTCAATTTCTATAAATGCAGATACGAATTGAAACATATGTTATCTAACAAAAATTTGTATTTCGCGAAAATTGAGGACCATGATTTTGCTGCAGATATTTTTTCATCTCTATTCCTTTTGTTATCATGTTCAAAAGATTAATTCAGGTTACACTTAACTTTATCAGCAGAATTTAGCATTTATTAAATATTAAAAATTATTAATATTTATTAAATTATTATAAATAAAAGATACTCTAAGTCCTTATATTACGAAGTCGATGGGGCTTTAAAAACATTCACTAAACGCGATATTCGTAATAGCCGATAGATTACATACATAAAAAATAAAACAGTAAAAATATACTTACTGTTTTGATAATTCCTAATGCTGGGAGCCGTCATTTCTATGTCACAGCGTCAAGACTAATCTGAAAATGAGAAAAAAACGCATGTTTGAAACTAAACATGCGGACAAGTGGCGCCATCTACGATGGAAATTTGGAACTAATTATTTTTCTTCGCTTGAAGAAAACTTTTTGTCCTGAGAAGCATTTTAGCCCAAAATGCACTCCTGTACGACAATTACTTGATTTTATATTGAATTTTAAAATGTGTCCGGGAATTTCCGGACATCTTGTATTTTAGAGAAAAAAACAGTAACTTATCATATGATTTTAAAAGGAATTTGCACTTTTTTTTTCATTCTCGTTTAAATATATTTACGTTCAATGCTGCATACTTCAAAATATACCTGTAAGTTTTTCATTAACTCCAGTGCATATTTTGATGACACTGATTCTTTGTTTCCCAAGTCATCTTCGGATTCTTCAGATTTAAATGGATGTAAAATTTCGAAAATATTTTTATCTGTTTCCTGTTATTCTATTTCTAGCTTGCTATCACTTCCCATATAATAGGTCAGTGTATTAATGTCAGTTTAATTTTAATTTCCATTCTGTCTACCCCAAAGAAAGTTTTCTAATAAAGATAAAGAGATAAATATAACTTTTGTTTGATTTTCTTGGAAAATATAGCATGTTTCCAGCAGTTTTTGATGTTTTTTTGTTCTATAGAGCACCACGTATGATCTTAAAAATCAAATGTGATTTTTACATTAACTTCAAAGTTTGATTCAGTAAAGATACAAGAAAATTCGTCAGGTTATCTTTCTTTTTTCGTTTCAGGAATTCTATTATTGCTCATGTCTAAATGCTAGAATTTTGATGTAGCGTTTGGAGTAAATCAGACCAGTGTAATAAATATTTTTTGGATGGTTGTTTGTTTTATGGGTAGTGAAGTTATGATTCAAAAGCAAAATGTGCCTAACCTGCTTTGATATTTCATTATCAAAAGTTTGAAACCATTCGCCGAAAATTTCTAATGTCCTCCTCATCTTTTCAGTATTCCGATATTCTTCGGGTGATTCTTGAGACATTGGCATTTATTACACTTCCCTACAGCTAAATTTTACTTTTATCCGAACAATAATACTGGAGTAAGATAACTCACTTAGTCTGACAATGGTGTTCTAACACTGCACTGGATAGGAATATATAAGGTTTAGAATTTTTATAACTTTATTTTTATAATTAAATAAAAGATTAATAACTACTTTTTACCAATCAATTGTTTAAAATGTTTTACCGAACAACCTTGACAGCAAACTTTTTCAAATATACACACACGTATATATATATATATATTTATAGAGGCAGTTCGGGTATTATGATATACCATTTTATTTTTATTTGTAAATCAGCATAAAAATTTTGAGATACATTAAAAGAGATACATTTAGTAAAGAACAAACATTAACTATTTTTAACACATTTTTAATGCGTTTAAAGTTGAAGGAAAAAAACATATCTTAATTTAGCTTTTAAAAAAAGTCACAATTTTCAGGTAATGGTAGTCAGTCGGGTAATATGGAATACGGTCACAAGAGATATTAAAATTGCAAGAATAATCGCGTTATAAAAGAATAACCAAAATTATTTAATTAGTAAATCTTAGTACATCATCAGATTCTTTGAAAAATTGTTTTACTTTATAGACTCGTCTTGAAACAGCTGTCTAGTTGATGTTCTATATTATCCGACACTCCACCTTAAAAAGCACAACCTCATCACTCGCCGACAAGTTTATATAGAAGGAAACTGACTAACCCAGCAATACCTATAATTGTTACTATAACTAACATGTAACTTTATACTGAACTTGGTTAACTTCACTGACAATGACATTTTAATTAATACGAATTTTATGAAATTTACCTACTAAAAACGGCAAAATTTGAGAATAAGATTATACAGGGTGATTCAAAAAAGATGGGATAATTTTTAAGAGGTGATAGTACACACCCAAACAAATATTTTGTATCAAAGAATGCATGGTCAAAAACTAAACGTAAAAAAGTTAGAGGGCGCGAAAAGTTATGTTCTTATACGAGGCAAAAACACACAATGAACGATTAAGTTAAGTTACGAAAACAAATTTAATGGCATTTGATATCAATAAGTAAGTAAATAAGCACCCACCCTGGGAACCCGCTTTTGGTTCATGGTTAGGTTTGAACCCCGTGCCCAGGGCAGGGAAAAGTACTATTACCTGTAAAACCCTCTAGTATTTAAGACACTTAATAAAATACAATACAATATCAAAACATTGACCGGCAGCTGTTATGCACGCGGTACAACGGCGAAGAACAGATTGGCGAATTTTCTGAAACACACCAGGCATATCGCGAACTTCCCCTATAGCAGCCGAAAGCTTGGCGACAAGTTCTTCTGTGGATTCAACGGGAGTCTCATACTCAAGAGCCTTCAGCTGTCTCCACACAAAAAAAAAAATCGAGACATGAAAAATCTGGCGAGCGCGGTGGTGCCTGGTGTGTTTAAAAAAATTCGCCAATCTGTTCTTCGCCGTTGTACTGCGTGCATAACAGCTGCCGGTCAATGTTTTGAGCACTTATTGTAATCAAATGCCATTAAATTTGTTTTCGTAACTTAACTTAATCGTTCATTGTGTGTTTTTGCCTCGTATAAGAACATAACTTTTGGCGCCCTCTAACTTTTTTACGTTTAGTTTTTGACCATGCATTCTTTGATACAAAATGTTTGTTTGGGTGTGTACTATGACCTCTTAAAATTTTTCCAATCTTTTTTGAATCACCCTGTATTTAACCGTGTCGCTCCAACAACAGGAATCCAAACACAGCTGAGCATAATGTCTGATGGGAGTACTAAAAAGTCGCATGGCAGGTTTACAGTTGCCTGCAACACCAGATATTGAAGTATTACCCGACCAGTCCATAATACCCAAACTTCCACTATATATGTGTGTGCGTGTGTGTTTGTTAAATATCTTTTAATAAATTACTACATGATGATGATAGAACACAGTAGAAGAAGAATAAAACACTATCTAAAACTTACGTCGAAATAAATGAAATCTAAATGAACAAAATGCATGAAATCCATAAAAACTGTGAGCATGTAGAAAAAACAAGTTGGAAATTGCACGTCAAATGTGGCAAATGAGGTGCGTTCGTACTATAAGTAGTTTTATAAATATTTTTCGGACCGCATATTGTACTGAACGTATATTATAGTGCACTTCATTAGTCCATATCAATTTCATTCTGTTCGAAAGGGTGTAACATTATTAAAATACACTTCAAATAATTTTTTCCCATTGACCGTAAAGTAATGGAAAATTTTTGACTCTCCTTGTAATATATCCGATTTTCACAAAATTTGAAATGACTCCTCAAAATTATGCAACAATTATATATTTTAAATTACAAACGATTCGGTTGAGTAGTTTTTGCGCAGTGATATGTGGATAGACAGATGGGCTGAACGACAACTATAAATGCTACGTATTTATATAATTACGAACGCCCCTAAAACGAGACTATTAACAATTTGTATCTTTGGAAAGGTCGAAGAGGATACATTTATGTCATTTGAAGCTTTATATGAAATATAGCACACATCGATAAAGTTTCAGTTTGTCGAAAACAAGGTAAAAAATAACTTTTAATAACATGTATTATAACTTAAATTAAAAACAATAAATTCATATGGGATTATTATGAGATCAAGTAAATAGATAGCTTTAAAATTTATCAGTTGATATAGTGTGTAATCACTGCAATTATGACGTTAATTATTATTCTTTTATACAGAAAATACATCATATCCACAAACAAAATTATGACTAGTTGGAAATTATGCGTCAACGTGGTATTTGAGTTTCGATCGTACTATTAGTTTTTTACCCGACTGTCAAGAAGGGTTATGTGTTTCAGGCGTATCTCGGTATGTGGATTTCTTTATACCCTCGAAACATCTCAACGGCAGGATGGATTTTAATGAATGAGGTTTCTAATGATTCGTCTTAACCATCCGATGGTTATAGGCTACGTTTTGTTTTTATTAATTCAAAATGGTGGCCATAAAATACAAAATGGCGGTAGAGACGAAACCTTTTTTACACACCCTACTGAGTGGCCTATCATTGGATAGGTCTTACAAAATGAAGACTATGATTCATTGACTATTTTACAGTCAGAAGCTCCATTTAAATATTACACAACCTGGAAGTTGTGTAGGTAGGATCTCTAGCTTTACTGCAACTCTAACCATCATAGACATCTATAGGCCTCATCAAAACAGTGTTTATAGATAGGAACTAACAATTAAAAACATCTTAAAAGTCATTAATACAAGTAAATAGAAAAAATAGGTAAGTAATAAAAAAAAATATTTTTACATTGATGAGAAATAATTAGTTCGCTTTTTACGCAGTCGGGTTTTTAATTTTTTTACATTTAATTAAATATTCAGATCTTGATGCAATATCTGTTGCAATCTTATGCAAGACGTCACGAACACAAAATGTATCAAGAATATTTATAATATATTCAGAAAACGGAAATAATAGGTGTCCATGTTAAATAGGATGTCATCACCATGATAACCTAGAATTATTACCTATCATGGGATAGCATTGAATTAATTACACGTATGGTGGGAATTAATAAAATGAAGAAAACTTTTATTAATACCTTCTTAAGTTTCGATTAAATTTTCAGAAAATTTGAAATGACTGGAAAAAATTGCGAAACAATTATATATAAATTCAATTTCAAACCATTCGATGGGGTAGTTTTTGTGCTGTTGTATGTGAACAGACGGCAGACCAGAGGACAACTATACATGCTACTTATTTATGTAATTATGAACGCACCTAATTAGTGTAACACACAGCTACGAGACGGCAATAAGAATCGTTGAAGAATTGTGAAAAATAAATGTATATGTGTTTATATATTGGTTAAATCATACAATTTTAAATGAAAAGTAAACATATTTTATATAAGATTTTATTACTATATTTTAACTTAAAAAGACATTAAAAACAGTCTCATAATGATGAACTGCTTATTATTTCCGATCTAGTTAAAACGTACTTATACAGTGTGTCCACGTATAACCTGACCGACCTTTATTTTCGCAACTGTTGGTCCTAGATGCATACTTCCAATTACAAAAATGGTTTAAATAAGGTAAAGAATTACTTTTAAGGCGATTTGGGGTCAAGAAAAAAATATTAAAAAATTACGAAATTTAAATTTTATACGGTCCCCAGGTCCTATAAGTGATATTTAGTAAAACTTTACTGTGACACTAACAAGTAAGACAAAAAAAGTCCCAATCATCTAACATTAAATTTGACGGAGTTATAAAACTTTGAAATGCACGACTTAAACCACTTTTATGCATCTCAAAACAGATGATTTCCGCCATGCTTTCAGGGATCATATTTAAAGTACTTAAACTTATTTCAAGGTATCTGCGTTTTGAAAGAAATCGTACAAATATTACGATTAAGTTTTATTAGTTCATTTTCAGATTAGTTAAAATAATTGTATTTTAACATATGTTTTATTTTGTAAGGATTTGAAGATATGATTTCTTTTAACTAAAATTGTGTTATTTTCATAAGGTTTTATTTAACTTGCAATGATCGTCTTTCCAGTTTAAAATTTTTACTAGAACTTTAACTTACTTTCAAATGTCCGATCGAAGTTAAATTTTACATACTGACTTAAATCCGATGACAATGCAATATTATTATGATTTTCGACTCTTACCATTTTATACATACGTATATTAGAGGATAACACAAAAAAATTCGGATAGATTACCGTCAAGAAGTTTAAGAAAGAGTTTTAGATTAGATAACATAAACTTGCGATGGTTATGTTTTTTTTTTAAATTTATAATTACATTTTATGTATTTTTTAACGCTGAATAAAAAAATTACCTTCACTTTTAATCATCATGTCAGGATCTTTCGCAAATAGTAAATTTCAAGGTTAAAAAATAGCGAAAAATCTGATACTATAAAATAGATGTAAGACTTTTTTATTCGGTTTAATTTTATTTAATTCAATAATTTATTAAATTTTTTGGCTTACACTGGGTTTCTTACAGCTAAACAACTCGGGTGTCGGATGAGGTTGGAAGGGGAGGGGGGATCAATTATAACTTTTAGCTTTTTAACTTTGAAAGTTGCGATTTGAGAAAATTTCTGACGTGATGGTTTAAAATGAAGGTCATTTTCGGATGCTAAAAATTACATAAGAATCAATTTTCAAAAGCTAAAAAACATGCCACAACCCAAAATTTGAAAGACAGTGTAATCTAACAGCATTTTAAAATATGTATCATTTTGTAAAGAATTGAGGCTGTTGTTTTTCATCCTTTTATTTAACAAAAAATCTGTTATTTTTATCCTCTTATGATGTTCAGTAAAAATTGTGCATTTTGCAATAATATGTTAGAATGATTAAAGATTTCAAATTTATAGTGCAATGCTAATTTTACTCTCAACCATTTCTTTAATATATCTGACGAAATTATATTTCTACTAAATTTGTGAATGACCCCCAATTTGCAGCAAATAATATGCCCCAACTTTAAACAGCTATTACTCGGTCAATTTTAATCGTAGAATAACGGGACTTTTTTTTCCTTTCTTGCCAGTGTAACAGAGAAATGTTACTAAATATACCTTATAGGATCGGGGGACCGTATAAAAATTATAGACTCTATAATTCTTCACTAAATTGTTTTTTCGCTTCAAACTTTTTTATCCTAACCCTGCTCCTAATTTTGACCATTTTTGTAATTGGAAATATGCATCTAGGACCAACGGTTGCGAAAATAAAGGTCGGTCAGGTTATGCGTGGACACACTGTATACATACCGTGTGTCCTAAAAAGGACTGACTGATTTTAAAATTCAATAACTTGCAAACCGTGACAGATATTTAAAAAAAAAATCTTGCAGGAAGGTTAAGTATGATGTCAGGAGTTTTTTTTACTGTGATTCTCGATTTTAGTTAGAATTACACATAGTAGATAGCGCTGCGAGAAATATATGCTAATTCTAGCCCCTTGGTACTTCGGGATCCCTTAAATACATTTTAATCTCCCTTTTTCGCATGGGATAGGAGAGAAGCCAAAAAATCGAGTCTAAATGTAGCGCCTATTGCTTCTAGCGCCATCTATCGCTGCTCTTTGTAACTAAAACTAGCTTAAAAACTCCCAGCTTAATCCCAGCTTAAAAACTCCTGATATTTTACATAGCACTCCTGCAAAAATAAATAAAAAAATAAAAAATAAATAAAATAAAAAAATAAATAAATAAATAAATAAATAGGTATCACCATTTGCAAGTTATTGGCTTTTAAAATCAGTCAGTCCTTTTAAGGACACCCGGTAGATACTTTATAAAAAAATACATAAATACAGTTCTTGTAATGTATCTCCTATGCATCTGTATTATAAAGGACAAATGTGTCTGTGGGTAACGCTGACGTCATTTTGCGAATGGCAACAGCGGATGATCTAATTTCGCTTTTACTGGAACTTTTTTAACTTCTAAACATTACACTTTTTCAACTTTTACACCGTCAAATAGAGAGAAAAAAATACTTACAAGCGCAGTTTGTTTTAAAACTGTATCGATACTTACTATTTTTATGCTTTTTAAAAAATTTTCAAGAATTAATTTTTTTTTAATGTCTCTATCGTTTGCAGACGATTATGAAAGAGCAATGCGTTTTAACGTCAGATAATATAAATAATTCAGCATTTGCTTCCGACGGGATATTCCAGAACGGAGTTAAAAGTTCTTCAATAAACTAAAATAATATGAATAAAACAGAAATTTAATCGAACGACGCGCTTAAACATCTGAAATGATTAGAATTAACATTGAGTGCTTTAAGTAATGAAATCTTTGGTGATTTCTTCAGCTATTAACTCATATACGAAAGTATCACTTTTAATAGATTTCAAAACTTTATGTTTGCTTAAATTTGCATATTTGAATGCAAAATTGATACTTTTCAAATAAAAATGTTCTTTTGTTGTTGTTAGTGGGCCATTTAAAAATATATATATTAATATAAAAATGTAGTTTTACACCATATCCTGTAACCCGTGAGGTTCGGGTTGGAACCCGCAGTATATATAACATGCAAATGAGAATTTTGTTCCGGATACTCTTAAATGGAGTTCTTATGGATTGATTTTGATAAGATTTGTGCTGTTAGTTAAATATTGTTTGAGGAAAGTGTTTAGTAAATAACATGTCGTTTTACGATCCTTAGTTTTGAAATTATGTTGAAATAGTCTATAATCAGATGAAACCAATTACGAAGTACTATCCTTTTTAAAAGATTCTGCTGAATGGATTTCGGTACAATTTGCAATGTTAGATAATTTTGGGGATAGGTTTTGCTCCGTAAAACATCTTTGTCCGTTGCTAAGTTACAGAGCTGTTTGCTTGTTTGTTTGTTTTATTGGACACGTACATCAGACTTGTGTGCTTGACAACAAGGCCCACTTATAAGCCATCGTCGATATACAGGGACGAGATAGCACAATGAAATTTACAACACAGAGAATTTTTACATCCGGGAGCTCCACAAAGAGTGTGCAATGGAGCCAGCGGAAATCGAACCCGACAAGCCTCCTATGCTCTAAGGAGATTAGCAGCGTGGTGTCTTAACCACTCGACCGCGGAGACCCCAGTTACAGAGCTATGGGAGAATGCTTTATAATTAGTTCAACCCAATTATAAAAGGGACTTTCATTCTGAACACTTCCAACTCATCTTATGCTAGCCCCACCAGTGGCCGGGAGGCTCTGCTCTCGAAGCTGATAGACGGGAGGTGCTGGGTTCGAATCCAATCGAGCTCGTCAGCCTAATAGTTTGGAGTTTTCGTAGATTTTTTCGAACCGTGGATTTTCATGCGTAAATACGGGTTAGGTTCCCTTAGAAAGACCCCCACGAGGGCACTCCTTCCCCCCTGAGGGCCTATATCCCTTGCGTTGATAATTGGTCATCATAAACACAACCAACCATTTTATGCTAAATGGCTTTTTATTGGTGTTATTAGTTATGTAATTTTGTTAATAAATAGAATGTGGTGTTATGAACCATTAAACTTTAAAACTGCACCTTTTAACAAAGTTTTCCAGAAGGTTGGTCACTACTATATTTATTCTGGCAAATATTTTACAAAAAGAACTGCTGAAATTTTAGATAAGTTTGAATAAAAAATATTATATAAGGCTCATATTATTATTTTATAAATTTTCTAGTATATTTTTAGAGATTAAGTAAGAAAGTTATGAGGTGGAGCAATTTCTTGATTCATATGTTTTAAATGTTCCATATGTTTTAAAGGATGTTAAAATATTAAAGTAGAAATATTTTATTTTCTGCTATCTGTACAAGAAGGAAGTATTGGATTCGTGAAAATTTTCGACTTTCGGTTTTCTATGGATTTACATGTTTTAGGGCACATACATCCGGAAAAACACGTTTTTACAAAATGTCTGTCTGTGAGTCCGCGACTCTGTCTGTCTGTGAGTGACGCAAATTTTGTGAGCCTTCTATCTAAAGAACTAATGCACAGAATTTGATAAAACTTTAGATTCAGTTATAGGGTGACATAAATTGATACTGAGTAGTTTTTGGTGCAATTCTCCCAACAGTGCAATTCCCCCACTGCTATGCTGCATAATTCATCATTCCCAAAATAGTACTGTCTCGAGAACTAATGCACGGATTTTCATCTAACTTCATATCCTTCACGCATTTTGTTGCTATTTAGGTTTCGGTGTTAACTGCCCAATAGGTGGCGCTACTATGCTGATTTTTGCATGATTTTTGCAATAGCTCTATCTCAAAAAATAATGGACAGATTTTCATCAAACTTGGATTCATTTAAATGTTGACTTAGTCTGTTGCTGATTTAGCTTTGGTAGAAATCACCAAATAGGTGGCGCTTCTATGCTTCTTTTTGTAGGATTTACACGATTTTAGCGAAAGTCATATATTAAGAACGAATTGATGGAATTTCATATCTTTAGAATCCTCATGATGGGCATAGATTGCAATTTAATTTTGGTACTGTGATAGCTAATTTTGAAGTATTAAGGTGACAGTGAACGTTCAAAATCGCAAAAAGCATTTTTTAAAATATCATTTTTTTGTTTTTTGGAAAAAAATGTTCTGGCAATCTTCTACTTTCAAATAAAAAAATATATTGTAATCCGTTAATTATGTGCAGAGATACAGCTGTATTTCTAACGTAAACAATCGTTAATCTACACTTATAATAAAACTTTAAATGCAGTTATCTCAGAATGAGAATTTTCGCCGACTAAGTTCAAAATGCTCCACGCGTCTTAATTTTATACCAATCTTCATAATACATGGTAATATAGTTATTGATGTACTTTATAACAAAATTTGCTATTAATATGCGTGTATTATTTTATATAAAGGTAAAAAAAATAATAATATTTTGTCATTGAATTTTATTAGAAATGATCAATATTATATATTTTTTTTCTGCCAAGGTACTTAGTATAACATTAAAATGTCTACCAGTTTTTGATATAATATCGTAAAGCTATTCTAAAATAATTACAAGTTTCTGAAACAAAATTTAGTGCGTATGGAGCATTTTTAACTTGTATCACTAGTTAGAATATTATTAATTAGTTACTCATTTGCATATTAATATTTTAATGAAATTAAGAAAATTTCTTAATTATTGCACAAATTTTATGTGTATTAAATTTCAAAACAATTGAGCAAAAACTATAGAAAATGTTTTTGAACGTGCATTGTAGCCTTCACACGTGTAAGATAGAAGAAAGTTTTAGGATTGACACATCCGACTGGTTTTTAGTAAAGTAGACATAAGCATAAAAAACGTTCTCCAATATTAAAATCTAAACATGTTTTCCCATTTTCCTGGCATAATTTACTATTTGACATATCTGAAAAGAAGGAATAATTCTCTCACTTTAAATATGTATTTAAGTGTATGGAAGGATTTGTATAACTATTTAAACAATTCATCTAATCGAAAGTTACTTGCACATTTCTATTAGTCCTTCGCAAACGGTTAAAGTTTAACGATTAAGAAATAAAAAAAAAACTTTATTTAAGAATTAGCATTTACAGGGGACTCCGAACTTTCAGGCATTTGACGAGCAGAAAATTGGAATGACAGCTAATGCGCAGGATTAAAAATAAATTTTGAAAGTAGAATGAACATTTTGGTGCCTACTTATCTATTATAATAAAAGCCTAAGTCATGTGACTCTCATCAACAGTTCCGGGTTGACCGCTTCACTTTTTGTATGCCAAGCGGCTAATTTGGTAATTCAATGTTAGCCGGGAGCAGGTGTTAAATCGCCAAATATTGTAAATATGCCATCGGTATTATAATAGTCCATTTCATGCTACTGTCATAAACAATTTTTCACGCGGTAATTTAAAACAATGCCTTGATGTTGAAATTAAATGTCATGGTTTATGGTATTATTTATTACTTTGCTTTTGTTTTAAGCAATATTTGAGAGTCATAAATTTTAACTATTTCAGTTTTAAATTAAACTTATGCAGTTTAAATAATATGAGTAAAAGCAGTATATTTTAAATGAAATACCAAAAAATACGACGGAAACAATGTTTGGCGATTTATCACCTGCGCCCGGCTAACATAAAAATGCCGAGTTCAGGATTTCTGTATCAGAATCTTCAGATTTGGCGAAGGATTGAGCAAGTAAATTAAATTATGTATAAAATTAACATGATACAATGTTTTCCATATGTTTAAGAAAGACCAAACTGGTCGCCAAGGGCGGCTAGTACTTAAGATTTTAATAATTATCCAGATCCTAAATAAATTTGTATTTAAAGCATTTTTGTATTGTTAATATGAATGTGTATTTAGCTAATGCAAAATTTTGAAATTTTCCACATTATAATATCCTAAAAAAATATTTTTGTGGAAAAAAAAAGGCAACTTTAGGTTCAGTTTATACAGACTAACATGAAACATGTGTTTTGAAAATTTAATGAAAAAAAAATCAGAAGTTTTTGAGATATCGTGCGCGTTATGTAAAAAAGAAAGAAAAAAAAAAGAAAAGTCAATTTGGCGAAAAGTGACTTCAAAGTTTTGGAAACGCCGCTTCAGCTATTAAGCGGGTGTAATTCTAGGTACAGATGGCATATTCGCCCCATATTGGCGCGATTTTTTTCGATCGCCAATATCATATAGGCAACGGGTACTTAACATGCGCCAAAGTGTCATTATTTTGCATGATGTGGTAACCCGGATTATGTTGTTTATGCTGTTGATGTTTTCGCCAAATTGGCAACCGAAAAAAATCGCGCCAATACGGGGCGAATATGACATATGTACCTAATTCTAAAAGCCATAACTTCTATTCTAATGGAATTTTTAATAAAACAATTACAATAAAATGTTCAGAAAACATAGACGTTAAAAAAAAGACTTAAAAAAAAAATCGAAAAATTTGAAGCTTTAAGAGTCCTGTGACACATTAATCGTTTTCTTTTTCAAACATACTTAAAATTTCAGCGTGTACGTTTCATTTTGAATGACGCAAGCAACTTCTGTATCACATTTTAAACAACAAAAGACAACAAAGGATAACAATGAATAATGTTGTCCTGTCGTGTAACAAATCCTATTAATTAATAAACACTGCCAACAATGTATTACAACAATACAAATAATTTCAACTTTAGAGCATTGTTGAAAATCACTGATCTTTGGAAATTCCTATTTTAAGTCACTTTGATTTATCCTATATAGAGATTTCTCAAGGCCTTACAGTGAACTTTCGCTGAATTTTTGAATTTGTGATTTATTGCATTCATCCATTTTGGATAGTAATTTATCTTGTAATTGTTTGCTCATTTAAAGCAAAATGCCTAGTGTTCTTGCAGAAGTTAAGAAAAGAGTCATCGAGGACGATGTATATAGAGTCCAAACAGTTTTGAAAACGATTAATTATTTGAATGTTCATAACAAATACAATTTTGTAAAAAAGGTTGGACACGGCACATATGGTGCCGTTGTAGAACTCCTCAGTCCAGATAAAGAACGACATGTTGCGGCTAAAATCGTCCTTGAAGAACTGGTTTCAAAAACTGAAAATGAAATTTGGGCTGATTTGTCTCATAAGAACATTTTGCCCTTAATCGCAGCCGCATATATACCTTCAGCGCATTCTTACGTGTACATTACCCCTCTGTGTCCAGCAGCTTTAAACGAACTTGTGCAAGGAAATGGCCTCGGCAAGGATAAGGAGGGATTTGAAAAAGCCCTAGCATGGCTGAATGGAGTATGCAGTGGTGTACAGTATCTACACAACAAAAAACTGTGTCATCTGGACATTAAGTTATCGAATGTCCTGATAAATGATGACGGAAGAGCGTTGCTGTGTGACTTTGGTTCCCTCACCCTCACAGAAGGAGGAACAGATAGGTTAGTGATGCATTTTTTTTTATTCCATTATACCTGAGAATTCCTTTTCTGTACGGTGTTAAAAATCTGTAGCTTTTGATGTATAATCGGTCCACTTCTTTTACTGAAAACGATTACTTGACGTTATTATGGAGCATTCTCATTGATCAGATTATAGATTGATATTCTGTAAGAGCGGTGGGGTAACTATGTAGCTAAAGTTACAGATTTTTAATAGTGTAGTGATAAAGAAAATGTACTATTAACAGGCAAAGAATCTGTCATAAGTTACTAAACACTTAATATTTTACAAAAAATTACCTAATTATACACCAGGTCATTAAAGTGATAGTTTAACACCACCTTAACATATTAATAGAAAGAACCATTCAAAATGGAAATTTTGGAAAAACTATCGTTATGTACTACTAGAATTTATATTACCACTTTCGAATTTATTATCAAGATTCTGGTAAATCATAGTTTTTCGAATATTTAAGAAAAATAACTTTTAGCCACTATGACATTAACGACTTCATATATATAATATCCTAATTACAATGCAGGGAATGCATAATTTTGCCGAATCGTCTATAATTACATTACGTTAAATAGGATGTGTGCACTTTACAATAAATTTTGAAAGGTATAAAGTCCATATTTCATTTTTTATTATAGAAGTTCACCAAGTTTTATAATTTATATGTACGAGTAATAAAGCTACTGTTTTTAGTCAACAGACTATATTTTTAAATGTTTTTCTGCCGACTGTTTGAAAAAGATTTGATCCCGAGGAAAAAATAGCTTAATTTTGGAACACATTTCCTTCACATTTAAGCCTTGATTAAAAAAAACAAAAAACAAACAGCTTTTTTAAAAATAAATATCAAGTTTGATTTTGTCCCAATCCTAGTTCACAATCTTCCAGAGTCCGTTATGTGTTTTGGGCTAACACTTATAATGAAATGAATTTAAAAGGCAACAGTCATCGTTAGAAGAGACAATAGAGTATGTATTTAAATGGAAAAGCCTTAATTCTGTTTTCGTTTCTCATTTTGCCTAAACTATAGCAGAAAATATAGAGTATGACTTGAAGCTTTATCCTGCTGGAACATAACACAATGGAGAATCATTTGGTAAAGTAATAGCATGTCTTCTGTGAAATTTGGTGTTAAGAGGCGTCAAGACTCTTAATGCTTCAAATTTTTAAAAATTTTATCATTTTTGTTTAGATGTTAAACTCCTATCTTTTTTGTACATTTTGATATAATTGTTTCCTTAAATTTCCTTTTAGATAGAATTTATGACTTTCAGAATTATACTCGCTGAATAGCTGAAGCGGTATTTCCGAAATTTTGAAGTCATTTTTCTTCAAACGTCGTTTTTAGGCACAGCGCGCAGGATATCTCAAAAACTTCTGAATACTTTTTCATTAAATTTTCAAAAAATATGTTTCATGTAACGCTGTACAAATTGAATCTAAATTTCTTTTATTGTTGCTAAAAAAAAAAAAAAAATCTTTAGGTGATTATACTGTTGAAATTTTCAAACTTTACTATAAGCTAAATACAACTTTGTATTAAAAATATCAAAATGTTTTAAATATAAATTTATTTAAGTTCAATGTATTTAACACCCAGGAAAGAGGAAATTGCTGGCCAGCAGCAAGATAAGTGCTGGCAATGATGGAGAAGTGCTGGCTGATGGTCTACCACTGCATGACCGCTGCTGGACAGCTTCAGTCAAGTTTGCTGTTGGAAATCATCAGATAAAATTCTGGTGGGCATCCATTTTAGCTCATGCGCTGGCCCACTACCACATGGAAGTGCACGCACTTTTGCAGTATTATTGCTGGGAACCCTTACGCTAGGTGGCGCTGCGAATATCGAAGACATTGAGTATTTGAACACAAATCTGAAATGAATATCATAACACAATTTAAGCTGTGAAGCTCTTTTTTTAAATGTAAAAAATACAGAACTACTGCCACCAACAAAATAAATAAGTAAATGATTAAATAAATAAATTCTTTATTTCAACGCACTTTTTTTTCTTCTTAAATTTTTTTTTACTAGGTTACGAAAGATTTCGGTTTTCATAATTTACACAGTTCAGAATCAATAATAAAAAAAGCGTATAAAATACATAGGATTTCTATACAATAGAATAATTTCTATACCAGTTTAATGATTGGGAACGTAAATCACAAAAGAAACAAATTGATGTGATGTTAGCGTAATGAGACCATGAAAACTATGAGCAGCCGTAGCGTACGCTGAAAGTACTTGTTTATGTCCGATCACGAAAACCAAACAGCATCGAGCACGATTAGTACTTGGGAGTGTGACCTCATGGAAACCGTTAAAAGTTCAAATATTTCTATTATAGACACTTCTACAGATATTTCTATAGCTTTTGGTGAAACTAGCTTATAGAAAAAAGAGCCATAATTATATAATACTTCGTTTTTTAATAGAATTCTATAAGAAATTTTTGTAAGGGAAAGTGCGGAGCCAGCAATGGAATGGCAGTGTGATAGGTGCTAGCACTGCAGGAAAAGTGCCGGATTGAAGTAATGTGATGGCATACCAATGCTGACCTGCTGTTGGCCATCACTGATGGGCCAGCTGCATTCGGCTCGGACACTCTTGTACAGGTTTAAGTAATGGCACCATTGCACTTTACCGCTGATGGCAGTGCTAGCTGCCATCTTTTTTCCAGCTGAAGGCCCACTGTTTCTTTCTTTACTGGGTATGATATAAAGTATAAGTAGGCGCCAAAATTTGCATTCTATTTGTAATATTTATTTTGTAGTTCTGCGCGTAAGCTGTTATACCAGTTTTCTGCTCGTTCCGACAGTTTGGAGCCCACTGTAAATGCTAATTCTGTATCTTGCAATTTTTTAAATACAGGAGATGAAAGAACATACTTATATCTTTTATTCCATTACAAATTGTGTTTAAAAAGAATTCACATTTTAAGCTATTATATGTTTAAATGGTCTTTTTTCCCACTTTTTCAAATTTTAAGAGTCGTAAATCCACTTAAAACATATTTTGTATGGTAATCGCAGCTGCTTTGTACATTTTTTCTATTTTTCTTAATTTACGCTTTTTTATAAGATAAAATAGCAATAACCATAAAACTTTAGCGAAACCCTCCTTATTTTATCGAAATAAACATTTTAGATGTTTTATCCTCTTTTTCGGTAGTTAATCGATTTGTTATTTTGAAATCTGATGACGATATCCCAGCCTCATCATTCATAACTACTTATTTCCATTTTCAACAATTTAAATGCTTTTATACAACAATAGCCTCAGATAGTCACGCACAGAAATATATTTTCAAATAAGGCGGTAAACATCACGGTTTTTTTTCTTTCCATAGCTTTAAATGATATTTTTATATATAAAAATTAGTAAAATATTACAATTCATCAGACATACAGGCAAAAATTACATAAATACATTACAAATGCAAACGTTTCAGGCTATGTTTTATTTTCTCATCAGTGCAAGAAAATTACATATCATGTTTACAGTTAGAAATTACTAACAGTTAAAATCAAATAAACTATAGAGAATCATATCAAAGCAATGCTGTTTATTCAGGTGAAACTGCGCAGGATTCATTAATTGGCAAAATTTGCCACTTTTTTTTTCCGAAACATTTGTATTTTTAATTGTATATATATTTACTTCTATGTACGATGAATTGTAATATATTTCTAATATTTAAATTTTGTATATAGCACGTTGAACAATGTTTAGTTATTTCAGATTTTTATAATGTGCTTTACAGTTTCCATAGAGATTTTTATAATTTTGTTTGAAGATCCTACAGAGATATTTAAAGATTTTGTGATAGTTTTTTGGGGACTTACTTCAGTACACGATATGCGACTTTTGGTATAGTTAGCTGTGAGCTTTGTGTTTGTATATATATAATTAGCATTAAATAATATTTTTATAACTTGGTTTACAATTCCTATAGAGATATTTAAAAATGTTAAGATATTTCTTTTGTAGGTAGTAATTTTGTGTACATGAGATAAAAATTGAGATGTAGAAAGTTTTGAGCATGCCTTTCTTGGGTATGCATTTTATACCTTTTACTCAATCAAATGCGAAATTTGACTGTTCTTTCCTTTTTTATTAATAACAAGCACGTGGAACAGGAACTTAATTCTATGACATCACCCGTGCATTTTTCTTCTAAATGAAAAGGATATGCTTATGTTTAAGCATTCAGAAATGGCTATTCATTGTATTATGAATTAAAAACTGTATTACTAAAAGTTTTCTTCTTTTTTCGTGAAAGCATGTGGTTGTGCTTGGGCCAAACGTAGCGGATTTTAGAGTTACATTTTTGGCGTCACCCACAGCCCCCACACTTCATCTCTATTCTTTCTCTTCATTCTATTACTACTTTCTCTTCATTTTTAATAGAAATGGAGTCCTTCAGTTGTCACGATTACAGAAATAGTATTAAAAACTCAAAAGTATCTCAAAAGCAAATTTTGATAAGCTTTCAAAGAAATTGCATTTAAAAGTACATTTTCTTCCTTATATAACGGTGTAAAAATTGAAAATGCGCAATGTTTATTTCAGTAGCGAAAATTGCAAAATCGAAATTCATTTAATCGAAATTCATTTCAAATTTCAAAGTGTTGCCATTCGCAAAATGACGTCAGCGTCACGCACAGATATGTTTGTCCTTTATAATATAGATAGATATAACTTATTTTACATATAGAAAAATCAAACTTCAAATCATTGCAAATACGTAATCTTCTATAAATTGTTTATTTCCCAGCAAAATTTTAAAGAAAAGTACAGTTTTAATGATTTAGAGATATTTAAACCCTATTCGAAATTGTTACTATATATATATATATATATATATTTAATTTAAGTCGTAGAGAAAGTCAAAATCGTTATAAAAATGTAGAAACGAAATTTGTATTTTTAAAAATCTAGAGTGACTACAGTAAACTTTCTGGGCACTGGAATACTTGTCCAAAAAATAGAATTAACTTTATTTGAACATTGGATCTCACGTTTTGAAACCGCAGACGTCATAGCTGCGCTACTAATCCTTGAAGACAACGACGCAATACACTGTCAATATTTCCTATGTGATTCTTAAGATATGAATAGGTATGAATATTGTTTAAAATATGTATGTAATATTTAAGTCCATTTATATGTCATTTTATATCTGTTGCAACAGTTCTCTATAACAAATTAGCAAAAATGGAACTCAATGGTAGTGAATATTTTCACTCACGCTTAAGCACCGATGCAATTCGTGATATCAATACTTCTTAAGTGCTGTGGCCTAATTTAAATAACTAATTATTGAATAATGTAGATTCAAGTAAATGACGTAAAAATTATGTAAGTTTTCATAAATCATGATTATTTTTTAGGTATGCCAGCCCCTTCATTTACCGGCCACCTGAAGCACAACAGAGTGACACTTGTCACAAAGCCATTCTGAATGGATTCTATTATGATATCTACACGGTTGGTATGTTGTCCTTGGAGCTATTTACAAAACAAGCTTTAGGTGAATCATTGAATTGGGAGCAAGGAAGATGTAGCTGGACCGAAGATTTGTATCCGAAAATTTTTGACATTTTACAGGTTGGTATTGATTTACATTTTAGGAAATTATTCTACATTCAGGAATAGAATCAAATAGAAATAAGTAATACGATGACTTTAACATCATTTCCTAACAAGATACCATTATAATATTGTAAGATGTAAACATTAAAACACGTCTCGATATTATATGACATTAATTGATATTCTGTAACGGAGTTCAAAGGCTAACGTGACGTTAAACTTTTACTTCATTCTTAAAAAATCCTCGTATAGAAAGAGATATCATAAAGGATTGAAACTCCATTTAAACTATCCCATTTTAGATTTGAAAGCTATCATGGATTTTCCTTTTATGTTAATTACCTGTTCTCATCCAAATGTTTATTTTTTTGTCCTTCGAAGTATATTAATATCGTTTCAAAGAAGATTGAATCGGGCTTTAATATTTTATCTTTAGTAGATACATGGGTCATGTATAATGCAAAAGTGTTCAAATTAAAGAATTAAAGAATTAAGATTAAGAAGTTCTTGAACTAAGATTAGATTTATTAAACAGGTTTGCTGGACAGAAATAGACACTCTATTTTGCAACTGGTAAATTTTATAATATTTTTCCAACATTGGCTTACGCCACCAAGAAGTCACGTTGGTACATTTTAGTTTACACCAATAAGCAAATTTATTGTGATCATGAATTAAAAATAAATTCTAGTCATTGGGTAATGCGGACTAACAGAAAAGTTAATTTATCGCTCACGCTAAACGGGTTAACTAATTACAATTAATTAAAATAGGAATTTGCGTTGTAATTTTCTGCGATTATTTTAACTACACTGTAAAAAAAAAATTGTAAAGTTACTAAAATTTTTCTAGGAAACTGGGATTCCAGGAACTTTTTATGTAACGGCAACAAGAAAAATTCCTGTAACAGATGCTGTTACAGAAATTTTTGCTGTTGCCGTTACATAAAAAGGTCCTGGAATCCCAGTTTCCTAGAAATATTTTAGTAACTTTACAGATTTTTTTTACAGTGTATAAAATAATTTCAACAAAAAATATCCATTAGGGAAAATTAGTAATAATATTAACAATGTTTTTGAATCAAATTTATTTAAATGAATGAAGTACACTAAAATAGAATAAACATAGAAGAGATTACACACATTTTTTTAAATTAAAATAAAACAGACTGGGATTTAATCTCGATTAAATTAATTTATTTACAAGTTAAAGAATAACCCCATATTTACCAACTTTTCAAAATTAAAGGAAAGAATGTGATTTTAGACACGTACTTACGCTTCCAGAACATGGAAAGTTGCGTTCACAATTTTACAGTATTTATAAATTTGTTAGAAAATTGTAAAGTATGACAATCAAATTGTCAATCATATTTTACATTTCTGTCACATTTATTGAAAATAATTTATTTTTCTCGGTCTCATCTTTTTTTTTTCTACATAGCACTAGCTTGTATGAACTTTTACTTTTAAAATATTACATTATTAATAATTTTCAGTATCTTGAATAGGTTCTTTATTGGGAACCCAGGCGTAGCATATGCCCTATATTTTTATATTATATTGCATCAATTTTGTTATCTGTACCATATAACCTATTATATAATATCGAAATCATCCGCTGCATAATTGTTTGCCAATCTGTGAAGCTGCGCCAACGTACCAGGTGTCCCAAAAATGACTAATGGCACTAAACTTGCAAACGGTAACAGATATTAAAAATATGTTTGCAGGAGCGTTATGTAAGATGTCAGTAGTTTGAATTCTGCGATTCCCAGTTTTAGTTATAAATAGCAACGATAGATGACGCTGCAAGCAATAGGCGCTAAATCCAGGCTCGATTTTTTGACCTCTATCTTCTCCCATGCGAAAAAAGGAGACTAAAATTTTTTGAATGGATCCTGAAGTACCAAAAATCGAATCTGGAATGAGCACATAATTCTCTCAGCGCCATTTATTGTTTGGAAATCGAACTAAAATCAAGAATCACAGTAAAAAAACCCTGCCATCATACATAACCCTCCTGCAAGATTTTTTTTTATATCTGTCACCGTTTGCAAGTTATTGAATTTTAAAACCCATTAGTCATTTTTGGGACACCTAAAATTATGGAAAATATTTATTTTTGATGTTTGATATATATTTTCAGAAGGAGCGCTTTGAAACTCTTGTTAAAAAGGCATTTTGGAAGTCGAAAATAAAAAGGAAAACGTTATGTGATTTGAGAGATTTTATGCGTGGATGTTTCAATCTCAATCCAGAAAGACGTCCTGTTGCAGATGCGTTGTTAGAACACGTGATCTTTGGAGGAATGAAAGATTTTCGAGGAGTTAAATATGATGCTTGGTTAAAGAGATGTAAGTGATATACTTAATTTTTAAATTTAAAATTGTACTGCATCAATTTACTTTACGATCAGTGGCAGTTTGCATAATGCATATTATTAGAAATAAGAAGTAATATACAGTAAACTCTCTGACGCACTCTGTGTAAGACGGAAATCTGTCTAACTCGGAAAGATTTTCAAGTTCCTGCGAATCTGTAGACATAGAGTAAAATTTGTCTAAGGCGGAATATTGTCTACTACGTAAAATTTTCTCGGTCCCGATCGATTCCGCCTTAGACAGAGTTTACCATGATTTTAAAAATGAGTTTGAGGAAATAAAATTCTCTCAGGCAATTTTTAAGGCATGTGTTAAGGTATATGATTTTTGATGTATAGGATATTTTTTCTTTCATAGTACGCATACTGATATCTTACATAATACGTATCCATTGAGTTACCAATTTGTACATCCCCACTGCACATGCAGAAACACATTGGATTCTATCTGCTTTAAATGATAGCATATATTTATATTTTAACTGAGAAATGCTTATATCAAGAAACATGCACAAAAAATAATAAAAAAATACTTCATATCTTTTAGGAAAATAAAAATAACAGAAGCAGTTTAAATTACTAATAGTTAACACTTTATCAGCTTTGGGGAAATGTACTTCCAAATTGATTAAATATTTGTTTGAATTGCCAAGGGGATTTCTGTATAAAATATATTTTGATTGCTGTCCTTGAAATTGGCGTCTGCCGAGGAGCTTAAACTCGATCACTTAATAAAAGTTCTAGAAGTGGATTTTTTATGTTATTGAAGAAACCTACAGTGTACAGATGAGTATGCATAACAGGACTTTAAGGATGCTATATCATCTGTTTCACATCTTAACTGAAAACAATGTCCGAAAACAAGCATTCTTTAAAAGCATATGTGGGTTTAAAATGTTGAACATACGTCGAATGTAAAGATTAAACTGTATTTTAATACATAAAAATTAGTATCTAAAATATATAGAATAGTATATAAATATATATTTTAGACCATTTTCTCTTATATATATATATATATATATATATATATATAATTATAGGAAAATAGGTTATGTTATGCATGTAATTTTAACCGAACGCATGTGAAAAATATTTTAACTACTGAAAAAGTCTCCTCTCTCTAAAATATGAAAATGTGCAGATTTTCGTTTTTTTTTTTTTTTATACATAATACGCGCAATTACAATGCATGTTATTTTCTTTTTACAGGGGAACTAAAAAAGTTGGAGTTCGTTATTAATTTACACGTAGGCCGAGCTGTTAGACTGGAATTTAATATAAGCTCACAGTCAAACAATATCTATCTTAATGATCAGAACCAAAATGTTGATGGTACTGATCCCGTTCAAACAGAGAACGAAGACATTTCATTGAATTTTGATAATGAAGAATACAAAAGTGAAAGTGAAAGTGAGACCACTGGTGAAGTGGAAAAGAGCCCTAGTGACCGTCATGACGTTCAGAAAGACAGAAAAGATACATCAACACGTTGTGAAAGTTGTAGCAGTGATGAAAGTGAATTTATTGAATTAAGGAAAAAAAAGACATTTTTTAATCGGATTGGTTCAGGAATCATAAAAGCCTTCAATCGACTCTGCTGCTGTTGTTGTAGAAAAAGAAACTAGTAAGTAGGTTTTCTTTTCCTTACAAACTATATTTAATTATATTCGAAGTATTCTGTTACAATGATATTAGTTGAATTTCTAATTTTAGAAAGGCCAGAGGACTTAGATTTATGTTGAGAAACAAATTCAGAAACGGATGAAATACATGGAAAATATGAAGATTATCTATCTAAAAAAGGATTTATTTATTTATTTAGTTAGTTAGCAATATCGTTGTTATTTCGGCAAAAAATATTTTGAAAATATGATGACTGTGCAAAATTTTATGTCTTTGAAGCAAAAAGATAAGTTGCTGTGAGAAGTATATAATAGTTTTAAAGGATTCGAAATCCAAACACAGAAATAAAATAGGGCCTACCAATGACGATTTAGCCGTTGAGTAACGCCAATTAAAACGAAATGTTTCGTCGATTAATGTGACAATAACAACTCGCAACTAGCATATTCTAATGTCTAATTAAATATTTTAAAAGTTAATAATGCGTTCATAACTTACTTTTCCGTAGTATCGCAGACTTTTTTCAAGGTCTTCAGCTAAGTTAGTGCGGCGTGCCAGAAGAACGCCTTTTCAATAAAACACAATTTTAAAAATGTATCTCATATTCACCATCAAAAACAAACTTCAGAGTATCTAATTGATTCAATCAATTGTTAAATAAAATGCATTAATAAACAATTTAACTTTTGTTAATCTAAACAATAAAATGTACAGCAGTATTTAAGTTTTTACATTTTATATCAATTATATTTATCTTTCATAAAATTCCACTCTTTCTTAGTAATTCCATATGGGGTTTCTTTTTTTTTACCATTTTATGAGCACGGCAATTTCGCTTGGAGAAAAATAAGATACCACTAAAACAGTAATTTAGTGATAGACACAATGCAATTTTCTTTTGATAATAGTATAGACGCGAGAAGAAAAATAAGAACAATGAAGTATGTTATTTATTTTTAGTTACAAAGATGGCTTTTTTTAGGGGGGGGGGGAGGTCATTTTGAGCGTTTAATAATTTTCATGCTAAATTTAATTCGAGAAAAAAATCTGTAATATTCAAGTTTCTGAGCAAATGTAAATCTCGTTTTTAGCGATAATTAGTGGATGATATTCCGTAAGCAAATTTTGATATTTAACATTTACCAATCTTAATATTGGTAAATGTTAAATAAGTATTCTCTCATTAGTGTTTTATAATCGATTTTTATATTTACATCACAGAAGTTTAACAGTTATGAATACATATCTTCCCCTTTAACTTTCCATTTTGCATACTTCTAAGATACCGGTACTCTGACAAATGAAAATTACTTGGACCAAAAAATATAAAAGCTATTTAAAATTGAAAGACATGAAACACACTCTAATTAAAATAAGAAGCATTATTAATTAATAATTTCAATAAAAAAGAATTATTAAGTAAAATTACATTTTTTCTCAGAGTTTAAATTTTGTTTTGAGCAATAAGAGACAATACACTTTAAATATTAGTGAAAAAAGTGAGAAAGGGAGGTTAAAACAATTATCAATTAAGTATTGAATATCAGAAAATATAGTTTACAAAATGATTTCCTTGACAATAAAAGAGGAACAAGCCGAACTTTTGTTTCGATAATAAGTAATTTCTAAACAATCTGTAAAGTTTCCGACCTCCCCTGGGAAGCGTGCATCAAACTTTGAAACTGCTGCTATAATGTAATTTTTTTCTAATGTACATAGGTGCATCTTTAAGAATCTTTAAAAAACCTTTAATTAATTCAAATTAATTCATCTCCAGAAATATTATTTTCTAGCGCAAAAAGAATTGATTTTTTTTCATATGTCCCGCTGTTGTTTATGACGGCCGATTATCTACACGAGGGATACCATCCCGAAGTGGCAGATCTCTCCTTAGGGGTCTTTCTAAGGGTACCAAATTCGTATTTAGGCAAGGATATCCAAGGTTCGGAAAATTCCGAAAGATGAAGCCAACGGGAGCAATTGGGTTCGAACCCATCACCTCTCGTTTACCAGCTTTGAGAGCAGAACCTCTCGGCCTCTGGTGGTGCTTTTATGTGGTCTGTATATTAACTGTTCTCCGAAATGGTCTGTTCAGTGTAGGCTATAAATAATTTTAGTCTAACAGCGAGATTTTTTAAAGTCGTTGCAGACATAACTACGACGCTATCTAAAAAGAATAACTGCTGGTCTCGTTAATGCTATGAATATGAAAAAAATGTTCATCCGTTATCAGGAGTTACTCATTTAAATTTTATAAATAATCTTTTTCTTGTTCGTAATAATTCAAATTACATATTTCGCTGCTAGCAAATAAACAAATAACAAAGCAATTCAGCATTTGAGTTCCGGTTAGCTGATATTGAAGCACAAATGAGGAAAACGTTCTTTGTTTCTAATAGAAATCTTCATGTAACAAATTCTGTTCATTTTAAATCGCGATAAGGATGAAAAATTCGTCTAAAATATCTCGAAGTTGAAAATTCATGAAGGATAAATTCAGAATTAACAGATCTCCGCGTATTTTTAACCCATTTAGGCTTAGCGTCCCATTTTTGGGACGTTTAGAATTTTAATAAATTTTTATAGTCTTCTTTTTTTTACAACATCAAAATTGTATGAAGTAATTGTTTATAAATATCTTTATCTATTACCGAGAGATAACAGCATAAGATTGATATTTATTTGCTTAAATGAATTCCTTTTTTCAGTGTTTATAGATTTTTCATTTATCAAGATAACAAAATGTAAAAAGCAAGTTTATTTGTATTTTTTGTATCAGGGGACCAAATAAAAAGCCATAATTTTAGCTTGTTGACTTTTTTGAAATACGTATTTCTTAATTGTCAAATTATATGTTCAAGCCTTTTTTTATGCATTTTTGTAACGTACAAAATATAGGGCGTTATGAGCAAATGGATACATATTTCTATTAGCCATTTAGGGTACAGTTATTTATGTAAAGTCGTTTTCAAGATGATTTTGAAATAAAACGTTTTTTATCCTCACATACGATTATTCTTAAATTATTATTAATAATACAAAATAATGTTCTTACTCTTTGTAAATAAGTAAATATATTTTTAATAGTTCATAAAAATACTAATTATAGTATATAATACGAAATTTAAAATCTTAATTTATATAAATTTAGACAAAACATATAATTATTCATCTTTCAAAATATGGATATGGTCATATTTAGTACATTTATATTTTATAAAATAAATACAAAAATATTTTAGCGTAATTTTTTTTAGTATTTTCTAGTTCATTTTACAACATTTTAAAGTGATTTTATCAACAAATTTGAGAAAACGAAAATTCAGGCATAAATGGGTTAAATTCCAGGTTTGTTGCAATGTGTATAATAAATTGGGTCTAACTTCTCCTATGCTTTAATAACAAGATATCGATCGCTTTTTAAGTTTATTTTCTTTTTAGCAATCACTTTTAGCAATTTTTAACTTAGTCTGGATGATGTTAAGTGATTTTCAAACATAAATTTATTAAATTTTTTCGAGCTCGCGAAGCCAATATTAATAGAAATTCATGTACAGTAAAACCTCCCTAAAGCGACCACGTTCCGTTCCAATAAAAAAGTATCGCTCCGAGAGGTGGGCTCTTAACGGAGGTCATGTTTAAATCCAGATTTTAATTGTGGAAAAAGGGTAACAATTAATATTACTAATACTTATTTTTCATATCAGTAAAAAATATGAAAATTTAAGTACCAAAACGAAAATTAATTACATAAGTTAATTTAACGTAGAGTTTAAAAAATGATTGCACTGATGTTTACTTTGATTTTACTGTTTTATCTTTTATATCCAAGTCCTTCTAAGTTCTGTAAATAAATGCAATTTCTTTTCGACAGGAACAAATAATGGCGATTTCATTAATTTATCTATTTTTTTAAAGTTTCCTGAGAGAATAGGGCAGGGGTGTTTATTGACCGTCATCCTTAATTTGTCATCAGACCTAAATTCGTTGCCTAAAAAGGCACAAAGGGGTTTAAACACTTAAATGTTACCGGAATAAAGAAAAAATCTAAACTTAGTTTAGAAATTTGATGAATAATTTGCTCTCTGGAATTATTTTTCTAAAAAAACTTCTTCAAGCGAAAAGGAAAAACGGATTTTTTTTTCCCTTTTCTTCAAGGAAATGAGTCGCTCATGGAGGGAGTTCAATTGGGATGGTCTCTGAATGGAGGTAAAATTAGTATTGAGCTTATGGGAATAAATTTCGTTCGGAATATGGGAAAAATGGTCGTTAAGGGGGGTGGTCGTTTAATGGAGTTGGTCGCACAGGGAGGTTCAACTGTAATATGCATTTTTTTTATTTATAAAGTATCAAATCAAGCTGGAATATGTACTCTCTAACAATAATATGCATAAACAGTACCGGAGTGCATTATTATCTAGTTTATTTATGTATGTTGTGCTAGATGATTATTTACTTATTTCAGTTTCTACCATTAAATGTATATCTCGATGGGTGCGGTAATGTCGGGGATACATTAACCACACTAATCCAGAGAAGATAATTTTTTTTTTCATAAAACTAAAAAGGTTTAAAAAAAATAATTCTAATACTTTCTTTTTATTTTTTTAGAGTCGTTCAACGTAAACCGTCTTCTACTCTTAGTTTGAAATAGAATGAGATTCATACTAAAATAATCCCAAAAGTATACCATCTAGATGTATTTCAAGAAATAATCAGACAGGAGATCCTATTCTACTTATTCAAGACTGAAGATTGCTTTCATATTATCAACATGGAGAAACAATAATTTTATTCGCTGCCATCTATCTATAAATGCGGGTAATGCAAACAACATAAAGACTTTGCTAATGTTCACACTATAACTTTGTATTTTCGGACATGCAATCGCTCAAACGATTGAAAATTATGTGCAATGTGATAAGTGTTTGGCATTCAAAAATATGAAATAGTTGTAAAAAAAAGTGTTTAATTTTGTTTTGGTTAATAAAATCTTCTATTTCTGGCAATGATTTTTTTATTTCATTATTTGTGTAATTAAAATGATATTTCTGACACATTGTGGCTTGCGACATTTTTACTAAAATCGACCGGTAGTCAATCGGGTTGATGATACAAAGGATTAAACGACTTTATTTACGATTCTTATAAGACTTAAAGGAACGTACAAAAAGATTTGACCTTTAAAATTTGCAGCGTTACTTTATATTTAAAAATAGTCATCAAACCAAATCAATGAACTTTTACAAAGGCATATGAATTATTTATACAAATAAAATCTGCGAAAGTAGAAAAATTAGACTTGATTGGTAATCATTCAGTAATGACTATGAAACGTTTCTATTTCAGGCAATAATTGGATATAGACATAATATTACAAGTTCACAAATTCTATTGAATTATTATTTACTATCGCCGCAAAGTTAATTCGAATGACTACGGAGGTATAATGTATTAATTACCACTCTATCTCAGTTACCAATCTTACGAGCATAGATGAAAATCAAAATACCATTTTCAGCTATTGAATAAATCTCCTAGTATTTAATATTACATTATTTCTGTTTTAACGAAACAATAATTCTGTCTCAAAAACTTGCATCATATAAAAAGTTATATTGCTGCATACATTTAAAATTAAAATTAAATGTAAATGCAAATTATTATCTTATTATTTTCAAAAGCCAAAAAGTACAAATCAAAAATATTATTTTACAAGATTACGACAACAATATCCGATTGGTAAAAATAAATTATTCAGAAAAATAGTTAAACTACATATATAAATTAAAAAAACATCTAGTTTTATGGAGAAAATATTAATTAAAAGGATACCTCCATATTAACTGTTCTGCAAATAATCGCTTATAAAATTTACTGGCTTCAAATTATTAGTAATAACATGTAACAATTAATGCTACTTTGAAAAATATATGTTATGAAATGAATTTTGAAAAAAACAAATATGAATACATTTAAAAAAATCGAATTCTAGAAGATTATTATATGCGAATCCTAAATTACAGTCCATTCGTTTGGTATCCGATTTAAATATATCAGGTAAAAAAATTGTATGTAGGTGACGCCATAAGCAAAATTAAAATTTACATACGACACTAATTAGTTGGCGTTAATATTAATCAATTTGTACCAGTCACATTTTAATATGATGGTTTGAGACTATGTTTATATATATATTTTTTAACGACAAGATAATAATTTTTTGTAGAGAATTAGGTATAGCTTTTGTAGAATGATTTTTCTAGAAAAAAAAATATTCCATAAAAGCATATTGTGTAGAAGAGTTTTACTTATTTTCTTCAAAATATAATGTAAGTAATTATTTTTCGATTCTGATTTTTTTTATTGATTAGTTTTTTATACATCATTCTATTGGTTTTCAAGAACATTCTGAAAAATATACTAAGAAGCAATAATAAACAAATTACAAAAGGATGCTGAAATAAATTAACTTTATTTAGAATATATACTAAAATATTAAGCTAATTTGGTATTTAAATATTAAAGATAATAGAAAATTTATTACAAAATTTTCGGTAAGTTTATACACTATATGGCCAAAGGTGACCGGTCACTTGCGATTTTAGACATTTTGTTTAATATCTAGAAAAGCACATGAGGAATTAACCTGTAATTGCAGGTGTGTAAATAGTATAGTATATGTCATATATTTCCGGGAAGATTTTTTTCCCGAAACCCCATACGGGACCGTCAACAAATTAAAAAAAAAACGAATATCTTTTGGACAACCCTGTAAAAAATAATGTAGCAAAAGCGTTCAAACTCGAGATTATTAATAAGTGCCTTATTTTATTATGCTGTGTTCATTTTTATGAGGATAGCATATATACTCGTAGAGAAATGAGGGTTTTTCTAAAAACAGTTCCAAATTTCGCAAAGTCTCAAAACCATAGCTTGAAAATTCTGAAAATAATCGCCGATAGAATAAGCTCTAAATCCGTTGTTCCCCAAAAGAAGCAAAATTATGAGGGGTTGTATCCAATTTTAGTAGTACGTGCAATATTGTGTATGCTATCTTTGCACTAATCAACAGATATTTGATACAACCCCTTATCTTTTTGCTTCTGTTTGGGAACGACGGATTTCGAGCTTATTCTATCGACGATTATTTTCAGAATTTTCAAGGTATGATTTTGTGCCTTTCACAAAAGTTGCTCTATATACTTAGCTAATACATTATGCATATTATATTGTGATTGCATTCGCGCATGCGCAGTGAAATGTTTTTTAGTAAACCTGCTCATTTTTCATCCATTTTTTATTATTTTTTTTAATTCTTATTGAAGAGTATTGTGCATAATGTTGTTTGTCATACTTTCTGAAAAAAACTTTTTTTTATATTAAGAACTCTGCAAATTATAGGCAAAAAACTTGGCAAAATTTGGAGCTGTTTTTATAAAAACCTTAATTTCTCTACGAGTACACATTCTATCCTCATAAAAATAAACACAGTATATTACAATAAGACACTTATTAATAATCTCGAGTTTGAACGCTTTTGCTACATTAGTTTTTACAGGGTTATCCAAAAGGCATTCGTTTTTTTCAATTTGTTGACGGTCTCCTATGGGGTTTCGGGAAAAAATCTTCGCGGAAATGCATGACCTATACTATATTGATTACACAACTGCAGTTTCAGCTTAATTCCTCATGTATTTTTCTAGATATCTAACAAAACGTCTAAAATCGCAAGTGACCGGTCACCTTTGGCCATATAGTGTAGTATTATTAATCTACTAAAAAAACAACTTTTCAAAAGTAAAAAAAAAGCTAAGCAAAAAAAAAGCAAGAAAAGAAAAAAGAGGAAATTTGTGGCTAAAAAATAGTGTGATATCAAATTTCCAAGCTTATATTATGGTACTTATTTAACATTTTGTATTAAAAATTTACCATACGTCAGTCGAGTACCTAAGTATGCGTTGATAGAAAGACATTTCTCCTTTACTAAATACATCATAACGCGTTTCTGAAAATTATTTTTTTTTAAATTGTGCATGATAAGCTTGGCGGCCATCTTTCCATATTTTACACAAATTTCTAAGCACACAAGTACATTGTTAAGATCGGAATTTCGAAATTGTTGCTAAAGCAAACATTTTATGCTTTTAATTTATGGAAATGAGTGCCTAGAAATTTATGTCTTAAAATAAAGTTGAAGTAACTTCAGGTTTCATCTTATGATTCTTTTTTTTCGGAGGCGGTCAATTAATTAGTTAAAGCAGTAAAAATCATTTTTTTTTTCAAAATAAAAGACAATCTTAATTTATCTGTCTGTAGCTAAAACTAGAAGTTCAAAATTCTTAATAATGCAAACATATTACGAGCTTGTCTGCTTAGAAATTTGTGTAAAATATGGAAAGATGGCCGCCAAGCCCATCGTGCATAATTTTAAAAAAATTAATTTTCAGAAACACGTTATGATGTATTTAGTAAAGGAGAAAAGGCTTTCTATCAACGCATACTTAGGTACTCTACTCGACTGACTATGGTAAATTTTTAATACAAAATGTTAAATAAGTACCATAATATAAGCTTGGAAATTTGATATCACACTATTTTTTAGCCACAAATTTCCCCTTCTTTCTTTTCTTTTTTTTTTTGCTTGGATTTTTTTTACTTTTGAAAAGTTGTTTTTTAGTAGATATCAGTTCTTTTTTTTAAACAGATTATATATAATTGAAATAATTCTAGTCGCTAAAATTAGTCTTTTTATAGCCTTTATCAGCAGGGAATAAACACAAAAACACAATAGTATACATTTTGTTTACCTATCATTCATTTTTTAGAGTAATTAATAATTTAAAAGTAAGGAAAGTCAATTTCTTCTTTCAAAGTATCAGTCTTTCTCAATTTATATCTCCTTAAAATTTTCTATGAAGGATGAAAATTTAGTAAATATCAAATAGAGTCAAAATAAAATATATATTTACAGTTAGTCTGTCAGTTAATTGTTTGTTCTAACTTTTTTTTGCTGACGGTTTTGCAAAATAAATTTACTTTTACAAATGCCTACGGATAATCCGAGAATGAAGCCCCGCAGGCATCTAAAGAATCAAAGATCTGTCTAAAGAAGTAAATCTAGCAATTCTAGACATGATGAGGAAACCTTTTTGATAAAAAAAAATCTAAAAATTTAAAGATATAAACTGTACATATAACTTCATCTTCATTTAGATCGTGTTATAGAGAAGAAAGAATAAATATGTAATTTTACTCAAGCCTGTTTATCCATACCTATTTGCATAAATGTGAGAATATAATTTCGTATAAAAATTCCCGTAAATTGATTATCTTTAACAGTCTATTATTAAAGCCGCATAAACATTAGAATTAATTTTTTTCCAGTTAAAAATTGCCTGAAATCTATAGCCTTATCGTTCGTCAAATTTGTTTTATGTTTTTTTAAATACCCAGACAGCTTTTCTAAACTCTGACAAAAGATCACAGAAATACTAAAGTTATCCAAATACTTATATCTTTCTATCGTATTTCTTTTTTGAGGGGGGTGGGGAGGGGGGAGGAAGAGCGCTTAAGAACTTCGTTTTGTTCTTAGAATTCTGAATTAATCATTGAAAAGATCTACCTACATAAGTCTTGTTGCAGAAGAGTTGCATCATCTTATACATCATGTGAATATATTAAATTACTTTTGTAAAATACTAGATGGGAGCCATTGATATTTTCAGAGCATTTGCCTACATTTTAAGCTTAACATTTACAACTATTCATTCATTTTCTATACGAATTAAAGAAGTCATTGTTTCCATGGCAACTGTACCTTTCACTATTGCTTGTTTGTTTGTTTGTTTTATTGAACACATATATATCAGATCACGTGGGGATCACGGCGGGATTTGAACCCGCCCCCACCTACGCTCTCAAGCTATTAGCAGCGTGGTGTCTTATCCACTCAGCCACGGTGGGCCACAATTGCTTTCTCTAATACTCAGATACTCAAATTTAACCAGCTGCGCTTATAATTATGCTCATAACAGAGTACATTTATATGTAAGAGTGGTGACATATGCACAAGTCGTGTACTCATATTCAAGTTTTTGTCCAAAGTACAGTAACTCAGTTTTCAGTAATAGACGTGGAAGATTTCGATTAAACTAACCAGAAAAGTTAAAAAACATTAGCTTTCTGATTTGATTTTATTCAAAATCGTCTCAACCAACCAAAGTTAATGTCCGGGGTCCAGATAAATTTTTCTCTGTTAGTAAAATTAGATTGACCAATCAGTAGCCTCCATCCTTGCAGGCTTTTTGGTGTTTACTGCAAACATAAAAAAGTTTTCAAAAATGCAGGCTTCTGATTGATCAATCTCATCTCGCTAATAGCGTAAAATCTATCTTGATCCCGGCCTATTCAACTCCCTTTAAATATTTGAGAAAGCCTTGACACGCGTCAGGAAAATATCACACAAAGCAGGCAAAACAAAGAAGAAAAATCATTCATTGGCTCGTTCATATCCACGAGCTAATGAATGATTTTGTTCCTTTGCTTTGCCTGCTTTGTGTGATGTTTTCGTGACGCGTGTCAAGACTTTCTCTAATATCTAGGGGGCGTTGGTTTATTTCACCATCATGAAGATATGAAAGGAGAGGAGCAGACATGTCAATCTTACCGTGTTAAAAACTACATACCAATAAAAAAACGAGTTATTTCCCCCCTCTTCTGCCCTTTTCTCCCTTGATTTTGACCGATAGCAGTTCATTTAGCAGTCCCCAGTTCAAGATGCCACTATATATGGCGGACGCAAGGGGGGGGGGGGTGTTTTAGCGTGACCAATGACATAATAGGCCAGTTCATGACGTTTAAAAGTCACACGGAGTTGGATCATCTTTACACGATGATTAGTACAAAACGGTGCGCCAATTTGTTTTGTGTCCATTGCCGTGTACAGATAACTAACTCCGTGTGACGTGATGAGCTGGCCACACTTTAGGAACAGCTTCAAATGACGTCATATATATCTACTTCGAGGCAAACGAAAAAGACAGGCTACCGCGGTGCTACAGCGTCTAGAATATATAGCGTGGAAATCCAATCAGTCGATCACTGCGATATCTGCAGGATATTTCCCAAAACTCCAAGGTTGATCTAGACGCTGTAACATTTTTTTTTTTTTTTTTTTTTAACGTTTTATTAACATACATCTGACCTGTGTGCTTGGCGTCAAATCCGCTGTAATAATACCATGTTTAATTTGAAATTTGAAAATATATCGCAGATGTCGCTGAGATCATCTCCCTGGATTTCAGCGTCAGTGCACATTTAAGGGATACACTTCTTAGCGGTTCTTGGATAGCAAATTTCCACATTATGTATTCTAGACGCTGTAGCGGAGCATTATACATGTCTCTTTCTTCTTTAAAAATATCCTGCAGATGTCGATGCAAATGACTGTTTGGAATTCGACATCGTTGTACATTTAAGGGATTCAATACTTCCGCGCTTTTTTGAGTATTGCTGGGATAGTCGATTTCTACAACATATAATCTAGACGCTATAACGGGGCTATAGTTTCTAGAAGATATAGTTTAAAAATCTGCTTACTAAAAAGGTGCTAAAAAATTGTATCCCATAAATATTGAACGAGGCTGAACGACGAATGTCGATTACAGTGACATATGGTAATTCCAACGTAACTATTTCAAAAGAAAACGTTTCGCTCAGAGAAGATCTAGAAAATGTTGCTCCTATCGACATTTGTCATTCGGTATTTTTCAATATTTATGGGATTCAATTTTTAGCACTTTTTAAAGCATTACTGGAATAGCCGGTTTCCACACTATGACCGTGAAATAGGTAGATTTTTCTCTGTTATCGTAACGACATTGACCAATCAGAAGCCAGAATTTTTGCTAACTTTTCACTGTTTGCAAAAATGTACCTGGATCCCGGCCTATATTTCTAGCCGCTACACTGTTAAAAATATCGTGAAAAATTACCTCTGTTTTTAAAGGCTATCTATTTTCTGACCAATTGAGAATGCTCCATAGGTTTTTATGTAGCGTTCTCATTGGTCAGAAAATAGATAGCCTTAAAAAACAGAGGTAATTTTTCACGATATTTTTAACAGTGTATAACTGAGCACAGGAATAGTACAGAAAGCAAACTCCGTATTTTGATACATTAAGGACGGGATCTAATTAGGAACAAGTGTGTCTCTATAACGAAGTAGCGACATACGGCCAATAAAAGTTTATTGGTAAAAGTGATAAAAACAAATCGTTAAAGTTCTTTGTGAGCATACCATTATCGTCAAGCTAATGCATGTTGAATTATTTCCCTAGTTTAATGGAGGATATTCCAAATATGGGTTCGAGGCTGAAAAAAGTCACGTGATACCGGTATTTTACCCAAAGAACTTCTAACTCATAAAAAGGGAAGATACTACTGCTTTGCCTCATGAACTGTTTCATTGGCTAGCGGGGATTTACATTACACGTCTACGGAGCCTTCCTTTTTTTTCGGTAGAAGTTTTTACCTTGACCACGTGATCAAAACGTAGATGGAATATCCTCCATGGAGATCGTCCATGCGCGTATCTCCTAATGGAGGATATTCCAAATATGGGTTCGAGGCTGAAAAAGTCACGTGGTACCGGTAATTTACCCAAAAAATTTCTAACTGATAAGAAGGGAATCAGGAAACTACACTGTTAAAAATATCGTGAAAAATTACCTCTGTTCTTAAAGGTTCTCTATTTTCTGACCAATGAGAACACTATATAAACGCCTATGAAGCGTTCTCATTGGTCATAATACAGATAGCCTTTAAAAACAGAGGTTCCAGATATTTTTAACAGTGTACTACTGGTTTCTCCCATGAACTGCTTCATTGGCTAGCGGGGATTTACATTACGTAGACGGAACCTTCCCTTCTTTACGCTAGACGTTCTTGCCTTGACCGTGTGATCATAACGTAGATTGAATATCCTTTATTCAAGAAAGCGGATTGCCGTACTTTTGACAAAAACTTGAAATGAGCATGCTTCCTGTGCATATATCACCACTCTTATGTATAAAGGCTCTCTGTTATGGTGTTGTTTCTGATACAGCGCCTAGAATACCTAGTGTGGAAATATGCTATCCAAACAGTTCTAAAAATTTGTATCCCTTAAATGTGCGACGATACTGCTAAAATTTCAAGTGTCGATCGCAACGACATCTGCGGGATTTTCGTATCACTATTATTACATTGTATAGACTAGAAATTTCTTACAGTTGTAGGAAATATCCTGCAGATGTCGCTGCGATCTGCATATTGCAGCAGTATCATTGCACATTTAAGGGATACAATATTTTAGCGCTTTTTTAAGTATTACAGGGTTAGCCGATTTCAACACTATGTATTCTAGGCGCTATAGTACAGCGCCTAGAAGATACAGTGTGGAAAAGGGCTATTCCTATAATACTTTAAAAAGTGCTAAAAACTTGTATCCCATAAATCTCCAACAATGCTCAGCGGCAATATGCTGATACGAGGGCCATCTCGTAACTCTTTTCAATATAAACCCTGTGTTTTCAAAAATTATAGAATGTTAAATATCGGAAACTATAAATATAAGATATTTTAGTCTGTTATAAGCTAATTTAGATAAGGAATGACGTGAAATAGGTTAAAGAGTCTCTTTTAGAATGACTATCGTTTTTAAATCACTACGATAGCTCTACGATCGACATCTTGTTATTCAGCATAGCTGTACATTTATGGGATTCAATTTTTTAGCACTATTTTGTAGCCGTTTTCCACACTGTATCTTCTAGGCTCTGTAGCTATAGTTTCTGAGCGCTGTTGGTTAAATTTCGATATTAGTGTTTTAGAGTGAGCAATAGAGAAAAGTACTAAAACTATTGAAACAACAACGTCTTTAATATTGAAATGTATAGCAAAGGAGTTCAGAATCAATGCCTTAAATAGTTTCGAATATGCACTGTTGTTATGACATCAATACCCTTCCTGGATGTGGAAATGCAAAATTGTGTTCAACAAAATTGGCCGCAATCTAGATAGATTTTTAGCTGTTAGCGAAACGAGATTCATCAATCAGAAGCTTGCACTTTTGCGAACTTTTCGCTGTTTGCAGCAATGCAGGCTATTGATTGGTGAATCTCGTTTCGCTAATAGCAAAAAATCTATCTGGATCCCAGCCTAGATTTCTGTAAACATTGCACTTTATCCATGACACTAAGAAAATGACTCAAAACTTTTATGACATAGGTCGGGATCCAGAAACAGCAAAAATTCTCAAACATTCTGGCTTCTGAGTAGTCAAACTCATTTCGCGAACAGCGAAAAATCTATCTGAATCTCGGCCATAGTTTTCTTCGATGAAATCAATGCAAAAGGATAATATAAAAGAATAGTATAAGACTTCTAAAATGGTTTGGCGGGTTTATCGCTGTTTGGCATAATTTATAAACTTTAGAATTAATTAACAGTTTTTCGCTAATTAAGAATAGAAAATTTGTGTTTTTAAAGCTGAATTTTATGAAAGCACGTAGATTGAGTAAATATCTGTCCAAAAATGCAATACTTACTTTTTTATGTCCATTATTTAAGTCTCTACCTCGATTGAAGCATAAGGTGTGACGAAGAAAATAAATTTGTCATTTTCAGTATCTCGACGTTATTTTAAAAAAATATATATCTCTGTTTATAATTAATTTATGAGGATGCATTTGGTCTCAAATTGAAGATATTTTTCATTAGGTCCTCCTGGTTTTAGTTTTATTTTTCTGCGTTGATTGGTTCTTTTGATATGGGAAAATTTACGCTGGCATGTTTGGTCGATTTAACATGGAGAAACTGTCTTCAGTATTGAAGCATAAGGTGTGACGTAGAAAATAAATTTGTCATTTTCAGTATCTCGACGTTATTTTAAAAAATCTATATCTCTGTTCATGATTAATTTATGAGGATGCATTTGGTCTCAAATTGAAGATATTTTTCATTAGGTCCTCCTGGTTTTAGTTTTATTTTTCTGCTTTGATTGGTTGTTTTGATATGGGAAAATTTACGCTGGCATGTTTGGTCGATTTAACATGGAGAAACTGTCTTCGGTATAATAAGCAGTTACGGTGTCCTGCGTTTTATTCTTGGCGTTTGTTTGTTTGGCGAGGTTAGCATTTTTTTTCAGCTTGGCTTGGCAGAACGACCGTCCTGCTTGATTATAATTGGTAAAAAAATACTATTAAAATTCTTATAAACTATCTCTAAAATGAACTGTTACGGATAAATTATTAAGTTTAACTTATTTTACATTTAAAAGAATGCTAAAATTTTTATAACTTATAAACTTATAGACATCAATTTTGAAAGTTAAGATTTTGTAAAAAAATAAAAAATTAAAAAATTTGAGATGAAAGCTAGAAAATTTTACATTAATGTGAAGGAAATAATATTGGAAAAACCTCTGCAATAGACTAATAATACAAATCTATAATTTAAAATTATATTCCACAGTAGAGCGCCGATTATCCGAACAAGTCGGGACCGAACCTAGTTCGGATAAGCAAAATTTCGGATAAATGGACAGACAGTTTAAGGGATATTCCTGACTACATTAAAACCCTCACACTTTATCTAGGCCTGGCCGCACCAATTAGTACAAATGTGTTTAAAAACTGTTTTTTTTTTTTTTTTTTTTTTTTTTTACTTTTCTATCCTTTAAAATTTTCTTTTTCTCTTTTTATAATTTTCTGAACTCCAAAGATTATAATTTAAGCAAAAAAGCTTTTTATTGTTGCTTGCTTCAAAGAAGACGTTCTTTCCAATGCTGCCCTATCTCGAATTCTTCTTAAATACGTTAGTTGAATAGGATCAGCGTTCTTCTGTCGTTCGAGCCGTTTCTTAGCTCTCTCCAAACAAAAGCTCAAAGGCTTCGTTATGGGTCAAAGCTTCTCAAAGGCTTCGTTATGGGATGGAACTAGGTCATTTTCACAGCATTCGTTTTCATTTCTTCAATTTCTTTTTCATCTTAAATCTCATCCACAATCTCATCATCATTACAAAATTTTTTTGAAAGAAATAGGGTGTTCGGATAAATGGAAGTTTGGTTTTTTTTTTTTTTTTGGGGGGGGGGGGGGGAGAAATAGGCTGTTCGGATAATTTGAAGTACGGTTAATTGGAGTTCCGATAATCGGCGCTCAACTGTATTTCAGTTTAAAAGCTCGAAAACAAAAACTATCATTGTATTTATCGTTCTTTAAATTAGAATGTATTTCCGTTGTACTTTATAACTAGCAAATGGTGATTACTCTTAAAGCATTTTTCAACAATCCTTTTCTATTGCATTTTATAGTGTAACCCTTTTCTTTCACGAAGCATTTTTTTGCTGAAAAAGAAATTAAATGTGTCAGAAG
This sequence comes from Maratus speciosus, assembly GCA_963932465.1. Classification (NCBI taxonomy): domain Eukaryota; kingdom Metazoa; phylum Arthropoda; class Arachnida; order Araneae; family Salticidae; genus Maratus; species Maratus speciosus. The sequence goes on along the minus strand of OZ010791.1, from coordinate 33,038,885 downwards.
ATATGAGACCCTTTTCGTAATTTCCTCGCACACTGTTATAAAGAGTTTACATATAGAGAAATAAACTATCAAATAATACAACTTTATCACACTAAATTTCGTTTTAACACTTTCGTCTTTGGCGGTTACAAAAGTGTTCCTTACTTTAAAATGCTTTAAACTATAAATAACACCTTGCCGATACGCAAAAACCTCATAATCACATATCGCTCACCCGCAAGAAGAGTGACACATCTCGCAAACATTTTGCTTTTTTTTTTTTCACTAGTAGGTCTGTAATAGGTGTATCTTGCTAAACAAACAGTTTCATAAGTGTAGTTACACGGAAAATCCCTTTATTACACTATATGTCCATTCGTGACCACAGAAGAAGGGTGGATTGTGTGGGGAAGTAAAATTACCCAACACTCCAAAACTCATCCTACGTTTCATTCTTAAAGATTTTATGCTTTTATGCACTTTTTTACTCCTGCATGCAGAGCTAAGTGCTACAATGTCATGTTAAAGTAAAATCATGCAAATTATCTTTTGCCTCTCCTGTGAAATTTACTTTTGTCGAGATGTATCATTTTTCTTGCGTGTGAGCGATATGTGCATTCTATATTTTGACGTTTTGGTGGACAAGTAGTGCCACCTAGCTTTAAAATAGTAAATTAGTATAAATAATAATGGCAAAAGTTTTAATTATTTTCAGACTTTAAGAAAAAAGTCAGGGCCTAAAGGGTTTAAACTTAAATTGGGGACTACTTTTCCGAATGAATAATTTATGATAAACAATAGAAAATACAAGTATGTTTTTAATTCTGTTAAATCCTGTTGTAATACGAGATTTTCCAAACGTCTTCAAAAGTTCTTCCTTCGACTATTGCCATATGCAAAGAACGCGAAATAACTACATTCGTTAGGTTTTGGAAACCAACATATTCGTTAAATTTCAGTAAATCCTAACTTCTGTGATTTGGTTAGTTACTTTTAATTTGATTAGCGTAAAAGGAATTCTAACCCCAAACTGAAAAAAAATTCAGGCCGAAAGGGTTAAAGTGGATCGAATAATATGAAAAGCTCGGTGATAAAGCGCCGATATTTCTTTTAAATCTTAAAAATTTGATACAGCTTGACTGGACATTTTTGCGGCACACATGAGGCCCTTTCATGGCGTACCGATTGAGAACCGCTGCAATAGAATAATAATACAATTCTTAATTTAAAATTATAATCTATTTAAGTTTAAAACCTCAAAAACAAAAACTATCACTTATGAATGTGATAAAAAAGGGATTGCGTTCGCAAATTACTGATGTTTATTGCATAGTCCAGGCAATAGAAACCGTATAGGGACTCTACCTAGCAAAATTAATGGTAGTACTGGAAATCGGCTTTCTAGATGTTCTTGGGGTAGCTGAATCCGAATTTGTAACTTCCCGCCAAAATTTCCCTCGGCAACCCCCCCCCCCCCAAATTTTGCTAAAAAGCCCCACAAAAAAGGTTTTTATTAAAAAATTGTTTTAGGGGAAAAGTAGCTAGAAATTCAGAAAGCAAATTCTCAAATTGCAAATTTGAGAGTTTATTTCAGAGATAATTTTCATCTTTATCCCCTAAAACATTATTAAGACATTTTGTTCAATAATGGCTATGATCCCTCTTCTACATACAAAATTCATATATCGACTTATCCACAGTTTGAACAGAAGATTAAAACGTTTAACAATTTCAAATTTGGGAAAAATGCATAGAAATATTTTAATTTTTTTATATAATAATTTTGAAATACACAAATTAATTAAACAAAAATGAGATATTAACATGTTTTGAACTAAAGTAGCTTTTATGTAATATAAAAATTGAAAATCCAATTTTCTTTTAACTGTTCGTTAATAGTTCATTTAAATTTACTTTTAAACACGCAGATATTTTTCTGAAAAAAAAATAAACACGCTTAAGCAGATTTCGTGGTCATTAAGTAATTTTGTAAGTAAAACAATTGTTCTTGTTTATTATATACAAAATACGTTAATACACTGAAAATTGAGATATTAATTCGGACTTTATTTAAATATTTTTAACGTTTTCTTGAACAGTTTTTTTTTTCTTTTAATTCAGAAAAAAATCATTTTTTACACATACCTTTAGTGGAAACAAAGCTATCTAACCATTTTTGAATAATAAGAAAAGTTCTTCTAATATTCTGTCCTGTATCTTTTTTTTCAGGTTGTGGGAATTGAATTGCATAGAATATTCTAACAAACAGGGACATTTAGTTTATAAAAAAATGGTAAAATAATTAAGGTTAGCTTTATGTAACAAAAGAATTCTCTTTTTTGTTTCTAAAATGTTTTTTGCAATTAAGTACTTGACCTGAAATTAATTCTGCGGCTGTCATTCAATTAACGTTTTTTTTTTTTTTTTTTTTCTTCATTTACTTTAATTTTCGGAATTGACTAGTTTACATAGATATCAATAATCAAAAATCAATAATTATAGCGTATTAAAATCCCTATTAATTAAATATTTGGGATAAAATGAGCTTCTTGATTAATTTCTAAATTTTAGTTTTAACAAGTCCTATTAGCAAAAATTAAATATAATGATCAATTTTAGTACATTTTCAGATTTTTAAACTTTCAATGTTCTGATAAAAAATTACAAGCAATGTTAATTACAATATTTTTAAATTAAAGGAATACTTTCAGAAGGCTTTATTCATGGTGATAAATATAATTGTGTGATTGTGATATTTTGTACTTGTTATTTTGTAAGATTAAAAATAATGTGTACAAAAGGTAGATTATTTTTTTTTTAACATTAAGTAACACTTGTTAAATTGTGTAAATAATTAAGCAGAAACTAAATGATTCGAAAATATTCAAAATGGCGATATAGCTTTTATGATATTTAATAATTATAAAAGATCATATGGAACAAACTAGTTATGGCAGAAAATAATGTTATTGCAAATTTTTTAACAAACAAATTACAGGAAAATTATAAAATATTTTTACTTCATTCTACTAAATTTTAAAAAGAACAGTTAGTTATTCAAATTAACATTTGATGTACGAATAAAGAACAGTTGTAGCAGTTAAAGTAATTCAATTGAAGAAAACGTTTTGAAAACAGTTAAATAGTTAAAATACATTTTCTAAAATATTAATGAGAAATTTTAAAAGTTTACATTACATTTCACGACATAAAAAAACTGCCTCGTTTGCACGAGAAATAAATGTTTTATATTTAATTATATGTCATGGATATTTGAAATCAGTAATTATTTAAATCACATTGTAAAATCAATTACTGTAGTACTCCCAAGTTTTTCTTCTTATCTAGTCCAAGGCAATAGGGAATTTTACAAAGCAAAATTAATGGTAGTTCTGGAAATCGGCTTACATTATGTTTTTTGGGTCGCTGAATCCGAATTTGTAACTTCTCACCAAAATTTCCCCCGGCAACATCCCCAAATTTTGGTAAAAAGGCCCCCAAAAAGGTTTTTATTAAAAAAAATCAAGTATTTTATTGTTTTAGGGTAAAAGTATCTAGAAATTCAGAAAGTAGACAAAATTTGCAACAAATTAGATTTATGATATCATGACTTAGGATGAAGGGGAAGGGAGGGATCTGCCTGGGAACATACGCGCGGTGCTGCGTGGACTAAGTTGCGCAATTCCACTTAACCACTCACATGTTTATATTCGCCATCCCATCTCCCTTCCGAAGTTTCCTTATAAGGTTTACTTTAAGTTTTTTGGGTCGCTGAATCCGAATTTTTAACTTGCCCCCAAAATTTCACCCCCAACCTCCACCCAAAAAAATAGTTGTTATTAACTTAAATTTCTTATTGTTTTAGGGGAAAAGCATTACGAAATTCAGAAACTAGACAAAATTTGCAACAAATAGGATAGATGACATTATGACGTAGGATAAACGGGGAGAGAGGGGGCTGCCCCGGAACATTCCCCGCGCTCTTTTCTCAAAAACCAAATTTTTTCAAAAAATCAATTTTTTGGGGGGTTGCCTCGTGAAATTTTGGTGGGAAGTTACAATTTTGGATTCAGCGACCCAAAAAACATAAAGTGAGTTGAAATCCAGAACTAGTATTAATTTTTCCTGGTAAAATACCCTATTGCCTGGACTTCATAACTTACAAGGGAACCACTTTTGGTGTTGCTCGCACCTAGCATTGAGATCTGGTGCATTTTAAAGCACTATATTATGAAGTTTGAGAATCGATAAAAAAATTATGTTAAAATAATATTTCTTGATTCTACAGCAGCATAACTTTCTGAAAATGCATTTTTCGAGACTACTTATTGGACTATTAACAATGAATTTTTTTAAAGAAAAGCATTTTAAAATAAAAATTAGTTAATAATAAGTATAAAATATTGAAAAAAGTTTGAAAATTCCTTCAAAAACCCACAAATTTGAATTTGGAAAATTGCAACTTTATATTCATAATTTTTGCGGGGAAACGGTTAGCGTTTATTTTCAAAAGTAGAGCTTTCCGGCAACCCTAGCCAAATGTCATAGCTGAATTTGTAATAGCTAAAAATTGCATGTCCAACCTATTTCGCCCCAGTAATTTTTCTAAATCGTGTAAAAATATTAATTTACTTTATAAATACTTTTACCGAAGGACCATTTAATACAGCTACATTTCATTTTAAACATTCGAAACTTTATTTCATTCGATTTCAAAAGAAGAGTGTTTGTTTATCGTGTATTTCACTAAAAAATAGTTTTCAATGATCTTCGAAGTTTTTATAGAATTATATTTATTACTTATGTATTTATCGTCTGCATAGAAAAAAAAATAAAAACCTAATATTTGTTTCTTATGCTATCAATTATAAAAAAGAAATCTCATGTAATTCTAGAAATATGTTCTGTACATTTTCTCTTTGGATAAAGCGGGCGGAAAAATTGTAGCGCCATATTTGTTGACTTAACTCACTTTTGGCCTGAAATAAACAAATAAATATTTAATAATAAAAAAAATAAAAGTATAAAAAAGTATATAAAATATTATTTTAACAGAGAAATTTTTTCGGTTCTCTAACTTTTATATATAGGACTACAAAACGCACCAGGTCTCGATGCTAGGTGCGAGCAACACCAAAAGTGGTTCCCTTGTTAGTGCACGTAGCGGAGCAGTGCATCTTGAGAGGCAGCCCTCCCCCTCCCCGTTCATCCTAGTTCATAATGTCATATATCCTATTTGTTGCAAAATTTGTCTAGTTTCTGAATTTCGTGATGCTTTTCCCCTAAAACAATAAGAAATTTAAGTTAAAAACAACTATTTGGGGGGGGGGGATTTTGGGGGAAGTTAAAAATTCGGATTCAGCTACCCAAAAAACTTTAAGTAAATCTTATAGAGAAAGTTCGGAGGGGTTATGGGAGAGCGAATGTAAACGTGTGGGTGGTTATGTGGAATTGCGCAACTTAGTTCATGTAGCACCGCGCGCATGTTCCGAGGCAGATCCCCCCTTCCCCTTCATCCTAAATCATAATGTCATATGTCTAATTTGTTGCAAATTTTGCCTACTTTCCGAATTTCTAGATACTTTTTAACAATAAAACAATAAACAATTTGATTTTTTTTAATAAAAACCCTTTTTGGGGTGCATTTTACCAAAATTTGGTGGGGTTGCCGGCTGAAATTTTAGTGGGAAGTTAAAAATTCGGATTCAACGACCCAAAAAACATATAGTAAGCCTTTTTCCAGAACTACCATGAATTTTGCTAGGCAGAGCCCCTATACGGCTATTGCCTGGACTAATGTGCATAACATATTTCCTTTCGTTATTTTTCATTTCGTCCTCTATTACATTTCTTTGTAATGATTTTTTATTACATGAACTGGCACGAAAAGAATTATCTTTTGATGAATTTCCGAATATAAAAGAACTTTATCTTACATATTATGTCACAGTAAAATGTTCAGATATTGATATGTTTCTTCTTGAATGTAAATGTTCATTAAATGTCTGCGGTTGAAAAATATTTTATTGGTACGGTAAATATATTTACGAAACTCTATATTATATTATTGTTATTCACAATTTCAAAACATTTTGTTATCTTCAGAATGCATTTGGAGTAGAACGAACCTCCAAAAACGCTAGGAAAAGATAGATTACGAAAACGCTTCTGAAGAAAGGCGCACGAAGAATTTCGGAGAAACAAATCTCTTTATTTTTGAAACTTCTGATGTTTTTAATTGGTCTTTGTCATAAAGGTTTCTAAAAATAAGGGAAATGTTCCCATGCGTAATGAGATATTAATCCGTTTAATAAATCATTTGAGAATTTTTTTTTAATTTAATTTTGGAAAATCTGTTTTACAAGACTTAAACGAATGAAGCATTTTTTAAGGTGCGTTCGTGATTATATAAATACGTAGCACCTATTGTCGTCCTCTGATCCGTCCATCTGTCTGTGCGTATACAACCACGCAAAAACTACCCAACCGAATGGTTTAAAATTTAAAATATATAATAGTTGCATAATTTTGTAGTGCCATTTCAAATTTTATGAAAATCGGATCTATAGTTTAATTACAGGGACAGATAAAAATATTGCATAAACATTACGGCCAATGGGAAAAAATGGCTTCAAGTGCATTTTAATAATGTTGCACCATTTCGAACATAATGAAATTAATATGCATATATGAAGTAAACTAAAATATACATTCTGTAAAATATGCGGTGGAAATAATATCTATTATTAATTTACAGGGCCACACAAAAGTATTTCATAGCGTAATGGTTTAGGGAGAAACATTGTTTGAGGCGTATTTTAATTATATTAAACTATTGCACACATAATGAAAATGATATACGTTGCTGAGGTTTAGTGCAAGTTACTTCCTGTATAATAAAAGGCGTACATTATTTGCAGGGACACAGTATGTTGGATACTATACTGTGTCCGAAGTACGTATATTGGCGATGATTGCTGAAAGTGCATTTTTAGTTGTGATATGAGTTTTTAACTACATTTTTGTATACGTTGTATGCATAAATGCTGTAGATCATATACAGGGTTACGCAAAAGATTTTGTAAGGGTTACTGAGTATGAACGAAAATAGCTTAATTTTAAATCAGTTATGCATTTTTATGCTGAACTAGATTTAGTAAACTACGATATCGTTGTAGAATATGGATAAAATGACATACACGGCAACGCAAAGAATTGGATACATGACCCTCTGTGGATGATAATCTCTGGAAAAGTGATTTCGGTAGTTTTAAGCGTGTTTTAGTCTTACTTAAATTTTAGCTAAATTGTGGCGTGTATATAAAGATAGTAAGTAAAATAGAGGGTTGTACAAAAGTATTCATGTATGCATCCGTCTGTTCGTTTAAATTGCTCAAAGTGAAATTTAAAACTATCATGCGTTTTTAAAACTTTCCAAAGTAGTTGAAAAGTGCTTGCGAATTCGGTTTGTCTGTCTATCTGGCCGAATTCGGACATACGTTAATACAGTTGGATTGCTCTATAATTGATATGTGTTATTGAAATTTACTAAGCCATGTTCGGTATTGAAAACAAAGTATGTAACATTCATAGTTCATTTATAGAGACACTCAAAATTATTCCATTACATTATGTTTTTTGGGAAAACGTCTTAATTATATAAATACGTAGCACCAATACTCACCATCTGGTCCTTCCGTCTGTCTGTCCGTCTATCCCTATATAATAGCGCAAAAACTACCAAAAAGAATGGTATGAAATTTAATATATAGAATGTTTGAAGAATTTTGTCGAGTCATTTCAAATTTTATGAAAATCGATTCAAAACTTAAAAGATATTAATAAAAGTTTCCTTCATTCTATTAAATCATATCATACGCAAATAATTCAATGATACTTCATGACAGGTCATGATTCTATGTTGCCCTGGTGATTACATCCTATTGAAGATGGAGTCATATTACTTCCGTATTACTGATTTTAATATAGAAAATTGTAATAAATTTTGTATTCATGCACTTTTGTATAAGAGTGCAATTGATGTTGCACCAAGATTTCAATATTTATAAAATTTCGATATAGTACGAACGTACGTCATTTGCCACGTTTGACGTGCAATTTCCGACTTGTTTATTTGAGGAATTAGAGATTTTGAAAAGAAAAAGAAAGACAGAAAATCAGGTATTAAATAAAATCTTTTATTTAAACATGATGCTAAATATATAGTATCACAAAGAATTATTGAAATACCACCGTGATGCTTGATGATTCTATAAAAAAAATTCTATAAAAAAAGTCTGTATAATAAAAAATAATTAAATACGTTATTATTACGCGGATTCCAGATTTTCTGACCAAAAGTGCGTCTGAACGCCAAATGTTACTCATTTTTCATGTTGTGTAGATAAGTTAAAATATTACGCTTAGTAAAATTTTTAAATATTACATTAAAACCCCTAAGCCTGTTTTAAAACTATTCGTATTTACAAAAGAGACAAAGCTATTCCTTACAAAAAAAAAAAAAAAAAAAAAAAAAAAAAATGTAGTAAAATGAGAAAAGGAGGAAAAAAACTTTAAGCAACTAAAGTAGATTTTCTTCATTTTTTTTTTTTTTTTTTTTTTTTTTTTACTTACAGTTTCTAGAATTAGTTATGTTTGATGAGGCTACCTCTTTAGTAATTTAAAAGCTAAGTTTTCTTTCAATAAATAAATAAATAAAATTTAAAAATATATAAAGTGAAGATAAATGTTAGAGATTTTCACTTTGACGTGAACAAAACATAATGTTGAAAAATGTATTATTTTTTGTTTAATTTCAGTTTTCCAAAGAATATTACAATTGTTCTTATGGACTAGTAGACGGTAGTCGGATCCGTTCGGATAATCGAATTTTACCAGAACTTTCTGTGATGTCTGAGTTGAGTTGGATTCACCTATTGAAAAGAGAGCGTGAGTTGAAAACTCTGTGTGTTTTAGTCAATATTAGAGCTCAAACTCATTCACAATTTTTGTCATTTGTAGAAAAAATAACTTACAGTTAAAAACACATTTCGTCACCATAAAATGTCAGTTCCCATGAACTAACAGAACTCTAGAGTCGAATGTCAGAAAACGTGCGTGGTAAATGATGTTTTTGTGTCTCTGTAGTAATCCCTCCATACTTCCATCCACTGCACACATTAAAAATATTTTGCAAGACAACTTCCTTTTATTAAGTTAAAAATGATGTAACATATCAATTTCTTGTAATTCTTAAATTTACCTTACACAATTAACAAGTTTAAAATTTGTAACACAAACCATATTCAAATTACTTAAAGGCGTTTTTTTATTTTCAATATGATACATTTAAAAACAATATGACACATTTAAAATACCAAATACTTTCAAGCATATCATGATCTTCATCAGTCTTTTTGAATTTAGCACTGATGAAGAGCATGATATGCTTGAAAGTACTAGGTATTTTAAATGTGTCATATTGTAAAAAAAAATCATATTTAAATAATTTGAATATGGATTGTGCTGTAAATTTTAAACTTGTTAATTTCCTTTTATTTTGGAATTTTTAATATATTAAGAGTCAAAATAGGGAAGAATTCACAGCACTTAAACTAAAAATAAGTTTAAAAAACTTACTTCTGCATGTTCTTAATGCTAAGTGACATTTTTCAGAGAAAATTCCTTTGAGAATTTAACATTATAAAGCACTAAACCCATTAAAGAATTTAAAATTAATTGGTAGAAATTAATTAGACTAATTACAATATTTAAATTACACCGTGTTATTTTATGTCTTGCTGTAATACTAAAAGATTTAAAGCAGTTTCGACATCACTGTACACTGCAAAAGAAAAAAAGAGGATCACTTCTTAATCCAGGAAAATATAATATAACAGAGAACTAAAATATGCGGCAACGTCCTCCGATTTATCCACAATTCAAAAAGCATTTTATCTCTAGAAAGATAAAAAAATATTTCTTTTTCAAGATGTAATGAAGTATTTATAAAAACAAAATTTCTTTTGCTGCCAACAATTTTTACAAACGTGTCCGAGTAGTATTTAAGGTGAATCAATATTATATCACATTAATAAATTTCTTAAACAGGAATATCGGTTTTAAGTGTATTATCCATTATCGGGTAAACATTTTCATATTCAAACAAGAAAAAAAAATAACGCGTCAAGCATAGATTATGAAACACTTTCCAATACATGGAGAATAATGTAACAAAACTGCAGCGTTTAATAAGTTAAAATATTATGTCTAATTCTACAACATGTAAACGCATAACACATTTCAAAACTCAATTTCAGCTGTTTCTCAAAAAGCGATTAAAGCGTTTAATAATTTAAAATTTAGGAGAAATGTACATATATATTTTAATTCTTTGTTGGACAATTTGAAATAAAAAATCAATTAAATAGAAATTTGCAATTAAAATGTTTAGAGCTAAAGTGGCTTTTGTGCAATATAAAAATTGAAAATTCAATTTTTTGCACTGTTCTTAATAGTTTATTTAAATTTCCTTTAAATCATATATTTGTCAATATAAAAGTTCTAAATAATATTAAGGAGATTTATAATAAAATTAATTGGATTTGATATCTTGAGAATTGACGAAGTTATTAATTTTTTTCTCCCAAAAACCCTATTTTTTTATCCCCTTGAGCCTATTTTTAATTTTATCAAAAATCTGTGATACATAAACTTTTTGCCCTATTTTTAGAAGTAATAAAAACTTTAAACTGATTTGATATGTACAAAAATTAAGAAGTTATGGGGTTTTTTCGGTTTTCACAACCCCTCTCACCCTATTCCCATCCCTTTGGTCCGATTTTGTCCATTAACGAACTTGACCTAGATTTTATATATTAGTTTGGAAAAGATTTGTGAAGAATTGGGGAAGTTATCGTGTCCATAAGAAAGTGATATGTATATATATATATATATATATAAATAATATATATATATATATATATATATATATATATATTATATAGTTTTTTACTGAGGGTGATTTTCGGTTCTAGGGGTCATGATCGGTGTAGATCTGCAAAAATGTCTCAGAAATTCCAACATAGGGAGAACGTAGTATGTAGTATTTCATACGAAATCTACCTAAAACACATATAAATATAAAGATGCATATTTCATGAACATTGAGTACTTTTACTAGAAAAAAAAATGTTCGTGTTTATTTTGTATGAAATATGTATATATACCGAAAAAATATATACTATTTTTGAATTTATTTATGGAGATAAATATAATTATGACATTGGTATATATTGTTATTATATTATATATGATTAAAAAAGGTGGTCTTAAGATGAAATCAGAAAATATTTGAAATTTTTGTGAAGATCAAACAGATTTAAACAGTTCTTTGGAACATAGAGAAAATATTTTCTATATCATACATTTAGCGCTGGAAAGCTATATCTAACATTTTTTTCATATTAAACATAGTTCTTTTAATATTAAGTCCTGTTTCCTTTTTATTCCAGGTTTATAGAAAATGGAGTGCACAGAATAATCTAACAAAAGAGGAAAATTTAATTTCTCAAAAAATTGTGAAGTAATTAAGGTTAGCTTCATCCAATAAAAGAACTCTCTTCTTTGTTTCTAAAATGGTTTTTTGTAATTAATTACTCGACTTTAATTTAATTCTGTGGCTGTCATTCAATGATTTTATTTTTGTACCTTTCATTATGTTTAATTTTAGGAATTGGCCAGTTTAAATACATTTCAGTCCGAAAAATGAATAATTATAGCGTATTAAAATCCATATTAATTAAATATTTTTTTTGTAGAAGAAGTTTGATGCTTAATTTAAAAAATTCAGTTTTAACAAGTTTTAATATCTAAAATATAGATCGATTTTAGTATATTTTGAGATTTTAAACATTGAAGGTACTGGCGAAAAATTGCAAGAAATGTTAATTAAATTATTTTTTAATTAAATGAATACTTCAAGAAGGCTTTCTTCATGGAGATAAATATAATTATGACATTGGTATATATTGTTATTATATTATATATGATTAAAAAAGGTGGTCTTAAAATGAAATCAGAAAATATTTGAAATTTTTGTGAAGATCAACTAAAAATTTAAATTTTTGTATACAGCTAAGCGGAAATTAAATGATTCAAAAATATCCAAAATAGTGAGATAGCTTTTATGACACTGATTATTAAAAACGATAATATGGTACAAATTAGTCATGCTAAAAAATGAGGTGATCGAAAATTTCTTGTGAACACACTTGTTAAAGAAAATTAGAAACTTTTTTACTCCATTCTACTAATTTTTATAAAGAAGAGTTATTTACTGAATTTAATATTTGATGCACAGATAAAATAACAGTTGTAGCAGTTCAAGTAATTTAATAGAAGAAAATATTTTAAAAACAGTTAAATAATTAAAACTACTAAAATATTAACGAGGTATACAAAAAGGCAACCTCATGTTTCACAATTTAAAAATAACTGCCTCATTTGCATGAGAAATGAATGTTTTATATATAATTATGTATGATCAATATTTTAAGTAGTTAACTGTTTAAATCATTATTGTAAATTCAATTACTCTACTCTAAAGTTTTTCTGCTTATCTGCATAACATATTTCTTCTATTACCTTTCGTTGTAATGACCTTTTATTACAAGGACTGATACGAAAAGAATTATCTTTTGGTAATTTTCAGAATATGAAAAAACTTTATGTTACAAATTATATCACAATAAAATTTTAAGATACTGATATGTTTCTTCTTGAAATTAAATATTCATTAAATGTCTGTTGTAAATGGTTGCAAAATGTTTTCCTGTTATAGTAAATATGTTAATGAAAATCTATTTTATATTGCTGTTATTCATAATTTCAAAAAATCTTTTGTTATCTGGAGAATGCTTTTGAAGTAGATCCAACCAGAAATCTCCAAATATTCATAGTTTATGAAAACGCTTCTGAATAAAGACACACGGAGAATTGTGGAGAAGCATTTCTTTTAAATTTTGAAACTTATATGTTTCTGATTTTTTAATTGTTCTTTCTCATAAAGGTTCTTGTAAATAAGGAAAATGTTCCCAAAGTCGTGGGTAACGAGATCACATTAAATTTTCATAAACGTTTCAGGTATATAAAGAAAAGTTTAGTGAATTTTTAACAGTGTAATTATATAGAAATAAAAAGGAATAAATATCAATATCAAATGTTGTAATATTTCACAATTTCTTTCGTAATGCTCATAAGAACTGATTTATGCCTGATTAACGTAACAGACAGAAAATATTTTTGCTACTACGATGTTTTGAGTATTTATAATGTGATATCTCTGTATATGAATATAGACAATTTTTTGTAACTTCATATTTCCTCATATCATCTTTTATTATATTTTTTCACTAGTTATTTTAATGAATATTAAAGGATAGTTATTAAAGGTTTGTCCTTTAATTCTAACTAATGACAGCACGTTCAGCAATATTAACAAAATTATTCAAATATATAATTTTAGCAAAGCATTAAGTTCCTGTCAAATCTCAATTCTTTAAAATTTGATGTAGTGTTCGCTTTTGGGAGAATTTTTTAATGCATACAAAAGTTGTGGGTTCAAGTGCACTTAAAATTATGTATATAAATAAGTTCTCTGATTTCTGATTACAGCCAGAAAATTGGTTTGGCAACTCCACCCCATTTTAAAAGGGACCTTGCCAATAGAGGAGGAAAATTTGTTAGGAGATTTTTATAGGTATTTCCGGAGATCTATCATTAGATATTAATTTATGAAAACAAGAAGAAATATTATCCTGGGCTCCAAATGCTTAAAATTATATCAAAGTATCACCAAAATTGTATTCTACAAATTTATAGAATTTTTAAAACACCGATAGTTCATGCAGCAATAAATATATGATGTTTGCCCAGAAGTCGCCGATCTGTTGCAATTTGTTTTTTTTGTAAAGATATGTTTGGTATACGTAAATAATCAGTGGTATCGGATCCATATTAACCTTATTGGCCTGGTTGAAATGTGTTTTAATAAGTTGGGATTAAATATTATTAATAGACTCCATAGATAAATTTCTGGTAGTTTTAAAATCAGATGCACATATTTTGAACAAGAATTTTGTTTTAAATAACGTGTTACATATATTTTGCGTGGTAGCTGTACGTTTTCATTCATTAAGAAAATTATTTGTTTGAAATATTTTTATTAATACTTGGAAATGTTTCCAGATAGAAAGAAACATTCACGTTACATACAATATTTAAAATGAAAATCAAATTTGAAATTAACCACTCGAAAAGCGGAAAGGCCAACATAATGAAAAAGATTCCTTGCCGGGACTCGAACTCGGGCCATCAGTATAGCGCACTGACATTCTACCGATTAAACCACATGGAACGATACCCATCTGGAAAATTTCTCCCTATTACATGTTGGCAGGGCTACAAATGCAGCACAAGATGGACTATTTTTCGTGAGCCACTGGCATGGGGAGAAACATTCGCCTTGCATAGAAAATTTCAAATGAAAATCAAATTTCAAATTATTTGCTTAAAAGACGCAAAGGCAAACGTAGTGAAAAAGAAACCCGGGCCATCAGTATAGCGCACTGACATTCTACCGACTAAACCACATGTAACGATACCCAGCATGGAAAATTTATTATTAAATTGCAGAGCCTGGAATTATTCGTTTGAAATATTTTCATTTGACAGGAAAAAATAAAACTGGAAAGACGGTAGTTATAGTATTAGTGTTAACCCATTTATGACTGGCATTATAATTGTAAACTATATGGCTAAAGGTGACCGGTCACTTGCGATTTTAGATGGATTGTTAAATATCTAGAAAAATACATAAGGAATTAAATTGAAACTGCACATCTCTAAACTGTATGGTATAGGTCATATACACTGCTCAAAACAATTAAAGGATATTGCAGTTTTAGGTGGATTTTGTATCTGGTAAACTGTTTAGCTGATTGATACATGGTCGACAGACATAGTAGGTTATATGAGAATAAATTACACATGTTTGGCAGGAAAAAATGCATTTTATTGCGCATTTGTGTACTAAAGAAAAAAAACACAATTTGTGCATATGAGAAAAAAAAAATAAGAAAAGGTGTTTTCTTCAAAGAAAATCATTTTCAGTAGGGAGTATGGTTTCCACGGGCGGCCAGCAACGTTGAACACCTTTGAGGCATGGACTCAATGAGGCTATTAATGACGAGTTGGGGTATTCTGCCCCACTCTTCCAGAAGAGCTCTTTCCAGTTCTTGGAGAGTTTGTGGGGGTTGTTGTCGGCCAGAAACTCGTCTTCCTAGAGCGTCCCAAACGTGCTCGATTGGATTCATGTCTGGAGAACACGCTGGCCATTCCATTCGAACGATTCCTTCCTCGAAAAGGAAATCCTCCACCAGGTTTGCACGATGTGGCCTGCAGTTATCATCCATTAAAATGAAGTTATCTCCGATTGCTGCAGCGTAAGGGATTACAATAGGTCTGAGGATCTCATCCCTATATCGGCGACCAGTCAGAGCTCCATCTCGAATGATGTAGAGGTCAGTGCGCCCGTCAATGGAGATGCCACCATACACCAACACTCCTCCACCGCCAAATCTGACACTTTCGTGCACGAACGCAGGATTATTCCTACTGCCACGGTCCCTCCAGATGAAAATACGCCTATTATCCGGATGCACAGAAAAACGGGACTCGTCAGGAAACAGAATATTGCTCCATTCATTTCTCCTCCAGTTGACATGCTCGGTTGTCCACTCCCTGCGGTCGCGACGATGCCTTGATGTTAATCTAACACATACCATCGGTCGGTGAGCATACAGACCTACAGCATGGAGCCGGTTTCGGACAGTCTGAGTTGAAATCGTGGTGCCTGTCGCCGAGCGAATGTGTTGTTGGAGAAGAGTAGCGTTCATGGTTCGGTGTCTCCGAGCTGTTAACGCTAAATACCGATCTTCATTGGGCGTTGTTGCCCGTCTACGACCTTGGCCTGGTCTTCGGCCTGCACATCCACTCTCCAAAAAACGGTTCCAGATCCTGGAAATGACACTTTGTGACACTCCAATGGCTTGCGCTACTTCGGTTTGACTTTGGCCCCTTTCTAACCTACCAACAATTCTCAAATCTTCTGAATCTGTCAAATGACCTCGCTGAGACATCGTACTCATCGAAACAAAGCAATCACTGAATGCCGATCATCCTTGTCTTCATTCTCTTTTATCCAGTTGAAAGTCAAATTTCATTCGCTGCCGCTGAAGCGACGTTTTTGACGTCGAACTCAAAATTTGCATACTCCACAGTTTGAAAACCAGAAAAATTTGCATTTGTGATTCTCTTCTTCTATTTTCGGCAAAAAAATTTCGTTTATATCTTTATTTTATATAAAACTTCAAATATCCTTTAATTGTTTTGAGCAGTGTAGTTCCGCGAAGACTTTTTCCCGAAACCCCAGAGGTGACCGTCAATAAATTGAAAAAGAACTAATATTGGATAACCCCGTAAAACTAATGTAGCAAAAGCGTTCAAACTCGAGATTATTAATAAGTGGCTTCTTAGTTATAAGTTCTTTTCAGAAAGGATGACAAACAAGATTGTACACAATACTCTGGAATCAGAATTAAAAAATAATAAAAATTGGCTGAAATATGAGCAGCTTTATGAAAAAATGATTCACTGCGCATGCACGAATGCAATCAAAATATAACAGGCATAATATATTATCTAAGTATATAGAGCAACTTTTGTGAAAGTCTGAAAATCATAGCTTGAAAATTCTGATAATTATTGTCCATAGAATAGGCTCGAAATCCGTTGTTCCCAAAAAGAAGCAAAAATATGAGGAATTGTATCAAATATCTGTTGATTAGTGCCAAGATAGCGTACACAATATTGCACGTACTACTATATTTGGATATTTTTCATTGTATTTCATGCGAAATCTACCTAAAAAACAAAAATTCAGGCATAAATTGATTAAATCTCTGCAGCAAACTGTCCAGCCGTTCGACCATTTTTAAAGATAACGGTTACTTGACCCTATTGTGAAGCAATCTGATCATATTATTGACTTTATTATTGTCCAAATTGAATTAAATCACGGTTATGCAACCTTTTTCTATCAAAATCCTCGAATGACTGATCTATTTGCAGCAAATATTTTAGAGTGCATAGGTTACATAGTACAACTAAAATATAAAAATCAAATAGTTTGAAGCAACTGACATCCTCATCTTCTCCGTCCTCCATCCTCCTCATCCTCCTTCATCACCTGGGTTAAAATCGTTTAAAACCAGAGGCAGAGTTCATTCATTGATACTTGATGGGCTGTTCCAAAATTCAAACTGAAACTGGGGGAAAGCTATGTTGTAGACCAGGGTTGGCGAACCTTTTTATAGTCACGTGCCAATTTTTTTCAAAAAACATTTTACTTGACCGTGACGTGCCAACTAAAAAACAAATTTAGTGGATTGAAATATAATGAATCAAAACTACTTGAAAATTACTTATTAAGATATTTTCTAAAATGAGTAACATACATGTAAGTATTGCGCTGCAATAATTACACAAACAATTATATTTTAGAAATTAATTAAAAACATAATGTGATTAATTGTGGTATTATGGATGAAAAATAATTGATATGTTCAAGTTCAGTTAATTTCAACAGAATGCAAACTAAATGAATTTATGTGGTATCCACTCTCTATTTGATTTTTTATATTCTAAATTTGCGAAAATGATGACTCACAGATATAAATAGTAGAAAAAATTATTAAAATTGAAAAAAAAAAGGCAGTTTATTTAAATAGTTTTGAAATTAATTTCCAAGTTGCCATGATTTACTATCGGTAATAATCTTTCCTTTTCGATAGTTTTCAAATATTTTCTTTGTTTGATAAATTTTCGAAACTGTATTGAATAAGAATAAAATTCTCCAATTTGCAATTAATCGAATTTAGAATCGAATCAGATCATCTAAGTTCATGTATTTTGTGTAAAATCGCTGTATCCTCATTTAGAGACATAATCAACGCCGCGCCGTGCCAAAATTATTCTTTTGCGTGACGAAAGTGGCACGCGTGCCATAGGTTCGCCGACCCTGTTGTAGACTGTTCTAAAACTCAAACTGACGTGGGGAGAGAGTTCAAGGATTCCCTAGTATATTATACTAAATCTTCGGAATGGTATATGATAATGTATCATTACACGTTTAAGTAGTTCAATATAGAATTTGAATTGATTATATAATTGGTAACTTTTGATAACTTGAAAAATTCTTCACTGTTGTTATCTCTCCTAAAAATCAATCAAAGTGTCCTAATCTCGATGTAGCATAGAAATTGCCGCTCGCCATCGATTTAGTTTAATACCCGCGATGTAAACATTTTTAATGCAGATGATAAGCACGCCAGATGCTCGAAATAAAATGTTTTTGATATTTTAGCTGTACAATGTATGTATTTAATAAAACCCCTTTAAGTAATTTTAAATGGATTTTCTTTTTTTTTTTTTTTTTTTTTTTTTTTTTTTACGAAATAATGTATATGACTTGTCATAATAAGATGAATTAAGGATTTATAAAACTTGACATAGTTTGTATCATTTTCACTTAGTGCGTTAGCCTTTCACTAAAATATGAATATTCTTCTGCATTATTATTATATTTAGTAAGAAATACTGTTTACTGGTATTTTTTCTAAAATGTAGCTTTCTGCACACTTGTTTGTCGTAAACATTGTGGAAGTAGAATATATTTGAAAGAACAGGACTACGCATCTGTAGATGAGGTCGTCATAGAAGTGCTCAAATGGTCGGCTGCTATCGTGATTATATGTTGAAAAGGCGAAACAGTGCTGAGCTTGCGTTAACAGAAATTCATTACTGATCGTTACATCATTGAAATCGTTAGATCATTTTTTATACTCGTATGGTCACCTCTTTTTTATAGAAGAAAAGAAAACAGTGGAAAATTTATGCGGCTGCTTTATTGAGACATTACTAAATTATTAAATTAAAAGTATCATTTGTAATCAAGTTAAAAGTGTCACTTTAAAGTAAGTCAAAATTATTATTTTCAATTAAATTTAAATGATTCATTTTAAGTGTTTTCATAGCGTTTTATGCATTTATTTGTAAATCTAAGAGGTACTGGTATTTTTTTTTTTTAACAGCACACTCCGCTACAGCATATAATTGAAAAGATGAATTTTACTATTTGAAGTTTGGTCGTGTTTTTAAAGACCTTACCAAAAAATATTAATTAGCGCTCAGCCTATTACTCACGAAAACAGCTTGAAACTATATAATTTATATATAGAGGATAAAACTTTCCAATAAATGAATTCACTGAAAGTTTTTCTAATTAATATTTAAAAAAAACTTCATAAAAAATAAACAAGGAGAATATTACGGAATATAATAAGTCATTTTGCACTAAATTAATCGATACTATGCATAGTAAAAATAACTCTCAAGAACATTACGAAAGATTTTTAATTATTCATAGAATTCTGCTTCTAAGGTATTCGTAATTTTCTACTAATCGTATCATGTTACTCTAATGTCAAAGAAAAAGATTTCTCTGTAAGATATGAATATTTAGCTTTACATAACATGGAAACTTGTAATAATTTAATGTCCGATATATTAAAATCAGAATAGGAAATAAGCAACCAAGGTCGTAAGAATATTTAATAACAATTTATTCTATTTATCAGATTTAAAACAATATATTAATTAAGGAACGAAATTATAAATATAAAATAAAAAATTAACTCGGTAATAACGTATATTAATATAGAAATAACAAAAAAAAATTACTTTTACTTTAGGTTTTGTTTTATTTTTAAAAACTTTACACGATTTTAATGCGATGAGAAGAATTTTAGTATATATATATTTTAAGCATTCGCGGAATTATAAGATACCATATTTCTTTGAAGCTAATGGTTTTTAAAATAATTAGATTCTTAACATTGAAAAATAATAATAATTGTAAATCTTTCCGATGCAAAAAGAAAATGCCATGGCGGAAAGTAAAAATTTACATGCATGCATTGAAACAACAAATAATAAAAGTGATCGTCAAAAATTATAATTCAAACTTTCCAATATAAGACTCTAAAACTCGCATACCTATAATGTATGCAATTTAATTAAGCTGTTTTTTTTTCTTTTATCACAGCTGTAAGACAGAATCACAAGTTAAACTACTTTTTAGAGTAATCTTTAAACTTCTCGATACTCAACTCAGTTGATCATATCGTAGACCCGGAAATAAATTTTGCAATTTATTCAAAGTGTTTTGACGAGTTTTCTAACGGACGATGCTATTTATATGCTAATTTAGATAATGGAACAATCAGTGTCAACGTTCGAAAGAAATTCAGATTATTTTTCAATTCAAGGTGGTAATTGATCATTTTAAAGCCAGTGGACAAATGCAAGGATTTCACACTGTGATATAATATATTTTAGAAATATATAATATCTTTTACACGCAATTTAAAAGTTTTAATTAAAAATTAAGCATAAAACATATCTGCAATCAACATTAATCAAGAATATCCTATCATTTATTCCATCAATGTTACAGTTAAAACTGATCAAAGATGTAAAATGGCAAACGCGTGGAAAAAATAATAATAACAGTTATGTTTTTTCTGCAATTGAGAATGTCTCCATTTGCTTCTGGCAAACATATTTAAATTAGTCTAATATACTTTGTTAAAAATCTGAACATTTTGCTGCATAGTCACTTCGCCGCTTTTATAGAATATTTCTGTTCAGACCAATGAGAATGCTCCTTAATATAATCAAGTAATCGTTTTCTATGAAGCGGTGGAGTGACTATGCAGCAAAACCTACAGATTTTTAACAGTTTAACAAAGCATGCCTTTTAGGGTACACGTGAAATACCTCTGCTTCGAGCGTTCGATAGTATTATTTTCATTTAACCATTTCAATTTACAATTTTCTGTTAAATCATAAGTATGAAGCACACTCATGCGGGGGCGTTAAATCTTTTATCCTACTTATTATTTTTTATAATCATTGTTGAGCATGATATAATGTGGTATTTTTGGAGGCAACATTTATTACAGAGAAAAATTTTTTTTCTCATTTCTACTATAAACAACGCATGGCTATATATTGCTCAACCACAAGAAAAGTGACACAACTCTAAAAAACTCATTTTGCATATTGTTCCACTAATAAATCTGTCATAGGTGCGTCTTGCAACAGGCAAAGTGTTAGAAATATAGGTTTCCCGAAAACGTCTACAGTTTACGCTATATGTCACTTTTCTATCGCAGAAAATGAGAAGTGGTGAATCAAGAAAAGTGACATATCTGAAAAGGAAGGTTACCGTAAATGAATACTCAAAAAATTTTTAAAAATCGTGTATATATTCTTCATGTATATAATTTTTTTAAATGTTGGAGGTAGAAACACATTATTGTATAAGTTTAAAAATCATGAAAATTATAGAATAATTCATGAAGGTATAATAGATAATGCGTGAAAATTTCATTATTTGATTTATATCGATCAGTAGAAATGGATATGATTACAAATACTTTCATTAATGTGTCAGTATGACAATTAATAAATATATAACACAGATTAAGATCTGTAAAATGTGATAGAAATATTTGAACATATTCAACCAATAAATGCCTCAGTTTTCACGTATATTTTAACATATTTGAAATTTTTTCATGTTTTAATTACTTATAATAAAGAAGTAATTTAACTAGTCTTTAAAATTCACGAATCTCAATGTTTTCCTATTTATTGCATAGGAAAAAACTGACATTGATGAATGTATGGTATTGATAATTTATTTATTAAATACATACATATAAAATATAGTCTTCAATAATTTGTGTGATGTTTGCGTTACATCTTGTATTGGTATTGTCCCTTCCACCTAACGACTCTTCTTAAATTTACATTATTTTTTATCCGCGAAATTTGTTCTTGAACCATCTAAGGCAGCGTTGTTTATGTACTAGGTCGCTTACGACCGATCGCAGCTAAAACCAAGTTAACTACTGTGACAGATTTTGATGCACAGTAAATGTGGGTAGTCTCTGAGACTGTATAAAAGACTGAGTAAAAGACTATAAGTTGCGCACAAAACTAGTATAATTAAGATACACGTACAGTAGAACGCCGATTATCCGAACTCCAATTAACTGAACTTCCAATTATCCGAACAGCCAATTTCTCTCAAAAAATATTTTTTCACGGATCTTCCAATTATCCGAACAGCCTATTTCTCTTAAAAAAATTATAAACGAACTTCCAATTATCCAAACACTCTATTAGACCTGGATATCAGATTTCAAATCATGATGAGATTGTGGATGATATTCAAGACGAAAAAAAAATTGAAAACGAATGCTGTGAAAAATATCAAGGTCCATCACATAACGAAGCCTTTCAATGCTTGGAAACAGCTATGAAATGGCTCGAACGGCAAAATATAGCTGTTCCTATTCAACTAACGTATTTAACAATAATTCGAGGTATGGCAGCATTGAAAAGAATGTCTTCTTTGAAGCAAGCAACAATCAAAAGCTCTTTTGCTTAAATTATAATCTCTGGAGTTCAGAAAATGAAAATAAAAAGTAAACAAAAAAAATTAAAAAGACAAAAATCAATTTTAAAACCTGCCAGCATTAACTGGCGCTGTCAGTTTAAAGCGTGGATAAAGTGTGAAGGTTATAGTATAGTCAGGAACATCTGTTAAATTGTCTGTCCAGTTATCCGAACTTTTGCTTATCCGAACTAAGGTCCGCCCCGACTTGTTCGGATAATCGGCGCTCTACTGTATTTAGAAGTCTTTATTAGTACCAGAGCTCCAAACAAAACAAAATGTCTATTTTATCGTTTGGTCCATCTGTTGGTTCTTTTTTTTATTATGAAAGAAAACGCATTTTTTGCGGGTGAAAATCAAAATTCTTTATTGAACATGGGAGGTGGGTCAAAAACATTTATGTATGGAATACAATATCGCACATGTGGCCACCGCGGCTCCGCTTACATGTACCGAAACATAAAAAATTTCAATGATTTTTCTTAGAATGAGCGAATCCATGGTTAAAATTTCGGCCCGGGTGTTACGTTTGAGGTCTTGGATTCTGCGGGGGACATTGGCGTACGCTTTACTTTTCAGAAACCCCCAAGGAAAATAATCCGTTGGGGTTAAATCGCACGATCTTGGCGGCCAATTCTCAACTGAATTTCTTGAAATTATGCAATCTGGAAATTTCTCGTTCAATAAATTGATGGTTTGGTGAACAGAGTAAGCCGTTGCACTATTTTCTCATACAAATGTCATACATAACTACAAATGATGTACATTTGACAGTTCATACATGCATGACACATGACAGCTGACATAAATAACCTGTGAAATAGTCATAGTTCAAAAAAGAACCGACAGATGAGTCATCTTTTACAAATGTCGAAAGTTAAACTAAATGGTAAACTGCGATCATTGCCGAAAAAAGCTGCAAGCTGTGAGACCGATAACAGTAGATAAACCCTTTATCTACTGAATTATTAGTTCTTGAAAATTTTATCTTCTAAAGCATCTTTCGTGAACTTTTGAAACTACATTAGAAGATTTACGTAATCATTTAATAAATTTTAGAAGGATTTTAGAATGATTGAAAGATTTAGAAGGATTCATTAAATTTGAATTTATAGGGATTTTGTGCAATATTATAACCCCACTCAAATCTTTTATTTTAAATATATTTCATAGCATTTTGTAAAAGTAGGAAATGTACATATATAATGTTCTTACAACAGAAATATTTCCGAATTGGGAAATCCCTTTCCCCCAACGCCAAGAAAGCCCAAAAGATGCAAAGGCTTTTTACACGAATCCCTTTAAAATCATCCCTTTTAAAATATTTTTGTTTTGTGTAACCCATAATGCTTTTGGAACAAGATATATTAACGCATCTATAACTCATTCTAAACTTTATTACTACTAATCGATGTATTAAAAGAATTTTATAACAAGTTATTTTAATGGTACTTATAAGTACCGTCAGTAGATAAAGGGTTAAGGATTAACTAGTGTTAAATACTTAAAAATTCTATGAATATATGACCTGTTATGAATCTACGATTGTTTTTTATTTTGATGAAAGC
The DNA here is from genome assembly GCA_963932465.1 of Maratus speciosus. NCBI lineage: Eukaryota > Metazoa > Arthropoda > Arachnida > Araneae > Salticidae > Maratus > Maratus speciosus. The sequence goes on along the minus strand of OZ010791.1, from coordinate 33,014,693 downwards.
TTATATTTTTGTAAATAGTTTATTATAAAACAAGTTTGTATGTCGATCCCATTGTGTTTAAGCTAAATCGACATTTGTTTATGCATTATTTTGAGAGGCGGCTGGATTCAACAAATTGTGCCGGAAGAAAAATGTCACAAATGAAAAAGGTGTTACGTTTATTAGGATGCGGGGGATAAATTTACTGAATCATACCTATCCCTTTTACTTCTAGATTCGTAAATGTTTTGCACTTTTATGTATGCTTATACAGGAGCATGCAGAACGAAGTGCTATAATTTTATTATACAGTAAAAAAGGCGAATCTGGTCTTGCCTCTACTGTGAAATATACTTTTCAATTTCTTCTATCTTTACAAGAAAAAAGTAAAAGTAAATTCGCGAAAATTTTCGAATTTGGATTTTAGACAGATTTATACATTTTACGGCTCGGAGATCCCGAGAAACATGTTTTTACAAAATATCTGGCCTGTGAGCCTGTGACTCTGTCTGTTTGTTTGTCTGTGAATCCGTGACTCTGTCTGTCTGTATGTAACAGAAATGTTGTGGGTATTCTATCTTTAGAAGTAATACACAGATATTAATAAAAAATTACATTCAGTTAGTCCCTGATATAAATTGGTGCTGATTAGTTTTTGGTGTAAATCGCCCAACATGTGGAGCTGCTATGCTACATTATTTTACTATTTCCGCAATAGCTCTATTTGAAGAACTAATGCACGAATTTTCGTGAAACTTCAGATTCAGCTAGTCCTTGATATGAATTGGTACTGTTTACGTTTTGACGTAAATCACTTAATAGATAGCACTACTATGATGTATTTTTCATGATCACCGCAATAGCTCTATCTCAAGAACTAATGCACGATTTATTATGAAATTTCAGATTCAGGTATACTATGATAAATATTGTTGCTGATTATGTTTTGGTGTAAATTGCCCAACAGGTGACGCTGCTGTGCTGAATGTTTCACGATTTCCGCAAAACCTTTATCTCAAGAAGTAGTGCACAAATTTTCATCTAACTTAGGATTTAGTTAGACGTTGGTAAGGGTTGTTGCTGATTAGGTTTTGGTGTTACTCGCCCAATAAATGACGCTGCTATGCTGCATTTCGAAGGATTTACACGATCTTAGCAGATAATCCTATCTCAAGAACTAATGAACGGAATTTCATATTTTTAGAATCCTCATTATAGGCACATATTGCCATTTAATTTTGGCACTGTGATAGCGAAATTTCAAGTACTAATATGTATCAGATAGAAGAAAGTTTTGGGATTGCCATATATGACTACTTTCAAATTGTATCAATTTTCTTGGGGGTGATTCATATGTTAATAGTCTTTAAAAACATTACTATCATATCATAAGATAAATCGGTTGAAGAAAAAATATGTTCGATATCTTAAGAAATACATTGAGATAACATTAATTTCTGCACGTGTATACGTAAGAAAATTTTTTGTTTCTTTTTGCATCATTATAAGAAAAAAATATGCAAGAACCTTATACCGTAGAACCTCGATTATCCGAAGTAATTGGGACCTACCCACTTTCTAGATAATCAAAGTTTTCGGATAATCAATATTAAGATTAAGTAGAAATATATTATTTCTTATTATGGTAACAAGTGCTTAATAAAAATAAAGCAATAGCAAAATAGAAACAAGAATAAATTACTGAATTTTAATTTTGATATTAAGTACATTTCACAAGGATTTGAAAAAATGTTTTGTTTGTCGCTGTTTCCATTGCCTTTGCTTTGAAGGTCTATCACGGAGTTTTTTAATATTATTAGTTCACCAGTATCACAGTCTTTCTGCTGCTCCAGCCATTGCAAAACTTTTACAAAACATTCCAAAGCTTGAGAATTGCTAATTTGTTCGTTTTCTTCGTTCCACTCCGCAGCTTACGGCAGCTCAAGTTAAATTAAAATGAACCATAAGAAAGGGGATCGAAAATATTTATATGCACGTGTCGCTTGGAAAGAACTGCTCCTACATAAGGATAATGATAGTTAAAAAAAACATTCAAAAGGGATTTTGCACACAAAAAATGCGATAGAAAAAAAAGCTTTCAAAATGGATTTCGGTTAAAAGAGTTTCGAATAAAAGCGGTTCTGCTGTATTGTTAAACACTTTTTAATGAGCGAAATTCCGTATTATAGGGAAATCCCTAATATTTTTGTATGTGGTAAATTTTTTTATCACATGTTGCTCGATCATATACGATAACCTAAAGAATTTAAAGACATAGAGTTGGATAAAACGTCTGCAAAATAGATATGAAAGATTTCCAAATATAATTCAAGTAACAAAAATAATCCTTAGATGTGTTGCCGAATTTAAAACCTTTTTTTTTTCTAAGTCGATTTAAAGCAAACTCGTTCATCTTTTTATTTTGAATATATATTTTCCCCCAAATAATTCCATTTTAATATAAATAAAACGTGATTAATAAATAAAAGATACTATAAGGATTTCGTATCTATGGAAACATAAAAAATGATACATTCACATCATATCAAACTTTATATGAAAAACAACGTACATCGGTAAAATGTCAGTTTGTAGCAACTAACGTAAAAAAATACATCTAATGACACTTATTACAACTTAAATAAAAAACTATAAATTGATATTCGATTATTATGAGATCGAGTAAATATATAGCTCAAAAATGTATCCGTTGAGAAACGATGTGTAATCACTACAATCATGACAGTTTGAAGAATAGACGGTATCAATCATTCTTTTAAGCGGGATATACGAGTAAATTATTAATATACATCCACAAACAAAATTATGATTAAAATATATATTATTCAGATATGACAGTAATATGTACCTAAAAAGGGACGATTGCTGAAAAAGAAATGCATGGGAGTTTATATATTAGTTAACTTATGCAGTTTGAAATGAAAGAGAAATGTTTTCAATAAGATTCTATTTTTATAATTTAATTATAAATGACGTTAAATATATTTCATATTAATAATTTATTTGTTACTTCAGATCTACTTAAACCTTTTTCATTAAGTGTTTTTACAGGTGCAGATTACTAGTATAGATAAGAGAAAAATAAAGAAATACTGTGCTTGTAATTTACATATAAATTTTTAGGATTAAAATTTAATTATTTGAAACTGTAATATATTTTTAAAGTTACAAGACAAATTTTGATTTATTTTGAAAATAAATATTAGTTATAAAAATGAGCGTTCAAGTAGACATGAGATTGTTTGTTTATAGCAAGTTTGTAATATCGTGAGACTATTTTAGCGAGAAAGAAATTAGAAAATAGTTGGTCTAATAAAAAATGCATTGCCAAAAAATTATTTTTTAACAGGAAAAAAAGTGATTATAAAGAGGAAAATGTTGCAAATTCACTGCATTTTTTTTCCAGATTTCCACTAATTTTCTAAGCAAAATATATTGACTCTTTTATATTCAACATCTGTAATGTAACAACGGAAAACATGTGGTTTATCTTACAGTTCATTCATACGATCATTATAATCGTAAAAATATGAATGTCTTTTCAGGAGAAAAAACTAGTCGGATGTACCAATCCCAAAACTTTTTTCTATTCTATACATGTTAATACTTTAAAATTCGATATTATAGTGCCAAAATTAAATGGCAATCCATGTTCATCATGAGGATTCTAAAAAGTAGAAATTCCGTGCATTAGTACTTGGGATATGACTATCAGTGAAATCGTGTAAATCCAGCAAAATGCAGTATAGCAGCGCCACGTATTGGGTGATTTACACCAGAACCTAATCATCCGCAACTTATGTCAACGTCTAACTCAATATGAAGTTTGGGGAAAATCCGTGCATTCGTTTTAGAGAGAGATCTATTGCGGGAATCGTGAAAAACGCAGCATAACAGAACCACCTGTTGGACAATTTACACCAAAAACTAATCAGAACCAACTTGTATCAGGGACTAACTGAATATAAATTTTTATTAAATTCTGTGAATTCTTTCTTGAGTTAGAGCGCCCACAAATGTTGTGTCACATACAGACAGACTGACAGAGTCACAGACTCACAAACAGACATTTTGTAAAAACGTGTTTTTCGGGATCTCTGAGCCCTAAAACGTGTAAATCCGTCGAAAACCTTAAGTCGAAAATTTACACGAATCCAATATTTTCTTGTAAAGGTAGAAGAAAGTAATAAATGATAATTGTAATGCCTATTATTTATGTTTACAGAATGAATCACATTACATTTATGACATTGTTTATATATATATATATATGTGCACGGTGGTTATTAATTAGCGTGAGGTGTTTAGAGCCCTCTAGCGAGTAAAGTACTGGACGAAACATAACCAAATTTCATGAGCATGCATACTAGACCATGGGATTTCGAATTCTAAAAAAAAAAAAAAAAAAATGTTCCAAAATTCGCCACCAGGCGCAATTTCGTCGCTGAAAAAGTGTATTAGTGTAACTATTGAATGATTAAATGCCAAACAATACAGTACACATCAATTTTATTTACAACAAATGTCTTTTACTTACAAATTAGGTTCAATATGAGCACCAATGGTGTATTCCAAGAACTGCATAGGTTGCTCGACGTTTTTTACTGCCGCTCGCAGCATATCAGAGTTGATTTGCCTCACTCGTAACGTTATACGATTTTTCAACGTTGCGATATTGTAGACATGTCCATGGTAAACAAAACCTTTAAGAAATCCCCACAACTAAAAATCACAAGGATTGAGATCGGGCGACCAAGTTGGCCATGCCGTAGGAAATGCACGACTAATGATTCTGCTGTCAGAAAAATGTTGCCGCAACACACGCTGTACCCTAAGTCCAATGTGGGGTGGTGCACTATCCTGCATGTATATGGTTGAATAGAGACATCCTCGCTGCTGTAGCTGTGGAATCGTGAAGTTTTGTAACATATCTGCATAACTGGCGGCAGTAACGGTGCAGATCACTGGTCCACTTGTTCCATTTTCTTTATAAAAGTAAGGACCGATGATAAAGGATGCTGTAAAGCCACACCAGACTATGACTTTTGGCAAATGTAAAGGGTCTTGCACACAAGCGTGTGGATTATTATTCGCAGCCCAAATGCGGCAGTTGCGGGTGTTAATGCCACCGTTCAAATGAAAGTGCGCTTCATCACTCCATAAAATCTGCCACGGCCATGCAGCATCAACCTGCATGCGTGCTAAAAATATCAATGAAAAATCCAATCGGGTGACCGCATCGCCTGGTAGCAATTCTTGAACAGAAGAGATTTTGTACGGATAAAACTGTAACATCTGATGCAGGATCTTCCTCATCGCTGAGTATGGGATCTGCGTGTGCCTAGATACTGCCCGAGAGCTGCTGGTAACCTGCACATTTTCCATCTCCTGTTCGACAATAGCAGTTGCAAATTCGTCAACTTGTTGCTGACTAGTCACTTTGCGTCCTTGGCCTGGTTGCCGTGCTAGAGTCCCTGTTAGTTTCAAACCGTTGAATCATCTTTCGTAAATTTGTTATGCTCATCGGTCCTTTTCGCAACTTCTTTAATCGACTAAATTCACGAAGAGCAGCATCGTAATTCTCGTTCCGTTGATAATACAGTTTTACTAGCAAGGTAACAGCCATCGCAAAGCAGTTGGTCTCAGAATGATGAGAAATCTCCCAGCCTTTCCTTTTATACTCATGATCGCTGCACAGAACGGATTTTATGCAAATTAATGCATTTTAGTCAGTAAACCGCGCCAAAATAGCCCTGGTGGCGATTTTTTTAGAATTCGAAATCCCATGGTCTATTATGCATGCTCATGAAATTTGGTTATGTTTCGCCCAATGCTTTACTCGCTAGAGGACTCTGAACACCTCGCGCTAATTAATAACCCCCTGTATATAAATAGGGAGATTACCATTACTGTATTTTTTGTTCATTAACCCTCTCGCTGCGTAATTGTTTTATCAAAATAGCTTCAAAAATTGCGCATTTAATTTCTTCGCGACGAGCGTCTTTTAAGAATTTTTATTCTTTTGTCACCGGTTTTAAAAACAAAAATTTTCGTCTGATTTAAATCGGGAAAATGCTATGATTAGATAAGGGAAATTTTACAATAAAAAGTAACTGTTGGGAATGATCAAGGAGGGTTAATTACACGGAAAAAATGTATTCCCGATGAAATCTCGGGTTGCGCAAATTTTGCTACTTTTACGTTGTACGAGAAACTCTCGGGTTGGGCAGCGAGTGGGTTAATCAACATAATAAAGTATTTTACAAAAAGAGCTATGACTGGTTATTTATTAAGGGTACAGTGGACTTTGAAAACTAACTTTTTTAATTATCAATATTTTTTTTTGAAATTTTCAGAATTAAGTTATAATAATTAAAAAATACCATATCCAAAATTTGGTAAAAAAATTTTAAAATTTTTTTGAGATTTTAAAATTTTAAAATTTTAAAATTGCCAGATTTCAAACCGCTCCATGCGCAATCCAAATTTAACCACATTCACAATAATCTCAGAAAATATTCTTTAAATACCCAAATACAAAAGTTACTAGGAAATTTTAGCAAGTTATATTAAAAAAGTTTAAAAAATTGATTTAAATTGTTGTTTTTCCATTTTTTTATTAAAATTTAATTAAATTTTTTAAATTACTCTTAAATTTTCAATTTTATATGCGTGTAACAAAGTTTATTTTCAGTAAAAAATATTTACAAATATGTAAAGAACATTTCTGACAAGTTTCAATAAAACTGAAAGCAAAGTGTTGCGCATGGAACATTTTAAAGTCACGAAAACGGTGAAAATATTGATTCTGAGAAAAACGTGTTTTAATGATTCAAATGTTTGTAAATTTTTTAAAAGTTTATATTTAAAAAATTTTGGATATAAGTGAAGGATATAATATTATTAATAACCTATATAGCAGTTTTTTATGTCTCTAAGAGAAATCTAGATGCATATTTACCCCGTTACAGAAACGGGGCGAGACCGCGACATTGTCGCAGAAAGTAAACGATGTGTTTCAAAATGACCTTTTGCAGAAAGACATTAAATATATATATGTATTTTAACTTTCTATATATATTTATAATGAGAATAAGGACTAATGTACAAAATTTGGTTATAACAGATCCAATAGAACTCGAGATATTGAAAATTTAAAAATTAAAAAAACGATGAAAATTACCATATCTATAATGCAAAATGCTCCATGCGCAACCAGATTTCAGACACATTTACAATAATTTGATATAATCATCTTTGAATGCACAAAAACAAAACTTACTATGAAAGTTTAGCAACTTATATTATAAAAGCCTAAAAAATTTCATGTTTTTAAATTTTTTCATTAAAATTTACCTAATTTTTTTATATTACTCTTAAATTTTCAATTTTAAGTATGTGTAACAAAGTTTGTTTCAAGTAACAAATATTTATACAGATATAAATAACATATTTGAGAAGCTTCAATAAAATTGAAAACAATGTGTTGCGCGTGGAACATTTGAAAGTCACGAAAACAATAAAAGTGCCGATTCCAAGAAAAACAGATTTTATAGCATATACAGTACTTGTAATTTTTTTAGAATTTTATACTGAAGCAAATTCATATATAAGTGAAATGTGTAATATTATTTATAACTTATATTGCAGTTTTCTAGGTGTCTATGAGAAAAAAATATGTATACTCACCTTGTTGCGGAAACAGGGCGACACTGCGACAATGTCGCAGAAACTAAACGATCTATTTCAAAATGCCCTTTTCCAGAAAGATATATCAAATACATATATTTCTAATGTGAATAAGAACAAGAACTAATCTACAAAATTTGGTTTATAATAGCTCCAATAGAACTCGAGATATTCAAAATTTAAAAACTATGAAAATTACCATATCCATAAAATCAAAATGCTCCATGCGCATTCAGATTTCAGACACATTTACAATAATTTCATATAATCATCTTTGACTGCACAAAAACAAAACTTTCTATGAACATTTAGCAAATTATATTATAAAAGTCTAAAAAATTTGACGTTTTTCAATTTTTTCATTAAAATTTACTTATATTTTTTATATTACTCTTAAATTTTCTATTTTAAATATGTGTAACTAAGTTTGTTTCAAGTAACAAATATTTACACAGGTATAATGAACATTCTTGAGAAGATTCAATAATATTGAAAAGAATGTGTTGCGCATGGAACATTTTCAAGTCGCGAAAACAATAAAAGTACCGATTCCAAGAAAAACACATTTTATGGCATAAAGTGCTTGTAATTTTTTTTTTTTTATATTAAAGCAAATTCATACACAAGTGAAAGGTATAATATTACTTATATTACTTATAACTTATATTGTAGTTTTATATGTGTCCGTGGGAAATAAAGATGCATATTCTCCGTGTTGCGGAAACAGGGCAACATCCCGACATTGTCGCAGAAATTAAACGATCTATTTCAAAACACCTTTTTGCAGAAAGATATCAAATATGTAATTGTATTTTAACATTATATACATATTTCTAATGTGAATAAGAACTAATCTACAAAATTTGGTTATAATATCTCCAACAGATCTTGAGATATTCAAAATTGAAAAATTTAAAAACAATGAAAATTACCATATTCATAAAATCAAAACGCTCCATGCGCAATCAGATTTTACACACATTTACAAGAATTTCATATAATCACCTTTGAATGCACAAAAACAAAACTTTCTATGAACATTTAGCAAATTATATTATAAAAAGCCTAAAAAATTTGACGTTTTTCAATTTTTTCATTAAAATTTACTTATATTTTTTATATTACTCTTAAATTTTCTATTTTAAATATGTGTAACTAAGTTTGTTTCAAGTAACAAATATTTACACAGGTATAATGAACATTTTTGAGAAGATTCAATAATATTGAAAAGAATGTGTTGCGCATGGAACATTTTCAAGTCGCGAAAACAATAAAAGTACCGATTCCAAGAAAAACTTATTTTATGGCATAAAGTGCTTGTAATTTTTTTTTTTATATTAAAGCAAATTCATACACAAGTGAAAGGTATAATATTATTTATAACTTATATTGTAGTTTTATATGTGTCTATGGGAAATAAAGATGCATACTCACCGTGTTGCGGAAACGGGGCAACATCCCGACATTGTCGCAGAAATTAAACAATCTATTTCAAAACACCCTTTTGCGGAAAGATATCAAATATGTAATTGTATTTTAACATTATATACATATTTCTAATGTGAGTAAGAACTAATTTACAAAATTTGGTTATAATATCTCCAACAGAACTTGAGATATTCAAAATTGAACAGTGGAATATTTAAAATTTTCCTGCGCCATAAGTATCACCTTCTGTTTTTTATTACGTTTCACTAAAGCAGTTTTTTTACACTTTTTTGCATTTCTGTCTTTTCTAAACTGTTCTGTAGATTTTCGCTTCTTTTGCGCTAATCTACGATTGTCAAATCTTTGGGCAATTGTAAAAGAATAGTCCCCTATACTGTTATCTGTATTACTCAATTTTAAACTTTCAACATGTCCTAAGTTGTATTCCCTCACAGCTGTCGTTATGGCAAGTTCAAGTCTTTTTTTGGACACAAACACATCTTTTGAACATTTTCTCCAAATACAGCTGTGAAGAGCTTCATTGGCATTTTGCGTTTTTCCTGAAACACAACGCTGAAGTATTTCGTTTGATGCAAGGCGTTGATAAACTGGCATTATTTTTGCCACCACTTCCTCTGATAGCTGTGTTTTCATACATTTATGTGTTTTTGGTGTTTCGATACATGCTTTTGCTCGATTATAAAAACACCATGAAAATTCACCCTCGGGACACTTGGTATGCATTGGTTTAGAGTCTGTCGACATACAATGGAATAAAGTTGCAAAAATCGATGATTTCATTTTCATGATATCCGGAGCATTATCCACAATTGCTTTCCTGTAAAAGTTCTGCAATTTAACTATTGTGGCTTCTGTCAAACTGCCTTGTTTCCTTCCGCCTAGAGTAACACCTTTTGTTCGCCATTCTTTCACCTTGTTCCTCAATGCAGTTCCCAAACGTTTTGCTATGTGGTTTATGCATTCTTCTTTTTTAATATCAATATCCTTGCCATATACCTTCTTTTCATTGAGATACTGGTAAGTTTTCGCATCTCCATCACACAGAACTGACGTGTAACGCATTGCACAATCTGTTATCGATCTCTTCCATAGTACATATGCTGCATGCATCTCCATACTACCGGAAGATCCGTCAAAATTTTTTTGACAAGTTTCTGCATGTGACGATTTCCAAATTTGAAACTCTGCACTACTTTCACCTAAATCTCTTGCAGTTATGTTGCATTCAGGACAATATTTCGACAACACATGGAAGTCGACAACAAGATTGGTTACAACATCAATCACTATACCGATTCCATACAGTGATGTGTGTCCTCTCTTATGCCATGTGCCATCATAAGATACAGCAATATCCATTATGCTGTCATGCAATTTTGACTGATTTGCATCCAAATTTGCTTTTCGAACAAGTTCTCTTGAAACACGTAGCATCTCAACCCTTGTAACTTCATTTTTCTGACATAGATCTTCTAAGTTTTTAGCAAACGTTTTTCGATCCATGCATGGTGCACCTAAAATTTTCGAAAAATTTTCTAGTGCGGCATGTCCTTTTCCAAACGATAAAAATGCAGCTGTAAGTTTCCTGTTTATGTCAAACTTTTTTGTTGATGCTTCACGTTCACTAGAAAAAACATATCCATAAGATTTTCCACAAGTTTCACACACGAGTTCTAATTTTGACGAAAATCCAAAAGAATTATGCTTCAAAACATTTAATTTATATTGGCGACATTCAGTACAAGGTACCTTTTGAAGTAAATCTGCCCAAATGGAGTTGCTTATCAAGCTATATTCACTAGACGTGGCAGATAAATTATCACAGTGATTGGGTGTATCCAATGAAGTTCCAGGAACAGTTTCAAGATTAATATTCTGGATGAAATCACCATCACTTGACTGGATTTTAGACGATTTCCGCTTCAAAATATTTGCAGAACCAGCCTTACTTCGCTTAGTTGGTCGGCCTTTAGGCTTCCGATATTTTGAGCTTATGCAATGCATGTTTACAACTGCATTCAGAAACAAAACAAAATAATTTAAAATGATAATTTAGTAAATAATCCTAACAAATGCTTTAAAAGTATTCTAAAAAACAATATTGTTAACAATAGGCAGTTTTAGTTCTGAAAAGAACTTTTTTTTAAAACTAAAATTACAACTAAAAAGAACTGCAACGAAATCCAAAATACGAAAACAACAAGGTAAACAAACGCGGAAACAGCCGGTTTAGGTTACAGTTAAAATACTCTGTTGCCAAATAAAAGAGAAATATATATACTTTATGAAAATACATGGAATAAGCTCAAGAAAATCATGTTAGCATGATTTCACAGCTTTTAAATTATGTTTGTCTTCGACGACAAACAAGAAACAAAATGGCGGAAAGGTAAACAAAGGGGCGTGGCGCATCAGCTGTTAAAATTAAAATGGTTATAACTCCGGCAAAAATCAACATATTTGAAAAAAAAATTTTGCATCTGGTAGATATGATTATATATTCCATTTTTGCATTAAAAATGAAAAATCGATTTTTTGATGCATTTTCACGAATTTCAAAGTCCACTGTACCCTTTATTGAAATGTTTGATCTAAATTTTATATTTTTATTATATAAATTTTCTAATATATCTTCACACATTAAGAAAAATAACTATTGAGGTAGGACAAATTCTTGATTTATAATTTGAGTTTTAAAAGTTTAATTTTTTTGACTTCGGGGTTTCTCAGACAAATTTTATTCGGGTGGCACCACTTTTTTAAAAAGAGGTTATCTTGAATTACACAATTTCAAAAATTCTGTAATTAAATAAGTCAAATTTTATTTTCCTTTATTACTGCTGCCAAAAAACAAATTTTTCAAAGAATGATGACTTCGAGTCGGACTCGACATAGGAGTGCAAAGGGTTAAAGTAGACATACATATTCGTTATCTGAGTGAACTTGAACATTAAAAACTTTTCTAATATTAAAATGTAAACATATTTTTTCCCCATTTTGCTTGCACAAATTACTATTTGATATATCTAAAAAGTAGAAATATATCTTTAACCTTAAATCTCTATTTAGTTGTTTGAAACTATTTGCATAATGATTTAAACAATTCATCACAGCGAGAGTTACTTATTTGCTTCTATTTCACTTTCTCCAACAGTTAAAGTTTACCAATAAATTAAAAAAAAACAGCGTAATTGCTCTTAAAATCATGCAATTTTTATTTATCTAGAGAAAACATGTAAAAGGAGGAACGCTTTTAAGAAATAAAATTTGAGAAACTTAACTTTATTTAAAACTTTCAAAACAATAGAAAAATTAAAAAATCAAACGCTTGAAAAAGTTTTTTAAGCCGTTTTTTGGAGAATTCCCGGTCATTTTGATAACATCCGGCAATTGTTTCGATTAATTAATCATTTTCAAAGATAACAATAACATTGTCTTTTACTGAAACCTTAGAGGGACAATACGTCTTTTAAGAAGTTTTTCTTATACTGTAAACAATAGCATTAGTTATTTTCCTTCAAAATGCTATAAATTTCCAATGCAAATAGCTGCTAAATTTCCGATTTGTCGATGTAAAGATAGAAATGTTCAATCTTCGTTACGTAATTGATTTTAAATGACCTATTTAAGATTTATGGTATTAAAGAATTACGGTTCACGTATTTGTAAGCTATTTGAAAGTTTTTTAATCGGCAGGTAAACAAATAAAGGTTTATAAAAAGAAGAAATTTGTCAGTGAGTGCTATTAGCAGATAAATTAGTAAATAACTAGTGTAAATGCCCGTCCTAGGACGGTGTGTAAAAATTGTGTTTTTCACTTAAAAATTTTTAAAAAAGAGGAAAATAATTGTCAATATGGAAGCGTTTAGATGAGCAAATTTCGGCTAGTTTATATTCTAATAAACACATTATTAGCATTAACAATACTTTTGGGTTGACCAGCTTTTCTGGCCAATATAACATAAGAAAATTAAGAATTCTTAGAACAAAAGTTTAAGAAACGTGCAATAGAACTCCATAAGTAACAAAGCCTGCTGCAACTATTAAAATTTTTTGATGTTTTGTTTGGTATTAAATCTTGGTAAATGTGTTGTATTTTTTGTAAAACGCAAAAAAAAAAAAAAAAAAAAAAAAAAAAAAAAGATCTAGCAAAACTTTTAACGGTTGAAAACCTGTGCACAACTTTTTGAGTTTATCTTACTGAACATATAAATATTAAAAGTACGCACAGAAACTGGGGATCAGCAGTATGAACATTGAATTTTTTTCAAAATGTTATTGCAACTAACAGCGATGTATATGACATCACCAAGTAAGAGTTTAGATGAGCAAGTTTGGTTTTTTTATGTTCTAATAAACACACAATTAGCCTTTACAATACTTCTGGGTAAAACAGGTTTTCCGGTTAATTTAACATCACAACCAAACGTAAAACTTGTTAATAAATCAAAAATTTAACAAATATACAATGTAACTGAATAATTTAAAAATTCTGCTGCAAGTAATAAACATTTTTGGCGATATTTTGGTATTACATCTTGGCAAGTGATACTTTTCGTAAAATGAAAAATAAAGAAGATTTATCAAAACTTTCAATTGCTGAATTAGAATGTGCACAACTTTCCGAGTTTAAGTTACTGAACACATATAAAGAATAAAAATATTCACAGAAACTGGAATTAACAGTAAGGAAAACCTTGAATTTTTCCAGTATGTTATTGCACATAAAACCGATGCAGAAGAAATAGATCAAGCAAGTGCTTAGATGAGCAAAGTTCGGCTTGTTTATGTTCTAATAAACACACCATTATCATTAACAATACTTCTGGGTAAAATAAGCTTACCCTCTAATATATCATAAGAAATATAAGACATCTTAATAAAACAAATATGCAATTAAACTGCATAATTTAAACAGTCCGCTGCAACTATTAAAAGTTTTTGGTGAGTTTTTTGGTATAATAAATCTTGGCAAGTGACTAATACCAAAGTATTATTTATAAAATTACAAAAAAGTGATAAAATATCTTTATTAAGATTGACGATCATTTCATCGCACAAACAGCGACATGCCGCTTGTGCGATGAAACGATAGTCGATCTTAATAAAGATATTTTATCACTTTTTATAACATTATTTAGCTTAATCTGGAAATGTAATGTTTTCCCGTGATCTTTTAAAGAAAATCACACTTTTTTATCACGACCCTTTAACGTTAATCGTGTTTTTTCCGCGACCCTTTGAAAATTTGTGCGTTTTTCCCGCGATCCTTTGAAGAAATTTGCTTAATTTGGCACTGTTGGTACTCGCGTTTTTCTTGTATTTCTTCCGTTATCCCCCACCCTCCATAAAAATGTCAACAAATTTTAATGCATATTTGCATAGATCCACGGGATAATAAAATTCAGTGTTAAAAAACGCAATTCGGCGGAAAAGTAACATGTCAGTAAAATGGATTTTGCAGGTTCAAGTCAGGTTCTCTGTATTATATAGTTCTGCATTAATGGAATGAAAAAAGAAAAAGAAAAAGAAAAAAAATAATGGAAACAGAATATTCAGCAAACAGGAATCTTTAAATGCATGAATTTTGTCTATGATCACTGTAGATTATAAATGTATGTTGAGAAATTTCTAAATCGCTCTTGTGAAGGAAAAAAAAATCGACAATCTATCGCTTAAAAACTCACAAAATTCACCAATCAGTCGCAGAGGAAAAAAAAAAATCGACAGTTGGTTGTGAGGGAAAAATGAAATTTCTCACATACAAAAAACACAAAAATTACCCATTCAGTAGAGGAAAAAGAAAAGTACTGCAAAATTCATCAATTGTGGGGGAAAAGTTGCAACATTCTTCCTTCATTCTTTAGAAAAAATCGTGAAGATTGCCAGTTGATCATCGGAAAAAACTCAAAATCCTTTAATTGGTTGCTTTAAAATATTGTGAAGATCATCTGTAAACTGTAGGAAATTCCTCAAACAGTCGTTGGAAAAAATAGCAAAATCTGTCGACTGGTCGTTCTGGTTGATTAGGAAATCTTCTCATTTCAATTTCTGACTCACTGGCAAAATTCACAATTTTTTTCTACTCAATATTTTTCTCATTTGTAGAAGTTCAGAGAATTTGGCAAAATCACGCAAAAGAATAAAAATCCCTTTCTCAGGGGGAAAAATCGGAAAGAGTCACATGTCTGTAGAAAAATTTAATGAGGCGGAACACACGGCATTTTTTATTATGCAGCATTTTCTTATTTTGTGAAAGATCCATAAAATCCTGCATGGCATTGCAAATCTTCCCCTCAACTAAATTGTGCTCTCCTCACCAACCGCCACCCCCCCCCCCCCCCCCAAAAAAAAAAAATCATGCCATGTTGGACAGCGTTGATAAAATACATTAAATGTTTTTCCACCAACCGAAACACTCATAATTTTATTGTCAGTGTATGTGAATGAATTTCTACCTTTTTACCCTACTGAAAAGAAGGGTTATGTGTTTCACGCGTATCTGTGTAAGTGGATTTCTTTATACCCTCGAAACATCCCAACGACTGGATGGATTTTAATGAATGAGGTCTATATCGATTCGTCTTAACGGTCCGATGGTTATAGGCTAGGTTTTGTTTTTATAAATTCAAAATGGCGGCCATAAAATATAAAAAGGCGGTAGAGACGAAAACAAAAATTTACGCAGCCTATTGAGTGGCATATCATTGGATAGGTCTTTCAAAATGAAGACGATGTTTCATTGACTATTTTACAGTCAGAAGCTCCATTAAAATATTATACAACCTGAAAGTTGTGTATGTAGGATCTCTAGCTTTATTACAACTCTAACTCTCATAGACATCTATAGCCCTCATGAAAACAGTGTTTATAGATAGAAACCAACAATTAAACTCAACTTAAAAGTCATCAATGCAAGTAAATAAAAAAAATAGGTAAGTAATATAAACAAGTAATATAAAAAAAATTAAGTCAATTCTTACTTAGGTCAATAAGATAATTTTTTCTCTCCCATTCTTCTTTCCTCTTGAGTGGCGCTTAAAATGCCTTGATCAAGAAGAGGGCTCTTTCGATTATTGAAATTAATTAATTTAATTTAATTAATTAATTAATATTTGAAAAAAATCGGAATTAATATCAAGTGTCATCCACTACATGGTTTTAAAAAAATTATTTGAGCTTGATAGGATGAATAATAAGTATTTTATTAACGACTGAAAATTTGAACAAGATATATATAGCGAGAGTGTGAGCTAATAGTAGGAATTGAAAAAAAAAATAGTTTCACATTGATGAGAAATAATTAATTAGTACGCTTTTTACGCAGTCGGGTTTTTTGATTTTTCAAATTTAATTGTTTTTGGAAAAAGCTTTCTAAAATAGTATTACACATATTATGTGTTTTGAAATTTATTCACTCTGAATTATTGGGAATTAATCATGAACTTTTCTTTTGATTTAGTAATCTTAATGGTCTTCAGATTTTCAAGTGGAAATTGTTTAGAAATCTATTGGTATGTATCATATGATAGGGCATAGAGAATGTTATTTTAATTGGTTTTTAACACAAATCGCAATCGTCTGTCAACAAACATTGGAAAAACGGTGATAACTTATTTTCCAATATTTTTGAGTTATCGGGATCCCACAATAAACAATTTAATTAATTTGTAATTCTGACATTGAATTTTAAATTTACTTTAATGTAAGCATTGAAAAATCCATTTATTTGTCAACAGAAACGTTGTAGTCTTTTCTGGCTAAATAGTTTTAAGTTTTTTTATCCTTTTTCGCGATAAACCAATCATCTTAAAATGAATTAAAAACTTTATTTTGTTAATTTTTTTAATATTTAAAGTTATTTTAGTTAAAACATTGTGATTAAACATTCATTCTATGATATCTGCTTTAAAAATTTATATTTGTCTCAGCCTTTCCAAGTATTAAGTTTTTCATGCTTAATTTAACATATAACTTTTTATTAAGGATTCAATCGTTAAAATGATCATTTCAATTGCATTTTCTAAAGAGTCAAAAACGTTTTTAGTTAATCGACATGTAATCAAAACAAAAGTTTTCAGAAAATTATTTCTGTTGCCTTTTTCAGAAGAAGGAGTTATTCAGTAGAGAAATTTTAAAGTATGAAGCTTTAAAGTACACTGTCAAAATAATTACTGCTGGATATTAAAACATTTCTATCGTAATCGATATGTAAACAAAACAAAAGTACAGAAAATTTATTTCTGTTGCTCTTTTCAGAAGAAGGTATTCAGCAGAGAAATTTTCAACTATGAAGCCATA
Source organism: Maratus speciosus (assembly GCA_963932465.1). NCBI lineage: Eukaryota > Metazoa > Arthropoda > Arachnida > Araneae > Salticidae > Maratus > Maratus speciosus. Next base: position 32,997,254 of record OZ010791.1, on the reverse strand, counting down.
ACGTACTGTAAAAATAATTACTGATGCTGAATATTAAAACATTAAGAGATATTTCAAGAGAAAATGAACGGTTCGTAATATCTACATAACTATAGGGTTAAAGTTTCCACTGGTTAGGTTAAATAGGCGAAAATACAAAGAACATAATAAATCTAAGTAAATCAAAAGAAAAGGTAACACGTAAGGAAAATCATGCGTTAAGCATAGATTATGAAACACTTTCCAACACTTCCTGAATGCTTTATGAAAACTTCGTTATTTAGGGAAATAAGGTAGATAACAGAACTAAGTAACCATTTTAGAAAACGCATAAAACATTTGAAAAACTGATTTTAGCAGTTACCATCCATAGCAAATATGTATTCAAATTCTTTTGAACAGCTCTGTATTTGATCTGTAGGTTGATATATATGCTATATAATGGGGAAATTTAGTTTAGCAAGAAACCGAAAAACAGGTTGAAATCTCTCTTTCAGCAATTTATACTAATAGATGGAAACATACTTGTATACTTTTGTACAACCCTGTAGTTAACCTAGTACCTTTATTACATGCCACGATTTAGCAAAAGTTTAATTCAAAGTAAAACACTGTTAAAACTACTGGAATCACATTTTCAGAAATTATCATTTATAGACGGCCATGTATCCAATTCTTTGCGTGACCCTGTATATAATTTTATCTATGCTATACAAACATTTCTTAGTGATCAAAATGCAGTTCAGTGTAAAAATGCATAACTCATTTAAAAACCACTTTTAAGCAATTTACAATCATACCCCGTAACCATTACGAATTCTTTTGTGTAGCCCTGTACATGAATTACAGCATTTACACACGCCGTATACAATGCATAAATATAGTGAAACATAAAAGCGCATAATATAATTAACTAGTCGGATGTACCAATCCCAAAACTTTCTTCTGTCTCATACATGTCAATACTTCAAAATTCGTTATCACTTTGCCAAAATTAAATGGCAATCTATGTTCATCATAAGGATTCTAAAAAGATGAAATGCCGTGCATTAGTTCTTGAGATATGACTATCGATGAAATAGTGTACATCCAGCAAAATGAAGCATAGCAGCTCCACTTATGGGGTGATTTACACCAGAACTTAATCATCACCAACTTATGTCAACGTGTAACTGAATGTGAAATTTGGGGAAAATTCGTGCATTAGTTCTTGAGATAAAGGTATTGCACAAATCATGACAAATGCAGCATAGCAGCGCCACCTGTTGAGCGATTTGAACCAACACATAATCAGCAGCAATATTAATCAAGGTATACTTGAATCTGAAGTTTGATGAAAATTCGTGCATTAGTTCTTCAGATAGAGCTGTTTAGGATATCGCTCTAAATGTAGCACAGCAGCGCTACCTATTGGGTTATTTACACCGACACGTAGTCAGCATAATTTCATATCAAAGACTAAGTAAATCCGAAGTTTGATGAAAATGTGCGTGTTAGTTCTTGAGATTGATCTACTGCGAAAATAGTGTAAATCCTGCAAAATGCAGCATAGCAGCGCCACCTGTTGGGTAATTTACACCAAAACGTAAACAGCCACAACGCATATCAAAGAGTAACTGAATTTGAAGTTTTATAAAAATCCGTGCAGTAGTTCTTGAGATAGAGCTATTGCGGAAATCCTGCAAAATGCAGCATAGCACCACCACCTGCTGGGCGATTTACACCAAAAACTAATCAGCACCAATCTATATCAGGGACTACCTGAATATAAATTTTTATAAAATTCTGTGTATTAGTTCTTAAGATAGAGCGCCCACAAAATTTGTATCACATACAGACTGCCGGACAGACAGAGAGACTCACAGACAGACATTTTGTAAAAACATGTTTTTTGGAATCTCTGACACCTAAAACGTATAAATCCGTCAAAAACCAGAAGTCGAAAATTTTTTTTTGACTCCACTTTCTTCTTGTAAAGATAGAAGAAAGTAAAAATGCATTTCCAGCAATCATCGCTACCGCACAGTAATTCGGATACAATATAGTATCTGAAATCTTTTGTGTGTCCCTGTAAATGCTATGCACTTCGTATTACACATGAAATAAGTTATAGTAAACCTCAACGACGTATATCAATTTCAATATACATGAAATAATTTAACATAATTAAAATACGCCGGAAAAAATTCCCTCCACCCGTATATCATTATGTAACGGAATTCTTTTGTGTTGGTCCTGTAAATGAATAATATTTATTCTTTGCATCGCATATTCTACAGAATGCATATTTTAGTTCACTTGCAAAACGAATATCAATTTTATTGTCTTTGAAAGCATGTAAGATCATAAAAAACATTTTAAACGATTTTTTCCCATAGGCCGTAATGTAACGTAAAACTTTTGACAGACCCTGTAAATGAACTAAACATGCTACAATCTTCATTTGCAATAGGGTTCGTGCTATGGTAGAGGTCACTAATATCCAAAAATTTCAGTACGATCCGAGTATATTTACGGGAGTTAGAGCGCGTACAGACGGACAGACGGACAGACAAACCGAATGCATATACACATTTCAACTTTGTTGGAAAGTGTTAAAAATGGAATTGCAACAAATCAGATTTAAAAATAAGCAATAAATTAACAAAATACCTAATAATGTGTAATCCAAAGAAATTATAAACAGAAGACAGCAAATACGTATTGCTGAGATTAATGAATACGCGTGACGATATCTGTATATAGACAGGAATATCACGGAACTCCCATTGGAGGTCAGTCTTAGCACATGCGCTGTTTATCCGGAGTGAGAAGCTTCGTGGCCGAAAGATGATCACCGTAGTTGATTTGCGCCATAGCTCCATGGTTTATTTTTCAATTCAATGAATCAAATGAATGACTCGCTACCGCTTGTTTACATTTTACGCTAATGTATGTTTTTAACTCGATTTATGAAATTGTTTTTCAAATGATTGAACGGTCATCAGTTTTGAATCTTTTAAAGAAAATTATGTTGAACAGAAGGGATTTCAGGTAGAAAAGATTTGCATTTAAGCAGATACGTTTTCTCTTACACATCTGAAATCAAAATTAAGCCTAACGTGGCTCCACCTTGGCGGCGATTGGCAAAATCGATGGGTTCGCCCCAGGAGCGTTACAATGCCTTTTATAATACAGAGATTGTTGCCTTACATTTTAGTGATTTGCAAAATGCACAAAGTATAAGGAATTATCATCCGTTTCACAATTTCTGAGTAGTTTTGAAAATTTCTGAATTGTAAATAAAATATATATGCTTTTAAAACTTATATTTAAAGTAGGTGTTTCAACCTGTCATAGAACATTCATAAATTGTTAAAGAATATCACTATTTCAAATTGAGCGATATCATTATTCGCGCCCCATGTTAAACCCTCCTTTTTGTGTTTGACTTGGCGAGAAAGTGTAAATGCCAAGAATAATTGCAACCTTTTTTTACTTTACTGTTTTTCATTTTCATTTTTGTTTTAATGTAGATGTAATTAAATTCTGGAAGCGAGTGATGAGCGCTATATCTGATCTGAACCAGGTTTGTCTTAGTCATGATAAATATATTCATGTTTATTTTTCCCGAATATTTAATTATCTGAGATTCACTTTGAATGTGTAAAAAGTCGTTCAGCATCTTTTATTGAATTAATGTGATAGATATGTTTCGAAGTAAAATAGTTTATTATCGTCTGCTTTGAAATCCTCATGTTGGCGTTCCGCTTCACGATGTCTGGACTGATGTTTGATTTTTATAATATTTGATTCTGAAGACTTGAGCTAAGCTCAGTCTAATTTATATTTTTATATTTGATTGACTGAAAAGAAAATATGTCGACTAACCCTAATGTTGAAACATTAAAAAAGAAAAGAGCAGGTTTACGCTACTTACGTTTTTTTTTTTTTTTTTTTTCAAACTACTAAGTTGTGTACAAAAATATGCACAATACCTGAAGTTTACGCCATTAGAAAATAAATTTGATATGTTAAATATTTGTAAAGATCAGTTAAACGATAAATATGAAACATTAAAAAAATTAAATTCTGGCATTCAAGATGTCATTGCTGACGAGGATTTCGACAAAGAAATCGAATGTTCTGAAAGCTATATTGAGAAAATAATTGAATCGCGTTATAAGATAACGAAGTTCTTAAATGAACATAATTCCCAGAAACAAAATAACACTTTTCAAAACTTTATGAAAAATGAATCCGGTTCTCAAAATGGAAATTTAGAGAGATCTGTGAAATTGCCAAATCTCACTGTAAACAAATTTTTTGGTGACAGCAGTTCCTGGTTAGAATTTTGGGGGCAAATTCCAATGCAATCGAAAATAATTCTAATTTAACTCCTATTGATAAGTTTGTGTATCTAAAATCTCTTCTTGGAGGTAGTGCATATAATGCTGTTGCAGGTTTTTCACTTTCAGTGGAAAACTTTAAAGCTGCAGTTGACTTGTTAAAAACTCGCTACGTTCGTGACGACCTAGTCATCAATGCACATGTGAGCAAATTGTTAAATTTAAAACAGGTAAAGAATGCATCTAATGTTAGAGAACTTCAGGAATTGTATGATAGCTGTGAAATACAAATCAGAAATTTAAATTCTCTCGGTGTTACAGCAGGAAGTTATGGTCCTCTTCTATATCCTATAGGTTAATACCTTCCTCTGTAGTACCCGTACTTAAAGTTAATACCTTCAGATATGGCGTTGGATTTTAATCGTAAAAGAACCGGTGGCTAAAAAATGGAGGTTGAAGAGCTTCTTTCCTTCATTAAAAAGTTCAATCGCGAGAATCTACGATGGCACTCCAGATCTCTGAAAATAGTTTTAGTGCTTTAAAAGAAAAGAATAAATATAATAACAATTATAAACATTTTAGCAATTATAAACGCGACATTCCTTCAGCCTCTGCATTGACTACGAATGTAAAAATGTTTGTACATTTTGTGAAAATGAACGTAATCCTAAATTGTGTAAAGACTGTACTGTTCCTCAAAAACGGGGTAAATTGCGCATACAGTAACGTTGCGTCACCTGTTTCCGGAAATTTCATCGGTCAGCCAATTGTAAATTTGATTCAGAACATTGTAAATTTTGCAATGGAAATTTTCATCATTCTTCGATTTGTTTAAAAAATTCTAAACAAACAGTTCCGAAAGAAATCAAATCAGCTGACTCTGTTATTATTTCTATATCTCACTGTAAAGCCCATTCAAATGAAAATTCCTTTAAAGAAGTGGTTTTACAAACAACTTACGTAAATGTGGAATCTGGAATAAATTCTGAGCTTTCATTATGCTGATATGATTTAGGAATTCAAAGGTCGTTTGTTACAAAGCAATTAGTTTTAAATTAAATCCTTGAATTATACGTCAAGAAAAACTTCAAATTTATTACTTAGCATCCGTTAAACCACAAATAAAAACATTTGACATTGTGCAATTAAAATTATTCCATATTGAAAACAAATCGCGTTTCATAGTTATTGAGGCATTAGTCACGGACGTAATTTCTAAGTCTACGATTTATCCCCCTTCCTTTTCTCTCCAGGCAAATAAGAAATAAACAGAGTCCTTTTAAATTGTCGAATGTTTTTGCATCACGCGGTTCAAAAATACATGTTCTTACCGGAGCGGGTTATTTTTATCAAATCTGTTACGGTGGGGAAATGAAAAAAAAAAAAAAACTAAATATCTTTTTATGTGCTAGTTTATTCGGATATTCTCTTTGCGGATTTTATGAAGATGAAAAAAGAAAAATGAAAAGTGGTTCTGTTTCAAGTCTGTCGGATGCAACTCCAGTTGGGGAAGATTTGAAGTTTTTATGGGAAATTGAATCTTCGCGTATTACTCAATCAAATGATAATATTTCTGATGTAGATAAGGAAATTGTGAATAAATTTGAGAATAGATTAAAATTCGTAAATAATAGGTATGAAACGGGTTTATTGTGAAAGGATGAGAAAAATAAAGTCGAGAATAATTTTAGAATAGCTAGAAGTCGGTTTGAGGAATTAAATCGTAAACTCGAGAAGGATAATGACTTATTTGAAAATTATAAAGCTATTGTATTAGAACAAATGGCTGCTGGAATTGTAGAAGAATGTCCTGATAAAATAATTGAAAGTGGCTATTTTATGCCGCACAGAACGGTTTTAAGAGAGGATAAAGTAACTACCAAAGTAAGGATGGTTTTCGATGCGCCTTCTAAAGAAAAACATTTAAATTCTCTAAATGACTGTTTATATCCAGGTCCTAATCTTAATCCTAATATACTTAATGTAATATTTAATTTCAGAATACATAATGTTGCATTTTGTGCTGATTTAGAGAAAGCGTTCTTGCAAATTGGGATAACAGCAGAAGATCTGGATTATTTACATTTTTTTGTGGTTTGGTGACGAAAAGGATGATTTTTCTTTTTTGAGATTTACACGAACTGCTTTTGGGGTAACTTGCAGTCCCTTTCTTTTGGCTGCAACGATTAAATCCCATATACGTAAATCTGTTGATCATCCTGAAGTTGTTAAGATTTTGGACTCTTCTTTTTATGTAGATGATTTCATAACGGGGTCAAAAATCTGATGAAGACGCTTATTATCTATCCTCAACAGCTTCGCATATTTTCAAAGAAGCTAGCATGAATTTACGAAAATTCAATACTAATTCTGTTAAACTTAGAAAATTATGGAAGGAAAATAAATTATGCGACTCAGAAGAAAATTTGAATAATTCTTTAAAAAATGTGGGATAATTATGGGATACTAATTGGGATATTTTACGTTTTGACGTACAATTCTTTCCTGATTATTGGAAATTTAATCCATCGAAATGCGACGTTCTTGAAGCCATGTTAAAATTCTTTGACCCTATTGGATTCATTGCACCATTTTCTGTTCGTATGAAAAGTTTTCTACAAGAAACTTGGAAAAGGGGTTTGGAATGGGATGAAAAATTCCCTAATGATTTAAAAATTGAATGGCAAAATTGGTGTGCAGAAATCGAACATTTACATAAATTTCAGGTACCCCGCAAATATTTTCCACAGGGCCTAGAATTTTAGCACCCAATCGAAATTCATATTTTTCCCAATGCTAGTCCTAAGGCTTATGAAGCCGTAGCTTATTTTCGATGTACCACAATTGATAACGAAATTATGAACAGTCTTATTTGGACAAAATGTAGAGTCGCCCCGATTAATTGTGTAACAATTCCTCGTCTTGAATTAATGGGGGCATTAATAGCTGCAAGGATGTCTAAATATCTGAAAAATGCATTTAATTTTCAAAAATTTGAAATTCGCATCTTGTCAGATTCCACTGTTACGTTATATTGGATTAAGGGATCAGCCATGGATTGGAGGCCCTTTGTGGCTAATAGGGTTGTAGAAATACAATCTTTAACTGATCCTAAAATATGGAAGTATATTCCGGATAAGGATAATCCGAGTGATCTTCTTATTAGAGGCGATAATTTACACAACCTCCTGGAAAATAAATTATGGTATTACGATCCTGAATGGTTGTCATTACCAAAGGACAGTTGGCCAAAACCTGAAAAGATACCATTTAATAAATATATTTTGAACGAAAGAAAATCATCAAATTTGAGTTATGCTCAATTATCTTGTGCAGTAGGTGTTGTACTTCCAGAGTCGTTGTTAAAATTAGAAAATTTTAGTTCTCTTTCCAAATTACTTAACACCATAACCTTGATCTTAAGATTGTCAAATAACATTAACAAAACAAAAACTAAAATTTCAGGTGCACAGCTCACAGCTCCAGAAATTGAAAAGGCAAAATTTTATTTGTTAAAACAAACCCAGTTATCTGTCTTTAATCATGAAATTGATTACTGAAAAGGCGAAAGCTCATCGATAAAGATTCAGCCTCGTATAGTCGGAAACCAAAATTGGATGAGAATGATTTATTAATTTTATCTGGAAGATTACAATTTTCAGAATTATCGCAAAGGGAAAAGCACTCTTTTATATTTCCAAATGGGAGTGCTTATATCAAAATGTTCATTCAGAATGACCATGAAAAGGTTTTTCATTATGGAATTGCAACAACTTTAGCTCATTTAGGAGAAAATATTTTATAATTAGAGGACTAAAATTTATAAAATTTGTATTAAAACATTGCCTTATTTTTACAAAATTTAAAACTTATCCTGGGAAGCAAGAAATTGCACAATGACCAAAAGATCGTATTGCAGAATCACCACTCTTCTATACCTGTGCTGTGGATTTTATAGGTCCTATTTATGTCAAAGGAAAAACTGGCGAAAAAAAGGGAATACATAGTTCTTTTCACGTGCGCAATCACTAGAGCTGTGCATCTTGAACTCTGTGCCAATTTAACTACAGAAACATTCCTTTTATCATTTAAAAGGTTTATATCTCGTATCAAAACTGATAATTTACTTAGAGAAGTTTGGAGCCGAATATTGAAAGAGGAAGTTTTACGGTATTTTAATAAAAATAGCATTGTTTGGAAATTTATTGTTCCAAGAGCCATTTGGTGGGGCGGTTTTTGGGAACGCATGGTATGTTCGGGGAAAACTCCTTTGAAGAAAGTTCTCAGAAGATCTTGTCTCTCATATGAAGAAATCCAACCCACTTTAACTGAAATCGAAGCTATGATTAATGGTCGTCCATTAACGCACGTGTATGAAGAAAACAGTGAACCGCTTCCACTTACTCCTTCACATTTCCTGATCGGAAAACGAATAAATTCTCTAACAGACATTCATTGTGTAACTGAACTTAAATCGAATAAAGTAACACTAACAAAAATATTGAGATATCGAGATCAAATTTTAAATCATTTCTAGAAACGTTGGAGTCAGGAATACTTGCTGGAACTTCCTTCTGCCAATTTTTCAGTTCCCGTCAAAGCTGCGACTAAATTCGAAATTGGTGATGTCGTATTGATTAATGAATATAAAACTCCAACGCACATGTAGAAATGCGGTTGAATTACAGCGCTCTTTTTAGGAAGAGATTCGAAAGTTAGATGATGTGCAATTCAAACAGTTTCCGGTGTGATAAAAAGACCAGTCCAATTGATACATAGACTGGAACTCGACATTATGGACTGATTTTTTGACTTTTCAATTATAATGAACACTTTGTCTACATTTTAATTTTTTAATCCATTTATTTCGTATATTTTAGTTTCAGTATTTGTTCCTGTGAAAATAGAATTATTTGTAATCCTCATTATTGTAAGTATGTTCTAACTTTTAATAGTCTTATTAATGTAGATTGAAAACCTGAAAAAAATATAATTTGTATGATGAACAATAGTAATTGCTCATCCGGGGGCAGTGTGTCAAAACCCCCTTTTTCTGTTTGACTTCGCGAAAAAGACTAATCGCCAAGAATTATTGCAAGACTTTTTTTACTTTACTGTTTTTCATTTTTGTTTTAATGGAGATGTAATTAAATTCCGGAAGCGAGTGATCAACGCTATATCTATTCTGAACCAGGCTTGTCTTGGTCATAATAAATATATTCATATTCATTTTTCCCGAGTATTTAATTATCTGAGTTATCATTCACTTGGAATGTGTAAAAAGTCGTTCAGTATATTTTATTGAATTGATGTGATTGATCTGTTTCGAAGTAAAATAGTTTATTATCGTCTGTTTTGAAATCCTCACCCCACAAGGAACTGCAATTTGCAGCCATGGTGAACGTCAACAACTAACTGCGAAAGGAAATTACTTCTGTTTCGAAGGAAGGGAAAATATGCTTATCGAAAGAATTTAGTAAAAAGTGATGAAAGTGTGATTTCCTCTTAGTAGGAAAAACTACGTTTGACAAAGCTATCGACTAAACTAAAGGTTTGATAAAACAATCGAATAAACTAAACGTTTAGCAAAACTATCACACCCGTTTTTTGACTGAATGGCACACTCTGTACGCCTTCCGTGTTTTAAAGTTTAATTGTGTCCATTAAACTCAATCTCTGCATGAATCACTTGACATACGTAACACAGAAGAAAACAAAACACTATTACTGGATACAGTTTAAAATAAATATTTGCATAGATTGCTTTTCTAAATCAGTGAAAATAGTATAAAATTGTTGACATAAATTCTTTCAATGTCTTTTTTAAATGCTTGAAACAATTCCAAGAATGCTTTTACCAATTCAATAGATCAAACATTATTTAAGGATTCCGATTTCAATTTTGCACACATTTGAAGTTTTATGTTGAAGCATGGGCAAAAGTATAATTACTTTTAATGTCACGCTTAAGCTTAACTTTTTTTATTTATTTTTAAAGTGAACATGCTGTAGGAGGTATCGGTTAAAATACCTTTAAATAATAAGATAAACTTAACATAAAAAGTTTGCTAGAGTTTATTTCAAAACGTTTTCCGTCAAAATGTATTTCTTGTAATCTGATTACAGTGGTTCTTGTTTCATCTTAATTATTTTGGACAGGAACGACAAAAAAAAAGGACAAAGGCAGTTAATTTATGGGGAAAAACGCTTTTTCCTGATAAAAAACGAACACATATGTTTCTATTAAAAGTTTGTTTTTATTGTTCTGTAGCAAAACTTTTAAACTTTCAGCTTTATTTAATTTAAAAGATGAAAAATATTCTTATATCAATTGTCTCTGAGTGCTGTCCAGAAATTTCTGCTACGAATGAGTTAATAATGAGCACCTGTAAATAATAATGAGCACCTGTAAATAATAATGAGCACCTGTAAATAATGAGCCCCTGCATATTATTTTATCACAGTATAAATGTCTGAAATACTACGTAATTATACATATTTAAAATGCAAGAAAGTCAAATAAATAAATTATTTTATATTTAATTCTTTGTTGAACAAAAAAATAAATGGAGTCAATAGGTAGTCAATAGGTGGAGTCATGTAGGAGTCAATAGGTAATGGAGTCAATAGGTACAATCATGGTAGTCTTTATTGTCGATCATTTTAAAATGTTAAATTAAAACATTCTATTAAAAAGGATTTGAAACATTGTATTAAAACATGGGGAACTTTTCGGTTAGCCGAACGCCAGTGATATATATATACATATATAAATATACATACATATATGTATATATACATATATAAATACATATATACATGTATATATACATATATATGTATATATAACACTGGCGCCCCACTAACCTAAAAGTACCAAACATAGCTTTTTCAACACAGGATTTTTCATAAATACATTTTAAGATGTTTCGAAATCTCAAGATTTATTGAAATTTTAAAAAATCATTTTATAACTATTTATTGTTATTTTTTTTTTACTTCTTAATTTTTAATTTTTTTTTTTTTTTTTTTTTGTAAGTACACATTTCTTTTAAATATATATTTTATAATTATTTTCTTGTAGATAAATCTTCTTTATCAAAGAATATGGATATCATAAATTAGATATTCAACTTAATAATGTAAAAAATAATCTGGATTGCTTATATAAAGACATAAACTAGCATGAAGAGAGTTATTAATTTTTTTATTAAATTCTGTCAAACCTTTAATGATTAATATTAAGAAATGTTAGATGATTTCTTTAGAAAAAAAAGTATCGTCCAATTTTTATTTATACTAAATGAATTTAAGAATGGTTGTGTTATGTATTTTTTTTTACTTCCGATTATCTACTTTAGGGATATAGGCCCAATTGAGGAGTGCCCTCCATGGGGGGGGGGGGTCTTTCTAAGGGAAACCAACCCGTATTTACGCATGGCAATCCAAGGTTTGAAGAAAACCACGAAAACTCCGAACGGTGAGTCCGACGGGCGCGATTGGGTTCGAACCCAGCACCTCCCGTCTACCAGCTTCGAAAGCAGAACCTCTCGGGAATTTAAGAAGGAGGTAAATTCTTAAGGAAAGGTTCGGTAAATTTTAATCAAAACAACCTCTAAATTATTATTTTTTTTATGGTAAAAACTTTTTTAAAAATACATGAGTGTTTTTGACAGTAATCTATTTTTAAATATTCGTTGCTTCAAGTTTAAACTTTAGATTTATTTTAATTAAAACAAGTAAGAAAAATCATGCGTACAGCATAGATTATGAAACACTTTCCAACAATCCCTGAAAGCTTTAACGAAACTTCGTTACTTAGGGAAATAAGGTAAATAAAATAACTAATTAAACATTTAAAAATCTGATTACAGTAGTTACCGCCCATAACCAAATATGTATTCCAATTCTTTTGGACAGCCCTGTATTCGATTTGTATGTTGATATACATACTATATAATGGGAAAATTTAGTTTAGCAAGAAAATGCATAACAGGTTGAAATTCATCTTTCAGCAATTTATTCTAATAGATGAAAACATACTTGAACACTTTTGTACAGCCCTGTAGTTTACCTAGTACCTTTATTACATGCCACTATTTAGCTAAAATTTAATTCAAATTAAAACACTCTTAAAACTACTGAAATTACATTTCCAGAAATTATCACCCATAGACGGCCATGCATCCAATTCTTTGCGTGGCCCTGTATATCATTTTATCTATATTCTACAAATATTTCTTAGTACACTAATTCAGTTCAGCGTAAAAATGCATAATTCCTTTAAAACCCACCTTTAAGCAATTTATAATCATACTCAGTAACCTTTACGAATTCATTTCTGTAGCTTTGTATGTGAACTATAGCATTTATACGCACTTTATTGTATGCATAAATATAGTGAACAAGTAAGTACGTGTGATCACAGATCGCACAGAGGGTTTCGTTTAATATTCCTTTCAAAACACTTTATCCTTATGAAAAATCTATTAGTTCCACATTTCGCAACCAGGGGCGCACTCCATTCTAAACAAACCTCTATCCGAACGAAACTCCATTTTATATACTATCCATAGATATATTAGTCAAGGGGATTGGACCGATAGCAACCGAGATAAGTAGGCGCCCCTGGCGGCAAAAAGTGGAACTAAAATATGTAAGGCTGTGGTGCATAATATGAAAGAATGGTCAAAGGGGTGTCGGCAAAAGTTGGAAAAGTGCCCCCCCCCACCCGGATGTAAAGGATGGAGGCTAGAAAAATTGCTTAAAATACGCAATTTAGAACCCGGAGGAGTAAATAGCTCAGAGGGTTAAATGTAAGACTTTTTCAAGATTTTATGATTTGTCGCCTGGCCTCAGGTGTTCTGCTATAAGTATGCAAAATTTCAAATCTCCAATTTAATAAGGGGCTGAGTAAGAAAGATTTGCTTAAAATACGCATGTGGGAGCCCAAAGGGTTAAATGTACGATTTTTTCAAAATTTTATGGTTTGTCATTTGATGTGAGGTTTTCAGCTATAAGTATGCCAAATTTCACGCCTCCAACCCAATTAGGGCTCACTTAGAAAGAATTGTTTAAAATACACATGTGGGAGCCCAAAGGATTAAATGTACAACTTTTTCAAAATTTTATGATTTTTCGTATAATGTGTGGTGTTCAGCTATAAGTATGCAAAATTTCACACCTCCAACCTAATTAGGGGCTCACTTAGAAAGAATTGTTTAAAATACACATGTGGGAACCCAAAGGGTTAAATGTACGACTTTTTCAAAATTTTATGATTTGCCGTATGATGTGTGGTGTTCAGCTATAAATATGCAAAATTTCAAGTCTCCAGCATGTATAGTTTCTGAGAACGGGCTCTGTGACAGATGGACAGACGGACAGACAGACAGACAGAGGAGCGAGACAAATAGGGTTTCGTCAGATGAACAAAACCCTAAAAAAGCGCATATTATTAATTAAAAATGCATTTCGAGCAATCATTACTAATATACAGTAATCCGGATACAATATAGGATGTGAAATCTGTGTTTGAAAGAGTGTAACACCATTAAAAATCATTTGAAACGATTTTTTCCCATTGGCCGTAATGTAACGGAAAACTTTTGATTGTCCCTGCAAATGAACTAAACATGCTGCTAACTTCATTTGCAATAGGTAACATACTATGGCAAAGGTCACTAACATCCAAAAATTTCAGAACGATCCGAGCAAATTTACGAGAGTTAGAGCAATCTCAGGAAGTACTGAACCAATTAAAAAAATAATGGCGTCAAAATTATGGTGACAACCCTTGCTCCAACATAGGCCATATTTTATGTTGGTGCCACTATCCCAAAGGGGGTGCAAGAGCAGAAAACGATCTAAAAATGCGATTTTTGTATTACTGAAAGGCCTAGAGACATGGAATTAGGCATGGTAGTTACCTATTACATGTAAATAATCTCTAAGAAAATTTCTTTAAAAAATCGAAATTTAGAAGGGGTTATAATGTGAGAAAAGCGTTCTAAAAAACCTTCTAAATGGCGATTTGTACGCAATCTAAGGAAGTATCAAACCGATTTCAAAAGTAATGGGTTGAATTTGATGATGACAGCTGTTGCTCTATCATAGGCTATATTTTATGTCGGTGTCAGTTTGAGGTTTGAGGTTTGAGGTTTGAAAAGAGGTTGCAGGAGCAAAAAACGTTCTTAAAATACGATTTCTCTGTTACTGAAGGACCTAGATACATTAACTTTGCGATGGTAGTTAATTATTAGATATAAATTATATCTAAAAGCTTTCTAAATTACGATTTTTATGCCATCATATGAAATACCAAACGGATATAAAAAAAAATAATGGTTGCAAATTGTGGGTGATAGAACTTGCTGAAACATAAGCTATGTTTTATGTCGGTGCCACTACCACCAGAGGGTTGTAGGAGAAAAAACCTTTCTAAATTGCGATTTCTGTGATACTGAAGAGGATAGAAACTTTAAATATGACATGGTGGTTACTTATAAAATATAAATGTCCTCTAAGAACAGTCGAAAATAAATCCGAAATGTAAAAAGGGTGAAGCGAAGGGAAGGAACGAAAAGCGTTCGAAAAAAGTACTAAATTACGATTTATAAGCAATCTCAGTGAAATAATAAACCGATTTCAAAAGTAGTAGTTGCGAATCAATGGGGACAGTCTTTGATCCTACACGGGCTATATTTTCTGCCAGTGCCACTACCACTCGGAATTGGCTGGAACAACAAACGTTTCAAAAAAAAGTCCTTAAAAACTTTCTAAATTACGTTTTCTATGGAATATTAGGAAATACCAAACTGATTTCAAAATTAATTTTGGCAAATTAATGGTGATAGTCTGTTTCAACATAGGCATTTTATGTTAGTGCCACTTCACCAGAGAAGTGGTAACCGTTAGACAAGAAGCTTCGAATTTCACATGGCAGTTAATTTTAATATTAAATTCGTACTAATAATGGTATCTTAAAAATTTATAACTTCAAATGAATATTGAAATGAGCTAATGAAATGAGCACAAAAGCTTCAAAATAATTTCTAAATTATCATTTATTTAGAATTAGTTTTAGTTCTTTTTATAAATTTAAGTCTGATTTCTGCCTAATGCTGTATAATAATGAAATTTAGTCAAACTGTGTATTAATTGGTGATTTTTGAATTATTCCTAAAAGTATAATATCTTCTAATAGAAATTACACATACAAATATCACTTAGCACATTTCAGATATTACTCATAGCCACCACGAGAACTAAATACAGAGGCCTTTAATATGCTGTACCAGACATTCGACTACGATTATCACTAATTTAAGCAAATGAGAAAACCATGTAAAAAGATGCAGGCACAAGTTTCATATTAAATGTTTATATGTTGTTGTTCGTCACATCAACAATGTAGAACTGTAAGACAAACATTGATATTCATTGAATTTTAGATAATTTCTAAGTATTTTACGTAATTTATATGTATCACGATATCATCTATGAATTTAATACTATTGTTGGAAAGATAAATTGAATGTTTTGAATAAATGTCAAATTTATCAAAATAAAATTTCATTGCCGATACAATGCACCATAGGTTAAACTAAAATTCAGCACCATTTTTCCTGCTTCATAACAATGACTGTAAACATCAATATGAGTTAAACATAGAGTACCGTCAACCTTTGAGTACAACCAAGAGTACTTTGGTACTTTGGTCCATCAAATAAAAAAAAGTTTTTATTCTTTGTACAATACAAGATAATTTGGAGTTTTTGCCCTTGAAAAATAATGTATACCCTACTATAGGGTATTTGAATAGTTTGTTGGTAATTTAATTTTTTTAGTAGCAACTTTGAATGTGTTTGTAAACAACTGTTTTAGTGTGTAGATTTTAACTCTCCAAACTTTCTATTATGAAACAATCTTGATAAGAGCTACAAATAAAGTAAGTGTCCTTTAGTAACCTTTAACCCATGTGTGATCATAATTTTTCCTTTAACTTTTTATTTTGGCAGAAAATGTTTAAATTTTCATAAAGCTAGCATGAAAACTGGTATTATGGGAATACTATGTTTAATGGCCTGTTTTGGTCCGAAAATAGACCCAATTACTAAGATTTGCCTTTTATACA
Source organism: Maratus speciosus (assembly GCA_963932465.1). NCBI lineage: Eukaryota > Metazoa > Arthropoda > Arachnida > Araneae > Salticidae > Maratus > Maratus speciosus. The sequence goes on along the minus strand of OZ010791.1, from coordinate 32,980,811 downwards.
ACGAAATCTCTTAAAACATGTTTTAAGTAACTTTTTTTTATGTTACTTTTGCAAAATGTTACATTAATTGTTTTTGTTCTAGTTGCTGAGGATAACATAACGGAAACTCTTTCTCGTTTCTTTAATATTAACAATTGGTTTATTGTGTTTAAATGTTAAAAAAACATTTGTTTATCGGGTTTGCAGAGGTAATTTATTAGCAAATGCTATTGCAAGGAGATTTCCATAAAAATGTATTCATTTCCATATGAAATGTATTCATTTTGTATGAAACTAAGTGAATGGACCAAAGAAACCCCTAGCAGGGGTTACTGTGTTCCAAAACTTTAAAAATAGTTAAAAAAAAAAAAATGCTCTTTAAAGTCATACAGTTTACTTTATTGTTTCATGTTAATTGTTTACAACTCCATTTCGATGTTGAAAAATCACATATAATATTTTTTATAATGAAAATGTGAGTGGAACCAGGAAAAAGTGGCCCAAAGTAGCCCCTGTTGACGATACGAACATTATACTTCTATAAGCACTACATTCTCTGAAAGGTTTAAATATGTGTTTTTTCGAAAGATTTTGTAAGTTATTCAATTTTAAATAATCTCTAGAAAATTTCTAAAATAAAAAAAAATTACTGTCACACTATATATTTTGTATTTTCTCAAACTGAAAACTCTTTGAATATTTAAAATTTATAAATATAATAGTTAAATACTATATAGCTTTCAGTTTTTTTTGTTTATTTCAATAGTTTAAAATAAATCATTTATATGAAATCTATTTATTATAATTTATTTATTTGATTCATTTTTTTTGCTCTTGGATTTAGGGGTTTAATAGTTTTTTAAGTATTTGTAGATTATTAATTCTTAATTAATGTAATACCAGGAGAATATTAATTATTTGAATAGAAAGGAAGTATAAAAAAATCGCTATCTCAACTATTTTATTTAAATAAGTTTAAAAGCAGACTCTGTTATATCACTTCTTAGTGATAAATAAAAATGTATTAAGCCATAACGAATTTGAATGGGATAGCAAAACTTTTTTAAACTATAAATTACCATGACATTTTTAAAACAAATTTTAAAATCATTAGAGAGTTTAAATTGATTACACATACAGTGTAAATCAGACAGTGGCGAGACGATATAGTTGTATATATATAATGACAAATTCAACAAGATTATTTTATTATACTATAAATGAACTATATTAAATGAACTGCAATTTATTTTCTATTAGTTTCCCTAAGTATTTAAAATAACATTTCTTAAAAGTTTTTATTATATACCTCTTTTTTTCTGTTTTAAATGAAGAAATAGTTAATTTAGATAACTATATTTCAAAACGTTTTTCGATATAGCCCTTTGATCTGAAAAACATTCTCACTTCTTGTCGTATGTAGAGATATTGGCATAATAATACAGCGATAAGGCTATAATCCTTAATGCCCGATTTTTCGGTCGCTCTCTCCTCCCATGCAAAAAAAGGAGATTAAAATTTTTTGAATGGATCATAAAGTACCGAAAATCGAGTCTGGAATTAGCATTTATTTCTCGCAGTGCCATCTATTGTTTGAAATTCGAGCTAAAATAAAGAATCACAGTATAAAAACTCCTGACATCGTACATAACCCTCCTGCAAGAATTTTTTTAATATCTGTCACCGTTCGCAAGTTATTGAATTTTAAAATCTATCAATTTTTGGAATACCCGGTATTTACTTTTTTAATTTAAAAGTATAAACTAATTTAAAAGTATTCAAGAATATAAGTTATCCAGTATCGACTGAAAAGTGGTTGTAACTCGTAAACTAAAGGCTTGCTTCCGGAAGGGTTCATTCGATATAAATAAGTAAATATTTCAAAAAACTCAAAATAATTAAAATAAATAAATAAATACATTGGAAACCATTATCAGAAAAAAAAAATCCTAAAGATGAGCGATTTGCAGATCTTTTTTTCTTCCGAAAAACGGGAGTTTCGACCATCTGTCTGTCGTAGCCAAATCAGCTGTTGGAAGAATATACACAAATATATAATAAGGAATACTTCATGTTAAGATCTAACTAGATAGAGAGTTTCATGGAATTATGTGTATTAGTTACTGTTAGTTAATTGTACTAGTTAAGACACAAAATTTGTGTAACCCAGAGACAAACAGATGTTTTTTAAAAATAATCAAATCGTAGTTACTACATCCTAAAACGTGTAATTCTATTAAAATCGAAAAGGATATTTGTTACAAATCAAATAGTTTATTATTATTATAAATGTACAAGTGAAAATGCACAATGTTGTTTATTCTAAGCACTGCCGAAAAGGGTTTTGCTAGTTTTTTATACCAATTTTTGGTGCGTTCGTAATTATATAACACTTAGCACCCACAGTCGTCATCTGGTCCGTCCGTCTGTCTGTCCGCATACAATAGCGCAAACACTTCCCAACCGAATGGTTAAACATTTAATATATGGAATCCATACAGAATTTTGTCGAGCCATTTCACATTTTATGACAATCGAACCAAAACTTAAAAAGATATTAATAAAAGTTTTCTTCATTCTATTAAATCCTACCATACGTCATTCATTCAATGACGTCGTTCAATTAATACGTCATTATCCCCCGATAGGTAATAATTCTAGGTTGCCATGGTGATGATGTACGAGATTAAAAGGGAGTCCCTTTATTTCCGTATCGCTGAATTTAATATATAGAATCGTAATAACTTTTGTATTCATCCATTTTTTCATAAGAGGGCAACAGCTATTGCACCAAGATCCGAATATTTATAAAACTAGTTATAGTACGAACATACCTCATTTCTCACGTTTGATGTACGATTTCCGCCTTGTTTAATAAGTTGACATTTTATAAAGAAGATCAATTTGTCGATCGTGAAAGAAGAGGTATGAAAAATTAAGTAAAGAGAAAAACGCTCTAAAAAGTAATGAAATTATATCAATAACATAGATTATTGATAATATATTAAAAGGAAAAATGCTATAATGAAGTAGCAACTCAATAGTCTCTCAAAATGTAATAATCTGTGTACAAACCTTTTCTTCTAGTAACACTGTAATTACAATGTTTCATATTTTCATGAGAAACAGAAAACTTTCTTTTTATTTATGAAATAAAAAAAAATATATAAAATATTCACTTTTTTGTTGAAGCATACTGCGAAGTAATATTATGTTTATTAAATTTTCGTGTCATGAATATGCTTCTTACGTATTTTTTATCGGATTTTCTGCGGAAGTTTTTATCTTTATCACATATATTTTCACTGTTACGAAATTCAACCTTCCTGCATATGGCCTGAATAATTCTTTCTTTTAAGACGTTTACTGAAACGTGTTAACACGTTAAGCGCCACGTCAGTCACCGGTGGCTGACGTTTTTTTTTTTTACGTTTGACGCGGACTTTCCGTTAAAAACGCGTCATTCACCGATGGCTGACGCCTAAAATATGATACAGAACTGAAAAATATACATTGTTTTAAATAATTACTGAACAAATATTTAAAATTTACCTACCTTTTATTTATTACAGGATTATACTTTCTTAAAAATTACTTTAAACATTGCAAATTTTTAGAGCTTCGCTGTTAGTCATCGTGGCACTCAACTTGTTAACCAAGTTTTATTGAATATAAAAAGGTCATATACTTTTTTAAATAAGGAGTTATACAGTATCCCACACAACACATACGTTCAGATTATATTCAGTTTTCATCTACCATTTCCGAAATACGTCTATATATTTAATTTGGACGTATACAGCCAGCTAAAATACGTTCAGAATTTGTTGAATGTTTGACATAGACGTAACTACGAAATAACTACAAAATATGGACACCAATTTAAGAACATAAATTGGATGAAAACGCAACTAATCCAATTTTCGTCAACTCCCAAACTAAACCTTCACCTGTTTGTCCAATTTTCTGTTTTAATAACTTAAACTGGATGGAAACAGTACTAATCTAATTTTCGTTAATTCCGAGACAAAAACCTGACCTCGCCATGTACGGACATAATCTGGACAAAAACTTAACCTATCAACTGCCATCTTAAAATGGCGGCATATACAGACTTAGGCCTCATTGACCGAAACTTGTATTATTTATTTTTGTTTGTTTTATTAATTTTTTATACAGCTTTCAACAAGTAAAGAATTTAATGCATTGTTTATTTTTACCAGAATATCATTTGTGGAGTTATGCTCCGCATCAATCAATCAACGTTTGGAAGATTTGTTTATCTCATCGCGGAAATCAAAGCCATGCGGAAATAGTGAAAATGAGTGTGAATGCAAGTAAGTAAATTGACTTTGTTTTCTAGATTTATTGTGTTTGTGTGCATACTTTACATAAAACATTTCTGTCACGATTTTGTGTTTTGTTATTTATTTGATTTATCAATAGTTTTGACTTTAGTCTGGACTTTTTGCAGAGATCAGCGTTTGATTACGTAAATAAGAATGCTTTGTTTACATGATTTTTCTCGATCATAATGCAGTTTTATAAAAACTAAAAAAAACATTTACTGGGTTGAAACGAATTTTACATTGATTTAGGGCATATTTAAAAAAAAATTCTTTGACAATTAATATATTATGTGTTGCAAGTACGCAATTTCTAAAAACTTCCCATTTGATAGCAACTTCTTTTTTTGACTGATTTAAATTTATGTAATATCGAGTTCTTACTAAGACACCAAACTTTTTATATTTTAAATTTTCTAGTGCTCTAATGAAAGATCATTACTCAAATGTTATTCATTCATTATCATATTGTAATGTGAACTTATTTACTAATACTAATAATTTTAAAAGAAAGTCTGAATTATTTTGCTGAACAACATGAATTGTTATATTATTGTGTGCATGAAAAATGTATGATGAATTTTTACTAGTATGTTCTAGGGCACAGATGTCATATTCGCCCCATATTGGCGCGATTTTTTTTCGGTTGCCAATTTGGCGAAAACATCAACAGCATAAACAACATAATCCGGGTTACCACATCAAGCAAAATAACGACACTTTGGCGCCAGTTAAGTACCCGTTGCGTATATGACATTGGCGTCAGAAAAAAATCTCACCAATATGGGGCGAATATGACATCTGTGCCTGTTCTAGATACAACTGAAGGTTCATTTCACAATTTTTAAAAAGGACAGGATGTATTTTGCCAATTTTAGAATAAGCAGGGTACTCTGCCTTAAATGATGGCCTAAAAGAAACAGTACTACTAATGCTCGTATATATGTGTCTTATATGTATCATTATATGCATATTATTTACTTCTTTGATGCCATTTATACATTTTATATCATATTTATATTATATAGGGCTGAAACTAGGGGAGTACAGAGAAGCAGAGGGGGTATGTGCTCCGGGTGCCAGAACGAAAGGCTAAGGGGGGGGGGGACACCAAATGTAGATTTTGTTTGTCATTTCATACAAAAATGTATATATCCCCAAAGCAGAATACTTTGCAATATTCTGCAACAAACTTCATCTGAACAAAAATGTTTTGTGGGAATTTAAAAAAAGAAAGTCGTAGGGTTTTTTTCTTAATACATGAGGAAGTGCAATGGCATCTTTTATAGGAAAGCAAAATACATTTTGTAAAGTGCTGACATACTCAACCGAAAGGAACTATTGGCAAATTTTGTCATTTTACTGTGGTCAAATGATGAATTTCACTGTTTTTTCTGACAATCAATTGATTTTCGCAATATTTCAGAATTTTCCCTCTGTCAACTGGCGAATTTGACGTTTTTTTCTCGGACCCAGTTATCAAATTTTGCGACTTTTTTTCCCCCAACTGGTTGAAAAATTTCGAGATATTTTCTACAATTCACTGACAAATTTTGCGATTTTTAACTGCAACTGGTGGGTGAATTTTGCGATATTTTTCTTTGACTGTTTGGTAAAAATCGTATTTTTTTTCACATGACTGATCCATGAATTTCATGTTTTTTACCAACAACTGATTGGCAAATGTTTCAACTTTTTCTTGCTACAGATTGGAAACAATCATTGTTTTTTTCATGCCTGTCAAAGAATTTTGTGATTTTTCTGACAATATTTTTTTTTTACACGTGACTGATTCGAATTTCATTATATTTTCTTTTTACCGATTAGCAATTTTTTTTCTCTTTTTCTTGCGACTGATTGAATCAACGAATTTCCGATTTGTTTAAAAGATCAACTAAAGGATTTTGCAATTTTTTAGCCGCGACCGATGGGCAATTTTTGCGATATTTACTTTCTACTTATTGGCAAATTTTGTCAGTTTTTTGCAACCGATTGGCAAAAATTGTGGATTTTTCCATGACTGGTCGATGAATTTACAATTTTTGATGATTTTCACAGGCCGTTTTCGCGACAGATTGGGGAATTTTGAAAAATTTTCCTTGTACCGATAAGCAAATTTTGCAGCAGCTTCTTGCAACCAATTTTAGAAAATCATACATTTTCTCTGCTACTGATCAACGAATTTTGCAACTTTTCTGACGAGACACTGATGAATTTCACAATAGTTTCTTTCTACTGATTAGCAATGTTTTCCGCTTTTTCTTGCGAACAATTGGTAAAAATCTCGTTTTTTTTTTTTTTTTTTTTTTTTTTTTTTTTTTTTTTTTTTTTTTTGTGAGTGCAACTGATTGACTAATTTTGCATTCTACCCATGACAGATCAGTGAATTCCGCAATATTTTCTTTCAGTCGATTGGAAAACTTCGTCGTTTTTTTGCGACTCATCGGCCAAATCTCGAAAGGGGGGGGAGGGGAGGTTTCCATGACTGATCAATGAATTTCCGATTTTTCCTGACAATCCGCTGACGATTTTTTTTTTTTTTTTTTAATACCTGTGACCAATTTTAAAATTTCGCAATATTTTTCTTGAACCAATAGGCAATTTTTTGTGGTTTTTTCTTGAGACCACTTACAGAAAATCATGAATTTTTTCCACTACTGATCTATGAATTTCACAGTTTCTTCCGACGAATTTCGCGATTTTTTAAACCGCGACCGATTTGCAAATTTCATGATTTTTTTTTCTTGTATCATAGGCAAATTTTGAGGCTTTTTCTTGAGATCGATTAGAGAAAATCGTGGGGTTTTTTCGCAGTTTTCTTCCTTGGTGCACTGACAAATTTCAAGGTTTTTATCTGCACCTGATTGGCGAAAATCGTGGATTTTTTCCCGCAACTGTTTGTTGAATTTTGTGTTTTCCCACAACAGGCAGAAGAATTTCATGATTTGTTCTCCATGATAAACTGACGAATTGCACAAGTTTTTCATATGACCAGTTGTCATTTCACAATCTTTTTAAATGAAGAATTTGGCGATATTATTATTATTATTATTATTATTTTTTTTCAGCCATTGAGTGCAAATTTCACAATTTTTCCTAAGACTGAATGGTGAATTTTCTTGAAAATGAGGATTTGAAATGTTTTGCGATGTACATTACATTTATAAGCATATTCTGCTCTGATGGTATATACATATATATGAAATACAAAGAAACTTGCAAGCTGATGTTAAACCTATGGAAGCATTGTTTTCAAATTTATGAAAGTAACTTTATATATATATATATATAAATCTACAACCAAAATTGAAAAAGTAAACACTAGCCCGGTTAGAATTGAATCCTCAGCTATTCTAAGCAAGACAAAAAATCATTTAAAACTATTAATGTGCAAGTGAGAAATTTTAAAAAGAACGCTCCCAGAGGTTTAACATTAGCATTCCAAACTTGTACGTGTGACTAGTGTAGGCTCTAAATGCTCAAGCTAATGTTAATCCTATGGGAGCATTGTTTAGATGCATCTTGCTAGCATTTTAATTATTATAAAATAATTTTTTTTTTTTTTTTTTTTTTTTTTTTTGCATAAGTTACCTGCGGTCGATAATTTTTATTGTGCATGAGGAGGAGGGGTGCCAAAATCCATGTTTGCTCTAGGCGAACCTAGGCAAAAAAAGCCTAGTTTCGGCCCTGATATTATCTGTCACATTTGACTATAACTGATGTGTACATATATGTATGTACATATCGATAAATCCTGGTTGATTGGTGATTCATTCTCGTAATAATGAATAATGTAATTTTATGTTATGAAGCATTCGGGGTTCGTTGATACATATCATGATATATATATCATGATATATATCCAATATTTATTTTTAAAATATCAAGATTTTCGATATTTTCAAATTCTTTACATTTATTTTCAAATATCAAATTTATTTCAAATTCATCAATATCAAGATGTTTGATAGTTTGTATATTGATATTTATTTTCAAAATATCACCGTGCAAGGTAATTTTGATATTTTTCAGATTCAAACCAAGTGTAAATGAAATTTTCACCTGTTATTGATTGTGTCATTCTGTAGATAATGAACTTTTGCCTCTGGCAGTGACTTTTTTAGGAAAAGAAGAAAACGAATCTTTTCCAAGCTTTATGTTTCAAACTTTTATTTTTAAATGTAGAACTAATAATTATATTAGACAGTCAATTCAGAACAGCCATTGAAAGATAAAATGTAATTTTTATAATCATTTATATACAGCCAGGGTTCGTTTATATATATCAATGGATATATATCCAATATTTATTTTCAAAATATCAAGATCTTTGATATTTTCATATTAATTGATATTTATTTTCAAAATATCAAGATCTTTGATATTTTCATATTACTTGATATTTATTTTCAATAGATCAAGATGTTTCATATTTTCTACACTTTGATATTTATTTTCAAAATATGAATGTGCACAAGATATTTTTGATATTTTCAGTCGTAATTCGTAATATTTTAGTGTAAATTAAGTAAATTTTCAACTGTTATTGACTGTGAATCTGTAGATAAAGAAGTTTCATCTGGATGTGTCTTTTTTCGCCAAAAAAAGAGAACAAATATATTTTTCAAACTTTAGATTTGAATTTTTTTTTTTTTTTTTTTTTTTTTTTTTTTTTTTTTTTTTTATGTTGAACTAATAATTATGTGGGACATAATTCAGACCAACCATTGAAAGATAAACTGACTAATTTAAATAAGCAATTATATACAGCTTCATTAGAAAAAAATATTTTTTCAAGTTTTGGTTCAGTTGAGTTTGAACTATACAGCATGTTAGGAAATATGAAATAAAACATTTTATACTTACGTTTATATTAAAATTTTTCAATTAAAAAAACCTTTTTTGTATTTAAAATTTTGTTTTGAAAATATCTGATTTTTTTACACTTGGTCTTGACACTGAATCCTATAGTTAGTTTTTTTATAAGTGTATAAATCAAATTGTTACTGTTTTCAATTATTTCATCTTCAATTTTGTTCTAAGTGAGAAAAAAAAAAGAAAAAGAAAAATGCATTTTTATATTATTCTTTGATTAAGTTTTCATGTTAAGTGCAATATATTTTAGTTTCTAATCTATATTATGCTCAAAAATATTTATTATCAGAGGTAAGTTGGCTGCTTTGAAAATATCGGATATATATCAAAATATCGGATATTTTTGATATTTTCGAAAATGTCATGATATTTACGAACCCTGGAAGCATTATAAGCCTTTAATGCAATTAAAAGAAAGTTTTAATATATTTTTTTTAAACAACATTATCATTATTAGTAATTAAATAAACAATCAAGTAATTAAGTAAAGTTATGTCACTCATGTGTTTTTTATTGCAGATAATTTATTTCAATATTTTCATAACCTCTTTCTAAAGAGTATTAAATTCATGAATCAAGTTACATATGATTGTTATTATATAACAAGAGTAAGTGCAAATGTTGGTGTTGATTCTAGTAAAAAAAAGTTATCGGGTGGTAATTTTTAAAAAAGGCTATACTGTTTTCAAAAAAGCAGTCTTATAGCTCGTCAAAAAGAAAAAAAAAATGAACTTATTTAAAGTCCCCTTTTATAAGTAGAATTTTGTGATATTTTTCTGTGACCGATTGAATTTTGTGATCCCTCCTTTTACCCCCTGATAAACTGACGAATTTTGTGATTTTCCCCACGACCTATCGATCAATCTCTCATTTTTTTTTTTCTACAAATAACTGATGAATTTTCAGGGGTCGATGCAGATTTTTATTCTTGGTGCCCATTTTGTGAAAAATAACATTTTGTAACGAAAGTTGAAATCCGGTTCTAAAATTTGAACCAAGAATTTATGAACAAAAACATTCTTTAAATCCCTTTGCTAAAGTTTTTGTTTTTCGTGACATGATTTTATTTACAAATTACACATTTTAAAACAGTTTTTATGAAAAAGAATGTCACGTAAAGGGTCTATTTTATTAAAAGGAATTTTGTGAAAGGGCCCCTTTTATTAAATTAATTTTTGTGAAGGGGCCCTAAATAGGCCCCAAATTTTGTCTGGATCGACCCCTGATTTTTCAATATTTCTAACGATAGACTGATGAATTTCATGATTTTTTTCCCGTGACAGATTGGCAAATTTCGCAATATTTTAAAGCAACCAACTGAAGTATTTCTCAATTTTTTTCTGAGGATCAACTGGCAAATCTCGCGATTTTTTCTGACCAGTAAATGAAAATTTTTGCTTTTTTTTTTTTTTTTTTTTTTTTTTTTTTTTTTTTTTGCAACCAATTGATGAATTTCACAATATTTTATCTCTACCAGTTGACAAATTTTGTGGTTTTTTTATTTCCTTATGACCGATTGGTGAAATTCGCAGGTTTTTTTTTTTTAATTTTTGCAGAAGTTTGCAGATCTTTCTTGCAACTAATCCACAAATTTCATGATTTTCTTTTACATAAACAGTTGGTGAATTTCTGAATTTTTCCCTTTGACTTACTGGCAAAACTCTCAAGGTTTTTTTTTTTTTTTTTATGCGATAGATCGATGGATGAGTATCTTGATTTTTTTCATGCATCTGATATATTTCACGTTACTTCCCTGCAACCAAATAATTAAATTAATATTTCTTATAATCAATAGATATAAAATAATTAAAATGAGCCACTAGGTGCATAACGAGCTGCCGACTCCTGCCAAATTGGCCTGGAGTCAACACTATCTTTACATTACTGAGTAGCTATGTTCGTTTATAGTACAATGCACATAAAACATTGGTTGTGGAAACCACATTTATCAGGTGCTAATTTCTTTTGTGAACAAGACAATTGATCTATGCTTGATTCTCGATCAGAGAAGAAAACAAATTAATCTAATGTTGTTATTTTTTATGTGTGTGTGTATGAGTTAAAGTAATCACAATATTTGCAAAATTCATGCATTTTAAAATTGCTTTAAAATAAGATTATACTGGATCCACTCATTTTTTTCCCTTCTTTTTCACCCAGTAGATACAAGCTTCTTGTCTTTGGAAAAACAACTGTTTTGTGGATATATATCATTATTGATTGAATAAAAGGTGGACTCAGCAGGACTCAACTCTTTTCAAACAGGATTTAACTTTGAATAAGGTAAATTTTCAGTTAAAGTCCATAAATGCTGTTATTAAATAAATTTTCAATTTATATGTCAGTGGATATTTGATTTTACAATTGTCAGCTTGCATAAAAAATAAATAATGTGGTACTTTTATGTTAGCCAGGTGCAAATTATATTAACAGAATTTGTTTTTTCTTTGCCAGTAGCAACTTTTTTTTCCACATAGTAAATATTAGAAACAACGATTAGAAATTGAAATAAAATGTTTAGGTTTGTGTTATTGTTTCTTATTAAACCTTTGTACTTCAACTGTAATGATGAGTGAAAAAAAAATCTTTTGTTTTATTTTATTTATTATTTACAACTCAGTTTAAATATTTTTTTTTTATATCCCTAATCTCTTTTCTTATATTCTGTTACTATATAACACCATCTGTGTGTGAATGTGTCTATCTATCTACTATAAATTCTAATGTGATATTATGTTTAAATTTTTTGATTGAGATACTTAAAGAAAGAACTATTTAAATTCAAATTATTCAATTTTGTGGCGGGCAGCATCACCCGCTTACAGCACAGTGTATAATCTCAGTTTCGGAAAACATATATTTATAACTCATAAAATTTTCTGTTTGGAGAATAAACAGTATATTTTTTAAGGTTAAATTGAAATATATTGGAAGTTAGTATATATAAAAAAAAAAAAAATTGCAAGCATTTTCATTTTTATATAATATTTTAATGCCAATATTTTATGTAGTCCTTGGATACGCAAATTTAAAAACATAAAACAATTTTAGATGCCTGGGAGTTGGGATTTCAGCAGGTGTAGCGTGCCTGAATTTTAAGGTTTAGCCCACAAACTAATAAAAATGTTGATATTAAAAATAATTGTTTAAAACTGTGAGAGTGAATGGTAAAATGTAATGCAATTATAAATAAGGAATAGTTCAGGGCTGGCAAACCTTTTCACATTCGCATGCCAAAGGCTTCCAAAAATATATTTTATGTAACTGTAATGTGCCAACCCCCCCTCCTGCCTTATAAAAAAATAATTAATAAACAGTAATGAATCAAAATTACTTGTAATTAGGTATGGGACAAATAGTGATGTGGCCAAATAACCAAATTCTGAATATTCGGCAGCCTAATACCAAGTTTCTTTTCCAACAAAGAAAATAACTTTTGATTATATATACATACATAGTTTAAAATTTTAAACTGGAAAAAAAGAATTAAAAACAAATTTATGTTCTATTAATAATCTGTTTAAATTTCTTTATTACTTGATTTAGGATGAAACCCCCAGTAACTGACACATTAAAAAATTTTCTTCAAATCACTATTACAAAATTTTAAATCCATTCTACCTTTTTTTTTTTTTTTTTTTTTTTTTTTTTTTGAATGGATGGTAGAGATACATTTAAAAATTACTGTTGACAAAATTTTGAAAAATTATATATTGTATTATTAAAAATAAATGTTTTTCATAAATATGGTGAATAACTTCAGTAACTGACACAACCCCATTTTGAAAAATCAATAACTGACACAAAATGAGCCAGTGTTTGACACTTTACTTGCAACGAAAAGAAAAAATAAGAAAAATTATGCTTTAAAAATACTTTAATATTTATTATAAAAACAAATTAATTAAACTTTATTTATATATGATATCATACTACAGATGTGTCTCTCTTTTCATGTTTTAAATTATTAGTAATGCAAGTATTCAATAACTGACATTTATGCACCTGTAAACTGACAAATGGTGTTAGGCTCTGATAGGACAACTTAAAATGTAATGGTGTTGATTACAAGATAAATTTATTATGTATTTTTTGTTTTGTTTTTTAAGCAGTTCAAAAAGATTTCAACTTTCTTTAATATTACCAATAATTAACTCCTCTGTCGGAGACTGGTGAAAAGAAATTGATTCACTCACCGGCCTTCCCAGTTCAGAGGTGAAATGTTTCAATGCTGAAGAATTGCCGTTCATAGTAGCATAAATAACCAGCAAACATGCGACACAATTTACTTTTGCATTCATAGAGACCACTACCAGTGGAAAATTGGATAAATTAATTTAAGTAAATTTGAATTTTTTGTTTTTATTATGGATTTTAGTTACATCACAAATTGTGATGCAATACCCTATATATCAAACCCTAATTATAACATCCTCTATTAATTTTGTAATAAGTTCCTCTGAATTGCAGTAGTTATAAAACTTGATATATTAAAAAAGTCATAATTTGCAGAACAACAACAACAAAAAAACACGTTTATTTCATGCATTGTATAGTCCCAAGAAGGAATAGATATTAAAATTTTTCTTCAGCTGCTTCTACAGTAAATGTTAAAGTTTTGCCACAAATATGTTTAAACCAATTGAACTTAAAGAAATAAAAATAAAATTCGAACAATATGATACTTAAACTAATCTAAAAACTTACATTCCATTCGAATGAAATGGAAATAAAGCTGAGACTTTTTTAAAGGTTTGCATTTTCCATGTATCTTTGCAATTTAAGTTTTTAGGGTAGTTTAAGTATCCTATTGTTCGAATTTTATTTTTTAAAATTCATTTGGTTTAAACATATCTTTTGCAAGACTTTAACATTAACTGTAGAAGCAGCTGAAGAAAAATTATAATACAGGACTCCCTCAAATCTGCAACCGCCTAAAATCCACACATCGTTGCAGATGTAAACAATGAAAATTTCAGTTAAGCTGTAGAGGCAAAGTAACAGGATTTTTTAGTTTTATATAATTTCGTATGTATTTTAATATGTAATTCTCGATAATATGATGAGACTAAACTCGTTGTTTTTCATGAAGGAAATATAAATTTATTACTGAAAAAAAAGAAGGATATTGCTGATATCACTGCTAGTCAGCCTTTTAACCAAATATATATATATGTATTAATTTTTTTTATAGTTATTAACACTGGCAAACCTGAAATAAAACTTCCTTACTTTTTGATTTTGATGTGAATTAATAGGGTTACCTTTATGAGGAAAGTGTCATTGAATGATTCAAGGAAAATGTATCTCATTTTTATTATGCATATTTAATTATACATTATTAATTATTTATTTGACCTTTACCTTTAATAATTTAATCATTTTTTAAATTATATTACTTTTTATCATTTTAGTTTATTACTTTACTTAATTATTTTAATATTTTGCTTTAATTCAAACATTCATTATACATTTGATTGCATTATTACATTCAAATTATTGTCTAAAAAATGTTAAACCAGAAATCCTCAAAATTCTAAAATCTGCACAACCTCTGGTCCCAAGCTGCGCGGATTTGAGCGAATCTACTGTATCTATCCCTTCTCGAGCATAAAGAATGTGTAAAATAATTTTTTTTTTGTTCTGCAAATTATGTTTTTGTTTAAAGATATATATGACTGATATATGATATAAACATTTACTTATATGGCTCATATATGAGCATTTGGCTTATACATATTGTGCATGATGTTTGTATGATGTATATATAAGCTTGGTGATGATCTTTAGCAAGTTTGAAACTGCTACCTTGACATAATTGTAATTGAGGAGGCTGCTATAACGAGAAAGCACCAAATTTTATTTGATTATTCTTTTTTTATCCTTACTTTATATAAATATAGATCTTTAAATACTCAAAATAAAGGACACAGTTGAACATTATAAAGTATTTGACTTTTATGTATTTTGTAAACATTGCATCAGTAGTTGTTTGTTTTTAAAAAAAATAATAAAAATTTGATAAATAAATTAAATTAAACACTGGCTAGTAATTTTAAAAAATACATAAATGTTTTTTTTTTTATATCATTCAAAGCTGGATGAAAAAACTTCATTTTATTATGAAATAATACAAGATGTCTGATGATGCTACCTGTAAGCAAAAATTAAAACTAAAATTAAATTATTTTTAATTTGCATCTAACGTTATGAATTATTGATATGTGCTATTAAATACAATCCATCTTTTCATTTTAATGAATTATTATTCTTTTTATTTATAGGCTTTGAAGCTGCTGTCTGTTAAATATAATGAAAATAAGTCTGAGAAGCATTAACATAGAACAGAGTTTTCCCCAAACAGTTTCCTCAGGATCATCCTGCCTACTTTATAGTAATGAAATATAGCACCCTTTTTGCCTTCCAATGAAAAATATATTTTATATATGAATTGTAAAAAGAAAATATTGTTGTCAACAAGAGCCAGATTGGAAAATAAATAAATAAAACTTCATTTTTGAAAGTATTTCTTGCATCTTTATTGTATATTCCTTTATAACAATGATAATATATATACTCTGTTCACTAAAGATTTTGAATAATTTTAAACTAAAAGTTTGTACATAATTTTTAACCATATTTTATGCATGAAAATATTTGATAAATTTTATTTTTAATGCTTAAATAAAGTTTAAATAAACTTTGATTTCAAAACATTACTTAAATACACTGAATGTATTGTTTTTGTTATTTTATAATATACTACAAATAATCAGGTTAATCTGAAATACATTTGATAATTTACATATTTAATTGTACAAAATGTAAATTCATTTATAAATGATTATTCAATATTTAATTGAATATATGATATTTAATTAAGAGCACAGATTAATTTTTTAAGACTTAGTTTGGTGATAACATAAATAAAAATCAGTATTTAAATGAATAAGTTTGGTGATATACTAAATTTTGTACTAGTACTCTTATCTTTGCTTTAGAATAATATATAGTGTATAACAATATGCAATAATATTTTAAATTTACCCCCCCCCCCTTCTCCCATGGCTTTTCAAAAGAATTTTCCTTTTAGTGAGTCTTGTAAACACTAACTCCCTAACACTATTTCACAAAGTTAGCTTAAACTGATTGATATACATAAAAAAATATTTTTGAAAGATATTTATCATGTATATGAAACCATTTTACTGATATTGTAATCTGGCATGTAACACGTACGTATACTATTAGATTTAATTTTTGTATTTTTTATTATAATCGCCATATGTTGTGCAGATTGTTGTCCCAGAAGCAGAATTTTCTGCGTCAGTCTGCAGCAAACAAAAATTTATCTGCGACCCAATAAGCCTACTATCATACGAAATAACAGAAACACTTTAAGTAAGAAAAATTTCCATTTATAAAGAATATATATAATATAAGGATACAACAAATACCATAAATCTAGAGACTTAAAGCAAATTTCAGCTATTTTTTAAGCCCAGCATTTATTTTTAAGTTGGTGGATTAATCTGCAAGGTTTAAAATAATCTGCAGCGCCCGCTTCCGTGCTGCACTGTTTCTGCTACTGGGATTGTTGTTTGATTGTTTTCAAAAACTTTCATGAGATACATAGTGAAAAATAAGATGTAAATTATTTTAAAGTACAATACTATTATTTTTCATGTACTCTAATAGCAACATTTTTTAAATATAAATCGCATGTTGATTAAATCAAAAGTCAGTTCTTATGATCATATTTTTTATAATTTATTTTTAAAATTGATGCATAATGTGCACCTATAAATTTTGATAATTTTTCTTCTATCAAAAGCTATTGTTACATACCAGAATATACAGTGTGTATTTTTACATTACTCAGTGAAAAGTCAATTACTAAAATAAATGAAATGGAACTATTTTTTTTTTAATAATCCATGCATGAGTAATGGAAGGTTAATCTTGCAGTCCAGGGATGTATATATATATATATATATATATATATATATATTTTTATTTTTTTTTTTTTTTTACATAAGGGAGTAGGTCTGCATATGAAAAACAAAGTTCGCGCTCGTATTACATTTTAAATTTCTTTAATGATATTTCAAAATATTGCTTGTCATTATTATTAAAAATCTAAAATAATTTTTTTTGCACACCTGGCAACAAATGCAAATTTCAGTGTGTAAAATGTTATTCACAATACATAAAAGTTGTTAGGGAATATCGCATTTTCTTCCATGAATTAGCAGCATTTGAAAAACTCAAAATTTTCAATTTCTTTGATACATTCCATTCTTAAGGGTAACCATCCTTAAAAGGAAAATTATATTTCCTGTTAGAGCTATTTTAATTCAAGTGAAAAAAAAAGTGGAGTAGTTGAATGTACAAAGGATTTAAAAGAAAAAATCCATTGTTCACAAAATGTAAAACTTTGCAGTTGACGATATTGTATGCTAATGAATAATATAATAAAATTTCTAAATACAACGGCAAAATTCTACGAGTTCTAGCCATCACTAATTTGATTTTAAAATCTTCATCTGATTTAATTACAGATATATGTTATTAAGTAAAGCGAAGATTTCCATTAAAAATTAGTGCTAGCTAAAAATTGTAGCAGTTGACAGCTATGCAAATATAGGACCTTTTTAGAAGCATTATCATCACCAATGATAATATAAACGAAAACCAAGATATATATATATATATTTTCCAGGAGAAATAGTATATAAAATAAAAATGTGAAGAATAGCAGAAATGCATAGATTTCTAGAATCTAGAGATGCACAAAACATAAAAGCCAGTATGCTGGTAGGTATCTTACATTTTTCATTTCCTTATTATCCATAGAAAGTTTCTGATAATAAAATAAGATTGTAAACATTAAAATGTGTCATTTCCTTTTACTAAAATAAATGTTCTAAAATTAGTAAACTATTTTTATGGCATATATATATATATATATATATATATATATATATGCCATAAAAACTGTTTACTATATGAAACCGGTTTTTGCTCAAATTTAAATGCTTTCATTCGGCCCAAACAAAACAAGCACCTGGAACAGGGACCGAATTCATTAACATCACCTGTGCATTTTTTCTCTAAATGAAAGTTATCAGCTTATGTTTAAGCATTCTGAAGTAGCATTTCATTGTATTATGAATTAAAAACTGTATTACTAAAAATTTTCTTATTTTTTCGTGAAAGAACGTAGTTGTGTTTGGGCCGAATGTAGCGGATTAAAGTCTGGTATAGCCTCTGTTTTTAAATCATGCTATAACATATACAGACGTGTGAAAATTATTAGAATAATTGTGAAACTTACAATAAAAACTTGTTATATTAAAGAGATATTTAAAAAATATTGATACATTTAATATTTAGTGTGCATCCCCTTGTTTTTTATTAAAGAAATAATAGCATACTTGTCTTGGCATACTTTGTATGTGTTTTTGGCAATTAATTTGTATTTCGTTGTCGTGATGCCAAATTTGGATGAGTCTTTTTATCAGACTAGTCTTGTTTGTGATGCTGTATTTCTTTAATTTTTTCTTTACAATGGCCCAAAGGTTCTCTATGGGATTCATATCTGGACTGTTTCCAGGCCATGGAAATGTTTTCTTTAATTAACTTAAAGAAATACAACATCACAAACAAGAATGTTCTGATAGAAAAACTCTTCCAAATTTGGCATCATGACAACAAAATACAAATTAATTGCCAAAAAGTCATAAAAAATAAGCCAACACGTATCGAATCTTTAATAAAAAACAAGGGGATGCACACTAAATATTAAATGTATCAATATTTTTAAAATGTATTATTTCTTTAATATAACAAGATTTTATTGTAAATTTCAGAATTATTCTAATAATTTTCACACGTCTGTACTTTAGGAATTAATGTATTTTCTTTAAATATCTTCGAAAATTAAAAATATCATTAAAAAAAAGTTTATTAGCAATATGTATAAAATATATATGCTTTTACTGATTTATATGAATGAGTCCTGGCAAGGAATTAATTTAAAATATTTAAGTATTTAATATGATTTTGGGGGGGAAAATTCTAAGTAAATTTCTATCAAAATTATTTATATTAAAAACTTTTGTTATTTCAGTTTTTTAATATAACGTCATCCTTGCCTAGGGGAGATAACAGATTCGTCTCATTTTGGTCCAAACTACGTATTTTGGATCAATAAACACTTTCAGATTAAGGCTAAAAGGGGTCTATATTTCGTCCAAAGTGGGTGGTATTATCGGATGTAATATGGACAAATTTTGGACGCCTATATTACAGCCAAAATTCGTGTGTATTTCGTCCGGATGGAGGTATTTTTTGGACGTAATATGGACAAATTTTGGCTCATCCGAATTTTGTTCATTTTATGTTCATTTTACGCTCATTTCATGGCCCAAAAGACGTACTTCTTACGTAAAGGGGGGTGACATTTGGACGTAATTTGACGAAATTTAGTTGAAGTCCGGAGGACTTTTAGACTTCAACTGGACACGTCCATTTATCCAAATTACGTACTTTAGCCGAAAATTGGACGAATCTGTGTTGTGTGGGATATGATGGGGGAATAAATGAAATGTGCTTCTGTAATTATAATGTATACTATTGTATGCAAAAGCATAGAAAATAAAGAAAGACGCGTAGTTTAAACATTGCTTATTCAAAATATAAAATAATTTATATTTTTAATCAGTAAGAATTAAAGAAAGGAAATCCGTATCACTTTTTTATTGCTTTGAGATTTATGTTATTTCTTCCCTTTTTTGAGTTGTTTACATCTATTTATCTTCAAGACTTAAAATTCTCACAGTCACACTAAATTTAGATAATAATAAAAATAACATAATCTATACATATAAAACTAAACTTTTTACACTGTCTTATTTTAGTATGTATTTTCTTTTAAATAAAATTTATAAATTTGCCTTCTTTAAATACGAGGGCAAGTCAGAAAGTAGGTCGCAAAAGCTAATAAAAAAAGGCTTACTTAAAAGGAATGTTTATTTCTCTATATAATCGTCATTTACATTGATATATTTGTCCTATCTCTTTATGTTTACTAACACCTGCTGCGTAAAAGTCTTTGGACTGCACTCTCAGCCACCTGTGTACCTCACATTCAAAGTCTGTATCAGTCGACTGTAGACTAAACCATGTGCACACCCTGTTGTAGTTGCGACGTAGTCTGTTTTGTTCGCCTGTCAGCTCTAACCATTTCCTCAACCTTCCGCACTGTGTCTTCTGTCGCAATTGCAACAGAACGACCACTTCGTTCATTGTCAACAACTTTTGAACGTCCCTGCTCATCTTGTACAACTCTTGTTTTATAAATTCGAAATTGACATCTTATAGTTGGACAGTGCTGTCACATATTGGCACCTATTGTTGACTATTGGCCGCCCCCTATTGGAAACAATTTAGTACTAATTTTTGACCTCCCATATCGGTTTGTGACCCAATTACTGAGTTTCCCTCGTATATTGCTGCTGAAATAAATAACTTAAGAAAAGGAAAGCGTATACAGCAATAAACGCTACTACAACTTTCAATATTAATAGAATATTTTTCATACAAAAGGCTTCCAGAATGTTATAGTGTTCTAAATGTACTTAAATTTAAAAAAAAAAAATCAAGCCAATCGAGTTTTCACTTTCATTAAAAAATATATCACAGAGTCCCTTTTCTCAAACATAAAATTTTTGCATACAATGTAAAAAAAAAAAGATCAGTTTTCCTGTAGGAATCAAATAAATAGTTGCCCTTATCGTACCGGAAAATTTTCCGACCCAGCTCGGAAAAAAAATCCGTAAATAAAAGGAAATAGTCAATAAAACGTTATTTTACGGATTTTATTCCGAGCTGGGTCGAAAAATTTTCCGATACGATAAGGTCAACTATTTTTCGATTCATACAGGAAAACTTGTAGTATTTTTTTACTTTCTTCTATCTTCAATAGAAGAAAGTATTCGAATCGAAATTTTTTTCGACTTCCAGTTTTCGACGGATTTACACGTTTTAGGGGTCAGCGATCACAAAAACATGTTTATACAAAATGTCTGTATGTCCGTGTGTCCGTGTGTCGCCATTGTACAATCAAAAATTGTATAAAGTTATGCATAGAATTGAACCAAATATTTTTTCTAGTTTTTGGCTATAGCAAGCAGGTTCTTCATTAATTTGGAAAAAATCCGCCGGTAGGGGGCGCTGTAATAGCGATTTTTGTGCATTTTGAATATTGTACCATCGAAAGGTGTATGAAATTATGCATAGAATTGAACTAAATTTTTTGTGCATGTTTGTGGCCATAGCAAGAATGTTCACCCTGAATTTGGAAAATTTCCGCCAGTAGGCGGCGCTGTAATACTGATTTTTGTGCATTTTGAATACTGTACCATCGAAACGTGTATGAAGTTATGCATAGAATTGAACCAAATTGTTTGTGTATGTTTTCGGCCATGGCAAGATGGTCCTCCCTGAATTTGGAAAAAATCCGCCGGTAGGGGGCGCTGTAATAACGATTTTTGTGCATTTTGAATATTGTATCATCGAAACGTCTATGAAGTTAAGCATAGAATTGAACCAAATTTTTTGTGTATGTTTTTGGCCATGGCAAGAATGTCCCACCTGAATTTGGAAAAATTCCGCCGGAAGGGGGCGCTGTAATAGCGTTTTTTGTGAGATTTTGAATATTGTACCATCCAAAAGTGTATGAAGTTATGCATAGAATTGAACCAAATTTTTGGATATGGCAAGTAGGTCCTCCCTGAATTTGTAAAAAATTCGACAGTAGGGCACGCTGTAACAGCATTTTTTGCGCGATTTTGAATATGGTACCATCCAAAAGTGTATGAAGTTGTGCATAGAATTGAACCAAATTTTTATTTTAAGATTTTGGATATGGCAAGTAGGTTCTCCCTGAATCTGGAAAAAAATGCCGGTAGGGGCGCTGTAACAGCGATTTTTAATATTATACTATCCAAGAATGTATGAAGTTATGCATAGAATTGAACCAAATTTTTATTTTAAGTTTTTGGCTATGGCAAGCAGGTCCTCCCTGAATTTGGAAAAGATTCGCCGGTAGGGGGCGCTGTAATAGCGATCTTTGTGCGATTTTCAATATTGTACCATCCAAAAGTGTATGAAGTTATGCATAGAATTGAACCAAATTTTTATTTTAAGATTTTGGATATGGCAAGTAGGTTCTCCCTGAATGTGGAAAAAATTGCCGGTAGGGGCGCTGTAACAGCGATTTTTAATATTATACCATCCAAGAGTGTATGAAGTTATGCATAGAATTGAACCAAATTTTTATTTTAAGTTCTCGGCTATGGCAAGCAGATCCTCCCTGAATTTGGAAATAACTCGCCGGTAGGGGGCGCTATAATAGTGATTTTTGTGCCATTTTGAATATTGTACCATCGAAAAGTGTATGAAGTTATGCATAGAATTGAGCCAATTTTTTAATGTTTGCTTTTGGTAATTGCATTAAGAATTGGCTGAATTTGGAAAAATTCCGCCGGAAGGGGTCGCTATAATTGCGATGTCTGTACCATTTTCATTATAGTACCATCGAAAAGTGTATGAA
The DNA here is from genome assembly GCA_963932465.1 of Maratus speciosus. Lineage (NCBI taxonomy): Eukaryota > Metazoa > Arthropoda > Arachnida > Araneae > Salticidae > Maratus > Maratus speciosus. The sequence goes on along the minus strand of OZ010791.1, from coordinate 32,957,993 downwards.
TTTATGCATAGAAAGGAACCAAATTTTTTGTATACGTTTCTGGCTAAGGCAAAGAAGTCATCCTTGAATTTGAAAAAAATCTGCCGGAAGGGGGACGCTGTAATAGCGATGTTTGTGCCATTTTCTTTATTGTACAATGGAAAAGTGTATAAAATTAGGCATACAATTGAACCTAATTTTTTGTGCATGTTTTTGGCTTTGGCCAACAAATCCTCCTTGAGTTTGGAAATATCGCGCGGTAAAGGGGCTCTGTCATAGCAATTTTTGTATTCTTGATTTTTGTTGTTCTATTGTCCATCGGCGGCTAGTGCAAAGGCAGGAACTCTCTTCCTGCTAAACCGGCTATTCGCAAACATCTGATAACAACAGAATAAGGAAAAACTATTAATTTTAACAAATATTATGATATAGATTAACTCGTTTTTAGTTCGTTTAATTGACTGAAGCATAAATTTAAAAAGAAAATCAAAGTTGGTATAGTATTGAACTAATAATATTGAAGTATTAACATGTGTAACTAGTTTTTGAAATAATAAGATGTATAAGATAGAAGAAAGTTTTGGGATTGGCACATCCAACTAGTTTACAATGTAGTTAGAATTTTAAAGATCTGGAAAACTTTTTTAGCAGCATTAATGAGAATGTGTTTATATGTTTTGGTTATTGACTCTAATGATCAAATTAGGTAAAATTTTTTGGACTGGATTATGTTATCTTGGAAATGCTAAAGGTTCAACACAAGAAATATTTCACGAAATGTTTCAAGACGATACACTGTACAAGAAATAATGCCAGCTTTCCGGTAGGAATCAGAAAAATAGTTGCCCTTATCGTACCGGAATAATTTCCAACCCAGCTCGGAATAAAATCCATAAAATCGGAATAAAATCCGTAAAATACCGTTTTACTGACTATTTCCTTATTTGTACGGATTTTATTCCGAGCTGGGTTGGAAATTATTTCGGTACGATAAGGGCAACTATTTTTCCGATTCCTAAAGGAAAATTGGCAGTATTTTTTTTCTACAGTGTAGACATGACAAAATAAAAAAAAGGTGTCAGTGTATCTACAAAATAAATCTTTCAAAATATTTTTTAAAAATAATCTGCAGACTATCTTATATTAAATCTTAACAAAGTATTTAAGTTACGTAACATTAGACAATTTTTACGAAAGGTGGGATATTACATTCTATAGAACACTGTAAAAAAACACTGCCAGTTTTGTATAAACATGTTTTTTGTGATGTCTGACCCCTAAAATGTATAAATCCGTCGGTCCTGAAGTCGAAAAAATTTTGATTACAGTACTTTCTTCTATTGAAGATAGAAGAAAGTAACAAAATGAGAATTTTTATAAAATACTAACGTGATGGAATCGACTAGATTCGAATGCTGACCCTCTAGATTTGAAACTGCAGATGTTACCTACAAATGCTTGATTACATTGTCTCAATAATTATCATAAACTGTCACATTTTTAATGATTTCCCTTGTAGAATCGGTTACCAAATTGTTTAAAAACGTGTTAAATATCTAATCCGTAGGAAGATTTCTACGACAATCTGTATAGTCCTGAGATAGTGGTTTATAATATATTCTCAGAATGGGAGCTCAATAGGAAGTACAGTAAAAAGAGGAAAAAAAGGTAAACACTCCCTACTAACTCCTCGTCATATTATCGTAGAAGAAAGTTACTGGTACCGAACGATTGGAAATAAAGTCTACTTTTAAGTGATGTATATAAAATTTACTTAGGGGGCCATCGACATATTAAAACGAACCATAACTTCATTTTTTTCAACGGCAATAACCAATTTTAACGAGATATTTCAAAACTTCGGTTAAAACTATGCCTAGACACCAAATGTCAAGTCGTTTGAATAATAGGTTTTTGAATTATAAACATTCAAAATTTTGAGCTTCTAATGTTAAATTACATTTTCATATTTTCATTAATATGTCCGGAAATTATACTCCTAATTAGCTATTTTTTTTGTAGCACTAATACTAAAATACCCAAACATTAACACGTTGAATTTGCAATTTTATAATTTTATGATATGAATTATGAATTATGAAATTAGTATTCGAAAAAATTATGAATTGCAACCTACAAGATTTTTGATGGATTGAGATTTATATAGATATTTCCATATATTTATATTTATATATTTACATATGTCCATATATTTATATTTATATTTATATTTATATATTTATATCTCCATAATGTCCTATTTTATGGAAATCTAAAATGTCACATTTTTATACAAAGTAGTTTTCAAATTATGCTTAGAAAACGGCATAATGATGGTTTAACCCTCTAGTGCATGATTTTTTATTTTTCCTTCAAATGAATACATTTGATTTTTCAATGGGCATACATTAAAGGAAAAATACTGAAAAAATGACCACTATCATATTTTTTCGTATTTTGAATTTTTTTTAAATGGTTGCCAATTTGCAACACCATGCATTAAGCGTATTGGAAGCATATTCTACGATATTTCTCTTTGTTTTTTTCTATGAATTGTCGGGTGGCATTTTGCAGCACGGGGTTCTGATTTGTCTGATTATTCCAAGGCACGATTTTTTTTAAATGTGTCCTTATGTTCACTGATGTTTAATAGTTAACAAAATACAGTTCATGATTTACAGGTTCAACAACTGGATGAGTTAGTCTAGCATTGACTCAAACGCTAACCTCCAAGTCATGGCCACCTGGTAGACTGGTTTTATTTTTTTCGCAATAAATATAAAAATTGTACGCAAATCTTGATTCTCCCGCAAAAAATAACAATTTAAAACCACATGTATGCGATTTTTTTTGGGGGTGGGTGGGTGGGGGGATATACTTATGACGAGCCTGAACGACGAGGTGACGAGCCTTTGGCGCACTTATTTGCTCATAAACACAGAGAGATGTTTTGATGGAAATGGATGAGAATTTCCATTCAGTTAACCGACTATTGGTCTCAATTTGAATAACTTATCTTTCCCTTTAGACAATGTATTATCGTTCAGATTGGAAATTTGCCGAATACCGTATACTTTCAAATGCATTCAAGATCATATTGCGATTACCTGGTGATACACCAATGACAGGGTTCCCAAACAATCTTATGATTTTAAAGTTTTCCACGTTACTCAAGATACAATTCCTTAGATACTTTTTGATATCTTTCGATTTCCAGCATATATTGAGTGGCTTTTAAACACGTTTTAAAACACTATACATGCTAGTTTGTTGAGAAATATGCTCGAAACGTATTGGGTGGAAAAATATAAAAAATATTTATATGGTGTTTTTAATGATAAAACACTTTCAGGCAGAGAAACATCTCCAATAATCTTTATCTAAGAAGGATCTGGCTGAAGAGTTTGAAGCTTTCACTTTTTTCTGTTTACATTTACCTGGCTTCTTTTTTTGATGTAGATGCAATATTCACTATCCTAACGTTTGCATCAAAATTCTATTCAATTTCATTAACTGATTTATCTGCTTGTAAATCAAAATCAGTCTCATCATAAGGGTCTGAACCGTTTTTGAACAGAAGGTTTGGATCAAAAGGTGGATCGTCATCCCTGTCATTATAAGAAATGTCACGTTCACTAGAAAATCCAATCCAAATTTCTTCTGTTAATATAATTTTTAGTACCTTTGCTTTAAAATATATGCTGAACATGTTGAAGTTCTATCATAACAAACTTTTTGATGAAAAAATAAACAAAAAAGCAAGATGAAACAATCAACAAATTCATTGAACAGAATACTAAAAATGTAAATAAAAGCGGAACTCAATTCATGGTGTTGCCAAATGGCAACAAACGTATATTTGCCTGCATGCAATATTTGTTAAAAAAAAAACCTTACTTAAAATTATTTAAAATCACTTTTAAAAGCATATTCTTTTGAAAAATATTTTTTTCAAATGAAATTTTGGATTTTAATTGGTTTTATTTGTGTTAGAAATCCATCTATGGCTAGGAAAATGGAAGACTTCCAAAGTTCCTTTTTATTTGTAACTGATAAACAACTGTTATCACCTATGGTATTTTTAATGTAAACATAAGAATAGGGTCAAAATGAATACATAAAGCATAAATTTATCAAGAGGCAACGATAAATAAACGATAAAGAGAGAAAAATAATTTGTTGCCAATTGGCAAAAGTATGCACTAGAGGGTTAAGGGACCGTCTATGATAGAAGTGAGACGATATTTTGAAATTTCGTATGCTTTTCTATAATCTAACAGTCTTCAATGACTGTTTGAGTGGCGCTTAAAAAGCCTTGATCAAGAAGGGGCTCTCTCGTTTAACTATTGAGTACCGGACTTCAATTTGGCTACAGTCCCTAAAATATGCTCGTTTTAAAACAATTAATTTCTCGGAAACTTCTCGCACGAATTACATAAAAAATTGTTTTTAAGCTTATTGAAGTGTGTAGAGTTCATTTATGCTGTCAGAAATGTGTACTGCTATTGAACAAAACAAAGTTAAGGTTCGTTTTAATATGTAGATGGTCCCTAGGCAAATTACATATACATCAGCTGTTCGCGAATAGTCGGCTTATCAGGATGAGAAGTTCCCGTCGCTTCACGAGTCACAGGTGTAAAGTGCACTAAGTAAAATCTAGAAATTTACACAAAAATCGCTATTATAGTTCCTCATTTTGGCGGAATATTTCCAAAGTCAGGGAGGACATTCTTTCAATGTCCAAAAACACACACAAAAAGTTTGGTTCAATTCTAAGCATAACTTCATAACCTTTTCGATGGTACAATATTAAAAATGGCACAAAGTTTTCTATTACAGCACCCCCTTCTGGTGGAATTTTTCCAAATTCAGGGAGGACCTTCTTGTAACGACCAAAAACATACACATAAAATTTGGTTCAATTCTATGCATAACTTCATACACTTTTCGATGGTACAAAATTCAAAATGGCCAGAAAATCGCTATTACCGCGTCCCATTTCGTCGGATTTTTTTCAAATAAAAGGAGGACTTGTTTGCCGTAGCCAAACTCTTGGTTCAATTCTATGTAATATCACACACTTTTTGATGGTAAAATGGCGACAGACACACGGACAGACAGACTTTTCTAAAAAAATATTTTTGGGATCTTTGACCCCTAAATATGTAAATTCGTTGAAAACCGGAAGTCGAAAAAAATGTCGATTACAACACTTTATTCTATTGAAGAAAGTAGAAAAAGTGTGAAACTCGAATTTCCGAATACAAGAGAGTATGTTCAGAAGTAAAAACTAGTTGGATGTGCCAATCCCAAAACTTACTTCGATCTCATGTCAATATTTCATTTTTAGTTTTATTAGTATTTTTATTAGAATTAAGCATAGCTTCATACACTTTTCGATAGCATGATATTGAAAATAGCACAAAAATCGTATTACAGCGACCCTTTCGGCGGATTTTTTTCAAATTAAGGGATGACCTTCTTGCTATGACCAAAAACAAACACAAAAAATTTGGTTCAATTCTATGCATAACTTCATACACTTTTCGATTGTACAATATTCAAATGCACAAAAATCGCACAAAACTGTTATTACAGCGCCCCCTACCGGTGGATGTTTTTCAAATTCAGAGAGGACCTTCTTGCTATGACCAAAAACATACACAAAAAATTTGGGTCAATTCTATGCATAACTTCATAAACGTTTCGATGCACTGCAAAAAATTTGCAGCATTCAGTCCAGTCATTTGACCGTTTTTATCGAAAACGGTTACACAGCCGTAATTTAACACTATTCTGACCATATTATTGACCATTTTATGGTCAGAATATAGTTAAATTACGGCTGCGAAACCGTTCTTTCAAAAAACGGTCGAAAGGTCGGACGGTTGAACGGTCGAATGGTCGGACAGAATGCTGCAAATTTTTAACAGTGTGGGACAATATTCAAAATGCACAAAAATCGCTATTACAGCGCCCCCTACCGGCGAAATTTTTCCAAATTCAAGGAGGACCTTCTTGCTATTACCACAAACATACACAAAAAATTTGGTTCAGTTCTATGCATAACTTCATACACTTTTCGACGGTACAATATTCAAAATGCACAAAAATCGCTATTACAGCGCTCCCTACCGGCGACTTTTTTCCAAATTAATGGTGGACCTGCTTGCCATAGCCAAAAACCTAAAAAAATGTTTTGGTTCAATTCTATGCATAACTTCATAAAATTTTTGATGGTACAATGGCGACACACGGACATACGCGCACGCGGACACACGGACTGACAGACAGACTTTTTCTATAAACATGTTTTTTGTGATCTCTGACCCCTAAAAGTATAAATCCGTCGAAAACCGGAAGTGGATAAAAAATGATTACAATGCTTTCTTCTATTGAAGATAAAAGAAAGTAACAAAATGAGAATTTTTATAAATTACTAACATGATGGAATCGACTAGATTCGAATGCTGACCCTCTAGATTTGAAACTGCAGATGTTACCTACAAATGCTTGATTACATCGTCTCAATAATTATCATACTCTTTCACATTTTTAATGATTTCCCTTGTAGAATCGGTTGGCAAATTGTTTAAAAACGTGTTAAATATCTAATCCGTAGTCAGATTTCTACGACAATCTGTATAGTCCTGAGATAGTGGTTTATAATATATTCTCAGAATGGGAGCTCAATAGGAAGTACAGTCGTGGGGGAAAAAAGTAAACACCTCCTACTAACTCCTCATCAAATTATCGTAGAAGAAAGTTACTGGTGCCGAACGATTGGAAATAAAGTCTACTTTTAAATTGTATATAAAATTTACTTAGGGGGCCATCGACATATTAAAACGAACAATAACTTAATTTTTTTCAACGGCAATAACCAATTTTAACCAAAATGTTTCAAATCTTCGGTTCAAACTATGCCAAGACACCAAATGTCAAGTCATTTGAATGATATGTTTATGAATTATAAACATTCAAAATTTTGTGCTTCTAATGTTAAATTGCATTTTCATATTTTCATTAATATCTCCGGAAATTATACTCCTAATTAGCTAATTTTTTGTGTGGCACTAATACTAAAATACCCAAACATTAACACGTTGAATTTGCAATTTTTATAATTTATGATATGAATTATGAATTATGAAATTAGTATTCGAAAAAATTATGAATTGCAACCTACAATTTTTTTGATGGATAGATTTATATAGATATTTCCATTTATTTATATTTATATATTTATATATTTCCATATATTTATATTTATATATTTATATATTTCAATATATTTATATTCATATTTATATTTATATATTTATACTTCCATAAAGTACCTGCTTTATGGAAATCCAAAATGTCACATTTTTCTTCAAAGTAGTTTTCAAATTATGTTTAAATAAACGGTCAAGTGCGAGCATTACTCGCGCTCAGAGCGTTCCGTAGAATAAATATATGAATTTGTAATTGTATTATACAAGAAAAAAAAACGTTGCTAAAAGAATACTAACACTTTCTAAAAAACTATACAACGTAGGGTTGGCTATAACTGTATCTATTAGAAAAGTGTAAATGGATGTACCAGGAAAGTTCAAATAGATATGGAACCTAAATAATATCAAATATAGCTAGCTATTCGTATATCTCTTTTTTAATAATATTCTAATCTGTTTATGATGAACTTAATTCGGTACTGATAATAAAAGCAGTGCATAGTTAAACTCCATTTGGCATTTCAGGAAACTAAATTCAGCGTAGTGATATCATTATTTCTACAGTGCAGCTAAAACAAAACCTTTGTTCAAAGTTTAAATTTCGCATTGTGCTAAGCGCGCTTCGAATTGAGGTCTCAAAGTTGCAACGCCGCCTTGGTCAATGCTGCGTTTTTCCAGAAAGGTGTTTAATTATCATGTAAAGTCACTCGAGGCGTATTGAGAGATACAATCAACTTAAACTATCGCGAGTTCCACAGTATTTATGCGATTCATTCTAATTAAATCTTTCGAGGGCGATGCCCTTATAAAACGGACACCTAATTTTAATTCCAAAACAGACAAACGGCACCAAGACTATTTAATTATAATTTTCCTTTTATCATGTATGTGAAAATAAGCAAGTTCGCATTTTTTAATAAATTCGTTTATAAATTCTGGTGTCAGTTCATTATTTCATAAGTTTATAAATAGAATTACTCCGTGCCGGAAAGGATTAAATAGTCGCAGGACTCTTAAAGCTTCAAAATTTAAGAAATTTTAATTTTTTTAGATGTTAAACTCCTATCTTTTCTGAATATTTTGATATAATTGTTTCCTTGAAATTCCTATTAGAACAGAAGTTTTGGCTTTTAGAAATATACCCGCTCAATGGCTGAAGCGGCTTTTCCGAAACTTTAAAGTCATTATTTTCCAAATGACGTTTTTTGGGCATAACGCGCAGGATACCTCAAAAACTTCTGAATATTTTTTCATGAAATTTTGAAAACATATATTTCATGTTAGTCTGTATAAACTGAACCTAAAATTTCCTTTTTATTGTTCAAAAAAATATTTTTTAGGTGATTTTAATATTGAAATTTTCAAAATTTTGTATTAGCTAAATGCAAAATTGCATTAAAAATATAAAAATGCTTTAAATACAAATTTTTTAAGTTCAGGGAAATTATTACTATCTGAAGTATAAGTTAGCACCAAAATTTTCAGTCTAGTTGCAATATTTATTTTGTAATCCTGCGCGTAATCTGTTATGCCAATTTTTTGTTCGACAAATGTCTAATAGTTTCGAGCCCTCTATAAATACTAATTCTGTATCTTGCAATTTTTTAAATACATGAAACGAAAGAACATACTTATATTTTCATCCCAATTAAAATTGTGTTTTAAAATCATATACATTTTAAGACATTAAATGTTGAAAATGGTCATTTTTTAAAATTTTTTTCATTTTTTAGAGTCTCGAGACCCCTTAATTTAGTATGTTTTTAACAATTTGACGTTTATTGCTTTTATACTGTTACTGGACATTACATTACACATATATATCATTAAAAGTTTTTAATTAAGCATAGAGTACGCCGCCCCTGTCCTTGTGTGTGTCCAAACTGACCGTACATTTAAGGGTTAATATCTTGGCTAATTACCGATGATTTCTTTCGAAAATCATTATCAACAATGATTTTATTCTTCTGCAACGATAGGTTTATTCAGCGGTGCTCAACAATTTTTCTAAATGCCAGTAAATCGAAATTTGTGTATAACAGAAAAATGCTAATTACTCAAAAACTATGTGACCTAGAGTAATCGCCATAATTTTCCAGCAAGGTTTATATTAACGTCTACTACCTCTATTTTTTTCATAATTTTAGTTTCAGTAGATTCGGAATTAGATGGGGGGGAACATATTTTTCGCTACATTTTCAACAATATCTTTGAAAATATAATACCTAAAATTAAAAGGAATGTATTTTTGAGTTCAGCGTTACAAAATTTTTCACAGGATACCCCACATGATATACAAAGAAAAGGTTTTTTAAATTTCAAGTAGCATAATTATCCCCTCTACTTTTTTACTAAGTATATTTATGAATGTTTATTAATCTGAAAATATGTGAGTCAATGGTCTTTATTACTTCCCGAATTTGAACTTTCCACGTTCCATAGTTTACGAGTAAAATGGCTGTGGCAGGCAGGCAGACTGACAGAGGGACGGACAGACACAAGAGTGATCTTATAATGGTTCCATTTTTACATTTTTATGTACGGAACCCTAAAAACAATAAAATGATGGTTTAACCCTCTAGTGCATGATTATACACCAAGGACACAGTGAATATATACACAGTGATACACCAATGACAGTGTTCCCAAACAATCTTATGATTTTAAAGTTTGCCACGCTACTCAAGATACAATTCCTTAGATACTTTTTTATATCTTTCCATTTCCAGCATATATTGAGTGGCTTTTAAACATGTTTTAAAACACTATACATGCAAGTTTGTTGAGAAATATGCTCGAAACGTACTGGGAGGAAAAATATAAAAAATATTTATATGGTGTTTTTAATGATAAAACACTTTCAGGCAGAGAAACATCTCCAATAATCTTTATCTAAGAAGGATCTGGCTGAAGAGTTTGAAGCTTTCACTTTTTTCTGTTTACAATTTCCTAACTGCTTTTTTTTTTTTTTTTTTTTTTTTTTTTTTTTTTTTTTTGATGTAGATGGGATATTTACTATCCTAACGTTTGCATCAAAATTCTATTCAATTTCATTAACTGATTTATCTGCTTGTAAATCAAAATCAGTCTCATCATAAGGGTCTGAACTGTTTTTGAACAGAAGGTTTGGATCAAAATGTGGATCGTCATCCCTGTCATTATAAGAAATGTCACGTTCACTAGACAATCCAATCCAAATTTCTTCTGTTAATGTAATTTTTAGTACCTTTGCTTTAAAATATATGCTGAACATGATGAAGCTCTATCATAACAAACTTTTTGATGAAAAAATAGACAAAAAAGCAAGATGAAACAATCAACAAATTCATTGAACAGAATACTAAAAATGTAAATAAAAGCGGAACTCAATTCATGGTGTTGCCAAATGGCAACAAACGTATATTTGCATGCATACAATATTTGTTTTAAAAAAACCTTACTAAAAATTATTTAAAATCTCTTTTAAAAGCATAATCGTTTGAAAAATATTTTTTTCAAATGAAATCTTGCATTTTAAATAGTTTTATTTGTGTTAGACATCCATCTATGGCTAAGAAAATGAAACACTTCAAAAGTTCCCTTTTATTTGTAACTGATAAACAACTATTATCACCTATGGTATTTTTAATGTACTAAACATAATAATAGGGTCAAAATGAATACATAAAGCATAAAGTTATCAAGAGGCAACAATAAATAAACGATAAAGAGAGAAAAAATAATTTGTTACGAATTGCCAAAAGTATGCACTAGAGGGTTAAGGGACCGTCTATGATAGAAGTGAGACGATATTTTGAAATTTCGTATGCTATTCTGTAATCTAGCAGTCTTCAATGACTGCTTGAGTTGCGCTTAAGAATCCTTGATCAAGAAGGGGACTGTCTCGGTCAACTATTGAGTACCGAACTTCAATTTGGATACAGTCCCTAAAATATGCTCGTTTTAAAACAATTAATTTCTCGGAAACTTCTCGCACGAATTACATAAAAATTTGTTTTTAAGCTTATTGAAGTGTGTAGAGTTCATTAATGCTGTCAGAAATGTGTACTGCTATTGAACATATTACTGCTATTGTACATATTGCATTTGTTTCTTATCGTCTTTACTCACAAACCACCAAATCATAATTTCAATATTTCCCTTCCACTGTGTGATTGAAAAGTAAAAATGTAGATAAACGATTTGTATAACTCCCTTTTTTGGAATGTGTATTTTTTTGGAAAGCGTAATCATGTAATTCCGATGCTAGATTAACGAAGTTGATGGCAATGTGCAGATTTACACCGAAAAGTATTCTGTTGAAAATGCATGTTGATAGATTTTGTTATTATTATTGCGTAAAACTAAACATACCTTTGTACATAATTTATATAAATGTAGAATATCGGTAAGTGGGCTAAAAATCGTTTGCATATAAAAACAGCTTAAGTTAAATAAGCCAGCAAATAAATAAATAAATGGTACTACTTGACAACCAAAAAACGCCACACTTTAAGATTAGATGCCAATGATAGCTAATCCTAAATGTCGCATTCACTTGACATTTAACATGTTAAACTTGTTTGTTACGTCATCAAGTGATTTTTAATTCGATGTTTTATTTGTATTTTTATTAATGTTTTACTAATTAATGTTATTATTATTACGTAAAAATAATATATCCATATTTAAAACATTAACTAATCAATTAAGTATAAATAAAAATCTGTTTTAACTTTTTAAAGAAATTAAATGTAAGAATACATCTATGCCCTTCTTTTTTATTTAATCTAACCACTCAACTGCTCTGTTTAATGATAAAACAAGGATTTTTTTACAGTAAAATCTACAAAAAATCCCGTCCCATATCTGATTAATACGCCCTGTTTTCAGACACCTGCGCCCATTTTTAGATGCCCTATTATGAAGGTGCATTGTATCCACAGAGGACAAATTACAATACTCAATATCCAGCGACAGGGATTCCTTTAAATGTTAATAAAATGTTTCCAGGTGAGATAAACATTTTAAATGGTTCTTTAGGTAAAACATTTTATTGAAACGGAACTAAAATATTTTTCAAATCATTCTAATAAAACAAAACCAATAAAAAATGAAGAAGAATAATATCTGTTATACAAAATATGCAACTCTGTAATGTGATTTTATTCTTTTGCGTCTTAGAAAATAAAACAATGTATACTATATTATATATACAGGGTGTCCGGTCTCAACGGTGTCCCATGGCTAATTCCTAAACTGTTAGTCATAGACATATAGTTCCAATTACAAAAATGTTTTAAATCAGGTAAAGAAATATTTTAAAAGCGATTTGGGTCAATAAAATCATTTCTTAAAAAATTACGAAATTTAAATTTTTATACGGTCTCCCGGTCCTATAAGTTATATTTAGTAAAATTTTCCTTCTACGCTGACAAGTAATACAAAAAAAGTCCCGTTGTTCTATGATTAAAATTGACCTAGTAATACCTTTTTAAAGATGGAGCATATTTTTTGCTGCAAGTAGAAGGAAAATGGGGTTTCTGCTTCACCAGGCGTCATGCGTTGAGGAGAGAGGAGCAAGGATGAGTGACAGGTGGGCGGAGTCGAGTGATTGACAGGTTAGGGGAGATAAGAAAGTGTTGGACAGGTGGGCGGAGTCGAGACAGACAGGAACCCGCGCGTCATGCTATAGTAGAGGGGTTAAAACAAAGAAGCGATAATGAAAAGTGTACTGTAAGAGAGGGGTTAGAACAAAGGATAACGTTCATGAATCGGTAAAAGTCTACTGAAAGAGAGGGATTAGAACAAAGGAAAATGTTAATGAGGATGATTAATGAAGGAATGTCTGTTGTCAGAGGAAGGTAGAACAAAGGAATGATTAGGAAGGATGAGGTCATTAGGAAAGATCGCATGCAATTAAAAAATACTTACCACGGAGCAGCGTCGAGACACGCCCTACCTCTGCGACATTCACCGGGCTAATGAACGAAGAAGCGTGCAACAACCGGCTTCATCAAGATAAGGAGCTTGCTTCTGATTGGACGAGAGACGAGCCTAGGGGGCAGCACAATCGTTTCCGGCGACACCAGCGCCCTCTCTTGAGAGGATGATTCACTTACCTGTGATGACATCATCCTATTTCGAACTGAATTAAAAAGGCTAATACATTTTTAAGTTTTAACGAAATAAGTTATAATTTTTAGACATTTATTAATTTTACGAAACATGTTTCAATTAATTTAGTCATTGCAAATAAAGTTTTAATTTGAAACTGAATAAAAAAGGTTAATACATTTTTAAGTTTTAACGAAATAAGTTATAATTTTTTTAGTCATTTGTTAATTTTATGAAACATGTTTCAATTAATTTAGTCATTACAAATAAAGTTTTAAAGAAATAGTTAATATTTTTTAATGATTTGTTAATTTCCGAAACAAGTTTTTTAGTTTTAGTCATTTGTTAATTTCCGAAACACGTTTTTTTTTTCCTGTAAGTCATGTGCTAAAAAAAACTTTTTAATAAATTAGTTATTTTTTTTTTTGCTAATATATTAATTTCGATACATTAATTTCCGAAACAAGTTTTTCCTAAATAAAGATTTTTAATAAACAATTTTACATATATTTTCATTTAATTATTATTAAAAAGAATATAAATTATTTTTACTAATCAAAAGAACGCGAATTAGTTTTTGTTTAATTTTTGTCAAGGATGAATGTTAACTGAAATATAAGCTGAATGCGAAAACAGTTTTTTTTTTTTCTTTTAAAACTAAGAAAAGAACTTTTTAAATTAATGAACAACTCTGTTTTTGGAAAAACTATGGAAAACTTAAGAAAGAGGTGGAAAATTGTGCTTTGCAATAACGAAAAAAGAGCAAAAATTGGTAGCCTCACCCACATTTAAGTCATTTGAAACATAGGATGAAGACCTGAGTGCCGTAGAAAGGATGAAGACTAACAACCTCATGAATCAGTCGATTTATGTCTGATTCACAATCTTAGAACTAACCAAGTTAATAATGTATCAATTCCATTACGGTTTCGAACCCATAAACACATAACCAGACTTTACATTTTTAGCTCATCACGCTCACCACTGAGCCACCGAGGCCCCGTTGTTTTATCTTACTTTTAACTACTTATTTGACATATATATATATATATATATATTTATCGAAAAGAATGCAAATTAGTTTCAGTATTTAGTGACTTATAAAGTAAAGTTTTATTTTCTTAAAAAAGTGGTGTGAATTGAATATATTTTTTACCGTGTTAGTTCTTTTAAAATTTTATTTTGAATTAGAAAACACTTACTTTTGTCAAATAGTATAGTTAAAGATTCGTTTTTTTTTTTTTTTTTCTCTAAGATCAACAGAATTTATTGATTTTCAATTGAATATATTTTTTAACGTGTTAGTTCATTTAAAATTTTATTTTGAATTAGAAAACACTTACTTTTGTCAAATAGTATAGTTAAAGATTCGATTTTTTTTCTGAGATCAACAGAATTCATTGATTTTCAAAACAAGATCTATTGAATAAGTATAGTTAATATTACCGTTTTTATCTTAGTTTTAACTACTTATTTTCAAAACAGATTTATTCACTTTTAAATGTAAAACACTTTCTGTAAATGCATATCTTTAACTGTAATAATTTTTAATCCATCTTTAATTAGACATATATTTTTATCACAAATGAAAATACAAAAAGATTCAACAATTATACTCTTACCTGACTAAAATTAAACTTCTTCATTGCGAATAACAAACTCTCACACACAACATCAGTTTTTTACCGATATATAAACAAGACAATTTTGGAAATGAAGGTTAAAATATATATATATATTTATATTTCCTTTCTATTAAGTTTACATTATTTGAAAAGATGCGTATTGGATATCGAGGACTGCACATCTCCGTGATTTCATTCGCTACTTATGACATCAGATCCCTTCGTTTTTATTGGTAGATGATTAGGTCACTTTAGTTTATTTTTCTTTTTTACATGCAAGTGTTGCTATATTGCTTTTAACAGTGAAACATCTACTATCTGATATACAACTACCGTTCACTTAAGTGGTTGAAAGGTCGTACAATAAGCATGCATTTCCTTATCGAAGGAAATATCTGTACGAGATCTACCCTACATGCATGTTTCTTTAGCAAGGCAATCTTTTCAATTTATAAGGAGATCTTTATTTTACGGTTGCAGACACCCTCCTCTGTAGACAGATAACAAAAACATGCAATTTCCATTTCATGTCTAAAGGCTAACGAAATCTTAGTGCAATTTTTTAAAGAATGATATTTCCTATTATTGACCGAAAGCAACAGGTTTTTTGTTTTAAGAAAGATTGTTAATTCACTGTTTTCAAAAATTAAAATCAGAAAAAGAATTCCCCATTTTTTTCTTTTAAGTTTTTAAAGAGACGTGTTTTTTTTTCTTTGAATTAGTATTTAAAGGGGTTTTTTTTTCTGAATCTGAAATCAACTTTTAACTAAAATATTTTAATGATTGACGAAGTAAAGTTTTATTTTCTAGAAAAGTGGTATAAACTTAATATTTTTTTATTAATTACTAACGAAGGAATATATTTTGTCTAGGTAATATAAAATTTAGGTTAAAGCTGTGAATTTTCTTAAGAATATTAAACTTATCTACTCGTTTTGGAGAAAGTATTTGTAATGCCCGAGCTACTGTATTCTTTTCAATCAGAATGAACAAGATCTTACGATAGTTTGAATATTAAACCAAGAAAGATTAAAAGCAATTTAGTTTAACAAATACCAATGAAGACAACTAAATGAAACATAAACTCAGTTTACAAATAAGTTTTAATGTCAGAACTAATTGAACACTTTGTTTTCCTAATCATAGATGTTAAAAAAAACTTTCTTAGGAAAGTTTATTACTTTGATTCGAACTGAAGATAAAATACTTTACTAATTTAGGATATTTTTTCCATATCTCGTTTCAAAATTTTATTTAACTAAAAAAATAATTTATGTTGCATTGTTTTAACAATTTTTTCTAATCAAAGAACGTGCATTAGTTTCAACTGATAATAAAGGGTTTATTACCTATTAGCAAAAGAAAAAAAATAGTAGTCACACTTACATTTAAGTTATTGAAAACATATGATGAACATCTCTGCTGTTGAAAGGATGAAAACTAACATACATACATAGGAATCGACTGATTTATGTTGCACTGGTTGTGATGTATATAATAGATGTGATTATATATTGAAAATATATATATACGATGGTTGTGATGTATCCAAAGTAGATGTCTTTAAACTAAATTATCAAACATATGAGTGAGGATTGCTACGTGACAAAAATCGCCTTTAACAGTGAATTTTGAGTCAGTTTTAACTTAGAAAAAAGTAAATGGTTAACTTTAATGACATATTTTTAGTTTTGTTGTTAGAAATAATATGTTAAACAAATCACACTGTTTGAAAATATATTTTTTCGAGTTTATTTTCAACAATTGTTTTTTTAAATGAAATCACATATAAAATTAAGGAAAGCTAAACTTGTGAAACACAAGTTGAATATCGAGAATGACAGAACATGTTTTGAATTAAGTAATGTAGGATGTGCAAACTTTTGCATTCATTCACAGTAACAGAAAGTGTGAAATTTTATGTTCAGTTTAATAAAGCAAATAATTAAATTGAAAGATACATTTAAAAAGGATTGTTAAAAGTTTGTTAAAACTTTTTTTGTTTTTAGAAATACTAGACAAACATTACACTTAAAAGACAAAATAATTATACATACCTTTTGTTGATTGAAGCAAGCAGACTCATTGAAAATAGCAAGAAGCTGAAAAGTCGACGGTAACTTTAGCTAACCAGACACCGTAAAAGGTTCGATAAGGTACCGCAGAGCACTAAGCTAAATGTACGATAAACGGGAGCTAAGGAACATACGACCTTCATCGACAAAATCCAAGACACGACTGACGTGCGCGGGGTCTAACACCTGCAGATGAAGGTCACTGATAACAGATCACGTGACCGCTAACAACCAATCAGAAGCGAGCTTTCAGGTATGACGACATCCTGTGGCAATACCTGTAGTCAACCTGACGCCAGTTGATTGACAGCGGACGTGGTGGAATTTTAGGAATGCAGACAGAGTGGCGCCTACCTTCTGCATCATAGTATTTTAGGGAAAATATATATTACGTTGATGTAAAAGACATTCTTTTTTAAACTAACTGTTAATATTTTTGAAATAACATACTTTTCTCATACAAGCGAAAAAAGAATGTTTCAGAACATGTCTCTGATCATAATTAAACATAACTTTAAGCATAGTTAACCATCTCAGAGCATGATTAAACAAATTCGAACATAACTTTGGGCATGTTTAAACAATCCGAACTATATTTGAAGACATCCGAACATGTTCATTCATAACTTTGACACTTTTTAATCTTTCAGAATTAAAAAAAAACATATTTAAAACTATTTTATTTTAAAAATATTTGTAAAAATTTTAATTTATAATTTCTAAGGTTTTAACTTTTTTTCGTTAAAAATTTTTAACGTTTTTTTTTGTTAAAAATTTTTAACGTTTTTTTTTTGTTAAAAATTTTTTAAACTTTTTTTGTTAAAACTTTTTTAACTTTTTAACTTTTTTGTTAAACCTTTTTTTAACTTTTTTTGTTAAAACTTTTTTTAACTTATTTTTGTTAAAACTTTTTTTAACTTTTTAACTTTTTCTTGTTAACCATTTTTTTTTTAATTTTGTTAAAACTTTTTTTTTTACTTTGTTAAAATTTTTTTTTCAAACTTTTTTTTATTTTTGTTTAAACTATTTTTTATAAAACTTTTTTACTTAAAACTTTTTTTGTTAAAACTTTTTTTACTTTTGTTAAAACTTTTTTCGTAAACTTTTTTCCTTTGTTAAAAACAATTTCTGTTAAACCTTTTTTTTTTACAAACTTTTTAAAAATTTTGGTAAAACTTTTTTTTACTTTTGTTAAAACCTTTTATATATTTTTTTGTAAAACTTTTTGTTAAAACTTTTTTAAATATTGTTAAAACTTTGTAAAACTTTTTATCATCTTTGTAAACTTTCTATAATTTTTAAAACTAATAAATTTTATACATACATATATATATATATATATATATATATACATACATCATATATACATATATATATATGTATATATATATATATTACACAAGAACCGATAAATAAACATTTAACTTTCATATATTTAGAGACACGTAGGCATGGATGTATGCTTTTACTTAAACATTTATATAGATAAGATACTACCCTTAAATTTACGTTCATGCAAAAAACATTATTTTTCTTAAACTGTTAATATTTTTGAAATAACATACTTTTCTCATGCAAGTGAAAGGAATGTTTCAGAACATGTCTCTGGCCATGGTTAAACATAACTTTAAGCATAGTTAACCATCTCAGAATATGATTAAACATGTTCGAACATGACTTTGGACACGGTTAAACATATATCCTGACAATATTTGAACCTACCCAAACATGGTTAAACATGTTTGAACAAACTTTGAGCATATCCGAACATTGTTAAATATATCCCAACTAACTTTGAGCATGATTAAATATACTCGAACTATCTTTGAGCATATCCGAACATGGTTAAACATGTTCGAACATATCTTTGGTCATGGTTAAACATATCCTGAAGAAAGTGCGAGCTACCGAACAAAATTCATTAAGAAAGACAAACTCATGAATTTGGTAATCACAAGCGAGTTCCAACTTTTAAAAAGCAACTGATTAACTAAATTTGGAAGAATTGTTGTAAGTTTTTTTAAAACACTTTGTTAGAAACTGACGAATGAGTTTAACAAATTTTTGGAAATAATAGAGTATGATAATACTCTTAGAGTATAATATATACTACTTAGAGTATAATAATACATTTGATGTCAGAACATGTTTTGAATGAAATCGCGTATTCATAGTATGGAGAAAACGCGAACTTTGAAATTTATAGTTAGGTTAAATGAAGAAAAATAAAGCAAATTACTAAATTGAAAGACACATTTTGAAAGGATCGTTATAAGTTTGTTAAAACTGTTGTTGTATTAAACACTATATTAGACAAAAAATTTACATACCTTTTGGAAAGAAGTTTCCCTAAGCTTTTGATGATTCGAACAAGCAGACTCATTGAAAAGTAGCAAGAAGCTTAAAATTCGACGGCAGTTTTACTCAATATTATGCCGTAAAAGGTTCGATAAGGTACCGCATAGCACTAAGCCAAATCTACGGTAAACGGGAGCTGCGAAACATGTGACCTACCTCCACCAGATCCAAGCCTCGACTGACGTGCGCGGGGTCTAACACCTGCAGATGAAGGTCACTGATTAGAGATCAAGGTCACTGATAACAGATCACGTGACCGCTAACAACCAATCAGAAGCGAGCTTTCAGGTATGACGACATCCTGTGGCAATACCAGTAGACAACCTGGCGCCAGTTGAATGACAGGGGGCGTGGTGGAATGCAAGGAATGCAGACACAATGGCGCCCTCCTCCACCGCCTACTCCTTTCACATGTCAGGTGATCTTCGCATCCAATCATAGATTAAAATATTGAATTTTATAATCTAAGTAAAAATTTTTCTCCGATAAATATTTTACTTAAATAGATTTTTAAATCTAATTTTTTTAAACAGAAAAAGATTATCTAAGCATGACTAATCATGCTTAGATCATGCTAAAACATGACTAAATTCGTCGGAACAATAAACTTGTTCAACAACTTGTTAAGTGGATATTTCTAATTGTGATAATTTAAGTAGTGTGTTATTCGATAAAGTTAAACTTGATATTCGAAAAAGTGATGAAAGACACTTGTTATTTTAAACAAAATGTCTTTTTTTATTATTTTTTATACATAAAAGTATTACTAACAAAAAAACTTAAAATTTAAATGGTGTTACTTACTGTGAAGCATCTGCCCAGGACATCAACTGGTTGATGACAAAGAAATGGTTGATGACAGAAATGGTTGATGACAAAGAAATGGTTGATGACAAAGCACAAAACAAGTGATGACATCGTACTTGAAGACAACACGAGCGCCCCCAACCATCTAATACTGTATGTGATTGGATGCGAAGATCACCTGACATTTGTAAGGAGTAGGCGGTGGAGGAGGGCGCCATTGTGTCTACATTCCTTGCATTCCCCCGCCCACCTGTCAATCAACTGGCGCCAGCAAGACGGTACATGCTTCGACATGATCCTTTCCTGCAGGCGGAGGGCGTCACTTCGTCTACTGGTATTGCCACAGGATGTCGCCATACCTGAAAGCTTGCTTCTGATTGGTTGTTAGCGCTCACGTGATCTGTTATCTGTGACCTTGATCTCTAATCAGTGACCTTCATCTACAGGCGTTAGACCCCGCGCACGTCAGTCGAGGCTTGGATCTGGTGGAGGTAGGTCACATGTTTCACAGATCTCGTTTACCGTACATTTGGCTTAGTGCTATGCGGTACCTTATAGAACCTTTTACGGCATAAGATTGAGTAAAACTGCCGTCGAATTTTAAGCTTCTTGCTACTTTTCAATGAGTCTGCTTGTTCGAATCATCAAAAGCTTAGGGAAACTTCTTTCCAAAATGTATGTAAATTTTTTGTCTAATATAGTGTTTAATACAACAACAGTTTTAACAAACTTATAACGATCCTTTCAAAATGTGTCTTTCAATTTAGTAATTTGCTTTATTTTTCTTCATTTAACCTAACTATAAATTTCAAAGTTCGCGTTTTCTGCATATTATGAATTCACGATTTCATTCAAAACATGTTCTGACATCAAATGTATTATTGTACTCTAAGTAGTATATATTATACTCTAAGAGTATTATCATACTCTATTATTTCCAAAAAATTGTTAAACTCATTCGTCAGTTTCTTACAAAGTGTTTTTAAAAAACTTATAACAATTCTTCCAAATTTAGTTAATCAGTTGCTTTTTGAAAGTTGGAACTGGCTTGTGATTACCAAATTCATGAGTTTGTCTTTCTTAATGAATTTTGTTCGGTAGCTCGCACTTTCTTCAGGATATGTTTAACCATGACCAAAGTTATGTTCGAACATGTTTAACCATGTTCGGATATGCTCAAAGATAATTCGAGTATATTTAATCATGCTCAAAGTTAGTTGGGATATATTTAACAATGTTCGGATATGCTCAAAGTTTGTTCAAACATGCTTAACCATGTTTGGGTAGGTTCAAATATTGTCAGGATATATGTTTAACCGTGTCCAAAGTCATGTTCGAACATGTTTAATCATATTCTGAGATGGTTAACTATGCTTAAAGTTATGTTTAACCATGGCCAGAGACATGTTCTGAAACATTCCTTTCACTTGCATGAGAAAAGTATGTTATTTCAAAAATATTAACAGTTTAAGAAAAATAATGTTTTTTGCATGAACGTAAATTTAAGGGTAGTATCTTATCTATATAAATGTTTAAGTAAAAGCATACATCCACGTCTACGTGTCTCTAAATATATGAAAGTTAAATGTTTATGTATGGGTTCTTGTGTAAAATATATGTATATACATATATATATATATATGTATATATGATGTATGTATATATATATATATGTATGCATAAAATTTATTAGTTTTAAAAATTGTAGAAAGTTTACAAAGATGATAAAAAGTTTTACAAAGTTTTAACAAAATTTAAAAAAGTTTTAACAAAAAAGTTTTACAAAAAATATATAAAAAGTTTTAACAAAAGTAAAAAAAAAGTTTTAACAAAATTTTAAAAAAGTTTGTAAAAAAAAGGTTTAACAGAAAATTTTTTTAACAAAGGAAAAAAGTTTACGAAAAAAGTTTTAACAAAAGTAAAAAAAGTTTTATAAAAAAAAGTTTTATAAAAAATAGTTTAAACAAAAATAAAAAAAAGTTTGTAAAAAAAAATTTTAACAAAGTAAAAAAAAGTTTTAACAAAATTTTAAAAAAAAAAATGTTTAACAACAAAAAGTTAAAAAGTTAAAAAAAAGTTTTAACAAAAAAAAGTTTAAAAAAGTTTTAACAAAAAAGTTAAAAAAAGTTTTAACAAAAAAGTTAAAAAAGTTTTAACAAAAAAAGTTTTAAAAAATTTTAACAAAAAAAAACGTTAAAAATTTTTAACAAAAAAAAAGTTAAAACCTTAAAAAGAAATTATAAATTAAAATTTTTACAAAAATTTTTAAAATAAAATAGTTTTAAATATGTTTTTTAAATTCTGAAAGATTAAAAACTGTCAAAGTTATGAATGAACATTTTCGGATATCTTCAAATATAGTTCGGATTGTTTAAAAATGCCCAAAGTTATGTTCGAATTTGTTTAATCATGCTCTGAGATGGTTAACTATGCTTAAAGTTATGTTTAATCATGATCAGAGACATGTTCTGAAACATTCTTTTTTCGCTTGTATGAGAAAAGTATGTTATTTCAAAAATATTAACAGTTCGTTTAAAAAATAATGTCTTTTACATCAACGTAATATATATTTTCCCTAAAATACTATGATGCAGAAGGTAGGCGCCACTCTGTCTGCATTCCTAAAATTCCACCACGTCCGCTGTCAATCAACTGGCGTCAGGTTGTCTACAGGTATTGCCACAGGATGTCGTCATACCTGAAAGCTCGCTTCTGATTGGTTGTTAGCGGTCACGTGATCTGTTATCAGTGACTTTCATCTGCAGGTGTTAGACCCCGCGCACATCAGTCGTGTCTTGGATTTCGTCGATGAAGGTCGAATGTTCCTTAGCTCCCGTTTACCGTACATTTAGCTTAGTGCTCTGCGGTACCTTATCGAACCTTTTACGGTGTCTGGTTAGCTAAAGTTACCGTCGACTTTTCAGCTTCTTGCTATTTTCAATGAGTCTGCTTGCTTCAATCAACAAAAGGTATGTATAATTATTTTGTCTTTTAAGTGTAATGTTTGTCTAGTATTTCTTAAAACAAAAAAGTTTTAACAAACTTTTAACAATCCTTTTTAAATGTATCTTTCAATTTAATTATTTGCTTTATTAAACTGAACTTAAAATTTCACACTTTCTGTTACTGTGAATGAATGAATTCAAAAGTTTGCACATTCTACATTACTTAATTCAAAACATGTTCTGTCATTCTCGATATTCAACTTGTGTTTCACAAGTTTAGCTTTCCTTAGTTTTATATGTGATTTCATTTAAAAAAACAATTGTTGAAAATAAACTCGAAAAAATATATTTTCAAACAGTGTGATTTGTTTAACATATTATTTCTAACAACAAAACTAAAAATATGTCATTAAAGTTAACCATTTACTTTTTTCTAAGTTAAAACTGACTCAAAATTCACTGTTAAAGGCGATTTTTGTCACGTAGCAATCCTCACTCATATGTTTGATAATTTAGTTTAAAGACATCTACTTTGGATACATCACAACCATCGTATATATCATTTTCAATATATAATCACATTTATTATATACATCACAACCAGTGCAACATAAATCAGTCGATTCCTATGTATGTATGTTAGTTTTCATCCTTTCAACAGCAGAGATGTTCATCATATGTTTTCAACAACTTAAATGTAAGTGTGACTACTATTTTTTTTTTTTTTTTTTGCTAATAGGTAATAAACCCTTTATTATCAGTTGAAACTAATGCACGTTCTTTGATTAGAAAAAATTGTTAAAACAATGCAACATAAATTATTTTTTTAGTTAAATAAAATTTTGAAACGAGATATGGAAAAATATCCTAAATTAGTAAAGTATTTTATCTTCAGTTCGAATCAAAGTAAAAAACTTTCCTAAGAAAGTTTTTTTAACGTCTATGATTAGGAAAACAAAGTGTCCAATTAGTTCTGACATTAAAAATTATTTGTAAACTGAGTTTATGTTTCATTTAGTTGTCTTCATTGGTATTTGTTAAACTAAATTGCTTTTAATCTTTCTTGGTTTAATATTCAAACTATCGTAAGATCTTGTTCATTCTGATTGAAAAGAATACAGTAGCTCGGGCATTACAAATACTTTCTCCAAAACGAGTAGATAAGTTTAATATTCTTAAGAAAATTCACAGCTTTAACCTAAATTTTATATTACGTAGACAAAATATATTCCTTCTTTAGTAATTAATAAAAAAATATTAAGTTTATACCACTTTTCTAGAAAATAAAACTTTACTTCGTCAATCATTAAAATATTTTAGTTAAAAGTTGATTTCAGATTCAGCAAAAAAAAACCCTTTAAATACTAATTCAAAGAAAAAAAAACACATCTCTTTAAAAACTTAAAAGAAAAAAATGGGGAATACTTTTTCTGATATTAATTTTTGAAAACAGTGAATTAACAATCTTTCTTAAAACAAAAAACCTGTTGCTTTCGGTCAATAATAGGAAATATCATTCTTTAAAAAATTGCACTAAGATTTCGTTAGCCTTTAGACATGAAATGGAAATTGCATGTTTTTGTTATCTGTCTACAGAGGAGGGTGTCTGCAACCGTAAAATAAAGATCTCCTTATAAATTGAAAAGATTGCCTTGCTAAAGAAACATGCATGTAGGGTAGATCTCGTACAGATATTTCCTTCGATAAGGAAATGCATGCTTATTGTACGACCTTTCAACCACTTAAGTGAACGGTAGTTGTATATCAGATAGTAGATGTTTCACTGTTAAAAGCAATATAGCAACACTTGCATGTAAAAAAGAAAAATAAACTAAAGTGACCTAATCATCTACCAATAAAAACGAAGGGATCTGATGTCATAAGTAGCGAATGAAATCACGGAGATGTGCAGTCCTCGATATCCAATACGCATCTTTTCAAATAATGTAAACTTAATAGAAAGGAAATATAAATATATATATTTTTTTAACCTTCATTTCCAAAATTGTCTTGTTTATATATCGGTAAAAAACTGATGTTGTGTGTGAGAGTTTGTTATTCGCAATGATGAAGTTTAATTTTAGTCATGTAAGAGTACAATTGTTGAATCTTTTTGTATTTTCATTTGTGATAAAAATGTACGTCTAATTAAAGATGGATTAAAAATTATTACAGTTAAAGATATGCTTTTACAGAAAGTGTTTTACATTTAAAAGTGAATAAATCTGTTTTGAAAATAAGTAGTTAAAACTAAGATAAAAACGGTAATATTAACTATACTTATTCAATAGATCTTGTTTTGAAAATCAATGAATTCTGTTGATCTTAGAAAAAAAAATCGAATCTTTAACTATACTATTTGACAAAAGTAAGTGTTTTCTAATTCAAAATAAAATTTTAAAAGAACTAACACGTTAAAAAATATATTCAATTCACACCACTTTTTTAAGAAAATAAAACTTTACTTCATAAGTCACTGAAATGTAAAATACTGAAACTAACTTGCATTCTTTTCGATAAATATATATATATATATATATATATATATATATATATGTCAAATAAGTAGTTAAAAGTAAGATAAAACAACGGGGCCTCGATGGCTCAGTGGTGAGCGTGATGAGCTAAAAATGTAAAGTCTGGTTATGTGTTTATGGGTTCGAAACCGTAATGGAATTGATACATTATTAACTTGGTTAGTTCTAAGATTGTGAATCAGACATAAATCGACTGATGCATGAGGATGTTAGTCTTCATCCTTTCTACGACACTCAGGTCTTCATCCTATGTTTCAAATGACTTAAATGTGGGTGAGGCTACCAATTTTTGCTCTTTTTTCGTTATTGCAAAGCACAATATTCCACCTCTTTCTTAAGTTTTCCATAGTTTTTCCAAAAACAGAGTGTTTCATTAATTTAAAAAGTTCTTTTCTTAGTTTTAAAACAAAAAAAAACTGTTTTCGCATTCAGCTTATATTTCAGTTAACATTCATCCTTGACAATAATTAAACAAAAACTAATTCGCGTTCTTTTGATTAGTAAAAATAATTTATATTCTTTTAAATAATAATTAAATGAAAATATATGTAAAATTGTTTATTAAAAATCTTTATTTAGGAAAAACTTGTTTCGGAAATTAATGTATCGAAATTAATATATTAACAAATAAAAAATAACTAATTTATTAAAAAGTTTTTTTTAGCACATGACTTACAGGAAAAAAAAAACTTGTTTCTGAAATTAACTAATGACTAAAACTAAAAAACTTGTTTCGGAAATTAACAAATCATTAAAAAATATTAACTATTTCTTTAAAACTTTATTTGCAATGACTAAATTAATTGAAACATGTTTCGTAAAATTAACAAATGACTAAAAAAATTATAACTTATTTCGTTAAAACTTAAAAATGTATTAACCTTTTTTATTCAGTTTAAAATTAAAACTTTATTTGCAATGACTAAATTAATTGAAACATGTTTCGTAAAATTCATAAATGTCTAAAAATTATAACTTATTTCGTTAAAACTTAAAAATGTATTAACCTTTTTAATTCAGTTCGAAATAGGATGATGTCATCACAGGTAAGTGAATCATCCTCTCGAGAGAGAGCACTGGTGTCGCCGGAAACGATTGTGCTGCCCCCTAGGCTCGTCTCTCGTCCAATCAGAAGCAAGCTCATTATCTTGATGAAGCCGGTTGTTGCACGCTTCTTCGTTCATTAGCCCGGTGAATGCCACAGAGGTAGGGCGTGTCTCGACGCTGCTCCGTGGTAAGTATTTTTTAATTGCATGCGATCTTTCCTAATGACCTCATCCTTCCTAATCATTCCTTTGTTCTATCTTCCTCTTACAACAGACTTTCCTTCATTAATCATCCTCATTAACATTTTCCTTTGTTCTAATCCCTCTCTTTCAGTAGACTTTTACCGATTCATGAACGTTATCCTTTGTTCTAACCCCTCTCTTACAGTACACTTTTCATTATCGCTTCTTTGTTTTAACCCCTCTACTATAGCATGACGCGCGGGCGCCTGTCTGTCTCGACTCCGCCCACCTGTCCATCACTTTCTTATCTCCCCTAACCTGTCAATCACTCGACTCCGCCCACCTGTCACTCATCCTTGCTCCTCGCTCCTCAACGCATGACGCCTGGTGAAGCAGAAACCCCATTTTCCTTCTACTGCTGCAAATTGGGGGTTATTCACAAATTTAGTCGAAACATGATTTCGTCAGATATATTAAAAAATGCTTGAGAGTAAAATTAACATTGAAATATAAATTTGAAATCTTTAGTCATTCTGACCTATTAAAGCAAAATATACAATTTGTAATAAACATTTAAGAAGAAAGAAAAAAACGGAATTTTTGTTAAATAAAATGATGCTAAATTAATAGCCTCAATTCTTTACAAAATGATACGTATTTTAAAATATTATCAGATTACACTAGCCTGCAAAAGTTGGGTTATTTCATGTTTTTTAGCTTTTGATAATTGATTCTTATGTATTCTGTACCGCTGAATCTGGAATTGACTTTCATTATTAGCCATCACATCAGGATTTTTCGCAAATTATAAATTTTAAAGTTAAAAAGTTCAAAGTTAAAATTTAATCTCCTCCCCCATCTCATCACACCACCCAGCTGTAAGAATCCCAAGATAAGCAAAAATATCGAACAAATTATTGAATAAAATAAAATAAGTTTTACATATGTTTTATAGCATGAGATTTTCACTATATTTTAACTTACACATTTGCAAAAAAATTCTACCGTGATGGTTAAAAATGAAAGTCATTTTCAGATTTAGTGCTAAAAAGTGCGTAAAAATCAGTTATCAAAAGTTAAAAAACACAACCATGTCTTCTACTTTATACTATCCGATTTTTGTTATTCTTTAAATACGACAATTTATGATTTGCGAAATATCCTGACATGATGTTTAAAAATTAAGGCAATTTTCGGATTGAGTGCTAAAAATTACATAAAAGAAAAAAAAACCAACAATCGCCATCTTGTATTATCTAATTTAAAAGTTTTTTTCTTAAACTTCTTGGTGGTAATCTAGCCGAATATTTTGTGTTATCCTGTAAAATAAGTATAAATGGTAACCACCGAAAATCATAATAATAGTAGATTGTTATCGGATTTGCGCCAGTATGTAAAATGTAATCTCGATCGGATATTTGAAATTGGGTTAAAGTTCGAATACAAATTTTGAACTGAAAAAACATACATAAGATCGTTGAAGTAGCATAAAAACTTATCAAAATAACATAATTTTATTAAAAGAAATCATAAAAGAAACAGTTTCAAATCCTGACAAAATAAAACATGTTATTTCAGCCAATCTGAAACTTAATAAAGGTTAACTTAATCGTAATACTTTTACGATCTTTTTCAAAGCGCAGATACACGTGAATTGAGATCTTCAAATACTTTAAGCACTTGGAATGTGACCCCTCAATGCCAAGCCGAACTCATTTGTTTTCAGAGCAGAAAAGTGGCATAAGTCATGCATTTTTAAAATTTCATAACTCGCACAGTTTTAGTGTTATATGAATGGGACTTTTTTTGTCTTACTTGTCAGTGTAATAGAAAAATTTTACTAAATATAACTTATAGGACCGGGGGACCGTATAAAAATTTAAATTTCGTAATTTTTTAAGAAATGATTTTATTGACCCAAATCGCTTTTAAAATATTTCTTTACCTGATTTAAAGCATTTTTCTAATTGGAACTATATGTCTATGACTAACGGTTTAGAAATTAGCCATTGGACACCGTTGAGACCGGACACCCTGTATATGAAAATATATAACATTTATTATTCATTTATTGTTTATATGAAAACTATTATGATACATGGCAC
Organism: Maratus speciosus; assembly: GCA_963932465.1. Taxonomy (NCBI): domain Eukaryota; kingdom Metazoa; phylum Arthropoda; class Arachnida; order Araneae; family Salticidae; genus Maratus; species Maratus speciosus. The sequence continues at coordinate 32,929,020 of OZ010791.1, read as the reverse complement.
GCTACAATGCAGGGGTATAAAGCAATGTTTTACGTACAAGAACGCAATTAAGTCTTGTTTTGTAGCATTCAGCGTGCAGCCGACTATAGACGAAACATTTTCACTCGCTGACTGAATCTTAGAGATAAATTCTTCTGCGTGTGGAGACATACTATTTGATTGTGTCTGATTCATTGAATTATTTACTATTTGCAAAATTCTATGATGTTTCTTAAAACAACGATGCCTTGTAATTAGACTCTTAAATTTATAGGGGAAATGCATATTAGGTAGGCAACTGAAACAATAATGATTATAATTATAAAACACACATACCACAATATATATTAAAACACACATACACAAAAATAACGCCTGCATTCAGCAGTTAAAGGTATATATAAATATTATACAGACATACATATAATAAATACAATAAATCCAACTGGAGTGAAAAATTAGCCAGAGCCAGGAATCGAACCCGGGACCACAGTATGACCCCGATTCCTGGCTCTGGCTGATTTTTCACCCCAGTTGGGTTTATTGTATTTATTGTATATATGTCTGTATAATATTTATATATGCCTTTAACTGTTGTATGCAGGAGTTATTTGTGTGTATGTGTGTTTTAATATATATTGAAGTATGTGTGTTTTATTGTTAACTTTCGTAGATCGATGTAATAGTAAAATCTATTCATCGTTGTCCGGTAATCCAAGGCTATCGTATTGACGGCTGGTGACTCACCCAACATGGTTTGTTAGTGAGAAATTGCAGACTCAGGTATCGGCCGGAGAAGCTCAGTGGTTAGAGCAGCAGTCTTGTATACTGTGGTCTCGGGGTCGATTCCTGGCTCTGGTTAATTTTTCACTCCAGTTGGGTTTATTATATTTATTGTATGTATGTCTGTATAATATTTATATATAACTTTAATAATGATTATGTTTTACGAAATCTATTGGTTGTTGAACAGGTAAATTAAGAAATTAAGCTCTTAGCCAACTATGTTCTTCTTTACAGTAACCACATCCCAAGCAACTACATCTACAAAAAAGCCATCTACAAAAGCATTACGCTTATTCGAAAATACAGATTACAGGTGACTTATTTACCACTACCTTGCTATTTTGAAGACTTCTTGTGTAATTCTTAAGAAATTCAATAAGTTTTTAAGTTTCGGAATTTTACCATTTTTAAGCTGACGTTCCCACACCAACTTTGTAGAAGGATACCATTTTTGTAAAATTAAATGTCACTAAGGTATCACCAAATTTGTCAATGGTTTGGTTCAATACTTCTAATGAGAAAATGACATCATTAATGTTGTCAACTAGATACAAAATAGCAATAGCTAATTGTGTTTGAATAGTTGGTAATCGTTGGTAATAGTTGGAAAGTTAGAAATCGTTTAATACATGCAAAAATTTGATCTTTCTTATTTGAATATCTTTCGTCTAGTAGATTCCACGCAATCTCAAAATTAGAATTCGAAATTTGAATAGACTGAATGACGTGATTCGATTCAACTTTCAACGAAGCCTTCAAATACTGCAAATTTTGAGCATTAGATATACTTGTATTGCTGTTTACACATGCATTAAAAAGATCCTTAAACGCTATCCATTCTGTTATATTACCTCCAAAAGTGGGGAATTATAATCTAGGTAACTTAATATTCTAGAAAACGTTTTCTGAATTTACACAATCAGATTTAATTTCTCTCTTATTTAACTAAGTATTTTGGATTCTCAATATTTTTTCACCCTTAAATTTCTGCAAATCAGTTTTATCTGAGATTTCCAGTGCGCTATCTCTCTCACTCTCTAATTGTTTAGATTCTGTAATTAAACCTTCGATTTTTCTATCAAGTTTTTAGACCCGTTTCCTCCTTTTTAATAATTAAATATTTTCTCCTAAATCTGTTGCATTAATCACCTAGGTAAATCACCTGCAATTATACTTTCGATTTTCTTAATGCAATTTTTGACACTTTTCCGTAGAACAGTTCTTTTTTGTTTTAAAAGTCACCAGTTCACTCATTTGTTCTTAAATCAAGCCCAAAACTAGTTCTAAAATACGTTATACGAAATTTAGTTTAAAGCTGAACTATATACTTTCACAATAATTCTGTAGTTTTAAACACAAATTCTTTTTTCACATGAAATATAATTTTCAAATGTAACTTAACTCACAACCTGAGGTAAATCTTTCCTCAAAGACGATATCACGCTGCAATTCAGAAACTGTTCGATTCTACTTTTTTATTTTTCATTAGCGCTCCTGCTAGATTTGTACAAACAAATGGCTGTGCATTTTAAACTAATAACACGTACTACAGGTTCGTACACTTAAACACGACAAAGTGGACAGTAAATGCGATTTATTTAACACCAAATGTAAGCCAGCCATCACACGGCTTATAATATTACACCATTTTTCACACTACACAACAATAAAAGTCAAAGTAGAATTAACACAGAGGTTTGCTACACGCGGAAAGAAAGAAAATGAAATTTACATGGATTCGGAGAACACGAAACCAAGGAAATGCAACTTTAGCTCGCTGCAGACGATTCTTACATAAACAACATGCATTACTTTAGCTTAAACGCTCGATTTAATAAATTACTCATGTCAGCTTCTTATAGAAAGTGTCCTACATAGAGACAAAGTCAAGTTATCCTTATCAGAAGTACAGGGTTTCAAGCTAATAAAAAGTTTATGTGTGATTTAAACCATAACTGATAAGAGAAAATCTCAAGAACGAAGTCTTAAGGCAAGTCAGAAGCACGAGAATTCTTAAGAGCAAGCAATCGAAGTTACTTCGAAAATGTAAGTCAGAGTCTGAGTGTGTCCTCAAACGTGTCACTATAATATAAGTACAAAACGGAGTTGCTAAAACTAAAGCGCGAGAGAAAAACTCAGCCCTCACTCGCTATCCTCATTTTAGGAAGTTAACCACTTTAAGTCATTCTACCAGCAAACAAATCTATCATTGGTCGTGGGTGTATGTATAGCAAGTGAAAATTTAAAAAATTGTAAACAAAATACATAAAATTAATATATAACACACATTTTATACAGTAGATTACAAGGATATTATTTTGTATCAGTGCATAGGCCCATTTTTGCGTTATTGATGTGTAAATATTGGTTGTTTGGTTGGTTGGATTTATGACGGCCAATTATCTGCACGAGGGATATAGGCCCAGGGGGGAGTGCCCTTCGTGGGGGTCTTTATAAGGGAACCTAACCCGTATTAACGCTTGGAAATCCAAGGTTCGAAGAAAACCACGAAAACTCCGAACGATTAGGCCGACGGGCGCGATTGGGATTGAACCCAGCACCTCCCGTCTTCCAGATTCGAGAGCAGAACCTCCCATCCACTGGTGGGGCGTGTAAATATTGGTTTTCCTTGCTTTCACGCAACTGTTAAATTTTGACATTGCGGGGAAGCAAGGATGCGGGATTCCATCCCAGCACTTTACTTTCCTAAATCGAGCACACATTCCTAATCCATATTACCATCCATTCCTAAATCCTACTGCTAAAATTCTTAAACAATAAGATTTAAAATGAATTTTTCCCTGCTAATGAACGTACTCTCTACAAACTGAAAGACCATTTTGAGATTTCTAATTCCTGGTACGTATATATATAATATTTCTTTTACGTGTGGTGTTTCCTATACTGAAGAAAGGGATGGTTGTTTAAAATTAAAGAAGACAAGCTTAGTATTTCTAAACAATAAACTAACAAGTCAATCATGGCAGAAGAATGCTAGGAAATGAACCACACCTTTGGCTTTTATCAACGAAAATTATCCCTAAACCCACTTCTTTACTTGCTGAACGTTCTTGAAGAATTAAAATCATAAAAATATTATTAATTGGGATTTTCTTGTTCTTCCATTCTCAGATTGTTGAAAATATTTTATAAAAACCTTATTTTCTGCTAATATTTTTTCATATTACCTAATCCCTCCCATATGCAATATCCTATTGGTTGTTCCCTGTTATTTCCTGTATTTGTATTGGTAAACAAACCTATTCCTCAAATCATTTTCTCCTCCATATATATGGGCGAAATTCCATCATTCTTTGAAATCATTACAGCCTGCTGAGAGATACCAAAACAGATTTGCATTTAGTTAACGGATTCAGATGAATATAATATTGTGTTTTCTACCTATATTTGATCTTATGATATTTTATAAAAGTCGAAACTAATGGATCATTCATATTTTCCATATAACTACTTATAAATATTAATTCAATAATTAATGCAATACAAAAATGTGACTAGTTTTCATTAAAAAATCTAAATAATAAATTTTAAAATACGCTGAAATGTGCAAGATTATACATCAGTTTCAGTATCAGTACATTCTTGCAAAATATGTAATAAACTTTATATATTTACATATTTAGTGGTTTTCATCAACTATTTTTTTTTTACTGAGAAATGGGGAATTCATGAATGTTGGTATTTCTTGATATTTGCTAATCAGTCATAATGTAGTTACTAAGGAATGCTTTAATTCAATGCATAAAATACATTTACCACTGCTTTCTAAAAAAAAATTGTCATTTTCATTTTTATCTGTAAAAGCAGTATTTTCGTACTGTCTAATAAAAACCTTCTAATATTTCCAGACACGCAATTCTTATAAAAGCATATGTGCGAAAAAAGTTCAGATGTAAATATATAATGTAATACAGGTATTAACCAAGAAACTTTGGTTTTTAATTATTTGACTATTTAATATACGTTTGTATCAAGCCTGTTAAATACAAGAATTCCTGTCAATATATCCTCTCAATATATGCATGCTACATAGTCCAAAAGTTTGTTTATGAAAAATATTTTTGAAATAAAAAAATATTCTGTCGACAAAGTTATGTTTTTTCATTGATTTATTTTAAGTGTGAAATTCAATATAATATCAAGGATAAATGTTCACTTCATCGACTCAACTTTTGAAATACAGTGAAACCTATCTGTGCGACCACCTCCTTGAAAGATCATTTTTTCTTGGAACGAAATTTATTCCCATAGGCTCATTACTAATTTTACCTCCATTCAGAAACCATCCCAGTTGAACTCCCTCCATGAGCGACCCATTTATTTGAAGAAAATGAAACAAAAGTTCCGTTTTTTCCTGGTCACTTGAAGAGGTTTTATTAGAAAAATAACTCCGGAGGGCGCATTATTCATCAAACTTCTACACTAAGTTTAGATTTTTTTTTTATTCCGGTAACTTTTAAGTGTTTAAACCCCTTTGTATCTTTGTGCCTTTTTAGGCAATGTATTTAACTCTGACGGCGAATTAGGAATGACAGTCAATAAACTCCCCTGCCCTATTCAGTTAGGAAACTCTAAAAGAAATAGATATATTAATGAAATCGTCATTGTTTGTTCCCGTTGAAGAAAAATTGCATTTATTTACTGAACTTCCAAAAAACTTGGAAATAAAAGTTATGAAGAATAAAACCGTAAAATCAAAGCAAACGTCAATATAGTCATTTTTTAAACTATGCAGTATTTAACTTATGTAATTAACTTTTGTTTTGATACTTATTTTTTTCCTAATGTGAAAAATAAATTTTAGTAACATTAATTGTTACATTTTTTCAACAATTAAAATCTAAATTTAAACATTACCTCTATTAAGAGACCACCTCTTAAGTAGACCAATGTTTATTGGAACGGAACGTGGTCGCTTTAAGGAGGTTTTACTGTACTAGAAATTTCGCTTTAACAACATCTCATGAAAAAAATAATAATGATTTCATACCAATTTTAAAGTTTCTTTTTATAAAAGAACTTGTATCCAATAAGAAATAATGTCAGGTTTTCTAATATAGCATTTGAAAAAATATATCAGGATTTTTTCAGGCATAGATTTTTATTAGTTCACATAGATCAATAAAAAATATCAAAGTATCGCTATTTCAAAAGAAAAAAAAATGAAGCAGAGAAAGACGAAGCGCAAAAATAAAAAAAAGAAATATTTAGGCTGAATGATCTTTGAAATATCATTTATCAGATTTTTTAAACTAACGGAATTTCTTATTCATAGCGAAAATACCCCAAAGATAATTTCTTCTTTCCAGCTACAATATCTCCGCTTGCGGTCTTTTCCAACTGTTCCTGCAATTCCTTTGAGATTTTTAAGATGCGTACAATTTTATACATTCTGCATCGGTTTCAATAGTAAAAATTTGGGAAACAGGTGTTTTTATTCCGTGGAATTCGGGTGAGAGAACCTGATTTGAATTTGTGTGGGAGGCGGCTCCATTTAAAGTTTATGTCCGTGTAAGAATTTTTAAAGATGTATATAAATATAAAATTCTTAACATTTATGGAGAAATTTTATTTTAAAACTTCTCTTACTTTATTTTAGGGTTTATATAAATGCACCATAATCTTTTAAAAAATGTATGTCTGTAAAATTGTAGATCGTGCAATTTTTAATACAATAATTAATAGAGATTTTTTAACGATTGAGTTGAACAGTATAAATATGAATAAAATTAAAACATTATTTTATTGAGACAAATGAAGAAATGCAGTAAAAGCAAGCCAGACGGAAAATGCGTGTTTTTTGAAGCAGTTACCATTTCACGCAATGCATAGTATTCTATGCTTAAGAGGTGCGTATTATTTCTTCTGAAAAGCATGCTTTTGTTTATGGCTATATCCACTCGTGTTTATTGGTTTTACTTCTTCATAGATTGGAAAGTATATGGGGCATTCTCACAATCTTTTTACTTTCAGGTCCCTAAATAATAATTTTTATTTAATACCCTTTTTTTTTATTTCATATACTGGGGAACATCCCATTGCATGATTGCATAACAATATTAACGAGATAAATAAGTTTTGACGATGTTGGGGGTCCAAACACCAGGAATACTCATCTACCTTACCGTGTCCCTGATGCTGATTTTTAAGTTTGGAGCTGTCTGTATAAAATTGTTTCAATAAAAGTAATTCGATGTATTTTTTTTCAAAACTGGGACAATTGTTTTATATAAATGTTTATCAAAAAATTAACCTGCACACATTTTTACAGTTGATATTATTTTTTATCTCTGTCCATGGGTTTTTCATCCTTACCGTCCCTCTTGCTAAACCTAAACAGAAAATCACTTCAGATGCAGCAACAGAATTTTTTTCAAGTTTTTTCTCATGCAGAAGTATGCTAGAGAAAGAACATCTAAAATTCTTTGACAGGAAATTTATTGCAGAATTTAAATCAGCATTCAAATATCAATTTCAAGATCGTGCCTTTATTGGTAGTCTTGCCGTCTTCTAGGTTTATTCCTGCAATTTTCGAGGTAAATTAAAAAAAAATAATAGTCCAATGTTAACAACTGTTTCTAAAAATCAATGAACATTGTGGCTATCACTTAGTCTTAACATGATTTTCCTAAAAATAGGTGTTAATTTTCCTTACCTTTCCATCCTTACCGTCCCTTTTTTTACTCTACCATCCCTTCTTTAACACCCCTTTAACCTTCCTACCTTGATGAAAAAAAGTTTCGTTTTAACTGAATGGGTCGAATAGACCCAGTTTACTTGTATATATTTATTCTAGCTCAAAACAATTATTTTTATCTAGCTTTATATCCTATATTATTTTTGCATTCACTATTATAGAGAAAAAAATTTATAATCCCCCCAACCACTTTTTACTACACCTCCTCCCCTCTTCCTTGCAATACCGTGTTTGAAATTAATAATAAAAAATAAAACACATTTGTTTTATTTCCATTTTTCTTGATACATTTTGTTATGATAAACAAGATTTACAGTACATTTACATGCTCCTGGCAAAGAAAAGATAAGCATGAAATACATCTCGTCTGCGTTTTTCGATCTATCTTTGCACCATATTCTTTGCATCTTCCACATTTATTTGAACTAATACGTTCTTTTTTTCACCTGCTGCGTTAGCCAATTTCTTCTTTATTGTTACTCGGCTATTTTGTTTCATCCTATTACTTCTGTGAGGTTCGGTCAGCTGTTTGCCATGTTCCTTTAGAAAAAGATGCCTTTTGTATAGTTTCTTTTGATTGTAAGAAGGATTTACATGCATAAAAACAGCATATGCATTTATTGCAGCTAGCTCAATTAAATTGTAGAATAAACACACAGGCCATCACCTAGTGCACCTTTTGCATGTATATGCAGCAGCTAATTTATCAGTAGTATCTATTCCATCTTTAGTTTCATTATAATATAAAATTATAACCGGTTTCTTTTCTTTCTCATCTAAAACTTGGGCCTCGTGATGCATAGTTGAAAGGAGGATTAACGATATTTTTTTCGGCACATATGAAATATGTGTCATATCTAGTTGAAACCCGAATAATGAGGAAAATGTTTCTCGCTCACGCGATGACTGAAATTTAGAAGGAATAAATGGCTTATTTTTCCTACGATTACCAATAATAGTTCATTTTTTCTTCAATAATTCTTTAGCAAGAATATAATCCGTGAAGAAATTATCAACCATAATATTTCGAGCGGTACCCTCAATCGAATTTACTAGGCACAACACAACATTTCTACCTCGATTTCTTCTCGCTCACCATCTGAAGGCTTTCCAGTATAGATCTCAGCACCACAAACATAAGCTGTTTTGACATCAGGCATCAACCACATTTTAATTCCATATTTCCCTCTTGTCTTTGACGGTATATTTTGCCTAAATGGGCATTTATCACGAGAAGGCACAAGCTATTCATCAATTGTAACATTTTCGTAACGAATGAACATCTTTGGCAACTGAGAAACAAACATATCGAATAATAATCTTATTGCAGCTAGCTTATCTAAACGACGCCGATTTACTCTACTTTCTTTGTTGTCAAACCTAAGAAACTCTCTAATAATTTCAAAACGTTGCAAAGACGTAGTTGCACGAAAAATGTCGCGGTCATCTTCTTCGCTCCATAACTCTTTGAGAGGTTCTACTGCTGACTTATATACACCAGCTAAAATTAGCAAACCTGTAAAGAAAATTATAAAAATAACTTCAAAATAAAAAAAAAAATGGATAAATTACAAACAGCGGAATCATTTGCATTTTTTTTCACTTTATCTATAAATTATTATAATAGAAATTTCATTTTTTTACCAATGTAATCTTCAAATTCCTCTAAAGCTTTCCAATTTCATCATGAGTAAGACCGTGCTTTTTACGTACCATATTGCATAAAAAATGGCGAAGCACTCCAAAACAAAAAGAACATTACTTAACTTTATCAGTATGGTATCGCCATCTACCCATCATTATTCGAAATACACACTATCTATTTATTTTCCATGCATTTATATGCGATTAGTGATATGGGTCGACTAGACCCATTCAGGTAAAATGTGACTTTTTTTTTTTTATTTTGGCTAAAAAAAAAATAATTCCTGAAGTCTGAAAAAATTATAAACTGAAGATATTTATCTATTTGAGGAATACTTAAATTATAAGAGCACTTAGTTAAAACCTGAGGGAGCTATCGTGAAATAAATAATAAAAATGGGTCGATTAGACCCATTCAGGATAGGAAGGTTAAGAAAATGTTATACAAAAATTCTGTATTAAAAGTACTACATTTTTATTATTTCTTATTTGAATGTCCTGTGGGTACTATGGAAATTCATTATAAGTAAAAATTTAGAAGAAAATAAACAGTTATAGAGGAAAGACGGTAAGGAAAATTAAACTCGCAAATTTAACTTAAACCTCAGTTAAATAAAAAAAAAATTTCGCTGCTGACCCTTTTTTCTTTATTTTGAATTAATAAGACATTCGTCTGTCAGATTAAAATGTTATTTTAGCAAGTTTAATTTCACCAGATTTTTTCCCAAAAGTCAAAATATTATGAGAATGCACCATATACTGCAGATTGCTTCACTCATTCTTATACATGAAAGTGACTTGGAGCTAGGTCTGGCGAATAAGTTGTGTATAAGTCGTAAATGAAGATGACTCGCAAATTTCATAAAAAATCTATTTTTAGTCAGAACAATTTCCATGCACATTTCTGTTTCTAACGTCACCTCGCTAAGCGCGCAATTGAAAGAAGGAAAAAAGGGTTCCTACAGTCTTTTGTTAGCGTTGTTTGTTAAGTGGCAATACACGCTGCCATTGAAATACTCAAGGCTAGAGCACGGCAACACTGTTAAATCTCGCTTCTGACTGACTTTTTATTTAGGGATTCCGCATTCTCAGCAGTAAGTTTAAATAGTTATTATTGTTTTATACGATGATAGATATTCCACAAATTAAGTAAAATAAAATTGCTATTCAAAATTTTCCGGTGTGAATTCCAATACCAGTGAGAAGTCCGTCGATTAGTGATGACGTCACAGTCGTGTCCTTTGTCCTTGAGTATTTCGATGGCAGCGCAATACATCTTTCAAAACGTTTAAAGGAATTTTTATCAACAATATCCCATTTGTTTCACAAATGAAAATCTTCTTGTCATCTCTTCAGAGAACTTTTAACAAATGATAATATTTGCGTATTTCACTCACATAATCTTGATTTGGAATATATTAATAAAATAAGAATGTATGACAATTTTAGAAATGTTCTGTTGCGTCCAAAACTATGGCATTATCTTGCGTATTACTGAAATATGAAGGAAAACGTGATTACATTTCTCGATATTGATTCTGCCATCTTTTATGAGTTTTCATTGGCATAATAAAGAACGTTTTAACGAAAATCTTTAAAAGCAGCATGCGGATATACTAAGTTATTTCTCTAGTTGTCATCTGCTTTATTTTGTAAAATCTATTTTGACAAACTTGATTTTTCTCATTCAGAGATGGGTACTTTGTTGTATAGATGTGTCAATAAATCGAGAACATTAGATTATAATTGTTTTTGAATATAACATATACTGTTCAACGTAACAATTTAAGGGGTCTCAGGACTCTTAAAATTGAAAAAAATAAATGAAAAACAAGACCATTTTCAACATTTAATATCTTAAAATGTATTTCCTGTTAAGACACAAATTTAATTTGGATGAAAGATATAAGTATGTTTCTTTCAATTCATATATTGAAAAAAAAATGCAAATGCAGAATAAGCATTTATAGGGGGCTCCAATCTGTCAGACATTTGGCGAGCAGAAAAACGACATAACAAATTACGCGCAGCATTAACGAAATAAATTTTGCAACTGGAATGAAAATTTTGGTGCCTAATTCAGATTGTAATAATTGCCCTGAACCTAAATAAATTTGTGTTTAAAGCATTTTTACGTTTTTAAAACAAAGTTGTATTTAGCTAATGCATAATTTAGATAATTTCAACAATATAATCACATAAAAAATATTTTTTTAACAATAAAAAGAAAATTTTAGGTTCAGTTTATACAGACTAACATAATGTATATGTTTTGAAAAATTCATGAAATATATTCAGAAGTATTCGCTTTATGCCTAAAAACGTCATTTTGAGAAGAACGAGTTCAAAGTTTCGGAAACGCCGCTTCATCTATTGAGCGGGTATATTTCTAAAAGCCATAACTTCTGTTTTAATGGAAATTTCGAGGAGACAATTATATCAAAATGCTCAGAAAAGTTGGTAGTTTAACATCTAAAAAAAGTAAAATTTCGAAAATTTTAAAGCTTTAAGAGTTCTGAGACCACTTAAAGAGATGAATAATTTTAGATTTTTGTTTTCATATATTACAACAAGCTGCGTCTGTTAAATAAATTTGATAGAGTAATCAATTACGCTTAATAAATGTTTGTTGTTTTGACCAAGAAAGTCACGGGTTATAACATCTTAATGCAGTTGCATGTGAAAAGAATATACTTTTCTTTTAATAAAGAAAATAATAAAAACACTATGAACACTTAAATATAGGTTAAAGGAGATAAGTAAATTTATTTTAATTTTTCGTGCAGATAATATTATATTAAGTGAATGGTCGTAAAAATTAATTTAGTAAAATCTTTCATTGCAAATGTACTTTTTATTTAAGGGAATCGAGCGTTGTTTTGTACGGATGCTGCACTCATAAAACTTAATGTGCTGGATCCATAAATATTTTAAGAAATGCATTTTGCAATTTGTTTTAGTTTAAATAACGTACTTCAAATTATCCGACAATTTCGGGTTATTTAAAAAAACATATTAAAATAATTATTGCCTTTAAAATTTTTTATTGAAAGTGCTAATTGACTGATAGCATATGATTGAAATTTAGCTATTAAATTTATTAATCAAGCATACTGTGGTTCGAATCATGTCTTCAACAGAATTACTGTTATCGTTAACTGAACAAAGAGTATTAAAACCAACTCCTGATTTCAAGATAATGTTTGGATTAAGATTAATGACTTTTATAGAAAAGAAATTGATTACACGTAGGAACTTTAAAGAACAAAAGCATTCTTTTTACTCGCTATTTAACTGGCTATATTTTCTAAATTATCATACTTCAAAGTTTCTCAAAAATAAGCAATGTGCTTTCATTCTTCTCATCTCTTCTGAGAACTTTTAATAAACGACAGTATTTCGTATTTCGCTCAAATAATCAGTTCATAAACTTAATTTGGAATGTAGTCATAAAATAAGACGCTATAACAATTTCAGTAAAGTACAATTGCGCCCGAAACTGTGATGATATCTTTCATATTACTGAAATAGGAAGGGCAAACATGATTGCGTGTCTAGGTATTAATTCTGCCATATTTTATGAGTTTACATTGGTATAATACACGTTTTACCAAAATTGATTAAAAGCAGCATGCAAATATCATAATATATTTTTGTAATTGCCATCTGCTTTGTTTACAAAAATTTGATTTTTTTCTCTTTGAGAGTTGGGTACTTTGTTATATAGATGTGACAATATAGTATAGGGGGTCAGTAGATTAGAAATGTTTTTCAATACCAAATACTGTTTAGCGTAACAATTGGAGGAATAAATTAATTTTAGATAATTGTCTATATATATATTACGCTACCGTACGAGGCATAGCAATTGCGATTATTTGTTAATTGTTTAATGGCAATGCCGGAATGAAACGCATATCATTGGTTATTGAACAGCGATTAATACATCCCCATACCTATAGGTGTGTTACCATAGGAGGGAACCTGTTCTGCCGCCAAATACTGCCAAGTTTGTCGCCAACTATGCGATATATCGCCAAGTTTTGCGACCAAATTTAGCCTCCATAAGTGACGTCAACTTGGCGATATCTCTAATATTTCGCCAAATACCCGTAGACTTCCATTGTAAACTAATAGGGTTTACTTGTTTACAGAAAATCAACAAATTGAAATATTTTAGCATGCTTTCCCAAACATAAATTTTAACATAAATTTTAATAACAAACTGGTCGCCAAGGGCGTCTAGTATTCCTATATTACGACAATCTGTGACTGTTAAATGAATTTGATAGAGTAATCAATCACGCATAATGAATGTTTATTTTTTGGCAAAACAAATTACGGGTTATAATATTTTAGTGCAGTTGCAAGTGAAAACAAAATACATTTGTTTTAATACAAAAAAATATACGATAATTGATTTATGAAATCTTAAATGTATATTAAAGGAGATACGTTTTTTCATTTTAATTTTTTGTACAGATAGTATTAGATGAAGTGAATGTTCATAAAAATTCATTTAATAAAATCTATGATTACAACTGTGCTTTTTATTTGAAGTCCTACCTAACGGAAAGGAAATTGAGTTGTGTTTTGTATAGGTGCTCCATGTATAAAACTTGATGTGTTGAATCCATAATATAAAAGTATTTTGAGAAATGCAGCTCTTCATTCTGCAGTGTTTTATTTTAGTTTAAATAACGTACTTCGAATTATCCGAAAATTTCGGATTACTTGCAAAAATACATTAAAATAATTCATGTCGTTGTCATGTTGCCGTTTGGGCAACGAAACGATCGTCAATCTTAATAAAGATTTTCTATCACTTTTTATAGCATTTTTTAACTTTATAATTCATGTCGTTAAAAAAAAAAAAAAAATTATTATTTAAAGTGTTAATTGACGGATAGATTATGATTGCTTAAATAAATTTCTGTTTTGAAACCTGGTTACTAAATTTTTTAAACAAGCACGTTCGATTCTTGTCTTCAACTGAATTGTTCGAAACATAGAGTATAAAAAAACTCCAGCTTTCAGGAGAATGTTTGGATTGATATTAGTAGCCTTTTTAAAAAAAATGGTTTTTATATACGAACTTTAATGAACAAAACCATTGGTTATATTCACCATTTAACTCATTGTATTTTCTAACTTATCACATTTCGAATTACCTCAGAAATAAAGGAATTCTTTTTCGCTTTTCTTTTAACACTTGACGTCATTGTAGTATAAATCGCCGTCCCCTGAATACAAGGCCTGAGCGCTGACACAAAAATGGCGGCTGTCGAAGGCGGATTTTTTTAGCGTGTGTACGGTCCCTTAAATATTCGTACCAATAATTTTTTAAAGATGTTTCCAATTTTTTTTCTGAAATTAAACAAGTTAGAGAAATCTTTTATAAAATACTGATGTCATATTTAAGGGACCGTACCTATGTTAAAAAAAAATCCGCCTTGTCAGAGCTCAGGCCTAGTATTCAGGGGGCGGTGTATAAATAGCAATTTAGAGCATTTGAGACTCTCTTCAGCAAAGGATATGGTCATTACGATCTCTGGGGTTTGATTAAATTTGTTTCTTTTAAAATTCAGTGTTAATAGTAAAAGGTTGACACATTTTTTTTCCCTTGAATTCTAATTACTGTAAATACATGTTTAAGAAAGTACTATTGTAATTGATCAAAACTACTTTGGTATTGCACTTACTTCAGTTCTGAACAAACATTTCCTTCGATATTTAAATGTAAAAGCTGTGATTTGTTTTACTTATTAATGTTAGTTACTTACGCTAATTTACAGAAAATACCGTTTAAATAATCCTTAGGTTTGCTGAATAAGAATAAGTAGTTTTCCTCTACATTATGCCATTATTATTGGACAAATCGTATATATATTTCTACGTATATTTCCAGAAACGTCTATTGCAAGATGTGCATAGAAAAGTTTCTTCAAAAATCCCAAATAATTTCTAGAATTTGTTTTTCTTTAATCTTATTACCATAAATGTATTTCCATAATACATAATGTTATAATACACAAGTTTTCGAACGGCATCACAAAAAAGTTTGCAGATTGAGAATTCTGGCTCTCAAAACATGGAAACTGTCCAAAATGTATTACTTCTAAAACGTATTGTTTTCGAGTAGGACGCGGAAGAAAAAACTATGACGTCACATATGAAGCACCGAAATTAAGCTTTATCGAACCTCATCAGATTCGAAAACGGATGAGAAAAATATATGAAAAAAAATAAGAACTTTAAAGATAAAAATTGGACTTATAGGCTCGTGAAAGAAGAACCTTTTGAAAAGAAATGGAAGGCAATTGCAAGTGTATTATTCAAATGAACAGTCATCGTTCGTTTCGCTTTAAATGTAAGTAACTTGGAACTATCGCCAACATACGCATATTAATAACTTATTCGATTTATGATTCTTTCGACACGTAACTTTTTTAGGTAATATTAATAGTAATGAATTGCAAAATGCTAGGGAATTTCCGACATACTTTTTATTTTTAATTTTTCTCTAAAATTACACCTTGTTGGGGTATGGTTTCTAGAACAACTTTTATGCACTCATAGCAAGGATTGTCCTTCTGCACAGTTTCTGTAGTGGCACTTGAACATATAGTGGAATATTCTTTTCCTTAACGGGAATATTCATCAATAGCTATACATATCTAAAAATATGAAAGATATGCAAAAATGCTCTACAAATAATTCACAAAAATTATAAATAAACCGAAATAAATAATAATTAAAATTTCCATGCTGACTTATATGAATTTGCATTCCAAATACGTTTTTTATGATATTTAGCGAAAAAAAATAGAGTTAGACATATGTTTTTAAATAATCCTATTTTAATCTTTTTTTCAGAGCGTTATCTACATTTGTGGATCACTTCTATGATGTTCTCAAGATGAACAATCTCCAGAAAAAAATGTCGCATTATTTTGTTTCGCTGAAGTCTAGAAAATGAAGTGGAAATTTTTTTTATAAATCCTTTATATGTTAGAGATATAATTTCACACTCAATATCCATCTTCTGCTGTTTTTAGTCTGATCCTTTGGATTTTCGAAAACATTTATTTTTACTCACTATTAATCTCGGTAGTCAATTTTTGCAACAGAGCGTTGTTTCAGCGTAATATCCGCAAAATAAATAGGCGGGATATAATGATCATAAAATAACGAGACTGAAGTCGGGTTTTTTTATAGTTAAAAGTTTATAATTTTTATGTACACGGCAGGATGTATAATCGATATAACGCATGTATTCTAAACTAAAAAATCTTTTAAATATGTAAAAAAAAATACTTTATTCAATTAGGCAAAATTTAAATTGTTGAACTTACAGTACATTTTATTATAGAAAAATAATTGTTTTTTTATCGAAGGGGACGGACTTAGTTACATTCTTATTTGATTTAAGGATTTCAGTACGGTCTTTTAAATCGGCATTATCAATCTTAGTATTTGTTTTTTAATCGAGACAAGATTTTAGGTTAGGAGATATTTTTAGACATTCACTGCAAAATGTTCGGCATAAATTTATGCTATTTTCACAGGCATACCAACACCATAAAAGTGCTTACTTTTATTGAACTGCCGTTAATGATTTATGAATTAAAATACTAAAGAATACTGAGTACAGTGTACAACATACTTATATTTTTAGCCTCAAAGTGTACTCTTTAGAACACTAGAAAACAAAAAGTATTACAGACAAAACTGGTAGCTTTTCAGCTTCCTGCAAAAGCTAGTTCATTTTCACGGCGAAGAAAATGTGCTTTGAAAGTCAAGTATAGGATTTGTCCTTTAATATTAAATACCTCATAAATAGCTTACCTCGTAAATATAAACATTTTAAAACAAATTTCAAATTTTTTTTTATTTTATTATATATGTTTAGATTCTTACGAACTGTCTATTTTTTAACTGTCGAATACTAGAAATAAAAAATTATATAATTCGAAGTTTAAAGTAGACTTTTATCTGTAAAATCCACGAATTTCTTCAGACTATCGAACTGAATATTTTTGTTTTAGCTTAAAAACATGTTTTCTTTTTCTTTTTGCCAAAAGATATAAAATGTATTTCCCACCAGACAAAATCACTTTTAATTATTTTTTAACATATATTCTAAAGACTTATTTAGAATCTCGAAATGTACCTTATACAATATTTTATTTGTGATTCCCTCGCTACAGGTGCGCATGATAAATTTTTGCGACCCGAACATGAGACTTTCATAGTCTTCTTATAAATAACAATAAATCCTGTATCAGAAAAATTTCCCTGGACGTGTTACTACAATATCGATATGACCAAAACTTGTCAAAACTTTTCACGTTTTTGCCTTACACTTTGTATAAAATAAATTAAGAATGAGATTAATGAATTTATTTCTAATTGTTTCAATTTCTATAAATGCAGATACGAATTGAAACGTATGTTATCTAACAAAAATTTGTATTTTGCGAAAATTGAGGACCATTTTTGCTGCAGATATTTTTTCATCTCTATTCCTTTTGTTATCATGTTCAAAAGATTAATTCAGGTTGCAATAAACTTTATCAGCAGAATTTAGCATTTATTAAATATTAAAAATTATTAATATTTATTAAATTACTATAAATAAAAGATACTCCAAATCCTTATATTACGAAGTCGATGGGACTTTAAAAACATTCACTAAACGCGATATTCGTAATAGCCGATAGATTACATACATAAAAAATAAAACAGTAAAAATATACTTGCTGTTTTGATAATTCCTAACACTGGGAGCCGTCATTTCTAGCATTTTCTTCATCTCACAGCGTCAAGACGAATCTGAAAATGAGAAAAAGACGCATGTTTGAAACTAAACATGCGGATAAGTGGCGCCATCTACGATGGAAATTTGGAACTAATTATTTTTATTCGCTTGAAGAAAACTTTTTATCCTGAGAAGCATTTTAGCCCAAAATGCACTCCTGTACGACAATTATTTCATTTTATATTGAATTTTAAAATGTGTCCGGGAATTTCCGACATCTTGTATTTTAGAGAAAAAAACAGTAACTTAACATATGAATTTTAAAGGAATTTTTGCACTTTTTTTTTCATTCTCGTTTAAATATATTTACGTTCAATGCTGCATACTTCAAAATATACCTGTAAGTTTTTCATTAACTCCAGTGCATATTTTGATGACACTGATTCTTTGTTTCCCAAGTCATCTTCGGATTCTTCAGATTTAAATGGATGTAAAATTTCGAAAATATTTTTATCTGTTTACTGTTATTCTATTTCTAGCTTGCTATCACTTCCCATATAATAGGTCAGTGTATTAATGTCAGTTTAATTTTAATTTCCATTCTGTCTACCCCAAAGAAAGTTTTCTAATAAAGATAAAGAGATAAATATAACTTTTGTTTGATTTTCTTGGAAAATATAGCATGTTTCCAGCAGTTTTTGATGTTTTTTTTGTTCTATAGAGCACCACGTATGATATTAAAAATCAAATGTGATTTTTACATAAACTTCAAAGCTTGATTCAGTAAAGATACAAGAAAATTCGTCAGGTTATCTTTCTTTTTTCGTTTCAGGAATTCTATTATTGCTCATGTCTAAATGCTAGAATTTTGATGTAGCGTTTGGAGTAAATCAGACCAGTGTAATAAATATTTTTTGGATGGTTGTTTGTTTTATGGGTGGTGAAGTTATGAATCAAAAGCAAAATGTGCCTAACCTGCTTTGATATTTCATTATCAAAAATTTGAAACCATTCGCCGAAAATTTCTAATGTCCTCCACATCTTTTCAGTATTCCGATATTCTTCGGGTGATTCTTGAGACATTGGCATTTATTACACTTCCCTACAGCTAAATTTTACTTTTATCCGAACAATAATACTGGAGTAAAATAACTCAGTTAGTCTGACAGTGGTGTTCTAACACTGCACTTGATAGGAATATATAAGGTTTAGAATTTTTATAACTTTATTTTAATAACTTAATAAAAGATTAATAAATACTTTTTACCAATCAATTGTTTAAAATGTTTTACCGAACAACCTTGACAGCAAACTCTTTCAAATATACACACACATATATATATATATATATATA
This sequence comes from Maratus speciosus, assembly GCA_963932465.1. Taxonomy (NCBI): domain Eukaryota; kingdom Metazoa; phylum Arthropoda; class Arachnida; order Araneae; family Salticidae; genus Maratus; species Maratus speciosus. Next base: position 32,909,778 of record OZ010791.1, on the reverse strand, counting down.
TTTATAGAGGCAGTTCGGGTATTATGATATACCATTTTATTTTTATTTGTAAATCAGCATAAAAATTTTGAGATACATTTAGTAAAGAACAAACATTAAATATTTTTAACACATTTTTAATGCGTTTAAAGTTGAAGGAAAAAAACATATCTTAATTTAGCTTTTTAAAAAAGTCACAATTTTCAGGTAATGGCAGTCAGTCGGGTAATATGGAATAGGGTCACAAAGGATATTAAAATTGCAAGAATAGTCGCGTTATAAAAGAATAACCAAAATTATTTAATTAGTAAATCTTTGTACATCATCAGATTCTTTGAAAAATTGTTTTACTTTATAGACTCGTCTTGAAACAGCTGTCTAGTTGATGTTCTATATTATCCGACACTCCACCTTAAAAAGCAGAATCTCATCACTCGCCGACAAGTTTATATAGAAGGAAACTGACTAACACAGCAATACCTATAATTGTTACTATAACTAACATGTAACTTTATACTGAGCTTGGTTAACTTCACTGACAATGACATTTTATAATTAATACGAATTTTATGAAATTTACCTACTAAAAACGGCAAAAATTGAGAATAAGATTATACAGGGTGATTCAAAAAAGATTGGAAAAATTTTAAGAGGTGATAGTACACACCCAAACAAGCATTTTGTATCAAAGAATGCATGGTCAAAAACTAAACGTAAAAAAGTTAAAGGGCGCCAAAAGTTATGTTCTTATACGAGGCAAAAACACACAATGAACGATTAAGTTAAGTTACGAAAACAAATTTAATGGCATTTGATATCAACAAGTAAGTAAATAAGCACCCACCCTGGGAACCCGCTTTTGGTTCATGGTTAGGTTTGAACCCCGAGCCCAGGGCAGGGAAAAGTACTATTACCTGTAAAACCCTCTAGTATTTAAGACACTTAATAAAATGCAATACAATTTCAAAACATTGACCGGCAGCTGTTATGCACGCAGTACAACGGCGAAGAACAGATTGGCGAATTTTCTGAAACACACCAGGCATATCGCGAACTTCCCCTACAGCAGCGGAAAGCTTGGCGACATGTTCTTCTGCGGATTCAATCCGAAAAAAATCGAGACATGAAAAATCTGGCGAGCGCGGTGGTGCCTGGTGTGTTTAAAAAAATTCGCCAATCTGTTCTTCGCCGTTGTACTGGGTGCATAATAGCTGCCGGTCAATGTTTTGAGCACTTATTGTAATCAAATGCCATAAAATTTGTTTTCGTAACTTAACTTAATCGTTCATTGTGTGTTTTTGCCTCGTATAAGAACATAACATTTGGCGCCCTCTAACTTTTTTACGTTTAGTTTTCGACCATGCATTCTTTGATACAAAATGTTTGTTTGGGTGTGTACTATCACCTCTTAAAATTTTTCCAATCTTTTTTGAATCACCCTGTATTTAACCGTGTCGCTCCAACAACAGGAATCCAAACACAGCAGAGCATAATGACTGATGGGAGTACTAAAAAGTCGCATGGCAGGTTTACAGTTGCCTGCAACACCAGATATTGAAATATTACCCGACCAGTCCATAATACCCAAACTTCCACTATATATGTGTGTGCGTGTGTGTTTGTTAAATATCTTTAAATAAATTACTACTTGATGATGATAGAACACAGTAGAAGAAGAAAAAATACTATCTAAAACTTACGTCGAAATAAATGAAATCTAAATGAACAAAATGCATGAAATCCATAAAAACTGTGAGCATGTAGAAAAAACAAGTTGGAAATTGCACGTCAAATGTGGCAAATGAGGTGCGTTCGTACTATAAGTAGTTTTATAAATATTTTTTGGACTGCATATTGTACTGAACGTATATTATAGTGCACTTCATTAGTCCATATCAATTTCATTCTGTTCGAAAGGCTGTAACATCATTAAAATACACTTGAAATAATTTTTTCCCATTGGCCGTAAAGTAATGGAAATTTTTTGACTCTCCTTGTAATATATCCGATTTTCACAAAATTTGAAATGACTCGTCAAAATTATGCAACAATTATATATTTTAAATTACAAACGATTCGGTTGAGTAGTTTTTGCGCAGTGATATGTGGACAGACAGACGGGCTGAACGAAAACTATAAATGCTACGTATTTATATAATTACGAACGCACCTAAAACGAGACTATTAACAATTTGTATCTTTAAAAAGGTCGAAGAGGATACATTTATGTCTTTGAAGCTTTATATGAAATATAGCATACATCGATAAAGATTCAGTTTGTCGAAAACAAGGTAAAAAATACCGTTTAATAACATGTATTATAACTTAAATTTAAAAAAAAAATCATATCGGATTATTATGAGATCGAGTAAATAGATAGCTTTAAAATTTATCAGTTGATATAGTGTGTAATCAGTGCAATTATGACATTAATTATTATTCTTTTATACAGAAAATACATCATATCCACAAACAAAATTATGACTAGTTGGAAATTATGTGTCAACGTGGTATTTGAGTTTCGATCGTACTATTAGTTTTTTACCCGACTGTCAAGAAGGGTTATGTGTTTCAGGCGTATCTCGGTATGTGGATTTCTTTATACCCTCGAAACATCTCAACGGCAGGATGGATTTTAATGAATGAGGTCTCTATCGATTCGTCTTAACCGTCCGATATTTATAGGCTAGGTTTTGTTTTTATTAATTCAAAATGGTGGCCATAGAATACAAAATGGCGGTAGAGACGAAACCTTTTTTACACACCCTACTGAGTGATCTATCATTGGATAGGTTTTACAAAATGAAGACTATGATTCATTGACTATTTTACAGTCAGAAGCTCAATTTAAATATTACACAACCTGGAAGTTGTGTAGGTAGGATCTCTAGCTTTACTGCAACTCTAACCATCATAGACATCTATACGCCTCATCAAAACAGTGTTTATAGATAGGAACTAACAATTAAAAACAACTTAAAAGTCATCAATACAAGTAAATAGAAAAAATAGGTAAGTAATAAAAAAAATATTTTTACATTGATGAGAAATAATTAGTTCGCTTTTTACGCAGTCGGGTTTTTAATTTTTTACATTTAATTAAATATTCAGATCTTGATGCAATATCTGTTGCAATCTTATGCAAGACATCACGAACACAAAATGTATCAAGAATATTTATAATAAATTCAGAAAACGGAAATAATAGGTGTCCATGTTAAATAGGATGTCATCACCATGATAACCTAGAATTATTACCTATCATGGGATAGCATTGAATTAATTACACGTATGGTGGGAATTAATAAAATGAAGAAAAATTTTGTTAATACCTTCTTAAGTTTTGATTAAATTTTCAGAAAATTTGAAATGACTGGACAAAATTGCGAAACAATTATATATAAATTCAATTTCAAACCATTCGATGGGGTAATTTTTGTGCTGTTGTATGTGAACAGACGGCAGACCAGAGGACAACTATACATGCTACTTATTTATGTAATTATGAACGCACCTAATTAGTGTAACACACAGCTACGAGACGGCAATAAGAATCGTTGAAGAATTGTGAAAAATAAATGTATATGAGCTTATATATTGGTTAAATCATACAATTTTAAATGAAAAGTAAACATATTTTATATAAGATTTTATTACTATATTTTAACTTAAAAAGACATTAAAAACAGTCTCATAATGATGAACTGCTTATTATTTCCGATCTAGTTCAAACTTTTTCATGCAGTATTTTTCAAATGTACTTATACAGTGTGTCCACGTATAACCTGACCGACCTTTATTTTCGCAACTGTTGGTCCTAGATGCATACTTCCAATTACAAAAATGGTTTAAATAAGGTAAAGAATTACTTTTAAGGCGATTTGGGTCAAGAAAAAAAATTATTAAAAAATTCCGAAATTTAAATTTTCATACGGTCCCCCGGTCCTATAAGTGATATTTAGTAAAACTTTACTGTGACACTAACAAGTAGGACAAAAAAAGTCCCATTCATCTAACATTAAAATTGACGGAGTTATAAAACTTTGAAATGCACGACTTAAACCACTTTTATGCATCTCAAAAGTGATGATTTTCGCCATGCTTTCAGGGATCATATTTAAAGTACTTAAACTTATTTCAAGGTATCTTCGTTTTGAAAGAAATCGTACAAATATTACGATTAAGTTTTATTAGTTAATTTTCAGATTAGTTAAAATAATTGTATTTTAACATATGTTTTATTTTGTAAGGATTTGAAAATATGATTTCTTTTAACTAAAATTGTGTTATTTTCATAAGGTTTTATTTAACTTGCAATGATCGTCTTTCCAGTTTAAAATTTCTACTAGAACTTTAACTTACTTTCAAATGTCCGATCGAAGTTAAATTTTACATACTGACCTAAATCCGATGACAATGCAATATTATTATGATTTTCGACTCTTACCATTTTATACATACGTATATTAGAGGATAACACAAAAACATTCGGATAGATTACCGTCAAGAAGTTTAAGAAAGAGTTTTAGATTAGATAACATAAACTTGCGATGGTTATGTTTTTTAAAATTTATAATTACATTTTATGTATTTTTTAACGCTGAATAAAAAAATTACCTTCACTTTTAACCATCATGTCAGGATCTTTCGCAATTAGTAAATTTCAAGGTTAAAAAATAGCAAAAAATCTGATACTATAAAATAGATGTAAGACTTTTTTATTCGGTTTAATTTTATTTAATTCAATAATTTATTAAATTTTTTGGCTTACACTGGGTTTCTTACAGCTAAACAACTCGGGTGTCGGATGAGGATGGGAGGGGAGGGGGGATCAATTATAACTTTTAGCTTTTTAACTTTGAAATTTGCGATTTGAGAAAATTCCTGACGTGATGGTTTAAAATGAAGGTCATTTTCGGATTCAGTGCTAAAAATTACATAAGAATCAATTTTCAAAAGCTAAAAAACATGCCACAACCCAAAATTTGAAAGACAGTGTAATCTAACAGCATTTAAAAATATGTATCATTTTGTAAAGAATTGAGGCTGTTGTTTTTCATCCTTTTATTTAACAAAAAATCTGTTATTTTTATCCTCTTATGATGTTCAGTACAAATTGTGCATTTTGCAGTAATATGTTAGAATGATTAAAGATTTCAAATTTATAGTGCAATGCTAATTTTACTCTCAACCATTTCTATCTGACGAAATTATATTTCTACTAAATTTGTGAATGACCCCCAATTTGCAGCAAATAATATGCCCCAACTTTAAACAGCTATTACTCGGTCAATTTTAATTGTTGAATAACGGGACTTTTTTTCCGTTCTTGCCAGTGTAACAGAGAAATTTTACTAAATATATCTTATAGGACCGGGGGACCGTATAAAAATTTAGATTCTATAATTCTTCACTAAATTGTTTTTTCGCTTCAAACTTTTTTATCCTATCCCTGCTCCTAATTTTGATCATTTTTGTAATTGGAAGTATGCATCTAGGACCAACGGTTGCGAAAATAAAGGTCGGTCAGGTTATGCGTGGACACACCATATACATACCGGGTGTCCTAAAAAGGACTGACTGATTTTAAAATTCAATAACTTGCAAACCGTGACAGATATTTAAAAAAAAATCTTGCAGGAAGGTTAAGTATGATGTCAGGAGTTTTTTTTTCTTTTTACTGTGATTCTCGATTTTAGTTCGAATTACACATAGTAGATGGCGCTGCGAGAAATATATGCTAATTCTAGACCCTTGGTACTTCGGGATCCCTTAAATACATTTTAATCTCCCTTTTTCGCATGGGAGAGGAGAGAAGCCAAAAAATCGAGTCTGAATGCAGCGCCTATTGCTTCTAGCGCCATCTATCGCTGCTCTTTGTAACTAAAACTGTTAATCACAGCATAAAAACTCCTGATATTTTACATAGCACTCCTACAAAAAAAATAAAATAAAAAATAAATAAATAAATAAATAAATAAATAGGTATCACCATTTGCATGTTATTGGCTTTTAAAATCAGATACTTTATAAAAAAATAAATAAATACAGTTCTTGTAATGTATCTCCTATGCATCTGTATTATAAAGGACAAATGGGTCTGTGGGTAACGCTGACGTCATTTTGCGAATGGCAACAGCGGATGATCTAATTTCGCTTTTACTGGAACTTTTTTTAACTTCTAAACATTACACTTTTTCAACATTTACACCGTCATATAGAGAAAAAAAATTACTTACAACTGCAGTTTGTTTTAAAACAGTATCGATATTTACTATGCTTTATGCTTTTTAAAAAAATTTCAAGAATTAATTTTTTTGAATCTATCTCTATCGTTTGCAGACGATTATAAAAGAGGAATGCGTTTACAGTTCAGTTAATATAAATAATTCAGCATTTGTTTCCGACGGGATATTCCATAACGGAGTTAAAAGTTCTTCAATAAACTAAAATAATATGACTAAAACGGAAATTTAATCGAACGACGCGCTTAAACATCTGAAATGATTAGAATTAACATTGAGTGCTTTAAGTAATGAAATCTTTGGTGATTTCTTCAGCTATTAACTCATACGAAAGTATCATTTTTAATAGATTTCAAAACTTTATGTTTGCTTAAATTTGCATATTTGAATGCAAAATTGATACTTTTCAAATAAAAATGTTCTTTTGTTGTTGTTAGTGGGCCATTTAAAAATATATATATTAATATAAAAATGTAGTTTTACACCATATCCTGTAACCAGTGAGGTTCGGGTTGGAACCCGTAGTATATATAACATGCAAATGAGAATTTTGTTCCGGATACTCTTAAATGGAGTTCTTATGGATTGATTTTGATAAGATTTGTGCTGTTAGTTAAATATTGTTTGAGGAAAGAGTTTAGTAAATAACATGTCGTTTTACGATCCTTAGTTTTGAAATTATGTTGAAAAAGTCTATAATCAGATGAAACCAATTACGAAGTACTATCCTTTTTAAAAGATTCTGCTGAATGGATTTCGGTACAATTTGCAATGTTAGATAATTTTGGGGATAGGTTATGCTCCGTAAAACATCTTTGTCCGTTGCCAAGTTACAGAGCTGTTTGTTTGTTTGTTTGTTTTATTGGACACGTATATCAGACTTGTGTGCTTGACAACAAGGCCCGCTTATAAGCCATCGTCGATACACAGGGACGAGATAGCACAATGAAATTTACAACACAGAGAATTTTTACATCCGGGAGCTCCACAAAGAGTGTGCAATGGAGCCAGCGGAAGTCGAACCCGACAAGCCTCCTATGCTCTAAGGAGATTAGCAGCGTGGTGTCTTAACCACTCGGCCGCGGAAGCCCCAGTTACAGAGCTATGGGAGAGTGCTTTATAATTAGTTCAACCCAATTATAAAAGGGAATTTCATTCTGAACACTTCCAACTCATCTTATGCTAGCCCCACCAGTGACCGGGAGGTTCTGCTCTCGAAGCTGATAGACGGGAGGTGCTGGGTTCGAAACCAATCGAGCTCGTCAGCCTAATAGTTTAGAGTTTTCGTAGTTTTTTTCGAACCGTGGATTTTCATGCGTAAATACGGGTTAGGTTCCCTTAGAAAGACCCCCACGAGGGCACTCCTTCCCCTCTTAGGGCCTATATCCCTTGCGTTGATAATTGGTCATCATAAACACAACCAACCATTTTATGCTAAATGGCTTTTTATTGGTGTTATTAGTTATGTAATTTTGTTAATAAATAGAATGTGGTGTTATGAACCATTAAACTTTAAAACTGCACCTTTTAACAAAGTTTTCCAGAAGGTTGGTCACTACTGTATTTATTCTGGCAAATATTTTACAAAAAGAACTGCTGAAATTTTAGATAAGTTTGAATAAAAAATATTATATAAGGCTCATATTATTATTTTATAAATTTTCTAGTACATTTTTAGATATTAAGTAAGAAAGTTATGAGGTGGAGCAATTTCTTAATTCACATGTTTTAAATGTTCCATATGTTTTAAAGGATGTTAAAATATTAAAGTAGAAATATTTTATTTTCTGCTATCTGTACAAGAAGGAAGTATTGGATTCGTGAAAATTTTCGACTTTCGGTTTTCTATGGATTTACACGTTTTAGGGCACATACATCCGGAAAAACACGTTTTTACAAAATGTCTGTCTGTGAGTCCGCGACTCTGCCTGTCTGTGAGTGACGCAAATTTTGTGAGCCTTCTATCTCAAGAACTAATGCACAGAATTTGATAAAACTTTAGATTCAGTTATAGCGTGACATAAATTGATAATGAGTAGTTTTTGGTGCAATTCTCCCAACAGGTGGCACTGCTATGCTGCATAATTCATCATTCCCAAAATAGTACTGTCTCGAGAACTAGTGCACGGATTTTCATCTAACTTCATATCCTTCACGCATTTTGTTGCTATTTAGGTTTCGGTGTTAACTGCCCAATAGGTGGCGCTACTATGCTGAATTTTGCATGATTTTTGCAATAGCTCTATCTCAAAAAGTAATTGACAGATTTTCATCAAACTTGGATTCATTTAAATGTTGACTTAGTCTGTTGCTGATTTAGCTTTGGTAGAAATCACCAAACAGGTGGCGCTTCTATGCTTCTTTTTGCAGGATTTACACGATTTTAGCGAAAGTCATATATTAAGAACGAATTGGTGGAATTTCATATCTTTAGAATCCTCATGATGGGCATAGATTGCAATTTAATTTTGGTACTGTGATAGCTAATTTTGAAGTATTAAGGTGACAGTGAACGTTCAAAATCGCAAAAAGCATTTTTTAAAAAATCATTTTTTTGTTTTTTGGAAAAAAATGTTCTGGCAATCTTCTACTTTCAAATAAAAAAAATATTGTAATCCGTTAATTAAGTGCAGAGATACAGCTGTATTTCTAACGTAAACAATCGTTAATCTACACTTATAATAAAACTTTAAATGCAGTTATCTCAGAATGAGAATTTTCGCCGACTGAGTAAGTTCAAAATGCTCCACGCGTCTTAATTTTATACCAACCTTCATAATACATGGTAATATAGTTATTGATGTACTTTATAACAAAATTTGCTATTAATATTCGTGCATTATTTTATATAAAGGTAAAAAAAATAATAATATTTTGTAATTGAATTTTATTAGAAATGATCAATATTATGTATTTTTTTCTGCCAAGGTACTTAGTATAACTTTAAAATGTATACCAGTTTTTGATATAATATTGTAAAGCTATTCTAAAATAATTACAAGTTTCTGAAACAAAATTTAATGCGTATGGAGCACTTTTAACTTGTATCACTATATAGAATATTATTAATTAGTTACTCATTTGCATATTAATATTTTTAATGAAATTAAGAAAATTTCTTAATTATTGCACAAATTATATGTGTATTAAATTTCAAAACAATTGAGCAAAAACTGTAGAAAATGTTTTTGAACGTGCATTGTAGCCTTCACACGTATAAGATAGAAGAAAGTTTTAGGATTGACACATCCGACTAGTTTTTAGTAAAGTAGACATAAGCATAACAAACGTTCTCCAATATTAAAATCTAAACATTTTTTCCCATTTTCCTGGCATAATTTACTATTTGAAATATCTGAAAAGAAGGAATAATTCTCTCACTTTAAATATGTATTTAAGTGTATGGAAGGATTTGTATAACTATTTAAACAATTCATCTAATCGAATGTTACTTGCACATTTCTATTAGTCCTTCGCAAACGGTTAAAGTTTAACGATTAAGAAATTAAAAAAAAAACTTTATTTAAGAATTAGCATTTACAGGGGACTCCGAACTGTCAGGCATTTGACGAGCAGAAAATTGGAATGACAACTTATGCGCAGGATTACAAAATAAATTTTGAAAGTAGAATGAACATTTTTGTGCCTACTTATCTAATATAATAAAAGCCTAAGTCATGTGACTGTCATCAACAGTTCCGGGTTGACCGCTTCACTTTTTGTATGCCAAGCGGCCAATTTGGTAATTCAATGTTAGCCGGGAGCAGGTGTTAAATCGCCAAATATTGTAAATATGCCATCGGTATTATAATAGTCCATTTCATGCTACTGTCATAAACAATTTTTCACGCGGTAATTTAAAACAATGCCTTGATGTTGAAATTAAATGTCATGGTTTATGGTATTATTTATTACTTTTCTTTTTTTAAGCAATAATAGAGAGTCATAAATTTTAACTATTTCAGTTTTAAATTAAACTTATGCAGTTTAAATAAAATGAGTAAAAACACTATATTTTAAATGAAATACCAAAAAATACGACGGAAACAATGTTTGGCGATTTATCACCTGCGCCCGGCTAACATAAAAATGCCGAGTTCAGGATTTCTGTATCAGAATCTTCAGATTTGGCGAAGGATTGAGCAAGTAAATTAAATTATGTATAAAAGTAACATGATACAATGTTTTCCATATGTTTAAGAAAGACCAAACTGGTCGCCAAGGGCGGCTAGTAAAGATTTTAATAATTAACCAGATCCTAAATAATTTTGTATTTAAAGCATTTTTATATTGTTAATATGAATGTGTATTTAGCTAATGCAAAATTTTGAAATTTTCCACATTATAATATCCTAAAAAAATATTTTTTTGGAAAAAAAAAGGCAACTTTAGGTTCAGTTTATACAGACTAACATGAAACATGTGTTTTGAAAATTTAATGAAAAAAAAAATCAGAAGTTTTTGAGATATCGTGCGCGTTATGTAAAAAAGAAAGAAAAAAAAAGAAAAGTCAATTTGGCGATAAGTGACTTCAAAGTTTTGGAAACGCCGCTTCAGCTATTAAGCGGGTGTAATTCTAGGTACAGATGGCATATTCGCCCCATATTGGCGCGATTTTTTTCGATCGCCAATATCATATAGGCAACGGGTACTTAACATGCGCCAAAGTGTCGTTATTTTGCATGATGTGGTAACCCGGATTATGTTGTTTATGCTGTTGATGTTTTCGCCAAATTGGCAACCGAAAAAAATTGCGCCAATATGGGGCGAATATGACATATGTACCTAATTCTAAAAGCCATAACTTCTGTTCTAATGGGATTTTTAAGAAAACAATTAAAATAAAATGTTCAGACCACATAGACGTTTAACATCTAAAAAAAAAAATCGAAAAATTTGAAGCCTTAAGAGTCCTGTGACACATTTATCGTTTTCTTTTTCAAACATACTTAAAATTTCAGCGTGTACGTTTCATTTTGAATGACGCAAGCAACTTCTGTATCACATTTTAAACAACAAAAGACAACAAAGGATAACAATGAATAATGTTGTGCTGTCGTGTAACAAATCCTATTAATTAATAAACACTGCCAACAATGTATTACAACAATACAAATAATTGCAACTTTAGAGCATTGTTGAAAATTACTGATCTTTGGAAATTCCTATTTTAAGTCACTTTGATTTATCCTATATAGAGATTTCTCAAGGCCTTACAGTGAACTTTCGCTGAATTTTTGAATTTGTGATTTATTGCATTCATCCATTTTGGATAGTAATTTATCTTGTAATTGTTTGCTCATTTAAAGCAAAATGCCTAGTGTTCTTGCAGAAGTTAAGAAAAGAGTCATCGAGGACGATGTGTATAGAGTCCAAACAGTTTTGAAAACGATTAATTATTTGAATGTTCACAATAAATATAATTTTGTAAAAAAGGTTGGACACGGCACATATGGTGCCGTTGTAGAACTCCTCAGTCCAGATAAAGAACGACATGTTGCGGCTAAAATCGTCCTTGAAGAACTGGTTTCAAAAACTGAAAATGAAATTTGGGCTGATTTGTCTCATAAGAACATTTTGCCCTTAATCGCAGCGGCATATATACCTTCAGCGCATTCTTACGTGTACATTACCCCTCTGTGTCCAGCAGCTTTAAACGAACTTGTGCAAGGAAATGGCCTCGGCAAGGATAAGGAGGGATTTGAAAAAGCCCTAGCATGGCTGAATGGAGTATGCAGTGGTGTACAGTATCTACACAACAAAAAACTGTGTCATCTGGACATTAAGTTATCGAATGTCCTGATAAATGATGACGGAAGAGCGTTGCTGTGTGACTTTGGATCCCTCACCCTCACAGAAGGAGGAACAGATAGGTTAGTGATGCATTTTTTTTATTCCATTATACCTGAGAATTCCTTTTCTATACGGTGTTAAAAATCTGTAGCTTTTGATGTATAATCGGCCCACTTCTTTTACTGAAAACGATTACTTGACGTTATTATGGAGCATTCTCATTGATCAGATTATAGATTGATATTCTGTAAGAGCGGTGGGTGACTATGTAGCTAAAGTTACAGATTTTTAATAGTGTAGTGATAAAGAAAATGTACTATTAACAGGCAAAGAATCTGTCATAAGTTACTAAACTCTTAATATTTTACAAAAAATTACCTAATTATACACCAGGTCATTAAAGTGATAGTTTAACACCACCTTAACATATTAATAGAAAGAACCATTCAAAATGGAAATTTTGGAAAAACTACCGTTATGTACTACTAGAATTTATATTACCACTTTTGAATTTATTATCAAGATTCTAGTAAATCATAGTTTTTCGAATATTTAAGAAAAATAACTTTTAGCCACTATGACATTAACGACTTCATATATATAATCCTATATAATCATATATATCCTAATTACAATGCAGGGAATACATAATTTTGCCGAATCGTCTATAATTACATTACGTTAAATAGGATGTCTGCACTTTACAATAAATTTTGAAAGGTATAAAGTCCATATTTCATTTTTTATTATAGAAGTTCACCAAGTTTTATAATTTATATGTATGAGTAATAAAGCTACTGTTTTTAGTCAACAGACTATTTTTTTAAATGTTTTTCTGCCGACTGTTTGAAAAAGATTTGATCCCGAGGAAAAAATAGCTTAATTTTGGAACACATTTCCTTCACATTTAAGCCTTGATTAAAAAAAACAAAAAACAAACAGCTTTTTAAAAAATAAATATCAAGTTTGATTTTGTCCCAATCCTAGTTCACAATCTTCCAGAGTCCGTTATGTGTTTTGGGCTAACACTTATAATGAAATTTATTTAAAAGGCAACAGTCATCGTTAGAAGAGACAATAGAGTATGTATTTAAATGGAAAAGCCTTAATTCTGTTTTCGTTTCTCATTTTGCCTAAACTATAGCAGAAAATATAGAGTATGACTTGAAGCTTTATCCTGCTGGAACATAACACAATGGAGAATCATTTGGTAAAGTAATAGCATGTCTTCTGTGAAATTTGGTGTTAAGAGGTCTCAAGACTCTTAATGCTTCAATTTTTTCAAAATTTTATCATTTTTGTTTAGATGTTAAACTCCTATCTTTTCTGTACATTTTGATATAATTGTTTCCTTAAATTTCTTTTTAGATAGAAGTTATGACTTTCAGAATTATAATCGCTGAATAGCTGAAGCGGTGCTTCCGAAATTTTGAAGTCATTTTTCTTCAAACGTCGTTTTTAGGCATAACGCGCAGTATATCTCAAAAACTTCTGAATACTTTTTCATTAAATTCAAAAAATATGTTTCATGTAACGCTGTACAAATTGAATCTAAATTTCTTTTTTTATTGTTAAAAAAAAATCTTTAGGTGATTATACTGTTGAAATTTTCAAACTTTACTATAAGCTAAATACAACTTTGTATTAAAAATATCAAAATGTTTTAAATATAAATTTATTTAAGTTTATTAATGTATTTAACACCCAGGAAAGAGGAAATTGCTGGCCAGCAGCAAGATAGGTGCTGGCAATGATGGAGAAGTGCTGGCTGATAGTCTACCACTGCATGACCACTGCTAGACAGCTTCAGTCAACTTTGCTGTTGGAAATCATCAGATAAAATTCTGGTGGGCATCCATTTTATCTCATGCGCTGGCCCACTACTACATGGAAGTGCACGAACTTTTGCAGTATTATTGCTGGGAACCCTTACGCTAGGTGGCGCTGCGAATATCGAAGACATTGAGTATTTGAACACAATTCTGAAATGAATATCATAACACAATTTAAGCTGTGAAGCTATTTTTTTTAAATGTAAAAAATACAGCACTACTGCCACACACAAAATAAATAAGTAAATGAATTCTTTATTTCAACGCACTTTTTTTTCTCCTTAAATTTGGTTTTACTAGGTTACGAAGGATTTCCGTTTTCATAATTTACACAGTTCAGAATCAATAATAAAAAAAGCGTATAAAATACGTAGGATTTCTATACAATAGAATAATTTCTATACCATTTTAATGATTGGGAACGTAAATCACAAAAGAAACAAATCGATGTGATGTTAGCGTAATGAGACCATGAAAACTACGAGCAGCCGTAGCGTACGCTGAAAGTACTTGTTTATGTCCGATCACGAAAACCAAACAGCATCGAGCGCGGTTAGTACTTGGGAGGGTGACCTCATGGAAACCGTTAAAAGTTCAAATATTTCTATTATAGACACTTCTACAGATATTTCTATAGCTCTTGGTGAAACTAGCTTATAGACAAAAGAGCCATAATTATACAATACTTCGTTTTTTTAAATAGAATTCTATAAGAAATTTTTGTAAGGGAAAGTGCTGGGCAAGCAATGGAATAGCAGTGTGATAGGTGCTAGCACTGCAGGAAAAGTGCCGGATTGAAGTAATGTGATGGCATACCAATGCTGACCTGCTGTTGGCCATCACTGATGGGCCAGCTGCATTCGGCTCGGAGACTTTTGTACAGGTTTAAGTAATGGCACCATTGCACTTTACCGCTAATGGCAGTGCTAGCTGCCATCTTTTTTCCAGCTGATGGCCCACTGTTTCTTTCTTTACTGGGTATAATAAAAAGTATAAGTAGACACCAAAATTTGCATTCTAGTTGTAATATTTATTTTGTAGTTCTGCGCGTAAGCTGTTATACCAGTTTTCAGCTCGTTAAACATCCGACAGTTTGGAGCCGACTGTAAATGCGAATTTTGAATCTTGCAATTTTTTAAATACATGAGATGAAAGAACATACGTATATCTTTTATTCCAATACAAATTGTGTTTAAAAATAATTCACATTTTAAGCTATTAAATGTTTAAATGGTCTTTTTTCCCACTTTTTCAAATTTTAAGAGTCGTAAATCCACTTAAAATATATTTTGTATGGTAATCGCAGCTGCTTTGTACATTTTTTCTATTTTTCTTAATTTACGTTTTTTTATAATATAAAATAGCAATAACCACAAATCTTTAGCGAAACCCTCCTTATTTTCTCGAAAGAAACATTTTAGATGTTTTATCCTCTTTTTCGGTAGTTAATCGATTTGTTATTTTGAAATCTGATGACGATATCCCAGCCTCATCATTCATAACTACTTATTTCCATTTTCAACAATTTAAATGCTTTTATACAACAATAGCCTCACATAGTCACGCACAGAAATATATTTTCAAATTAGGCGGTAAACATCACGGTTTTTTTTTATTTACATAGCTTTAAATGATATTTTTATATATATAAATTAGGAAAATATTACAATTCATCAGACATATAGGCAAAAATTACATAAATACATTACAAATGCAAACGTTTCAGGCTAAGTTTTATTTCCTCATCAGTGCAAGAAAATTACATATCATGTTTACAGTTAGAAATTACTAACAGTTAAAATCAAATAAACTATAAAGAATCATATCAAAGCAATGCTGTTTATTGAGGTGAAACTGCGCAGGTTTAATTGGCGAAATTTGCCACTTTTTTTTTTTTTTTGCCCGAAACATTTGCATTTTTAATTGTATATATATTTACTTCTATGGACGATGAATTGTAATATATTTCTAATACTTAAATTTTGTATATAGCACGTTGAACAATGTTTAGTTATTTCATATTTTTATAATGTGCTTTACAGTTTCCATAGAGATTTTTATAATTTTGTTTGAAGATCTTACAGAGATATTTAAAGATTTTGTGATAGTTTTTTGGGGACTTACTTCAGTACACGATATGTGACTTTTGGTATAGTTAGCTGTGAGCTTTGTGTTTGTATATATATAATTAGTATTAAATAATATTTTTATAACTTGGTTTACAATTCCTATAGAGATATTTAAAAATGTTAAGATATTTCTTTTGTAGGTTGTATTTTTGTGTACATGAGATGAAAATTGAGATATAGAAAGTTTTGAGCATGCCTTTCTTGGGTATGCATTTTATACCTTTTACTCAATCAAATGCGAAATTTGATTGTTCTTTCCTTTTTTATTAATAACAAGCACGTGGAACAGGAACTGAATTCTGTGACATCACCCGTGCATTTTTCTTCTAAATGAAAAGGATATGCTTATGTTTAAGCATTCAGAAATGGCTATTCATTGTATTATGAATTAAAAACTGTATTACTAAAAGTTTTCTTCTTTTTTCGTGAAAGCATGTGGTTGTGTTTGGGCCAAACGTAGCGGATTTTAGAGTTACATTTTTGGCGTCACCCACAGCCCCCACACTTCATCTCTATTCTTTCTCTTCAGTCTATTACTACTTTCCCTTCATTTTTAATAGAAATGGAGTCCTTCAGTTGTCACGATTACAGAAATAGTATTAAAAACTCAAAAGTATCTCAAAAGCAAATTTTGATAAGCTTTCAAAGAAATTGCATTTAAAAGTACATTTTCTTCCTTATATAACGGTGTAAAAATTTAAAATGCGCAATGTTTATTTCAATAGCGAAAATTGCAAAATCGAAATTCATTCAATCGAAATTCATTTCAAATTTCAAAGTGTTGCTATTCGCAAAATGACGTCAGCGTCACGCACAGATATGTTTGTCCTTTATAATATAGACAGATATAACTTATTTTACATATAGAAAAATCAAACTTCAAATCATTGCAAATACGTAATCTTCTATAAATTGTTTATTTCCCAGCAAAATTTTAAAGAAAAGTACAGTTTTAATGATTTAGAGATATTTAAACCGTATTCGAAATTGTTGCTATATATATATATATATATATATATATATATATATATATATATATATATATATATATATATATATATATATATATATATATTAATTTAAGTCGTAGAGAAAGTCAAAATTTTATAAAAATGTAGAAACGAAATTTGTATTTTTTAAAATCTAGAGTGACTACAGTAAACTTTCTGGGCACTGGAATACTTGTCCAAAAAATAGAATTTACTTTATTTGAACATTGGATCTCACGTTTTGAAACCACAGATGTCATAGCTGCGCTACTAATCCTTGAAGACAACGACGTAATACACTGTCAATATTTCCTATGTGATTTAGATATGAATAGGTATGAATATTGTTTAAAATATGTATGTAATATTTAAGTCCATTTTTATGTCATTTTATATCTGTTGCAATAGTTGTCTAGAACAAATTACCAAAAAGGGAACTCAATCGTAGTGAATATTTTCACTCACTCTTAAGCACCGATGCAATTCGTGATATCAATACTTCTTAAGTGTTGTGGGCTAATTTAAATAACTAATTATTGAATAATGTAGATTGAAGTAAATGACGTAAAAACTGCATAAGTTTTCATAAATCATGATTAATTTTTAGGTATGCCAGCCCCTTCATTTACCGACCACCTGAAGCAATACAGAGGGACACAGGTCCCAAAGCCATTCTGAATGGATTCCATTATGATATCTACACGGTTGGCATGTTGTCCTTGGAGCTATTCACAAAACAAGCTTTAGGTGAATCGCTGAATTGGGAGCAAGGAAGATGTAGCTGGACCGAAGATTTGTATCCGAAAATTTTTGACATTTTACAGGTTGGTATTGATTTACATTTTTGGAAATTATTCTACATTCAGGAATAGAATCAAATAGAAATAAGTAATGCGATGACTTTAACATCATTTCCTAACAAGATACCATTATGATACTGTAAGATGTAAACATTAAAACACGTCTCGATATTGTATGACATTAATTGATATTCTGTAACGGAGTTCAAAGGCTAACGTGACGTTAAACATTTACTTAATTCTTAAAAAATCCTCGTATAGAAAGTGATATCATAAAGGATTGAAACTCCATTTAAACTATCCCATTGTTGATTTGAAAGCTATCATGAATTTTCCTTTTATGTTAATTACCTGTTCTCATTTATCGCTCACGCTAAACGGGTTAACTAATTACAATTAATTAAAATAGGAATTTGAGTTGTGATTTTCTACGATTATTTTAATTATAAAATAATTTCAACAAAAAATATCCATTAGGGAAAATTAGTAATAATATTAACAATGCTTTTTTGAATCAAATTTATTTAAATGAATGAAATACACTAAAATAGAATAAACCTAGAAGAGATTACACACATTTTTTTAATTAAAATAAAACAGACTGGGATTTAATCTCGATTAAATTAATTTATTTACAAGTTAAAGAATAACCACATATTTACCAACTTTTGAAAATTAAAGGAAAGAATGTGATTTTAGACACGTACTTACGCTTCCAGAACATGGAAAGTTGCCTTCACAATTTTACAGTATTTATAAATTTGTTAGGAAATTGTAAAGTATGACAATCAGATTGTTTTAATCATTTTTTACATTTCTGTCACATTTATTGAAAATCATTTATTTTTCTCGGTCTCATCTTTTTTTTTCTACATAGCACTAGCTTGTAAGAACTTTTACTTTTAAAATATTACATTATTAATAATTTTCAGTATCTTGAATAGGTTCTTTATTGGGAACCCAGGCGTAGCAAATGCCCTATATTTTTATATTATATTGCATCAATTTTGTTATCTGTACCATATAACCTATTATATAATATCGAAATCATCCGCTGCATAATTGTTTGCCAATCTGTGAAGCTGCGCCAACGTACCGGGTGTCCCAAAAATGACTAATGGATTTTTAAATTCAAAAACTTGCAAACGGTAACAGATATTTAAAAAAAATGTTTGCAGGAGAGTTATGTAAGATGTCAGTAGCTTGAATTCTGCGATTCCCAGTTTTAGTTATAAATAGCAACGATAGATGACGCTGCAAGCAATAGGCGCTAAATCCATGCTCGATTTTTTGGCCTGTATCTTCTCCCATGTGAAAAAAGGAGACTAAAATTTTTTGACTGGATCCTGAAGTACCAAAAATCGAGTCTGGAATGAGCGCATAATTCTCTCAGCGCCATTTATTGTTTGGAAGTTGAACTAAAATCAAGAATCACAGTAAAAAAGAAAAAACCCTGCCATCATACATAACCCTCCTGCAAGAATTTTTTTTTTATATCTGTCAATGTTTGCAAGTTATTGAATTTTAAAATCCATTAGTCATTTTTGGGACACCTGGTACTAAAATTATGGAAAATATTTATTTTTGATGTTTGATATATATTTTCAGAAGGAGCGCTTTGAAACTCTTGTTAAAAAGGCATTTTGGAAGTCGAAAATAAAAAGGAAAACCTTATGTGATTTGAGAGATTTTATGCGTGGATGTTTCAATCTCAATCCAGAAAGACGTCCTGTTGCAGATGCGTTGTTAGAACATGTGATCTTTGGAGGAATGAAAGATTTTCGAGGAGTTAAATATGATGCTTGGTTAAAGAGATGTAAGTGATATACTTAATTATTAAATTTAAAATTCTACTGCATCAAATTACTTTACGATCAGTGGCAGTTTGCATAATGCATATTATTAGAAATAAGAAGTAATATACAGTAAACTCTCTGGCGGACTCTGTGTAAGACGGAAATCTGTCTAACTCGGAAAGATTTTCAAGTTCCTGCGAATCTATAGACATAGAGTAAAATTTGTCTAAGGCGGAATATTGTCTACTACGTAAAAATTTCTCGGTCCCGATCGATTCCGCCTTAGACAGAGTTTACCATGATTTTAAAAATGAGTTTGAGGAAATAATATTCTCTCAGGCAATTTTTAAGGCATGTGTTAAGGTATATGATTTTTGATATATAGGATATTTTTTCTTTCATAGTACGCATAATGATATCTTACATAATACGTATCCATTGAGTTACCAATTTGTACATCCCTATTGCACATGCAGAAACACATTGGATTCTATCTGCTTTAAATGATAGCATATATTTATATTTTAACTGAGAAATGCTTATATCAAGAAACATGAACAAAAAATAATAAAAAAAATACTTCATATCTTTTAGGAAAATAAAAATAACAGAAGCAGTTTAAATTACTAATAGTTAACACTTTATCAGCTTTGGGGAAATGTACTTCCAAATTGATTAAATATTTGTTTGAATTGCCAAGGGGAATTCTGTATAAAATATATTTTGATTGCTGTCCTTGAAATTGGCGTCTGCCGAGGAGCTTAAACTCGATCACTTAATAAAAATTCTAGAAGTGGATTTTTTATGTTATTGAAGAAACCTACAGTGTACAGATGAGTATGCATAACAGGACTTTAAGGATGCTATATCATCTGTTTCACATCTTAACTGAAAACAATGTCCGAAAACAAGCATTCTTTAAAAGCATATGTGGGTTTAAAATGTTGAACATACGTCGAAAGTAAAGATTAAACTGTATTTTAATACATAAAAATTAGTATCTAAAATATATAGAATAGTATATAAATATATATTTAAGACCATTTTCTCTTATATATATATATATATAATTATAGGAAAATAGGTTATGTTATGCATGTAATTTTAACCGAACGCATGTGAAAAATATTTTAACTACTGAAAAAGTCTCCTCTCTCTAAAATATGAAAATGTGCAGATTTTCGTTTTTTTTTTTTTTTTATACATAATACGCGCAATTACAATGCATGTTATTTTCTTTTTACAGGGGAACTAAAAAAGTTGGAGTTCGTTATTAATTTACACGTAGGCCGAGCTGTTAGACTGGAATTTAATATAAGCTCACAGTCAAACAATATCTATCTTAATGATCAGAACCAAAATGTTGATGGTACTGATCCCGTTCAAACAGAGAACGAAGACATTTCATTGAATTTTGATAATGAAGAATACAAAAGTGAAAGTGAAAGTGAGACCACTGGTGAAGTGGAAAAGAGCCCTAGTGACCGTCATGACGTTCAGAAAGACAGAAAAGATACATCAACACGTTGTGAAAGTTGTAGCAGTGATGAAAGAGAATTTATTGAATTAAGGAAAAAAAAGACATTTTTTAATCGGATTGGTTCAGGAATCATAAAAGCCTTCAATCGACTCTGCTGCTGTTGTTGTAGAAAAAGAAACTAGTAAGTAGGTTTTCTTTTCCTTACAAACTATATTTAATTATATTCGAAGTATTCTGTTACAATGATATTAGTTGAATTTCTAATTTTAGAAAGGCCAGAGGACTTAGATTTATGTTGAGAAACAAATTCAGAAACGGATGAAATACATGGAAAATATGAAGATTATCTATCTAAAAAAGGATTTATTTATTTAGTTAGTTAGTTAGCAATATCGTTGTTATTTCGGCAAAAAATATTTTGAAAATATGATGACTGTGCAAAATTTTATGTCTTTGAAGCAAAAAGATAAGTTGCTGTGAGAAGTATATAATAGTTTTAAAGGATTCGAAATCCAAACACAAAAATAAAATAGGGCCTACCAATGACGATTTAGCCGTTGAGTAACGCCAATTAAAACGAAATGTTTCGTCAATTAATGTGAGAATAACAACTCGCAACTAGCATATTCTAATGTCTAATTAAACATTTTAAAAGTTAATAATGCGTTCATAACTTACTTTTCCGTAGTATCGCAGACTTTTTTCTAGGTCTTCAGCTAAGTTATTGCGGCGTGCCAGAAGAACGCCTTTTCAATAAAACACAATTTTAAAAATGTATCTCATATTCACCAACAAAAACAAACTTCAGAGTATCTAATTGATTCAATCAACTGTTAAATAAAATGCATTAATAAACAATTTAACTTTTGTTAATCTAAACAATAAAATGTACAGCAGTATTTAAGTTTTTACATTTAATATCAATTATATTTATCTTTCATAGAATTCCACTCTTTCTTAGTAATTCCATATGGGCTTTTTTTTTTTTTTTTTTTTTTTTTTTTACCATTTTAAGAGCACGGCAATTTCGCTTGGCGAAAAATAAGATACCACTAAAACAGTAATTTAGTGATAGACACAATTCAATTTTCCTTTTCTTTTGATAATAATATAGACGCGAGAAGAAAAATAAGAACAATGAAGTATGTTATTTATTTTTAATTACAAAGATGGCTTTTTTTAGGGGGGGGGGGGGGTTGTCATTTTGAGCGTTTAATAATTTTTATGCTAAATTTAATTCGAGAAAAAAATCTGTAATATTCAAGTTTCTGAGCAAATGTAAATCTCGTTTTTAGCGATAATTAGTGGATGATATTCCGTAAGCAAATTTTGATATTTAACATTTACCAATCTTAATATTGGTAAATGTTAAATAAGTATTCTCTCATTAGTGTTTTGTAATCGATTTTTATATTTACATCACAGAACTTTAACAGTTATGAATACATATTTTCCTCTTTAACTTTTCATTTTGCATACTTCTAAGATACCGGTACTCTGGCAAATGAAAATTACTTGGACCAAAAAATATAAAAACTATTTAAAATTGAAAGACATGAAACACACTCTAATTAAAATAAGAAGCATTATTAATGAATAATTTCAATAAAAAAGAATTATTAAGTAAAATTACATTTTTTCTCAGAGTTTAAATTTTGTTATGAGCAATAAGAGACAATACACTTTAAATATTAGTGAAAAAAGTGAGAAAGGGAGGGTAAAAGAATTATCAATTAAGTATTGAATATCAGAAAATATTCCTTACAAAATGATTTCCTTGACAATAAAAGAGGAACAAACAGAACTTTTGTTTCGATAATAAGTAATTTCTAAACAATCTGAAAAGTTTCCGGCCTCCCCTGGGAAGCGTGCATCAAACTTTGAAACTGCTGCTACAATGCAATTTTTTCCTAATGTACATAGGTGCATCTTTAAGAATCTTTAAAAAACCTTTAATTAATTCATGTCCAGAAATATTATTTTCTAGCGCAAAAAGAATATAATTTTTTTCATATGTCCCGCTGTTGTTTATGACGGCCGATTATCTACACGAGGAATACCATCCCGAAGTGTCAGATCTCTCCTTAGGGGTCTTTCTAAGGGTATCAAATCCGTATTTACGCAAGGATATCCAAGGTTCGGAAAATTCCGAACGATGAAGCCGACGGGAGCAATTGGGTTCGAACCCATCACCTCTCGTTTACCAGCTTTGAGAGCAGAACCTCTCGGCCTCTGGTGGTGCTTTTATGTGGTCTGTATATTAACTGTTCTCCGAAATGATCTGTTCAGTGTAGGCTATAAATAATTTCAGTCTAACAGCGAGATTTTTTTTAATTCGTTGCAGACATAACTACGACGCTATCTAAAAAGAATAACTGCTGGTCTCGTTAATGTTATGAATGTGAAAAAAATGTTCATCCGTTATCAGGAGTTACACCGTCTGTCTTCTGCAGCATTTAAATTTTATAAATAATTTTTTTCTTGTTCGTAATAATTCAAATTACATATTTCGCTGCTAACAAATAAACAAATAACAAAGCAATTCAGCATTTGAGTTCCGGTTAGCTGATATTGAGGCACAAATGAGGAAAACGTTCTTTGTTTCTAATAGCAATCTTAATGTAACAAATTCTGTTCATTTTAAATCACGATAAGGATGAAAAATTCGTCTAAAATATCTCGAAGTTGAAAATTCATGAAGGATAAATTCGGAATTAACAGATCTCCGCGTATTTTTAACCCATTTAGGCTTAGCGTCCCATTTTTGGGACGTTTAGATTTTTAATAAATTTTTATAGTCTTCTTCTTTTTTACAACATCAAAATTGTATGAAGTAATTGTTTATAAATATATTTATCTATTACCGAGAGATAACAGCATAAGATTGATATTTATTTGCTTAAATGAATTCCTTTTTTCAGTGTTTATAGATTTTTCATTTATCAAGATAACAAAATGTAAAAAGCAAGTTTATTTGTATTTTTTGTATCAGGTGACCAAATAAAAAGCCATAATTTTAGCTTGTTGGCTTTTTTGAAATACGTATTTCTTAATTGTCAAATTATATGTTCAAGCCTTTTTTTATGCCTTTTTGTAACGTACAAAATATAGGGCTTTATGAGCAAATGGATACATATTTCTATTAGCCATTTAGGGGACAGTTATTTATGTAAAGTCGTTTTCAAGATGATTTTGAAATAAAACGTTTTTTATCCTCACATTCTTAAATTATTATTAATAATACAAAATAATGTTCTTACTCTCTGTAAATAAGTAAATATATTTTTATTAGTTCATAAAAATACTAATTATAGTATATAATACGAAATTTAAAATCTTAATTTATATAAATTTAGACAAAACATATAATTATTCATCTTTCAAAATATGGATATGGTCATATTTAGTACATTTATATTTTATAAAATAAATACAAAAATATTTTAGCGTAATTTTTTTAGTATTTTCTAGTTCATTTTACAACATTTTAAAGTGATTCTATCAACAAATTTGAGAAAACGAAAATTCAGGCATAAATGGGTTAAATTCCAGGTTTGTTGCAATGTGTATAATAAAGTGGGTCTAACTTCTCCTATGCTTCAATAACAAGATATCGATATCTTTTTAAGTTTATTTTCTTTTTAGCAATCACTTTTAGCAATTTTTAGCTTAGTCTGGATGATGTTAAGTGATTTCCAAACATAAATTTATTAATTTTTTTCGAGCTCGCGAAGTCAATATTAATAGAAATTCATGTACAGTAAAACCTCTCTAAAGCGACCACGTTCCGTTCCAATAAAAAAGGGTCGCTCCGAGAGGTTGGCTCTTAACGGAGGTAATGTTTAAATCCAGATTTCCATTGTTGAAAAAGGGTAACAATTAATATTACTAATACTTATTTTTCATATCAGTAAAAAATATGAAAATTTAAGTACCAAAACGAAAGTTAATTACATAAGTTAATTTAACGTAGAGTTTAAAAAATGATTGCATTAATGTTTGCTTTGATTTTACTGTTTTATCTTTTATATCCAAGTCTTTCTAAGTTCTGTAAATAAATGCAATTTCTTTTCGACAGGAACAAATAATGGCGATTTCATTAATTTATCTATTTTTTGAAAGTTTCCTCAGAGAATAGGGCAGGGGTGTTTATTGACCGTCATTCTTAATTTGTCATCAGACCTAAATTCGTTGCCGAAAAAGGCACAAAGGGGTTTAAACACTTAAATGTTACTGGAATAAAGAAAAATTCTAAACATAGTTTAGAAATTTGATGAATAATTTGCTCTCTGGAATTATTTTTCTAAAAAAAATTCTTCAAGCGAAAAGGAAAAACGGATTTTTTTTCCTTTTCTTCAAGGAAATGAGACGCTCATGGAGGGAGTTCAATTGGGATGGTCTCTGAATGGAGGTAAAATTAGTATTGAGCTTATGGGAATAAATTTCGTTCCATAGAAAAATGGTCGTTAAGGGGGGTGGTCGTTTAATGGAGTTGGTCGCACAGGGAGGTTCAACTGTAATATGCATTTTTTTATTTATAAAGTATCAAATCAAGCTGGAATATGTACTCTCTAACAGTAATATGCATAAACAGTACCGGAGTGCATTATTATCTAGTTTATTTATGTATGTTGTGCTAGCTGATTATTTACTTATTACACTTTCTATTATTAAATGTATATCTCGATGGGTGCGGTAATGTTGGGGATACATTAACCACACTAATCCAGAGAAGATAATATTTTTTTTTTCATAAAACTAAAAAGGCTTAAAAAAAATTAAATCTAATACTTTCTTTTTATTTTTTCAGAGTCGTTCAACTTAAACCGTCTTCTACTCTTAGTTTGAAATAGAATGAGATTCATACTAAAATAATCCCAAAAGTATACCATCTAGATGTATTTCAAGAAATAATCAGACAGGAGATCCTATTCTACTTATTCAAGACTGGAGATTGCTTTCATATTATCAACATGGAGAAATGATAATTTTATTCGCTGCCATCTATCTATAAATACGGGTAATGCAAACAACATAAAGACTTTGCTAATGTTCACACTATTGTATTTTCGGACATGCAATCGCTCAAACGATTGAAAATTATGTGTAATGTGATAAGTGTTTGGCATTCAAAAATATGAAATAGTTGTAAAAAAGTGTTTAATTTTGTTTTGGTTAATAAAACCTTGTATTTCTGGCAATGATTTTTTTTATTTCATTATTTGTGTAATTAAAATGATATTTCTGACACATTGTGGCTTGCGACATTTTTACTAAAATCGACAGGTAGTCAATCGGGGGTGATGATACAAATGATTAAACGACTTTATTTACGATTCTTATAAGACTTAAAGGAACGTACAAAAGATTTGACCTTTAAAATTTGCAGCGTTACTTTATATTTAAAAATAGTCATCAAACCAAATCAATGAACTTTTAGAAAGGTATATGAATTATATATACAAATAAAATCTGCGAAAGTAGAAAAATTACACTTGATTGGTAATCATTCAGTAATGACTATGAAACGTTTCTATTTCAGGCAATAATTGGATATAGACATAATATTACAAGTTCACAAATTCTATTGAATTATTATTTACTATCGCCGCAAAGTTAATTCGAATGACTACGAAAGTATAATGTATTAATTACCACTCTATCTCAGTTACCAATCTTACGAGCATAGATGAAAATCAAAATACCATTTTTAGCTATTGAATAAATCTCCTAGTATTTAATATTACATTATTTCTGTTGTAACGAAACAATAATTCTGTCTGAAAAACTTGCATCATATAAAAAGTTATATTGCTGCATACATTTAAAATTAAAATTAAATGTAAATGCAAATTATTATCTTATTATTTTTAAAAGCCAAAAAGTACAAATCAAAAATATTATTTTACAAGATTACGACAACAATATCCGAAATAAATTATAAAAATAAATTATTCAGAAAAATACTTAAACTACATATATAAATTTAAAAAACATCTAGTTTTATGGAGAAAATATTAATTAAAAGGATACCTCCATATAAACTGTTCTGCAAATAATCGCTTATAAAATTTACTGGCTTCAAATTATTAGTAATAACATGTAACAATTAATGCTACTTTGAAAAATATATGTTATGAAATGAATTTTGAAAAAAAAAATATGAATTTTAATATATGGATACTTAAAAAAAAATTGATTTCTAGAAGCTTATTATATGCGAATCCTAAATTACAGTCCATTCGTTTTGTATCCGATTTAAATATATCAGGTAAAAAAAAAAATTATGTAGGTGACACCATAAGCAAAATTTAAGTACGACACTAATTAGTTGGCGTTAATATTAATCAATTTGTACCAGTCACATTTTAATATGATGGTTTGAGACTATGTTTATATATATATATATTTTAACGACAAGATATTAATTTTTTGTAGAGAATTAGGTATAGCTTTTGTACAATGATTTTTCTAGAATAAAAAATATTCCATAAAAGCATATTGTATAGAAGAGTCTTACTTATTTTCTTCAAAATATAATGTAAGTAATTATTTTTCGATTCTGATTTTTTTTATTGATTAGTTTTTTATACATCATTCTATTGGTTTTCAAGAACATTCTGAAAAATATACTAAGAAGCAATAATAAACAAATTACAGTATAATGCTGAAATAAATTAACTTTATTTAGAATATATACTAAAATATTAAGCTAACTTGGTATCTAAATATTAAAGATAATAGAAAATTTATAACAAAATTTTCGGTAAGTTTATACACTATATGGCCAAAGGTGACCGGTCACTTGCGATTTTAGACGTTTTGTTTAATATCTAGAAAAGCACATGAGGAATTAAGCTGAAACTGCAGTTGTGTAATCAGTATAGTACAGGTCATATATTTCCGGGAAGATTTTTTCCCGAAACTCCATAGGGGACCGTCAACAAATTAAAAAAAAAACGAATATCTTTTGGACAACCCTGTAAAAACTAATGTAGCAAAAGCGTTCAAACTCGAGATTATTAATAAGTGCCTTATTTTATTATGCTGTGTTCATTTTTATGAGGATAGCATATATACTCGTAGATAAATAAGGGTTTTTATAAAAACAGTCCCAAATTTCGCCAAGTTTTTTTGCTTATAATTTGCAGAGTTCTTAATATAAAAAACGTTCTTTTCAGAAAATATGACAAACAACATTATACATAATACTCTGCAATCAGAATTAAAAAATAATAAAAATTAGATGAAAAATGAGTAGGTTTACTAGAAAACGTTTCATTGCGCATGCGCAAATGCAATCAAAATATAATGTACATAATGTATTAGCTAAGTATATAGAGCAAATTTTGTGAAAGTCTCAAAACCATAGCTTGAAAATTCTGAAAATAATCGCCGATAGAATAAGTTCTAAATCCGTTGTTCCCAAAAAGAAGCAAAATTATGAGGGGTTGTATCCAATTTTAGTAGTACGTGCAATATTGTGTATGCTATCTTTGCACTAATCAACAGACATTTGATACAACCCCTTATCATTTTCCTTCTTTTTGGGAACAATGGATTTCGAGCTTATTCTATCGACGATTATTTTCAGAATTTTCAAGGTATGATTCTGTGCCTTTCACAAAAGTTGCTCTATATACTTAGCAAATACATTATGTATATTATATTTTGATTGCATTCGCGCATGCGCAGTGAATTGTTTTTTAGTAAACCTGCTCATTTTTCATCCATTTTTTATTATTTTTTAATTCTTATTGAAAAGTATTGTGCATAATGTTGTTTGTCATATTTTCTGAAAAATTTTTTTTTTTTTATATTAAGAACTCTGCAAATTATAGGCAAAAAACTTCGCAAAATTTGGAGCTGTTTTTATAAAAACCTTAATTTCTCTACGAGTACACATTCTATCCTCATAAAAATAAACACAGTATATTACAATAAGACACTTATTAATAATCTGGAGTTTGAACGCTTTTGCTACATTAGTTTTTACAGGGTTATCCAAAAGATATTCGTTTTTTTCAATTTGTTGACGGTCCCCTATGGGGTTTCGGGAAAAAATCTTCGCGGAAATGCATAACCTATACTATACTGATTACACAACTGCAGTTTCAGCTTAATTCCTCATG
The DNA here is from genome assembly GCA_963932465.1 of Maratus speciosus. Taxonomy (NCBI): domain Eukaryota; kingdom Metazoa; phylum Arthropoda; class Arachnida; order Araneae; family Salticidae; genus Maratus; species Maratus speciosus. Next base: position 32,880,603 of record OZ010791.1, on the reverse strand, counting down.
TATTTTTCTAGATATCTAACAAAACGTCTAAAATCGCAAGTGACCGGTCACCTTTGGCCATATAGTGTAGTATTATTAATCTACTAAAAAACAACTTTTCAAAAGTAAAAAAAAAGGCCAAGCAAAAAAAAAAAAAAAAGAAAAAAGAAAAGAAAAAAGGGGAAATTTGTGGCTAAAAAATAGTGTGATATCAAATTTCCAAGCTTATATCATGGTACTTATTTAACATTTTGTATTAAAAATTAACCATACGTCAGTCGAGTACCTAAGTATGCGTTGATAGAAAGCCTTTTCTCCTTTACTAAATACATAATAACGTGTTTCTGAAAATTAATTTTTTTTTTAAATTATGCATGATAAGCTTGGCGGCGATAATTATTCACATATCGCTCACCCGCAAGAAAAGTGACACATCTCGCAAAAATTCATTTTGCTTTTTTTTTTTCACTAATAGGTTTGATATAGGTGTATCTTGCTAAACAAACAGTTTCATAAGCGTAGTTACACCGGAAATCACTTTATTACACTATATGTCCATTTTTGACCACAGAAAAGGGGTGGATTGTGTGGGGAAGTAAAATTACCCAACTCTCCAAACCTCATCCTACGTTTCATTCTTAAAGGTTTTATGCATTTATGCACCTTTTTATTTCTACACGCAGAACTAAGTGCTGCAATTACATGTTACAGTAAAATGATGCAAATTTTCTTTTGCCTCTCCTGAAAAATTTACTTTTGTCGAGATGTGTCACTTTTTTTGCGGGTGAGCGATATGTGCATTCTATATTTTGACGTTTTAGTGGACAAGTAGTGCCACCTAGCTTTAAAATAGTAAATTAGTATAAATAATAATGGCAAAAGTTTTAATTATTTTCAGACTTTAAGAAAAAATCAGGTCTTAAAGGGTTTAAACTTAAATTAGGGACTACTTTTCCGAATGAATAATTTATGATAAACAATAGAAAATACAAGTATGTTTTTAATTCTGTTAAATCCTGTTGTAATACGAGATTTTCCAAACGTCTTGAAAAGTTCTTCCTTCAACTATTGCCATATGCAAAGAACGCGAAATAACTACATTCGTTAGGTTTTGGAAACCAACATATTCGTTAAATTTCAGTAAATCCTAACTTCTGTGATTTGGTTAGTTACTTTTAATTTGATTAGCGTAAAAGGAATTCTAACCCCAAACTGAAAAAAATTCAGGCCGAAAGGGTTACAGTGGATCGCATAATATGAAAAGCTCGGTGCTAAAGCGCCGATATTTCTGTTAAATCTTAAAAATTTGATACAGCTTGACTGGACATTTTTGCGGCACACATGAGGCCCTTTCATGGCGTACCGATTGAGAACAACTGCAATAGAATAATAATACAATTCTTAATTTAAAATTATAATATATTTAAGTTTAAAACCTCGAAAACAAAAACTATCACTTATGAATGTGATAAAAAAGAGATTGCATTCGCAAATTACTGATGTTTATTGCATAGTCCAGGCAATAGAGACCGTATAGGGACTCTACCTAGCAAAATTAATGGTAGTACTGGAAATCGGCTTTCTAGATGTTTTTTGGGTCCCTGAATCCGAATTTGTAACTTCCCACCAAAATTTCCCCCGGCAACCATCCCCCTCCCAAATTTTGCTAAAAAGCCTCACAAAAAAGGTTTTTATTAAAAAATTGTTTTAGGGGAAAAGTAGCTAGAAATTCAGAAAGCAAATTCTCAAATTGCAAATTTGAGAGTTTATTCAGAGATAATTTTCATCTTTATCCCCTAAAACAGTATTAAGACATTTTGTTCAATAATGGCTATGATCCCTCTTCTACATACAAAATGCATATATCGACTTATCCACAGTTTGAACAGAAGATTAAAACTTTTAACAATTTCAAATTTGGAAAAAATGCATAGAAATTTTATATAATTTAATTATATAATATAATAGAATTTAATTTTTTTATATAATAATTTTGAAATACACAAATTAATTAAATAAAAATGTGATATTAACATGTTTAGAACTAAAGTAGCTTTTATGTAATATAAAAATTGAAAATCCAATTTTCTTTTAACTGTTCGTTAATAGTTCATTTAAATTTACTTTTAAACACGCAGATATTTTTCTGAAAAAAAAAAGAAACACGCTTAAGCAGATTTCGTGGTCATTAAGTATTTTTGTAAGTAAAACAATTGTTCTTGTTTATTATATACAAAATACGTTAATACACTGAAAATTGAGATATTAATTCGGACTTTATTTAAATAATTTTAATGTTTTCTTGAATAGTTTTTTTTTCTTTTAATGCAGAAAAAAATCATTTTTTACACATACCTTTAGTGGAAACAAAGCTATCTAACCATTTTTGAATAATAAGAAAAGTTCTTCTAATATTCTGTCCTGTATCCCTTTTTTCAGGTTGTAGGAATTGAATTGCATAGAATATTCTAACAAAACAGGGACATTTAGTTTATGAAAAAATGGTAAAATAATTAAGGTTAGCTTTATGTAACAAAAGAATTCTCTTTTTTGTTTCAAAAATGTTTTTTGCAATTAACTACTTGACTTGAAATTAATTCTGCGGCTGTCATTCAATTAACGTTTTTTTTTTCTTCATTTACTTTAATTTTCGGAATTGACTAGCTTACATAGATATCAAAAATCAATAATTATAGCGTATTAAAATCCCTATTAATTAAATATTTGGGGTAAAATGAGCTTCTTGATTAATTTCTGAATTTTAGTTTTAACAAGTCCTATTAGCAAAAATTAAATATAATGATCGATTTTAGTACATTTTCAGATATTTAAAATTTCAATGTTCTGATAAAAATTACAAGCAATGTTAATTACAATATTTTTAAATTAAAGGAATACTTTCAAAAGGCTTTATTCATGGTGATAAATATAATTGTGTGATTGTGATATTTTGTACTTGTTATTTTGTAAGATTAAAAATAATGTGTACAAAAGGTAGATTTTTTTTTTTTTTTTTTTTTTTTTTTTTTTTTTTGACAATTAAGTAACACTTGTTAATTTGTGTGCATAATTAAGCAGAAACTAAATGATTCGAAAATATTCAAAATGGCGATATAGCTTTTATGATATTTAATAATTATAAAAGATCATATGGAACAAACTAGTTATGGCAGAAAAATAATGTTATTGCAAATTTTTTAACAAACAAATTAGAGGAAATTTATAAAATATTTTTTCTTCATTCTACTAAATTTTAAAAAGAACAGTTAGTTATTCAAATTAACATTTGATGTACAAATAAAGAACAGTTGTAGCAGTTAAAGTAATTCAATTGAAGAAAACGTTTTGAAAACAGTTAAATAGTTAAAATACATTTTCTAAAATATTAATGAGATATTTTAAAAGTTTACATTACATTTCACGACATAAAAAAAACTGCCTCGTTTGCACGAGAAATAAATGTTTTATATTTAATTATGTGTCATGGAAATTTGAAATCAGTAATTATTTAAATCGCATTGTAAATTCAATTACTGTAGTACTCCAAAGTTTTTCTTCTTATCTAGTCCAAGGCAACAGGGAATTTTACATAGCAAAATTAATGGTAGTTCTGGAAATCGGCTTACATTATGTTTTTTGGGTCTCTGAATCCGAATTTGTAACTTACCACCAAAATTTCCCCCGGCAACATCCCCAAATTTTGGTAAAAAGCCCCCAAAAAGGTTTTTATTAAAAAAATCAATTTTTTTATTGTTTTAGGGGAAAAGTATCTAGAAATTCAGAAAGTAGACAAAATTTGCAACAAATTAGATATATGATATCATGACTTACGATGAAGGGGAAGGGGAGGGATCTGCCTCGGAACATACGCGCGGTGCTGCGTGGACTAAGTTGCGCAATTCCACTTAACCACTCACACGTTTACATTCGCCTTCCCATCTCCCTTCCGAACTTTCCTTATAAGCTTTACTTTAAGTTTTTTGGGTCGCTGAATCCGAATTTTTAACTTGCCCCAAAAATTTCACTCCCAACCCCCGCCCCCCCCCCCCGAAAAAAAAAAAAATAGTTGTTATTAACTTAAATTTCTTATTGTTGGAAAAAGCATTACGAAATTCAGAAACTAGACAAAATTTGCAACAAATAGGATATATGACATTATGACGTAGGATAAACGGCGTGAGAAGGGGCTGCCTCGGAACATTCCCCGCGCTCTTTTCTCAAAAACCAAATTTTTTCAAAAAATCAATTTTTTGGGGGGTTGCCGGGTGAAATTTTGGTGGGAAGTTACAAATTCGGATTCAGCGACCCAAAAAACATAAAGTGAGTTGAAATCCAGAACTAGTATTAATTTTTCCTGGTAAAATACCCTATTGCCTAGACGTCATAACTTACAAGGGAACGACTTTTGGTGTTGCTCGCACCTAGCATTGAGATCTGGTGCATTTTAAAGCCCTATATTATGAAGTTTGAGAATCGATAAAATTTTTCTGTTAAAATAATATTTCTTGATTATACAGCAGCATAACTTTCTGAAAATGCATTTTTCGAGACTACTTATCGGACTATTAACATTGAATTTTTTTAAAGAAAAGCATTTAAAAATAAAAATTAGTTAATGATAAGTATAAAATATTGAAAAAAGTTTGAAAATTCCTTCAAAAACCCACAAATTTGAATTTGGAAAATTGCAACTTTATATTCATAATTTTTGCGGGGAAACGGTTGGCGTTTATTTTCAAAAGTAGAGCTCCCTGGCAACCCTAGCCAAATGTCATAGCTGAATTTGTAATAGCTAAAAATTGCATGTCCGACATATTTCGCCACAGTAATTTTTCTAAATCGTGTAAAAATATTAATTTACTTTATGATTACTTTTACCGAAGGCCCATTTAATACAGCTACATTTCATTTTAAACATTCGAAACTTTATTTCATTCGATTTAAAAAGAAAAGAATTTGTTTATTTTGTATTTCACTAAAAAATGGTTTTCAATGGTCTTCTTCGAAGTTTTTATAGAATTATATTTATTACTTATGTATTTATCGTCTGCATAGAAAGAAAAATAAAAACCTAATATTTGTTTCTTATGCTATCAATTATAAAAAAGAAATCTCATATAATTCTAGAAATATGTCCTGTACATTTTCTCTTTGGATAAAGCGGGCGGAAAAATTGTAGCACCATATTTGGCGACTTAACTCACTTTTGGCCTGAAATAAACAAATAAATATGTAATAATAAAAAAAATAAAAGTATAAAAAAGTATATAAAATATTATTTTAACCGAGAAATTTTTTCGGTTCTCTAACTTTTATATATAGGACTACAAAACGCACCAGATCTCGATGCTAGGTGCGAGCAACACCAAAAGTGGTTCCCTTGTTAGTGCACGTAGCGGAGCAGTGCATCTTGAGAGGCAGCCCTCCCCCTCCCCGTTCATCCTAGGTCATAATGTCATATATCCTATTTGTTGCAAATTTTGTCTAGTTTCTGAATTTTGTAATGCTTTCCCCCTAAAACAATAAGAAATTTAAGTTAAAAAAACTATTTGGTGGGGGGGGGAATTTTGGGGGAAGTTAAAAATTCGGATTCAGCGACCCAAAAAACTTAAAGTAAATCTTATAGAGAAAGTTCGGAGGGGTTATGGGAGGGCGAATGTAAACGTGTGGGTGGTTAAGTGGAATTGCGCAACTTAGTTCATGTAGCACCGCCCGCATGTTCCGAGGCATATCCCCCCTTCCCCTTCATCCTAAATCATAATGTCATATGTCTTATTTGTTGCAAATTTTGCCTAATTTCCGAATTTCTAGATACTTTTTCCCTAAAACAATAAAACATTGATTTTTTTAATAAAAACCTTTTTGGGGGGGCTTTTTACCAAAATTTGGGTATGTTGCCGGAGGAAATTTTGGTGGGAAGTTACAAATTCGGATTCAGCGACCCAAAAAACATAATGTAAGCCGATTTCCAGAACTACCATTAATTTTGCTAGGCAGAGCCCTTATACGGCTATTGCCTGGACTAATCTGCATAACATATTTCTTTCGTTATTTTTCTTTTCGTCCTCTATTACCTTTCTTTGTAATGATTTTTTATTACATGACTGGCACGAAAAGAATTATCTTTTGGTGAATTTCCGAATATAAAAGAACTTAATCTTACATATCATATCACAGTAAAATGTTCAGATATTTATATGTTTCTTCTTGAAAGTAAATGTTCATTAAATGTCTGTGGTTGCAAAATATTTTATTGGTACGGTAAATATATTTACGAAACTCTATATTATATTATTGTTATTCACAATTTCAAAAGATTTTGTTATCTTCAGAATGCATTTGGAGTAGAACGAACCTCCAAAAACGCTAGGAAAAGATAGATTACGAAAACGCTTCTGAAGAAAGGCGCACGAAGAATTTCGGAGAAACAAATCTTTTTATTTTTGAAATTTCTGATGTTTTTAATTGGTCTTTGTCATAAATGTTTCTAAAAATAAGGGAAATGTTCCCATGCGTAATGAGATATTAATCCGTTTAATTAATCATTTGAGAATTTTTTTTAAATTTAATTTTGGAAAATCTGTTTTACAAGACTTAAACGAATGAAACTTTTTTTAAGGTGCGTTCGTGATTATATAAATACGTAGCACCTATTGTCGTCCTCTGGTCCGTCCGTCTGTCTGTGCGTATACAACCACGCAAAAACTACCCATCCGAATGGTTTAAAATTTAAAATATATAATAGTTGCATAATTTTGTAGTGGCATTTCAAATTTTATGAAAATCGGATCTATAGTTTAATTACAGTGACAGACAAAAATATTGCATAAACATTACGGCAAATGGGAAAAAATGGTTTCAAGTGCATTTTAATAATGTTGCACCATTTCGTACATAATGAAATTGATATGCATTTATGAAGTAAACTAAAATATACATTCTGTAGAATATGCGGTGGAAAGAATATATATTATTAATTTACAGGGCCACACAAAAGTATTTCATAGCGTAATGGTTTAGAGAGAAACATTGTTTGAGGCGTATTTTAATTATATTAAACTATTGCACATATAATGAAATTGATATACGTTGCTGAGGTTTACTGCAAGTTACTTCCTGTATAACAGAAGGCGTACATTATTTGCAGGGACACAGTATGTTGGATACTATACTGTGTCTGAAGTACTGTATATTAGCGATGATTGCTGAAAGTGCATTTTTAGTTGTGATATGAGTTTTTAACTACATTTTTGTATACGTTGTATGCATAAATGCTGTAGATCATATACAGGGTTACGCAAAAGATTTTGTAAGGGTTACTGAGTATGAACAAAAATAGCTTAATTTTAAATCAGTTATGCATTTTTATGCTGAACTAGACTTAGTGTACTACGATATCTTTGTAGAATATGGATAAAATGACATACACGGCAACGCAAAGAATTGAATACATGTCCCTCTATGTATGATAAACTTTATTTCAGTTATTAGAGTTATTCAGAGTTATATGTACAGTAATATTCAGAGTTATTTCAGTAGTTTTAAGCGTGATACTTAAATTTTAGCTAAATAGTGGCTTGTATATAAAGATAGTAAGTAAAATAGAGGGCTGTACAAAAGTATTCAAGTATGCATCCGTCTGTTCGTATAAACTGCTGAAAGTGAAATTTAAAACTATCATGCGTTTTTAAAACTTTCCAAAGTAGTTAAAAAAATGCTTGCGAATTCGGTTTGTCCGTCTCTTCTGGCCGAATTCGGATATACGTTAATACAGTTGGATTGCTCTATAATTGATATGTGTTGTTGAAATTTACTAAGCCATGTTCGGTATTGAAAATAAAGTATGTAGGGGAGAGTAGCCTAATTTGGACCACTTCGCTTATTTTCAGGTGTAACTCACTTAATTTTTCGAATGTCTGAAAAATATTACTACACAAGGTCAATAAATTCATCTACTAACTAAATAAAACTTTTGATCATTTGCTTTTTGAAAATCTTAAATTTTATTTTAATTTGAAAAAATTGTCAAAAGTGGTCCAAATTCAACAACTGGTTGCCTAAGTTGGACCACCAGTCTCCTAAATTGGACCAAATAAAATCAGGTTGTTTTAATGACTAGGGAATATAACTAATTTTATTAAAAGCAAAGTTTGCGGTTACTGAAACAATCAAACAAAATAACAGCAATGAAATATAATGAAATCAAATATCTGAAAATAAGTGTAACTGTTTTAAATCAAAATGTATTCAAAATATAAATCGAAGTTATCAGTAATTAAGAATAGAAATTATGAAATTAATTGCCAGTTACTTGAATATCATTTAAGGAGCGATGCAAAGCTTACACGTGAATTTCGTTAATTGATTTTTTTTCCATCGCGCACAACATGGAACCGTATTTGGAATATGAACACTGAATCATTTCTGCTGTTTTATTTTCTTACAAATCAGGCAAAACCAATCACCACTATTTAGATTTTTCTTTTTGGATTCTGAATTATTGGACTTTTTTTTGCAACACAAGTTTTCTTTACAATATGATTGTAGTTCTCCCCTTTCATTATTTCCTTGATAATTGCATTACGCCTATTTTTTAAAATTTGATGTTCCATTTGCTTTTATGCTGTGATAGCGTCCTTCTAGTCGATTTTTTGTGTTTTTCCATTTCAAGGTTTACTTTATATGGCGTAGATGTTAACACAACTGTTTTTTGGCTCCCTCTGTACTTTTTTTAAAACTAAATTTAGCAAAGGATATAACATTTCTAATGATTTTTTGGCTTTTGGGGAGGATTTGTAGCTACAGTCTTATTGCAGGTCAATTTCTTCACAACTTACTCTCTCCTTTTTATTTCCTATATCTTTAACAGCTTTTGCTGTCACCTGTTTTTTTTTTTCTTTGCCAAACAGCTTGTCCGTGTCTTTTTCAACATTTTCAACATTATATTATAAAAGTGTTTAAAAAAATATGCTCTATTGAAAAATACGCTACGATTAAATATACGCAAACATTATATATTCAAGAGTGTTGTATTCACCCCCCTACTTTAGGAAGGCTTGAGGTTTTATGCGTTTTAATGGCAAAAAAGTGTAATTCCACCCTCCAGAACTGTAAAAAGTCTGCCCTTCCTCAGGGATTCGCAAATATCCTCCAGGAAGAAAATGTTTGAATCAACTCTGTAAACCAAATACGCCGTAGGAATAAAATATTCAAAGAAAATAAATACAAATACATACAAGATAAAAGAAATTGCAAACAAAATTTATTGCATAAACATGTAAAAATATTTTTTTGTTTATATAGGCCTAAACTGTATAAAAAAATTAATCCAGATATAACCCCCCCCTCCCCCCCCCAAAAAAAACTTGCATGGAGATAGTAATCCATTATAAAATATTAAAAAAATTAAAATAAATAGTGTACAAAGTGTACCGTCCTCGAAATTCATTACTTAATTTTCAAAATTCATGATCGCATATCTGGTCTAATTTAAGCAACTTAAATTGGTCCAATTATGGCAACTGCGCCATTTTTTAAAACAGATAATTTCAAGACTAAGAACAAAAACGAAATCAAACAAAGCCGCGTGAGAAATATGCGCAATTAACAGATGAATTTATATATGTACATGAAAACATAACAACTTACCTTAGTTTTAAAGTATTCACTTACGTTTAGTAGGAAAAAAGTAGATCAATACAGCTAACTTTAGGTTTTTTTAAATTGTCTGAAAACAACACGTGGTAGGCGGTTGCTTCTTCTAATCGTGAGTGACGTCATCCTGATGAGTAGTATTTCAGCGCTAGATGGCGTCTCTTCCTGTAATTACCGGCAGAATGGCAACGGTCAAATTAAAGCGGCGGTCCAAATATGGCTACTCTCCCCTAAGATTCATTGTTCATTTATAGAGACACTCAAAATTATTCCCTTCCATTATGTTTTTTGGGGAAATGTCTTAATTATATAAATACGTAGCACCAATAGTCATCATCTGGTCACCGTCTGTCTGTCCGTCTATCCCTATATAATAGCGCAAGAACTACCAAGAAGAATGGTTTGAAATTTAATATATAGATTGTTTGAAGAATTTTGTTGAGTCATTTCAAATTTTATGAAAATCGATTCAAAACATAAAAGATTTTAATAAAAGTTTTCTTCATTCTATTAAATCATATCATACGCAAATAATTCAATGGTATCTCATGACAGGTCATGATTCTATGTTGTCCTGGTGATTACATCCTATTGAAGATGGAGTCATATTACTTCCGTATTACTGATTTTAATGTAGAAAATTGTAATAAATTTTGTATTCATGCACTTTTGTATAAGAGTGCAACTGATGTTGCACCAAGATTTCAATATTTATAAAATTTCGATATAGTACGAACGTACGTTATTTGCCACGTTTGACGTGCAATTTTAGACTTGTTTATTTTAGGAATTAGAGATTTTGAAAGAAAAGAAAGACAGAAAGCCAGGTATTTAATAAAATATTTTATTTAAACCTGATGCGAAATATATAGTATCACAAAGAATTATTGAAATACCACCGTGATGCTTGATGATTCTATAAAAAAATTCTATAAAAAAGTCTGTATCATAAAAAATAATTGAATACGTTATCAGTGCGCGGATTCCAGATTTTCTGACAGAAAGTGCGTCTGAACGCCAAATGTTACTCATTTTTCATGTTGTTTAGGGAAGTTAAAATATTACGCTTATTAAAATTTTTAAATATCCTAAGCCTGTTTTAAAACTATTCGTATTTACAAAAGAGACAAAGCTATTCCTTACAAAAAAAAAAAAAAAAAAAAAAATGTAGTAAAATGAGAAAAGGAGGAAAAAAACTTTAAGCAACTGAAGTTGATTTTCTTCATTTTTTTTTTTTTTTTTTTTTTTTTTTTTAACTTACAATTTCTAGAATTTGTTATGTTTCATGAAGCTACCTCTTTAGTAATTTAAAAGTTATGTTTTCATTCAAAAAGTAAATAAATAAAAATAAAAAATATATAAAAAGTGGAGATAAAAGTTAGAGATTTTCACTTTGACGTGAACAAAAAATAATGTTGGAAAATGTATTATTTTTTGTTTAATTTCAGTTTTCCAAAGGATCTTACAAATTTTCTTATGGATTTGTCGACGGTAGTCGGATCCGTTAGGATAATCGAATGTTATCAGAACTTTCTGTGATGTCTGAGTTGAGTTGGATTCATCTTTTGAAAAGAGAGCGTGAGTTGAAAACTCATTCACAATTTTTGTCATTTGTAGAAAAAATAACTTGCAGTTAAAAACACGTTTCGTCACCATAAAATGTCAGATCCTAGAGATCTAACAGAACTCTAGAGTCGATTGTCAGAAAACGTGTGTGGTAAACAATGTTTTTGTGTCTCTGTAGTAATCCCTCCATACTTCCATCTACTGCGCGCATTAAAAATATTTTGCAAGAAAACTTCCTTTTATTAAGTTAAAAATTATGTAACATATCAATTTCTTGAAATCCTTAAATTTACCTTACACAATTAACAAGTTTAAAATTTGTAACACAAACTATATTCAAATTACTTAAAGGTGATTTTTTATTTTCAATATGATACATATAAAAACAATATGACACATTTAAAATACCAAATACTTTCAAGCATATCATGATCTTCATCAGTCTTTTTGTATTTAGCCCTGATGAAGAGCATGATATGCTTGTAAGTACTAGGTATTTTAAATGTGTCATATTGTAAATAAAAAACACATTTAAGTAATTTGAATATGGATTGTGCTGCAAATTTTAAACTTGTTAACTTCCTTTTATTTTAGAATTTTTAATATATTAAGAGTCAAAATAGGAAATAATTCACAGCACTTAAACTAAAAATAAGTTTAAAAGACATATTTCTGCATGTTCTTAATGCTAAGTGGCATTTTTCAGAGAATTTCTTTGAGAATTTAACATTATAAAGCACTAAACCCATTAAAGAATTTAAAATTAATTGCTAGAAATTTATTAGACTAATTACAATATTTAAATTACACCGTGTTATTTTAAGTCTTGTTCTAATACTAAAAGATTTAAAGCAGTTTCGACATCATTGTACACTGCAAAAGAAAAAAAGAGGATCACTTCTTAATCCAGGAAAATATAATATAACAGCGAAATAAAATATGCGGCAACGTCCTCCGATTTTTCCACAATTCCAAAAGCATTCTTATCTCTAGAAAGATGAAAAAATATTTCTTTTTCAAGATGTAATGAAGCATTTATCAAAACAAAATTTCTTTTGCTCCCAACAATTTTTACGAAAGTGTCCGAGTAGTATTTACGGTGAATCAATATTATATCACATTAATAAATTTCTCAAACAGGAATATCGGTTTTAAGTGTATTATCCATTATCGGCTAAACATTTTCATATTCAAACAAGAAAAAAAAATCACGCGTCAAGCATAGATTATGAAACACTTTCCAATACATTGAGAATAATGTAACAAAACTGCAGCGTTTAATAAGTTAAAATATTATGTCTAATTCTACCACATGTAAACGCATAACACATTTCAAAACTCAATTTCAGCTGTTTCTCAAAAAGCGATTAAAGCGTTTAATAATTTAAAATTTAGTAGAAATGTATATAGATATTTTAATTCTTTGTTGAATAATTTGAAACAAAAAATCAATTAAATATAAATTTGCAATTAAAATGTTTAGAGCTAAAGTGGAGATGTTGAGATGTGGAGATTCTTCATGGAGATAAATATAATTATGACATTGGTATATATTGTTATTATATTATATATGATTAAAAAAGGTGGTCTTAAGATGAAATCAGAAAATATTTGAAATGTTTGTGAAGATCAACTAAAAATTTAAATTTTTGTATACAGCTAAGCGTAAATTAAATGATTCAAAAATATCCAAAATAGTGAGATAGCTTTTATGATACTGATTATTAAAAACGATAATATGGTACAAGTTAGTGATGCTAAAAAAATGAGGTGATCGAAAATTTCTTGTTAACACACTTGTTAAAGAAAATTAGAAAATATTTTTACTCCATTCTACTAATTTTTATAACGAAGAGTTATTTACTGAATTTAATATTTGATGCACAGATAAAATAACAGTTGTAGCAGTTCAAGTAATTTAATAGAAGAAAATATTTTAAAAACAGTTAAATAATTAAAACTACTAAAATATTAACGAGGTATACAAAAAGGCAACCTCATGTTTCACAATTTAAAAATAACTGCCTCATTTGCATGAGAAATGAATGATTTATATCTAATTATGTATGATCAATATTTTAAATAGTTAACTGTTTAAATCATCATTGTAAATTCAATTACTCTACTCTAAAGTTTTTCTGCTTATCTGCATAACATATTTCTTCTATTACCTTTCGTTGTAATGACCTTCTATTACAAGGACTGATACGAAAAGAATTATCTTTCGATAATTTTCAGAATATGAAAATACTTTATGTTACAAATTATATCACAATAAAATTTTAAGATACTGATATGTTTCTTCTTTTTTTAAATATTCATCAAATGTCTGTTGTAAATGGTTACAAAATATTTTCCTGTTATAGTAAATATGTTAATCAAAATCTATTTTATATTGCTGTTATTCGTAATTTCAAAAAATCTTTTGTTATCTGGAGAATGCTTTTGAAGTAGATCCAACCAGAAACCTCCAAATATTCATAGTTTATGAAAACGCTTCTGAATAAAGACACACGGAGAATTGTGGAGAAGCATTTCTTTTAAATTTTGAAACTTGTATGTTTCTGATTTTTTAATTGTTCTTTCTCATAAAGGTTCTTGAAAATAAGGAAAATGTTCCCAAAGTCGTGGGTAACGAGATCACATTAAATTTTCATAAACGTTTCAGGTATATAAAGAAATGTTTAGTGAATTTTTAACAGTGTAATTATATAGAAATAAAAAAGGAATAAATATCAATATCAAATGTTGTAATATTTCATAATTTCTTTCGTAATGCTCATAAGAACTGATTTATGCCTGATTAATGTAACACACAGAAAATATTTTTGCTACTACGATGTTTTGAGTATTTATAATGTGATATCTCTGTATATGAATATAGACAATTTTTTGTAACTTCATATTTCCTCATATCATCTTTTATTATATTTTTTCACTAGTTATTTTAATGAATATTAAAGGATAGTTATTAAAAGTTTGTCATTTAATTCTAACTAATGACACTATGTTCAGCAATATTAACAAAATTATTCAAATATATAATTTTAGCAAAGCATTAAGTTCCTGTCAAATCTCAAATCTTTAAAATTTGATGTAGTGTTCGCTTTTGGGAGAATTTTTTAATGCATACAAAAGTTGTGGGTTCAAGTGCACTTAAAATTATGTGTATAAATAAGTTCTCTGATTTCTAGCTACTGCCAGAAAATCGGTTTGGCAACTCCACCCCATTTTAAAAGGGACCATGCCAATAGAGGAGGAAAATTTGTTAGGAGATTTTTATAGGTTTTTCCGGAGATCTATCATCAGATATTAATTTATGAAAACAAGAAGAAATATTATCGTGGGCTCCAAATGCTTAAAATTATATCAAAGTGTCACCAAAATTGTATTCTACAAATTTATAGAATTTTTAAAACACCGATAGTTCATGCAGCAATAAATATATGACGTTTGCCCAGAAGTCGCCGATCTGTTGCAATTTGTTTTTTTGGGGGGAAGATATGTTTGGGATATATAAATAATCAGTGGTATCGGATCCATATTAACCTTATTAGCCTGGTTGAAATGTGTTTTAATAATTTCGGATTAAATATTATTAATAGATTCCATAGATAAATTTCTGGTAGTTTTAAAACCAGATGCACATATTTTGAACAAGAATTTTATTTTAAATAATGTGTTACATATATTTTGCGTGGTAGCTGTACGTTTTCATTCATTAAGAAAATTATTTGTTTGACATATTTTTATTAATACTTTGAAATGTTTTCAGATAGAAACATTCACGTTACATACAATATTTAAAATGAAAATCAAATTTGAAATTAACAACTCGAAAAGCGCAAAGGCCAACATAATGAAAAAGATTCCCTGCCGGCACTCGAACCCGGGCCATCAGTATAGCGCACTGACATTCTACCGACTAAACCACATGGAACGATACCCATCTGGAAAATTTCTCCCTATTACATGTTGGCAGGGCTACAAATGCAGCACAGGATGGACTATTTTTCGTGAGCCACTGGCATGGGGCAAACAGGAAACTTAATTAAATCCAGCATCGATTGAAACTATATTAATACTTTGAAATTTTTCTAGAGAGAAACATTCGCCTTGCATAGAAAATTTCAAATGAAAATCAAATTTCAAATTATTTGCTTAAAAGACGCAAAGGCAAACGTAGTGAAAAAGAAATCCGGGCCATCAGTATAGCGCACTGACATTCTACCGACTAAACCACATGTAACGATACCCAGCATGGAAACTTTATTATTAAATTGCAGAGCCTGGAATTATTCGTTTGAAATATTTTCATTTGACAGGAAAAAATAAAACTGGAAAGATGGTAGTTATAGTATTAGTGTTAACCCATTTATGCCTGGCATGATAATTGTAAACTATATGGCTAAAGGTGACCGGTCACTTGCGATTTTAGACGTTTTGTTAAATATCTAGAAAAATACATAAGGAATTAAATTGAAACTGCACATCTCTAAACTGTATGGTATAGGTCATATAGTTCCGCGAAGACTTTTTTCCCGAAACCCCAGAGGTGACCGTCAATAAATTGAAAAAGAACTAATATTGGATAACCCTGTAAAACTAATGTAGCAAAAGCGTTCAAACTCGAGATTATTAATAAGTGGCTTCTTAGTAATAAGTTCTTTTCAGAAAAGATGACAAACAAGATTGTACACAATACTCTGGAATCAGAATTAAAAAATAATAAAAATTGGATGAAAAATGAGCAGGTTTATCAAAAAATGATTCACTGCGCATGCGCGAATGCAATCAAAATATAACATGCATAATCTATTAGCTAAGTATATAGAGCAACTTTTGTGAAAGTCTCAAAATCATAGCTTGAAAATTCTGAAAATTATCGTCCATAGAATAGGCTCGAAATCCGTTGTTCCCAAAAAGAAGCAAAAATATGAGGGATTGTATCAAATATCTGTTGATTAGTGCCAAGATAGCGTACACAATATTGCACGTACTACTATATTTGGATATTTTTCATTGTATTTCGTACGAAATCTACCTAAAAAACAAAAAATCAGACATAAATTGATTAAATATCTGCAGGAAACTGCCCAGCCGTTCGACCATTTTTAAAGATAACGGTTACTTGACCCTATTGTGAAGCAATCTGATCATATTATTGACTTTATTATTGTCCAAATTGAATTAAATTACGGTTATGAAACCATTTTCTATCAAAATTGTCGAATGACTGATCTATTTGCAGCAAATATTTTAGAGTACATAGGTACATAGTGCAACTAAAATATTAAAATCAAATAGTTTGAAGCATCTGACATCCTCATCATCTCCGTCCTCCATCCTCCTCACCCTCCTTCATCACCTGGGTTAAAATCGTTAAAAACCAGAGGCAGAGTTCATTCATTGATACTTGATGGGCTGTTCCAAAATTCAAACTGAAACTGGGGGAAAGCTATGTTGTAGACTGTTCTAAAACTCAAACCGACGTGGGGAGAGAGTTCAAGGATTCCCTAGTATATTATACAAAATCTTGGGAATGGTGTATGATAATGTATCATTATACGTTTAAGTAGTTCAATATGGAATTTGAATTGATTCTATAATTGGTAACTTTTGATAACCTGAAAAATTCTTCACTGTTCTAATCTCTCCCAAAAATCAATCAAAGTGTCCTAATCTCGATGCAGCATAGAAATTGCCGCTCGACATCGATTTAGTTTAATACCCGCGATGTAAACATTTTTAATGCAGATGATAAGCACGCCAGATGCTCGAAATAAAATGTTTTTGATATTTTAGTTGTACAATGTATGTATTTAATAAAACCCCTTTAAGTAATTTTAAATGGATTTTTTTTTTTTTTTACGAAATAATTTATATGACTTGTCATAATAAGATGAATTAAGGATTTATAAGACTTGACATAGTTTGTATCATTTTCACTTAGTGCGTTAGCATTTCACTAAAATATGAATATTCTTCTGCATTATTATTATATTTAGTAAGAAATACTGTTTACTGGTATTTTTTCTAAAATGTAGCTTTCCGCACACTTGTTTGTCGTAAACATTGTGGAAGTAGAATATATTTGAAAGAACAGGACTACGCATCTGTGGATGAGGTCGTCAAAGAAGTGCTCAAATGGTCGGCTGCTATTGTGATTATATGTTGAAGAGGCGAAACAGTGCTGAGCTTGCGTTAACAGAAATTCATTACTGATCGTTACATCATTGAAATCGTTAGATCATTTTTTATACTCGTATGGTCACCTCTTTTTTATAGAAGAAAAGAAAACAGTGGAAAATTTATGCGGCTGCTTTATTGAGACATTACTAAATTATTAAATTAAAAGTATTATTTGTAATCAAGTTAAAGGTGTCACTTTAAAGTAAGTCAAAAATATTATTTTCAATGAAATTTAAATGATTCATTTTAAGTGTTTTCATAGCGTTTTATGCATTTATTTGTAAATCTAAGAGGTACTAGTATTTTTTTTAACAGCACACTCCGCTACAGCATATAATTGAAAAGATGAATTTTACTATTTGAAATTTGGTCGTGTTTTTAAAGACCTTACCAAAAAATATTAATTAGCGCCCAGCCTATTACACACGAAAATAGCTTGAAACTATATAATTTATATAGAGAGGATAAAATTTTCCAATAAATGAATTCACTGAAAGTTTTTCTAATTAATATTAAAAAAAACTCCATAAAAAATAAACAAGGAGCATATTATGGAATATAATAAGTCATTTTGCACTAAATTAATCGATACTAAGCATAGTAAAAATAACTCTCAAGAACATTACGAAAGATTTTTAATTATTCATAGAATTCTGCTTCTAAAGTATTCGTAATTTTCTACTAATCGTATCACGTTACTCTAATGTCAAAGAAAAAGATCTCTCTGTAAGATATGAATATTTAGCTTTATATAACATGGAAACTTCTAAAAATTTAATGTCCGATATATTAAAATCAGAATAGGAAATAAGCAACCAAGGTCGTAAGAATATTTAATAACAATTTATTCTATTTATCAAATTTAAAACAATATATTAATTAAGGAATGAAATTATAAATATAAAATAAAAACTTAACTCGGTAATAACGTATATTAATATAGAAATAACAAAAAAAAATTACTTTTACTTTAGGTTTTGTTTTATTTTAAAAAACTTTACACGATTTTAATGCGATCAGAAGAATTTTAGTATATATATATATTTTAAGCATTCGCGGAATTATAAGATACCATATTTCTTTGAAGCTAATGGTTTTTAAAATAATTAGATTCTTAACATTGAAAAATAATAATAATTGTAAATCTTTCCGATGCAAAAAGAAAATGCCATGGCAGAAAGTAAAAATTTACATGCATGCATTGAAACAAATATTAAAACAACAAATAATAAAAGTGATCGTCAAAAATTATATTTCAAACTTTCCAATATAAGACTCTAAAACTCACATATCTATAATGTATGCAATTTAATTAAGCTGTTTTTTTCTTTTATCACAGCTGTAAGACAGAATCACAAGCTAAACTACTTTTAAAAGTAATCTTTAAATTTCTCGATACTCAACTCAGTTGATCATATCGTAGACCCGGAAATAAATTTTGAAATTTATTCAAAGTGTTTTGACGAGTTTTCTAAGGGACGATGCTATTTATATGCTAATTTAGATAATGGAACGATCAGTGTCAACGTTCGAAAGAAATTCAGATTATTTTTCAATTCAAGGTGGTAATTAATCATTTTAAAGCCAGTGGACAAACGCAAGGATTTCACACAGTGAAATAATATATTTTAGAAATATATAATATCTTTTACACGCAAGTTTAAAGTTTTAATTAAAAATTCAGCATAAAACACATCTGCAATCAACATTAATCAAGAATATCCTATCATTTATTCCATCAATGTTACAGTTAAAACTGATCAAAGATGTAAAATGGCAAACGCGTGGAAAAAATAATAATAACAGTTATGTTTTTTCTGGAATTGAGAATGTCTTCATCTGCTTCTGGCAAATATATTTAAATTAGTCTAATATACACTGTTAAAAATCTGAACATTTTGCTGCAAAGTCGCACTTCGCCGCTTTTTTAGAATATTTCTGTTCAGACCAATGAGAATGCTCCTTAATATAGTCAAGTAATCGTTTTCTATGAAGCGGTGGAGTGACTATGCAGCAAAACCAACAGATTTTTAACAGTTTAACAAAGCTTGCCGTTTAGGGTACACGTGAAATACCTCTGCTTCGAGAGTTCGATAGTATTATTTTCATTTAACCATTTCAATTTACAATTTTCTGTTAAATCATAAGTATGAAGCACACTCATGCGGGGGCGTTAAATCTTTTATCCTACTTATTATTTTTTATAATCATTGTTGAGCATGATATAATGTGGTATTTTTGGTGGCAACATTTATTACAGAGAATTTTTTTTTTCATTTCTACTATAAACAACGCAGGGCTATGTATTGATCAACCGCAAGAAAAGTGAAACAACTCTAAAAAAAGCATTTGGAGTATTATTACACTAATAGGTTTGTCATAGGTGCTTCTTGCAACAGGTAAGGTGTTAGAAATATCGGTTTCCCGAAAACGTTTACATTTCACACTATATGTCACATTTCCACCGCAGAAAATGAGAAGTGGTGAATCAAGAAAAGTGACATATCTGAAAGGAAGGTTACCGTAAATGAATACTCAAAAAAAAAAAAAAAATCGTGTACATATTCTTCATGTATATAATTTTTTTAAATGTTGGAGGTGGAAACACATTATTGTCTAAGTTTAAAAATTATGAAAATTATAGAATAATTCATGAAGGTATAATAGATAATGCGTGAAAATTTCATTATTTGATTTATATCGATCAGTAGAAATGGATATGATTACAAATACTTTCATTAAAGTGTCAGTATGACAATTAATAAATATATAACACAGATTAAGATCTGTAAAATGTGATAGAAATATTTGAACATATTCAACCAATAAATTCCTCAGTTTTCACGTATATTTTAACATATTTGAAATTTTTTCATGTTTTAATTACTTACAATATAGAAGTAATTTAATTAGTCTTTAAAATTCATGAATCTCAATGTTTTCCTATTTATTGCATAGGAAAAAACTGACATTGATGAATGTATGGTATTGATAATTTATTTATTAAATACATACATATAAAATATAGTCTTCAATAATTTGTGTGATGTTTGCGTTATTTTGTATTGGTACTGTCCCTTCCACCTAACGACTGTTCTTAAATTTACATTATTTTTTAACCGCGGAATTTGCTCTTGAACCATCTAGGGCAGCGTTGTTTATGTTCTATGTCGCTTACGACCGATCGCAGCTAAAAGCAAGTTAACTACTGTGACAGATTTTGATGCACAGTAAATGTGGGTAGTCTCTGAGACTGTATAAAAGACTGAGTAAAAGACTAAACGTTGCGCACAAAACTAGTATAATTAAGATACACGTACAGTAGAACGCCGATTATCCGAACTCCAATTAACTGAACTTCCAATTATCCGAACAGTCACTTTCTCTCAAAAAATTTTTTTAACCGATCTTCCAATTATCCGAACAGCCTATTTCTCTTTAAAAAAATTTTAAACGAACTTCCAATTATCCAAACACTCTATTAGACCTGAATTATGAATTCATGAAAATTTTATCTTCTAAAGCATCGTTCGTGAACTTTTGAAATTACATTAGAAGATTTACGTAATCATTTAATAAATTTTAGAAGGATTTTAGAATGATTGAAAGATTTAGAAGGATTCATTAAATTTGAATTTATAGGGATTTTGTGCAATATTATAACCCCACTCAAATCTTTTATTTTAAATATATTTCTTAGCATTTTGTAAAAGTAGGAAATGTACATATATAATGTTCTTACAAGAGAAATATTTCCGAATTGGGAAATCCCTTTCCCCCAACGCCAAGAAAGCTCAAAAGATGCAAAGGCTTTTTACATGAATCCCTTTAAAATCATCCCTTTGAAAAAATTTTTGTTTTGTGTAACCCATAATGCTTTTGGAACAAGATATATTAACGCATCTATAATTCATTCTAAACTTTATTACTACTAATCGATGTATTAAAAGAATTTTATAACAAGTTATTTTAATGGTACTTATAAGTACCGTTAGTAGATAAAGGGTTAAGGATTAACTAGTGTTAAATACTTAAAAATTCTATGAATATATGACCTGTTATGAATCTACGATTGTTTTTTATTTTGATGAAAGCTTATATTTTTGTAAATAGTTTATTATAAAACAAGTTTGTATGTCGATCCCATTGTGTTTAAGCTAAATCGACATTTGTTTATGCATTATTTTGAGAGGCGGCTGGATTCAACAAATTGTGCCGCAAGAAGAATCTCACAAATGAAAATGTGTTACGTTTATTAGGATGAGGCGGATAAATTTACTGAATCATACCTATCCCTTTTACTTCTAGATTCGTAAATGTTTTGCACTTTTATGTATGCTTATACAGGAGCATGCAGAACTAAGTGCTATAATTTTATTATACAGTAAAAAAGGCGAATCTGTTCTTGCCTCTACTGTGAAATATACTTTTCAATTTCTTCTATCTTTACAAGAAAAAAGTAAAAGTAAATTCGTGAAAATTTTCGAATTTGGGTTTTAGACAGATTTATACATTTTACGGCTCGGAGATCCCGAGAAACATGTTTTTACAAAATATCTGGCCTGTGAGCCTGTGACGCTGTCTGTTTGTTTGTCTGTCAATCCGTGACTCTGTCTGTCTGTATGTAACAAAAATGTTGTGGGTATTCTATCTTTAGAACTAAAACACAGAATACACAGATATTAATAAAAAATTATATTCAGTTAGTCCCTGATATAAATTGGTGCTGATTAGTTTTTGGTGTAAATCGCCCAACATGTGGAGCTGCTATGCTGCATTTTTTTACTATTTCCGCAATTTGAAGAACTAATGCGCGAATTTTCGTGAAACTTCAGATTCAGCTAGTCCTTGATATGAATTGGTACTGTTTATGTTTTGACGTAAATCACTTAATAGATAGCACTACTATGCTGTATTTTTCATGATCACCGCAATAGCTCTATCTCAAGAACTAGTGCGCGATTTTTTATGAAATTTCAGATTCAGGTATAGTATGATAAATATTGTTGATGATTATGTTTTGGTGTAAATTGCCCAACAGGTGACTTTGCTGTGCTGCATGTTTCACGATTTCCGCAAAACCTTTATCTCAAGAAGTAGTGCACAAATTTTCATCTAACTTAGGATTTAGTTAGACGTTGGTAAGGGTTGTTGCTGATTAGGTTTTGGTGTTACTCGCCCAATAGCTGACGCTGCTATGCTGCATTTCGAAGGATTGACACGATGTTAGCAGATAATCCTATCTCAAGAACTAATGAACGGAATTTCATATTTTTAAAATCCTCATTATAGGCACAGATTGCCATTTAATTTTGGCAATGTGATAGCGAAATTTCAAGTATTAATATGTATGAGATAGAAGAAAGTTTTGGGATTGCCACATATGACAACTTTCAAGTTGTATCACTTTTCTTAGGGGTGAGTCATATGTTAATACTCTTTAAAAACATTACTATCATATCATAAGATAAATCGGTTGAAGAAAAAATATGTTCGATATCTTAAGAAATACTTTGAGATAACATTAATTCCTGCACGTGTATACGTAAGAATTTTTTTTTTTTTGTTTCTTGTTGCTTCATTATAGGAAAAAAATATGCAAGAACCTTATACAGTAGAACCTCGATTATCCGAAGTAATTGGGACCGACCCACTTTCGGATAATCAATTTTAAGATTAAGGAGAAATATATACAATACTTCTTATTATGGTAACAAGTGCTTAAGGGGTCTCAGGACTCTTAACGCTTTAAAAGTTTCGAAATTTTAATTTTTTTAGATGTTAAACTTCTATCTTTTCTGAACATTTTGATATAATTGTTTCCTTGAAATTCCTATTCGAACTGAAGTTATGGCTTTTACATTTATACACGTTCAATAGCTGAAGCATCGTTTCGGAAACTTTGAAGCCATTTTTCTCCAAATGAAGTTCTTGGGCATAATGCGCACGATATCTCAAAAAGTTATGAATATTTTTTCATGAAATTTTCAAAACATATGTTTCATGTTAGTCTGTATAAACTGAACCTAAAATTTCCTTTTTATTGTTCAAAACAATATTTTTTTAGGTGATTATACTGTTGAAATTTTCTTAATTTTGCCTTAGCTAAATACAACTTTGAATTAAAAATATAAAAAAGCTTTAAATGCAAATTTATTTAGGTTCAGGGTAATTATTACAATCTGAAGTATAAGTAGGTACCAAAATCTTTATTCTAGTTGCAACACTTATTTTTAATCGTGCGCGTAGGCTGTTATGCCGATTTTTTTCTAGAAAAATGTCTAACAGTTTGGAGACCCCTGTAAATGCTAATTCTGCATCTTATAATTTTTTAAATACATGAAATGAAAGAACATACTTATATGTTTTATTCCAATTAAAATGTGCCTTAAAACCATATACAGTTTAAGATATTAAATGTTGAAAATGGTCTTTTTTTTCATTTTTTCCAATATTAAGAGTCCCGAGACCCCTTAATAAAAATAAAGCAATAGCAAAATAGAAACAAGAATAAATTACTGAATTTTAATTTTGATATTAAGTACATTTCACAAGGATTTGAAAAAATGTTTTGTTTGTCGCAGTTTCCATTGCCTTTGCTTTGAAGGTCTATCACGGAGTTTTTCATTATTATTAGTTCACCAGTATCACAGTCTTTCTGCTGCTCCAGCCAAACATTTTTGCAAAGCATTCCAAAGCTTGAGAATTGCTAATTTGTTCGTTTTCTTCGTTCCACTCCGCAGCTTACGGCAGCTCAAGTTAAATTCAAAGGAACCATAAGAAAGGGGATCGAAAATATTTATATGTACTCGTCGCTCGGAAAGGACCGCTTCTACACAAGGATAATGATAGTTAAAAAAACATTCAAAAAGGATTTTGCACACAAAAAATGCGATAGAAAAAAAAAAAAAGCTTTCAAAATGGATTTCGGTTAACCGAGAGTTTCGGTTAAAAGAGTTTCGAATAAAATAGGTTCTGCTGTATTGTTAAACACTTTTTAATGAGCGAAATTCCGTATTATAGGGAAATCCCTATTATTTCTGTATGTGGTAAAATTTTTTATCACATGTTGCTCGATCATATACGATAACCTAAAGAATTTAAAGACATAGAGTTGGATAAAACGTCTGCATAAATGGATATGAAAGATTTCCAAATATAATTCAAGTAACAAAAATAATCCTTAGATGTGTTGCCGAATTTAAAACCTTTTTTTCTAAGTCGATTTAAAGAAAATTCGTTCAGGTTTTTATTTTGAAGATATATTTTCCCCCAAATAATTCCATTTTAATATAAATAAAACGTGATTAATAAATAAAAGATACTATAAGGATTTCGTATCTATGGAAACATAAAAAATGATACATTCACATCATATCAAACTTTATATGAAAAACAACGTACATCGGTAAAATGTCAGTTTGTAGCAAATAACGTAAAAAAATACATATAATGACACTTATTACAACTTAAATAAAAAACTATAAATTGATATTCGATTATTATGAGATCGAATAAATATATAGCTCAAAAATGTATCCGTTGAGAAACGATGTGTAATCACTACAATCATGACAGTTTGAAGAAAAGACGGTATCAATAATTCTTTTAAGCAGGATATTCGAGTAAATTATTAATATACATCCACAAACAAAATTATGATTAAAATAATATATTATTCAGATATGACAGTAATATGTACCTAAAAAGGGACGATTGCTGAAAAAGAAATTCATGGGAGTTTATATATTAATTAACTTGTGCAGTTTGAAATGAAAGAGAAATGTTTTCAATAAGATTTTATTTTTATAATTTAACTATAAATGAAGTTAAATATATTTCATAATAATGATTTATTTGTTACTTCAGATCTACTTAAACCTTTTTCATTAAGTTTTTTTACAGGTGCAAATTATTAGTATAGATAGGGGAAAAATAAAGAAATACTCTGCTTGTAATTTACATATAAATTTTTAGGATTAAAATTTAATTATTCGAAACTGTAATATATTTTAAAGTTACAAGACAAATTTTGATTTATTTTGAAAATAAATATTAGTTATAAAAATGAGCGTTTAAGTAGACATGAGATTGTTTGTTTATAGGAAGTTTGTAATATAGCGAGACTATTTTAGCGAGAAAGCAATTAGAAAATAGTTGCTCTAATAAAAAATGCATTGCCAAAAAATTATTTTTTAACAGGAAAAAAAGTGATTATAAAGAGGAAAATGTTGCAAATTCACTGCATTTTTTTTTCCAGATTTCCGCTAATTTTCTAGGCAAAATATATTGACACTTTTATATTCAACATCTGTAATGTAACAACGGAAAACATGTGGTTTATCTTACAGTTCATTCATACGATCATTATAATCGTAAAAATATGAATGTCTTTTCAGGAGAAAAAACTAGTCGGATGTACCAATCCCAAAACTTTTTTCTATTCTATACATGTTAATACTTTAAAATTCGATATTATAGTGCCAAAATTAAATGACAATCCATGTTCATCATGAGGATTCTAAAAAGTTGAAATTCCGTGCATTAGTACTTGGGATATGACTATCAGTGAAATCGTGTAAATCCAGCAAAATGCAGCATAGCAGCGCCACGTATTGAGTGATTTACACCAGAACCTAATCATCCGCAACTTATGTCAACGTCTAACTCAATATGAAGTTTGGGGAAAATCCGTGCATTAGCTTTGAGATAGAGCTATTGCGGAAATCATAAGAAATGCAGCATAGCAGCGCCACACTTTGAGCGATTTGCACCAAAACATAATCAGCAGCAATATGAATCAAGGTATACTTGAATCGGAACTTCGACGAAAATTCGTGCATTAGTTCTTGGGATGGAGTTGTTGAGGGAATCGGGCAAAATGGAGCACAGCAGCACCACCTATTAGGTGATTTACACCAGCACGTAATCAGCATATTTTCATATCAAGGACTAACTGAATCTGAAGTTTGATAAAAATATTAGCATTAGTTTTTGAGATAGAGCTATTGCGGAAATTGTGTAAATCCTGCAAAATACAGCATAGCAGCGCCACCTGTTGGACGATTTATACCAAAATGTAAACAATAAAAATTCATATCAAGGACTAACTGAATCTGAAGTTTTCTGAAAATCCGTGCATTCGTTTTAGAGAGAGAGCTATTGCGGGAATCGTGAAAAACGCAGCATAACAGAACCACCTGTTGGACAATTTACACCAAAAACTAATCAGAACCAACTTGTATCAGAGACTAACTGAATATAAATTTTTATTAAATTCTGTGAATTCTTTCTTGAGTTAGAGCGCCCACAAATGTTGTGTCACATACAGACAGACTGACAGAGTCACAGACTCACAAACAGACATTTTGTAAAAACGTGTTTTTCGGGATCTCTGAGCCCCAAAACGTGTAAATCCGTCGAAAACCTTAAGTCGAAAATTTACACGAATCCAATATTTTCTTGTAAAGGTAGAAGAAAGTAATAAATGATAATTGTAATGTCTATTATTTATTGTTACAGAATGAATCACATTACATTTATGACATTGTTTATATATATATATATATATATGTGCACGGTGGTTATTAATTAGCGTGAGGTGTTTAGAGCCCTCTAGCGAGTAAAGTACTGGACGAAACAAAACCAAATTTCATGAGCATGCATACTAGACCATGGGATTTCGAAGCGCAATTTCGTCGCTGAAAAAGTGTATTAGTGTAACTATTGAATGATTAAATGCCTAACAATACAGTACACATCAATTTTATTTACAACAAATGTCTTTTACTTATAAATTAGGTTCAATATGGGCACCAATGGTATATTCCAAGAACTGCATAGGATGCACGACGTTTTTTACTGCCGCTCGCAGCATATCAGAGTTGATTTGCCTCCCTTGTAACGTTATTCGATTTTTCAACGTTGCGATATTGTAGACATGTCCATGGTAAACAAAACCTTTAAGAAATCCCCACAACTAAAATCACAAGGATTGAGATCGGGCGACCAAGTTGGCCATGCCGTAGGAAATGCACGACTAATGATTCTGCTGTCAGAAAAATGTTGCCGCAACACACGCTGTACCCTAAGTACAATGTGGGGTGGTGCACTATCCTGCATGTATATGGTTGAATCGAGACATACTCGCTGCTGTAGTTGTGGAATAGTGAAGTTTTGTAACATATCTGCATAACTGGCGGCAGTAACGGTACAGGTCACTGGTCCACTTGTTCCATTTTCTTTATAAAAGTAAGGACCGATGATAAAGGATGCTGTAAAGTCACACCACACTATGACTTTTTGCAAATGTAAAGGGTCTTGCACACAAGCGTGTGGATTATTCGCAACCCAAATGTGATAGTTGCGGGTGTTAATGCCACCGTTCAAATGAAAGTGTGCTTCATCACTCCATAAAATCTGCCACGGCCATGCAGCATCAACTTGCATGCGTGCTAAAAATATCAATGAAAAATCCAATCGGGTGACCGCATCGCCTGGTAGCAATTCTTGAACAGAAGAGATTTTGTACGGATAAAACTGTAACATCTGATGCAGGATCTTCCTCATCGCTGAGTATGGGATCTGCGTGTGCCTCGATACTGCCCGAGAGCTGCTGTTACCCTGCACATTTTCCATCTCCTGTTCGACAATAGCAATTGCAAATTCGTCAACTTGTTGCTGATTAGTCACTTTGCGTTCTTGGCCTGGTTTCCGTGCTAGAGTCCCTGTTAGTTTCAAACCGTTGAATCATCTTTCGTAAATTGGTTATGCTCATCGGTTCTTTTCGCAATTTCTTTAATCGACGAAATTCACGAAGCGCAGCATCGTAATTCTCGTTCCGTTGATAATACAGTTTGACTAGCAAGGTAACAGCCATCGCAAAGCAGTTGGTCTCAGAATGATGAGAAATCTCCCAGCCTTTCCTTTTATACTCATGATCGCTGCACAGAACGGATTTTATGCAAATTAATGCATTTTAGTCGGTAAACAGCGCCAAAATTTCCCCTGGTGGCGATTTTTTAGAATTCGAAATCCCATGGTCTATTATGCATGCTCATGAAATTTGGTTATGTTTCGTCCAATACTTTACTCGCTAGAGGACTCTGAACACCTCACGCTAATTAATAACCCCCTGTATATAAATAGGGAGATTACCATTACTGTATTTTTTGTTCATTAACCCTCTCGCTGCGTAATTGTTTTATCAAAATAGTTTCAAAAATTGCGCATTTAATTTCTTCGCGACGAACGTCTTTTAAGAATTTTTATTCTTTTGTCACCGGTTTTAAAAACAAAAATTTTCGTCTGATTTAATCGGGAAAATGCTACGATTAGATAAGGCAAAATTTACAGTAAAAAGTAACTGTTGGGAATGATCAAGGAGGGTTAATTACACGGAAAAAATGCATCCCCGATGAAATCTCGGGTTGCGCAAATTTTGCTACTTTTACGTTGTACGAGAAACTCTCGGGTTGCGCAGCGAGTGGGTTAATCAACATAATAAAATGTTTTACAAAAAGAGCTATGACTAGTTATTTATTAAATCAGTTTTATTGAAATGCTTGATCTAAATTTTATATTTTTATTATATAAATTTTCTAATGTATCTTCGCACATTAAGAAAACTAACTATTGAGGTAGGACAAATTCTTGATTTATAATTTGAGTTTTAAAAGTTTAACTTTTTTGACTTCGGGGTTTCTCAGACAAATTTTATTCGGGTGGCACCACTTTTTTAAAAATAGGTTATCTTGAATTACACAATTTCAAAAATTCTGTAATTAAATAAGTCAAATTTTATTTTCCTTTATTACTGCTGCCAAAAAATAAATTTTTCAAAGAATGATGACTTCGAGTCAGACTCGACATAGGAGTGCAAAGGGTTAAAGTAGACATACATATTCGTTATCTGAGTGAACTTGAACATTAAAAACTTTTCTAATATTAAAATCTAAACATATTTATTCCCTATTTTGCTTGCACAAATTACTATTTGATATATCTAAAAAGTAGAAATATATCTTTAACCTTAAATCTCTATTTAGTTGTTTGAAACTATTTGCATAATGATTTAAACAATTCATCACAGCGAGAGTTACTTATTTGCTTCTATTGCACTTTCTCCAACAGTTAAAGTTTAACAATAAATTTAAAAAAATAGCGTAATTGCTCTTAAAATCATGCAATTTTTATTTATCTAGAGAAAACATGTAAAAGGAGGAACGCTTTTAAGAAATAAAATTTAAGAAACTTAACTTTATTTAAAACTTTCAAAACAATAGAAAAATTAAAAAATCAAACGCTTGAAAAGGTTTTTTAAGCCGATTTTTGGAGAATTCCCGGTGATTTTGATAACATCCGGCAATTGTTTCGATTAATTAATCATTTTCAATGATAACAATAACATTGTCTTTTACTGAAACCTTAGAGGGACAATACGTCTTTTAAGAAGTTTTTCTTATTCTGTAAACAATAGCATTAGTTATTTTCCTTCAAAATAGATATAAATTTCCAATGCAAATAGCTACTAAATTTCCTATTTGTCGATGTAAAGATAGAAATGTTCAATCTTCGTTACGTAATTGATTTTAAATGACCTATTTAAGGTTTATGGTATTAAAGAATTACGGTTCGCGTATTTGTAAGCTATTTGAAAGTTCTTTAATCGGCAGGTAAACAAATAAAGATTTATAAAAAGAAGAAATTTGTCAGTGAGTGCTATTAGCAGATAAATTAGTAAATAACTAGTGCAAATGCCCGTCCTAGGACGGTGTGTAAAAATTTTGTTTTTCACTTAAAATTTTTTAAAAAAGAGGAAAATAATTGTCAATATGGAAGCGTTTAGATGAGCAAATTTCGGCTAGTTTATGTTCTAATAAACACATTATTAGCATTAACAATACTTTCGGGTTGACCAGCCTTTCTGGCTAATATAACATAAGAAAATTAAGAATTCTTAGAACAAAAGTTTAAGAAACGTGCAATAGAACTCCATAAGTAACAAAGTCTGCTGCGACTATTAACATTTTTTGATGTTTTGTTTGGTATTAAATCTTGGTAAATGTGTTGTATTTTTTGTAAGACGCAAAGAAAAAAAAAAAAAAAAAGATTTAGCAAAACTTTTAACGGTTGAAAACCTGTGCACAACTTTTTGAGTTTATCTTACTGAACATATAAATATTAAAAGTACGCACAGAAACTGGGGATCAGCAGTATGAACATTGAATTTTCTTCAAAATGTTATTGCACCTAACAGCGATGTATAAGACATCCACCAAGTAAGAGTTTAGATGAGCAAGTTTAGTTTTTTTTTATGTTCTAATAAACACACAATTCGCCTTTACAATGCTTCTGGGTAAAACAGGTTTTCCGATTAATTTAACATCACAACCAAAATTAAAACTTGTTAATAAATCAAAAATTTAATAAATATATAATGTAACTGAATAATTTAAAAATTCTGCTGCAACTACTAAACATTTTTGGCGATTTTTTTGGTATTAAATCTTGGCAAGTGATACTTTTCGTAAAATGAAAAATAAAGAAGATTTATCAAAACTTTCAATTGCTGAATTAGAATGTGCATAACTTTCCGAGTTTAAGTTACTGAACACATATAACGAATACAGAAACTGGAATTAACAGTAAGAAAAATCTTGAATTTTTTCAGTATGTTATTGCACATAAAACCAATGCAGAAGAAATAGATCAAGCAAGTGTTTAGATGAGCAAAGTTCGGCTTGTTTATGTTCTAATAAACACACCATTATCATTAACAATACTTCTGGGAAAATGGGCTTACCCTCTAATATATCATAACAAGTATAAGACATCTTAATAAAACAAATATGCAATTAAACTGCATAATTTAAACAGTCCGCTGCAACTATTAAAAATTTTTGGTGAGTTTTTTGGTATAGTAAATTTTGGCAAGTGACTAATACCAAATTATTGTTTATAAAATTACAAAAAAGTGATAAAATATCTTTATTAAGATTAAAGATCATTTCATCGCACAAACAGCGACACGCCGCTTGTGCGATGAAACGATAGTCAATCTTAATAAAGATATTTTATCACTTTTTATAACATTATTTAGCTTAATCTGGAAATGTAATGTTTTCCCGTGATCCTTTAAAGAAAATCACACTTTTTTATCACGACCCTTTAACGTTAATCGTGTTTTTTCCGCGACCCTTTGAAAATTTTTGCGTTTTTCCCGCGATCCTTTGAAGAAATTTGCTTAATTTGGCACAGTTGGTACTCGCGTTTTTCTTGTATTTCTTCCGTTATCCCCTCCCCCCCCCCCCCATAAAAATGTCAACAAATTTTAATGCATATTTGCATAGATCCACGGGATAATAAAATTCAGTGCCAAAAAAAAGCGATTCCGCGGAAAAGTAACCTGTCAGTAAAATGGATTTTGCAGGTTCAAGTCAGGTGCTCTGTATTATATAGTTCTGCATTAATGGAATGAAAAAAGAAAAAGAAAAAGAAAAAATAATGGAAACAGAATATTCAGCAAACAGGAATCTTGTAAATGCATGAATTTTGTCTATGATCACTGTAGATTATAAATGTATGTAGAGAAATTTCTAAATCGCTCTTGTGAAGGAAAAAAAAATCGACAATCTATCGCTTAAAAACTCACAAAATTCATCAATCAGTCGAAGAGGAAAAAGAAAAATCGACAGTTGGTTGTGAGGGAAAAATGAAATTTCTCACATAAAAAAAAAACACAAAAATTACCCATTCGGTAGAGGAAAAAGAAAAGTACTGCAAAATTTAGCAATTGTGGGGAAAAAGTTGCAACATTCTTCCTTCATTCTTTAGAAAAAATCGTGAAGTTGCCAGTTGATCATCGGAAAAAACTCAAAATCCTTTAATTGGTTGCTTTAAAATATTGTGAAACTCATCTGTAAACTGTAGGAAATTCCTCAAACAGTCGTTGGAAAAAATAGCAAAATCTGTCGATTGGTCGTTCTGGTTGATTAGAAAATCTTCTCATTTCAATTTGTGACTCACTGGCAAAATTCACAATATTTTTCTACTCAATATTTTTCTCATTTGTAGAAAAATCGGAAAGAGTCACATGTCTGTAGAAAAATTTAATGAGGCGGAACACACGGCATTTTTTATTATGCAGCACTTTCCTATTTTGTGAAAGATCCATGAAATCCTGCATGGCATTGCAAATCTTGCCCTCAACTAAATTGTGCTCTCCTTACCCCCCTCCCCCCCTCTCCAAAAAAAATCATGCCATGTTGGACAGCGTTGACAAAATACATTAAATGTTTTTCCACCAACCGAAACACTCATAATTTTATTGCCAGTGTATGTGAATGAATTTCTACCTTTTTACCCTACTGAAAAGAAGGGTTATGTGTTTCACGCGTATCTGTGTAAGTGGATTTCTATATAACCTCGAAACATCCCAACGGCTGGATGGATTTTAATGAATGAGGTCTATATCGATTCGTCTTAACGGTCCGATGGGTATAGACTAGGTTTTGTTTTTATAAATTCAAAATGACGGCCGTAAAATATAAAATGGCGGTAGAGACGAAAACAAAAATTTACGCACCCTATTGAGTGGCATATCATTGGATAGGTCTTTCAAAATGAAGACGATGTTTCATTGACTATTTTACAGTCAGGAGCTCCATTAAAATATTATACAACCTGAAAGTTGTGTAGGTAGGATCTCTAGCTTTATTACAACTCTAACCCTCATAGACATCTATAGACCTCATGAAAACAGTGTTTATAGATAGAAACAAGTTAAAAGACATCAATCCAAGTAAATAAAAAAATAGGTAAGTAATATAAACAAGTAATAAAAAAAAAATTAAGTCAATTCCTACTTAGGTCAATAAGAGAATTTTATTCTCTCATTCTTCTTAACTCTTGAGTGGCGCTTAAAATGCCTTGATCAAGAAGAGGGCTCTCTCGATTATTGAAAATTAATTTGTTTAATTTAATTAATGAATTAATATTTGAAAAAAAATCTGGATTAATATCAAGTGTCATCCACTACATTGTTTTAAAAATTATTTGAGCTTGATAGGATGAATAATAAGTATTTTATTAACGACTGAAAATTTGAACAAGATATATATAGCGAGAGTGTGAGCTAATAGTAGGAATTGAAAAAAAATAGTTTCACATTGATGAGAAATAATTAATTAATACGCTTTTTACGCAGTCGGGTTTTTTGATTTTTTAAATTTAATTGTTTTTGGAAAAATCTTTTTAAAATAGGATTACACATATTATGTGTTTTGAAATTTATTCACTCTGACTTATTGGGAATTAATCATGAACTTTTCTTTTGATTTAGTAATCTTAATGGTCTTCAGATTTTCAAGTGGAAATTGTTTAGAAATCTATTGGTATGTATCATATGATAGGGCATAGAGAATGTTATTTTAATTGGTTTTTAACACAAATCGCAATCGTCTGTCATCAAACATTGGAAAAACGGTGATAACTTATTTTCCAATATTTTTTAGTTATCGGGATCCCACAATAAACAATTTAATTAATTTGAAATTCTGACATTGAATTTTAAATTTACTTTAATGTAAGCATTGAAAAATCCATTTATTTGTCAACAGAAACGTTGTAGTCTTTTCTGGCTAAATAGTTTTAAGTTTTTTTTATCCTTTTTCGCGATAAACCAATCATCTTAAAATGAATTAAAAACTTTATTTTGTTAAAAACTATATTTAAAGTTATTTTAGTTAAAACATTGTGATTAAACATTCATTGTATGATATCTGCTTTAAAAATTTATATTTGTCTCAGCCTTTCCAAGTATTAAGTTTTTCATACTTAATTTAACATATAACTTTTTATTAAGGATTCAATCGTTAAAATGATCATTTCAATTGCATTTTCTAAAGAGTCAAAAACGTTTTTAGTTAATCGACATGTAATCAAAACAAAAGTTTTCAGAAAATTATTTCTGTTGCCTTTTTCAGAAGAAGGAGTTATTCAGTAGAGAAATTTTAAAGTATGAAGCTTTAAAGTACACTGCACTGCAAATGGAGGCGTCTTAAATTCAGACACATATGTGACTGAAAAAGTAATTCAGACATTTAAGTGTCTAAATGTGAAATTTCAGACATCATAGATGTCTAAATTTAAGACACATAAGTGTCTTACTATGATCATGTTATAAATGAACGGAGAAAAATGTCTGAATAATAGTGACATGTCTGAAATTAAGACATTTAGAAATTCAGACACTTAAGTGTCTGAATGCGATACAATTGTATCATATGAGTGATGACTGTACGTATAATTGTATTGCAATATGTATATCAGCGCTATCAGAAAATATTTCCGAATGGATGAAAAATATTTAAAATACTCTTTCATCCATTTAATTTAGTATTTATTTATAAATGAAGAAATCATGGGACATCTGAGAAAATTAGAAAAGTTCGCTTACTAAGGTTTGGAGCTAAGTTATTTTTGGCGCAATAAATAATTAATTCCTTTTCACAAAATATAAAGTTTTCCAAAAATTACTTGTTATCATGATCGTATACAGGGAGAATCGCTCACCTAAATACTAAGAGTTATGAGTAGATGGAGAAAGAAACGTACTGAGGAGCAAGATTTTAGAACATACAGTAAAACCTCCCTAAAGCGACCACGTTCGTTCCAATGAAAAGTGATCGCTCCGAGAGGTGGTCTCTTAATGGAGGTCATGTTTAAATCTAGATTTTAGTTTTTGAAAAAAGGTTACAATTAATGTTACTAAAATTTATTTTTCACGTTAGTAAAAGAAACTATAAAAATTTAAGTATCAAAACAAAAGTTAATTATATAAATTAATTACTGCAGAGTTTAAAAAATGAATACATTGACGTTTGCTTTGATTTTACGGTTTTATATTTTATAACTTTTGTTTCCAAGTCTTTTCAAAGCCCAGTCAATAAATGCGTTTTTTTTTTTTTTTCTTTTTTGACGGGAACAAATAAAGACGATTTGATTAAATTATGTATTTCTTTGAGAGTTTCCCGACAAAATAGGGCAGGGGAGTTTATCGACCGTCATTCTTAATTTGTCATCAGAGTTCAATTTATTACCTAAAAAGGCACAAAAGGGTTTAAATATTTAAAAGTTACCGGAGTAAAAAAAAAATCTAAACTTAGTTTAGAAGTTTGATGAATAATGCGCACTCCGGAACTATTTTTCTAATAAAATCTTCTTCAAGCGACCAGGAAAAAACGGGATTTGTTTCATTTCCTTCAAAGAAATGGGTCGCTCATGGAGGGAGTTCAACTGGGATGGTCTCTGGAGGTAAAATTAGTATTGAGCCTGTGGGAATAAATTTCGTTCCATGAAAAATATGGTCGTTCAGAGAGGTGGTCGCTTAATGGAGGTGGTCGCACAGAGAGATTTCACTGTATATGCCTGGGGTCCACAGCCCAGTCCGCTTTTGTAAAATGCAGAATATAAACATGAAGTAGGCTAAACTAAGAATTTATGCCAGAGCACCTCGTGTAAGACAATTTTTAAGAAATTTAAAAATTAAGAAATATTTATCGTTTAAAAATAAGTTTCTAACGATATTTTTCACAATGGAGAATTGATTTCTTTTTCTCTCTCCTCTCTCTGTCTTTTTTTTTTTTTTTTTTTTTTTTTTTTTGAACTGCCCCTCTTCATTTAAGATAAATTTGATATATATGAACACTAACAGAAGAACAGAATTAAAATCGTCTTCTACGAGAAGTGGGGGGGGGGGGGGGGGCTCCTCTGGAGAAAAATTCTTAGCAGCATTTTCTCTTAGCGTTTAATTAATATATTGCTATTTGGAAGAGAAAAAAGTATTTTTTAAATAATCAAACTTATAGAAAATATAATTAATTAAATTTCAGGGATGGACAATTGCTCTCTTCATGACCACTGAAAATTCGATATGTTATTTTCTAGTTTTACAATAAAATCTTTATTTAAAGTATGTTTTCTATATGTCTAAAAATAAAAAAAACTGCAAAAACTATACTCAAATAAATGTAACACATTAAGAAAAACACCTAATAAAGAAAATAAAGCTTTTCTTATTCAATGATTTATTTCTCGCTGATAAAAAGTTCAAATGAGCTCATCAAGCACTTTATAACGGTTTATAAACAGTAGGCTGAGATCAGCGACTGCAGTGGTAATCAAAATGCTGATTTCGCCTATTTCTCTTTGTTCAAAAATGTCCGTTGGCAACTGGCGCGTTAAAACGGTTCTTTCAATGCTTTCAATGAGGTAGTTCCCTGTTTAACAAAGTTGGCTGCAATTTTTTTATGTGTAACATTATTTATATTCCGTGACTGTGATATATACATAGCTGGAACAGTTTTTTGGAATAATTCATTTATGGAATAATATATGCGATTATTATAAAAATGATACGTTGAGTAATGTAATTGTGTCATCCACATAGATGTATATGCAGCTTACTAATACACAGCTTATAAAGTGCATTTTTGGAATTTCAATAATTGTACTTGAGAGATTGGAGAATAAGAAAGTGCAAGTGAAATGTGATTCGAAAAAGCGAATTGAATTAAATTCTGCATTATATTAAATTATATCATTATGAAAAAAATATGTTGAATAATGAAAAAAAAAATGTCTTCGTTATATGCTTTTCAATTATCAGCATTCATCTGAATATTTAGTGAAATATGTAAGAAGAAAGTGTCTATATTTTTGTGTTTCTGTTTATATTACATGGATTTAATCTATTGCATTTAAGCATTCATATCAGAAGAATGCATATCAGCATTCATCTGAATATTTAGTGAAATATGTAAGAAGAAAGTGTCTATATTTTTGTGTTTCTGTTTATATTACATGGATTTACTCTATTGCATTTTAGGAAATACTAAAAAGGTAAGAATGTGATTATTTACAAAAATATAATTTTTATTTGGAAATAGAAATTTTCCTTGAACAATATTAATTATGTAATATTAATTATTTAAATCACTTTTTAAAGAATACATGTGTTTATCATATTTGTATCTTTCTATATAGAATAAATATTTTTCAGTATGACAGTGTTTTTTATTATTTTCGACTAAATTTATTTCATTTTCAGGATTAATTAACTAACTTGCTCGATAATTCTTAAAGTATTCGATTTATAAATAAATGTTTTTCATATAAAATAATATCATCATTGCTTAAATCATTGCTTAAGGGTGTATTCCGATCCAAACTGCTTATTTTCTGATTCATTTTAAAATTCATTTTTGCTCTCAAACGCATCAAACTGGGAAATTCTCTTATTTTGGAACTATATGATGTGCCGTGCTTCTTAATTTTTTGATAAATGCAGAAAATACTGTAAAAAACGCTGTCAAAATTGGCGTTTTGAACCGAATTTTCCGAAGCGGGCGATCTGGGAATGAAAAAAAATGGTCATACTGAGAAAATAATTGTTTAAAAATCAAATTCTAATTAATTGAGCTGAAAATGAAATCACACGGCATGTTAAACATGTCTTCAGAAATCACCCCAGCAAGTTTCATGCTTTTACTTTTAAAAATGAGTCTGAAAATGTCTCAGAAAATTTCGAGCTGTTGAGGGTGGAAAAATATTTTTTCGAATACACCCTTAAGCATTAAAAGTTATTGCTTGTGTAGATTGACACCCAAATTTGTCAACATTTTTAGTATTATATTTTTGTCAAAAAAAAAAAAAAAAAAGCAGTTGCAGCACTATATAGTTTTTGTTGTGGATACAAGCTATTAATCTGACTATAAAAATGTCAGTAAATATTAGCCATTTAATATAATGCCATTTTTTTAATAGTTAATTTTATTAAAAATATTTTTCTATAATAGCTATATAATGATTTACAATAAAATAAGTAAGGAAATGAATCATTATTTACTTTGTTTAATTGCTTAAAATTATATTTAAGTTTTGTACAACTTCAGATATTGAAAAATTTATTAATATTGATTTATTGATTGTTAAAAAGAAATTGCAGATTTAGAACGGAAAAAAGACTTTATTTTCATATTTTACTGCATTTTTCACATAAAATTGGGGGGATTTTTTTTCAACGTTTGTTCATTTTTATAAAAGATACAGAAATAACAATTAAATATATATTTTTAATGCAAAATAAGTTTTGAAATTAGATGTTATTTCTCTTGCATGTTATTAAAAATATATATGTGTTTAACTTTTTAAAGATAGCTTAGTAGCTCTGGTGATTACCATATGCTATATGTAAAAGAAATTGCCTACATGGCAAAATATAATTAAAAAGATCAAGTTATTAAATGATATTGTTATTAATAAACCCTTCCGTTGTAATTTCTAGTTACAGATAATATTAACATGATTTCGTATATGAATTTTTATGTTTAATGACAGATCATTTAATTCTTTTACATTTTCGAAATTAATGTTTTCATGTAACAAAATTAAATTTATGTATAGGAAATGCTATGAACATTTTTGCTTCAAGTGGTGGGCATAAAACTTGAAAAATAATTATAAAAGCATCAGAATCGGAGTTATCGTGAAATTTTTAATGTTTTATAAATACATTTTAAATTGTTCCTTTGTAACGAGAATGCATCCATTTGCGCAAAGCAATTTATTGTACTTATTATATATCATATTGCATACTTTTAGATTAGGATGAAGTTAATCACAAAGGATATATTTATCCAAACATATATTTACATGTTCATATATATATATATATATATATATATATATATATTAAGTCATCAATGTGTTTAAATTTTTGTTGCTGTATATGTAGTAGGGGGAAGAGGGGGGGTAATGAATGTAAGCCGCTGGTACTGGAAGTTATTAGAACCACATTTCCTATACTGTCAAAAAAAAAAAAAAAAAAAAAAAAAAAAAAAAAAAAAAAAAACATTTTCTAACTTTTTTAGAATATATTTATAACTGTATATATTAAATAAAACCTCTCAATAGCAGACACCCGAGGACCATAGAATTTGCCCGCTATTTAGAGGTTTTATTTCCATATGTAAAAAAAGTCCAGAGTGTACAAATACCCAGCATACCGAGTACAAATTACACAAAATATGCTTCAATATATTATTAATCTGCTTTTCAATCCACAAATGTTGTGGATTGAAAAAAGTGATCGCTATATAGGTGTCTGCTATTCGAGAATGTCCGTTATTACTGAAGCATACAGTAAAACTTCTATAACCGGTCACTCCCGAATAGCGGACAGCTCTATTTAGAAAAATATAAAGCGGGGTAGTGTTTCTTCTAGAAGCAGGACCTGATTAAAACATGGAAACTAATCCGCGGCCCTGCCCCCTAACCTTCCCATCGATTTTTGTGCCCCCAAATTTGGTATGCAATTTTACGAATTCAGTGTTTTTATATATGTTTAGGTTTTTTAGTATTATAACCACATACAAAATTATCATATTAGGATTATAATTTCAGGAGATATTAATAAAAATATGAAAATGCAATTTAACATTAGAAGCTCTAAATTTTGAATGCTTATAATTCAAAAACTTATCATTCAAATGACTAGAAATTTCGTTTCTAGGCATAGTTTGAACCGAAGATTTAAAATATAGTGTCAAAATTGGGTGCATCCATTGAAAAAAAAAAAACAAAGTTTGGTCTAATTTTGATATGTAGATGGCCCCTATGCAAATTTTAAATACATCATTTAAAAGTAAACTTTATTTCCAGACGATTGGTACCAGTAACTTTCTTCTATTATTGTTGTCTTCTAGTTGCAGAGTTAGTAGGAGGTGTTTATTTATTTTTTTCATGTTCGGATCTCATATGCTGATAATTTTGTGAAATCTAGTGCTAGATTTTATTTAACACAGAAATAAAAATCCAAAAAATGCTTAAACTAATTGACTGGGAATATCTAATTTAAATAGAAAAAATTGTGCAACAAAGCAGGGATGGAATTCTTTCCGAAGAAGTGAATCATTTTTTATAAATGGGAATAATTTGTTACCATAAAGCAGAGCTGATTGCAGCATGGACAAACTGGGCTTTTTCTATGGGACGTTAGCTTTACGGGCCCACAAATTTGGTATGAAATTTCCATAAAGCTGATATTTTAAATTTGTTTTGATCTTATACTTATTTTAATAAATATTTTGTACTTTTAGAATATGATTAGGTTAAAGAAAAGGATATATTTATCCAAATATGTATTTGATGGCATCGAGCAGTCTTTTTTTTTTTTTTTTTTTTTTTTTTTTTGTAGCAATATTTGAAGGTGGCGGTGGGGGGGGGGGGGGGCGAATAAATACTAGGTCTTTGGACTGGAATTAATTTAATAAACATTTTTGATACCGTAGGGCATATATGAAATCGCATAAATACATATTTAGGTGAATATATTTATATATATTATCCTATTCTAAAACTACAAAATACTGATTACGATCATAATAAAGTCAAAACTGATATAAAATATCAGCTTTATAAAAATTTTGTACCCAATTTGGGGTACCCTAAAATCAGGGGGCAGAGAAGCATCCTAGTTTTACCACGCTGCAATTAGCTCTGCTTTATGGTAACAAATTATTCTCATTTATAAAAAATGATTCAATGTGGTCAAATATGACTTAGAAAGAAAAGTGGTCAAAGATGGCTTCATATTGGCAAAAAAAAGGGCTCAAAGATGGCCGCAATTAAGACACTTGAAATGTCTGAAATTCAGACGCAAGAAGTGTCTAAAAATTTTAAGACACTTTAAAACGTCTGAAAATCGAACACTCCAGTTTCAGTCACTTATGTGTTTGAAATTCAGACGCAAGAAGTGTCTGAAAATTTTCAGACATTTTAAAACGTCTGAAAATTGAACACTACGTTTCAGACACTTAAGTGTCTGAATTTCAGACATTTCAGTTTAGAGTGTGTCAAAATAATTACTGCTGGATATTAAAACATTTCTATCGTAATCGATATGTAAACAAAACAAAAGTACAGAAAATTTATTTCTGTTGCTCTTTTCAGAAGAAGGTATTCAGCAGAGAAATTTTCAACTATGAAGCCATAACGTACTGTAAAAATAATTACTGATGCTGAATATTAAAACATTAAGAGATATTTCAAGAGAAAATGAACGGTTCGTAATATCTACATAACTATAGGGTTAAAGTTTCCACTGGTTAGGTTAAATAGGCGAAAATACAAAGAACATAATAAATCTAAGTAAATCAAAAGAAAAGTTAACACGTAAGGAAAATCATGCGTTAAGCATAGATTATGAAACACTTTCCAAAACTTCCTGAATGCTTTATCAAAACTTCGTTATTTAGGGAAATAAGGTAGATAACAGAACTAAGTAACCATTTTAGAAACCGCATAAAACATTTGAAAAACTGATTTTAGCAGTTACCATCCATAGCAAATATGTATTCAAATATTTTTGAACAGCTCTGTATTTGATCTGTAAGTTGATATATATGCTATATAATGGAGAAATTTAGTTTAGCAAGAAAACGAAAAACAGGTTGAAATTTCTCTTTCAGCAATTTATACTAATAGATGGAAACATACTTGTATACTTTTGTACAACCCTGTAGTTAACTTAGTACCTTTATTACACGCCACGATTTAGCAAAAGTTTAATTCAAAGTAAAACACTGTTAAAACTACTGGAATCACATTTTCAGAAATTATCATTTATAGACGGCCATGTATCCAATTCTTTGCGTGACCCTGTATATAATTTTATCTATGTTATACAAACATTTCTTAGTGAACAAAATGCAGTTCAGCGTAAAAATGCATAACTCATTTAAAAACCACTTTTAAGCAATTTACAATCATACCCAGTAACCATTACGAAATCTTTTGTGTAGCCCTGTATATGAATTACAGAATTTATACACGCCGTATGCAATGCATAAATATAGTGAAACATAAAAGCGCATAATATAATTAACTAGTTGGATGTACCAATCCCAAAACTTTCTTCTGTCTCATACATGTCAATACTTCAAAATTCGTTATCACTTTGCCAAAATTAAATGGCAATCTATGCTCATCATAAGGATTCTAAAAAGATGAAATTCCGTGAATTAGTTCTTGAGATATGACTATCGATGAAATAGTGTAAATCCAGCAAAATGAAGCATAGCAGCTCCACTTATGGGGGGATTTACACCAGAACTTAATCATCACCAATTTAGGTCAAAGTCTAACTGAATGTGAAATTTGGGGAACATTCGTGCATTAGTTCTTGAGATAGAGCTATTGCGCAAATCATGACAAATGCAGCATAGCAGCGCCACCTGTTGAGCGATTTGAACCAACACATAATCAGCAGCAATATTAATCAAGGTATACTTGAATCTGAAGTTTGATGAAAATTCATGCATTAGTTCTTCAGATACAGCTGTTGAGGATAGCGTTCTAAATGTAGCACAGCAGCGCTACCTATTGGGCGATTTACACCGACACGTAGTCAGCATAATTTCATATCAAAGACTAAGTAAATCCGAAGTTTGATGAAAATGTGCGTGTTAGTACTTGATATTGATCTACTGCGAAAATAGTGTAAATCCTGCAAAATGCAGCATAGCAGCGCCACCTGTTGGGCAATTTACACCAAAACGTAAACAGCCACAACGCATATCAAAGAGTAACTGAATCTGAAGTTTTATAAAAATCCGTGCAGTAGTTCTTGAGATAGAGCTATTGCGGAAATCCTGCAAAATGCAGCATAGCACCGCCACCTGCTGGGCGATTTACACCAAAAACTAATCAGCACCAATCTATATCAGGGACTACCTGAATATAAATTTTTATAAAATTCTGTGCATTAGTTCTTAAGATAGAGTGCCCACAAAATTTGTATCACATACAGACTGCCGGACAGACAGAGAGACTCACAGACAGACATTTTGTAAAAACATGTTTTTTGGAATCTCTGACACCTAAAACGTGTAAATCCGTCAAAAACCGGAAGTCGAAATTTTTTTTTAATCCAATACTTTCTCTTGTACAGATAGAAAAAATGCATTTCCAGCTATCATCGCTACCGCACAGTACTTCGGATACAATATAGTATCTGAAATCTTTTGTGTGTCCCTGTAAATGCTATGCACTTCGTATTACACATGAAATAAGTTATAGTAAACCTCAGAGACGTATATCAATTTCAATATACATGAAATAATTTAACATAATTAAAATACACCGGAAAAAATTCTCTCCAACCGTATATCATTATGTAACGGAATTCTTTTGTGTGGCCCTGTAAATGAATAATATTTATTCTTTGCACCGCATATTCTACAGAATGCATATTTTAGTGCACTTGCAAAATGCATATCAATTTTATTGTCTTTGAAAGCATGTAAGATCATAAAAAACATTTTAAACGATTTTTTCCCATAGGCCGTAATGTAACGTAAAATTTTGACAGACCCTGTAAATGAACTAAACATGCTACAATCTTCATTTGCAATAGGGTTCGTGCTATAGTAGAGGTCACTAATATCCAAAAATTTCAGTACGATCCGAGTATATTTACGGGAGTTAGAGCGCGTACAGACGGACAGACAAACCGAATGCATAAGCACTTTTCAACATTGTTGGAAAGTGTTAAAAATGGAATTGCAACAAATCAGATTTAAAAATAAGCAATAAAGTAACAAAATACCTAATAATGTGTAATCCAAAGAAATTATAAACAGAAGACAGTAAATACGTATTGCTGAGATCAATGAATACGCGTGACGATATCTGTATATAGACAGGAATATCACGGAACTCCCATTGGAGGTCAGTCTTAGCACATGCGCTGTTTATCCGGAGTGAGAAGCTTCGTGGCCGAAAGATGATCACCGTAGTTGATTTGCGCCATAGCTCCATGGTTTA
This sequence comes from Maratus speciosus, assembly GCA_963932465.1. Classification (NCBI taxonomy): domain Eukaryota; kingdom Metazoa; phylum Arthropoda; class Arachnida; order Araneae; family Salticidae; genus Maratus; species Maratus speciosus. Next base: position 32,836,326 of record OZ010791.1, on the reverse strand, counting down.
TTTTTCAATTCAATAAATCAAATGAATGACTCGCTACCGCTTGTTTACATTTTACGCTAATGTATATTTTTAACTCGATTTCTGAAATTGTTTTTCAAATCATTGAACGGTCATCAGTTTTGAATCTTTTAAAGAAAATTATGTTGAACAGAAGGGATTTCAGGTAGAAAAGATTTGCATTTAAGCAGATACGTTTTCTCTTACACATCTGAAATCAAAATTAAGCCTTACGTGGCTCCACCTTAGCGGCGATTGGCAAAATTGATGGGTTCGCCCCGGGAGCGTTACAATGCCTTTTATAATACAGAGATTGTTGCCTTACATTTTAGTGATTTGCAAAATGCACAAAGTATAAGGAATTATCATCCGTTTCACAATTTCTGAGTAGTTTTAAAAATTTCTGAATTGTAAATAAAATATATATGGTTTTAAAACTTATATTTAAAGTAGGTGTTTCAACCTGTCATACAACATTTATAAATTGTTAAAGAATATCACTATTTCAATTTGAGCGATATCATTATTCGCGCCCCATGTTAAAACCTCCTTTTTGTGTTTGACTTGGCGAGAAAGTGTCATCGCCAAGAATAATTGCAACCTTTTTTTTACTTTACTGTTTTTCATTTTCATTTTTGTTTTAATGTAGATGTAATTAAATTCTGGAAGCGAGTGATGAGCGCTATATCTGATCTGAACCAGGTTTGTCTTAGTCATAATAAATATATTCATGTTTATTTTTCCCGAATATTTAATTACCTGAGATTCACTTTGAATGTGTAAAAAGTCGTTCAGCATCTTTTATTGAATTAATATGATAGATATGTTTCGAAGTAATATACTTTATTATCGTCTGCTTTGAAATCCTCATGCTGGCGTTCCGCTTCACGATGACTGGACTGATGTTTGATTTTTATACCATTTGATTCTGAAGACTTGAGGTAAGCTCAGTCTAATTTATATTTTTATATTTGATTGATTGAAAAGAAAATATGTCGACTAACCCTAATGTTGAAACATTAAAAAAGAAAAGAGCAGGTTTACGCTACTTACGCTTTTTTTTTTCAAACGACTAGGTTGTGTACAAAAATATGCACAATGCCTGAAGATTACGCCATTAGAAAATAAATTTGATATGTTAAATATTTGTAAAGATCAGTTAAACGATAAATATGAAACATTAAAAAAATTAAATTCTGACATTCAAGATGTCATTGCTGACGAGGATTTCAACAAAGAAATCGAATGTTCTGAAAGCTATAGTGAGAAAATAATTGAATCGCGTTATAAGATAACGAAGTTCTTAAATGAACATAATTCGCAGAAACAAAAGAACACTTTTCAAAACTTTATGAAAAATGAATCCGGTTCTCAAAACGGAAATTTAGAGAGATCTATGAAATTGCCGAATCTCACTATAAACAAAATTTTTGGTGACGGATGTTCCTTGTTAGAATTTTGGGGGCAATATTCCAATGCAATCGGAAAGAATTCTAATTTAACTACTATTGATAAGTTTGTGTATCTAAAATCTCTTCTTGGAGGTAGTGTATATAATGCTGTTGCAGGTTTTTCACTTTCAGCGGAAAACTTTAAAGCTGCAGTTGATTTTTTAAAAACTCGCTACGTTCGTGACGACCTAGTCATCAATGCACATATGAGCAAATTGTTAAATTTAAAACAGGTAAAGAATGCATCTAATGTTAGAGAACTTCGGGAATTGTATGATAGCTGTGAAATACAAATCATAAATTTAAATTCTCTCGGTGTTACAGTAGGAAGTTGTGGTCCTCTCCTATATCGTATCGGTTAATACCTTCCTTAGTAGTACCCGTACTTAAAGTTAATACCTTCAGAAATGGCGTTAGATTTTAATCGTAAAAGAACCGGTGGCGAAAGAATGGAGGTCGAATAGCTTCTTTCCTTCATTAAAAACGAAGTTCAATCGCGAGAATCTACGATGGCACTCCAGATCTCTGAAAATAGTTTTAGTGCTTTAAAAGAAAAGAATAAATATAATAACAATTATAAACATTTTAGCAATTATAAACGCGACATTGCTTCAGCCTCTGCATTGACTACGAATGTAAAAATGTTTGTACATTTTGTGAAAATGAACATAATCCTAAATTGTGTAAAGACTGTATTATTCCTCAAAAACGGGATAAATTGCGCATACAGGAACGTTTCGTCACCTGTTTCCGGAAATTTCATCGGTCAGCCAATTGTAAATTTGATTCAGAACATTGTAAATTTTGCAATGGAAATTTTCATCATTCTTCGATTTGTCTAAAAAATTCTAAACAAAGAGTTCCGAAAGAAATCAAATCAGCTGACTCTGTTATTATTTCTATATCTCACTGTAAAGCCCATTCAAATGAAAATTCCTTTAAAGAAGTGGTTTTACAAACAACTTACGTAAATGTGGAATCTGGAATAAATTCTGAGCTTTCATTATGTTGATATGATTTAGGAATTCAAAGGTCGTTTGTTACAAAGCAATTAGTTTTAAATTAAATCCTTGAATTATACGTCAAGAAAAACTTCAAATTTATTCCTTAGCATCCGTTAAACCACAAATAAAAACATTTGACATTGTGCAATTAAAATTATTCCATATTGAAAACAAATCGCGTTTCATAGTTATTGAGGCATTAGTCACGGACGTAATTTCTAAGTCTACGATTTATCCCCCTTCCTTTTCTCTCCAGGCAAATAAGAAATAAACAGAGTCCTTTTAAATTGTCGAATGTTTTTGCATCACGCGGTTCAAAAATAGATGTTCTTACTGGAGCGGGTTATTTTTATCAAATCTGTTACGGTGGGGAAATGAAAAAAAAAAAACTAAATATCTTTTTATGTGCTAGTTTATTCGGATATTCTCTTTGCGGATTTTATGAAGATGAAAAAAGAAAAACGAAAAGGGGTTCTGTTTCAAGTCTGTCGGTTGCAACTCCAGTTGGGGAAGATTTGAAGTTTTTATGGGAAATTGAATCTTTGCGTATTACTCAATCAAATGATAATATTTCTGATGTAGATAAGAAAATTGTGAATAAATTTGAGAATAGATTAAAATTCGTAAATAATAGGTATGAAACGGATTTATTGTGAAAGGATGAGAAAAATAAAGTCGAGAATAATTTTAGAATAGCTAGAAGTCGGTTTGAGGAATTAAATCGTAAAATCGAGAAGGATAATGACTTATTTGAAAATTATAAAGGTATTGTATTAGAACAAATTATTGCTGGAATTCTAGAAGAATGTCCTGATAAAATAATTGAAAGTGGTTATTTTATGCCGCACAGAACGGTTTTAAGAGAGGATAAATTAACTACCAAAGTAAGGATGGTTTTCGATGCGCCTTCTAAAGAAAAAAATTTTAATTCTCTAAATGACTGTTTATATCCAGGTCCTAATCTTAATCCTAATATACTTAATGTAATATTTAATTTCAGAATACATAATGTTGCATTTTGTGCTGATTTAGAGAAAGCGTTCTTGCAAATTGGGATAACAGCAGAAGATCTGGATTATTTACATTTGTTTTGTGGTTTGGTGACGAGAAGGATGATTTTTCTTTTTTGAGATTTACACGAACTGCTTTTGGGGTAACTTGCAGTCCCTTTCTTTTGGCTGCAACGATTAAATCCCATATACGTAAATCTGTTGATCATCCTGAAGTTGTTAAGATTTTGGACTCTTCTTTTTATGTAGATGATTTCATAACGGGGTCAAAAATCTGATGAAGACGCTTATTATCTATCCTCAACAGCTTCGCATATTTTCAAAGAAGCTAGCATGAATTTACGAAAATTCAATACTAATTCTGTTAAACTTAGAAAATTATGGAAGGAAAATAAATTATGTGACTCAGAAGAAAATTTGAATAATTCTTTAAAAAATGTGGGATAATTATGGGATACTAATTGGGATATTTTACGTTTTGACGTACAATTCTTTCCTGATTATTGGAAATTTAATCCATCGAAATGCGACGTTCTTGAAGCCATGTTAAAATTATTTGACCCTATTGGATTCATTGCAGCATTTTCTGTTCGTATGAAAAGTTTTCTACAAGAAACATGGAAAAGGGGTTTGGAATGGGATGAAAAATTCCCTAATGATTTAAAAATTGAATGGCAAAATTGGTGTGCAGAAATCGAACATTTACATAAATTTCAGGTACCCCGCAAATATTTTCCACAGGGCCTAGAATTTTAGCACCCAATCGAAATTCATATTTTTCCCAATGCTAGTCCTAAGGCTTATGAAGCCGTAGCTTATTTTCGATGTACCACAATTGATAACGAAATTATGAACAGTCTTATTTGGACAAAATGTAGAGTCGCCGCGATTAATTGTGTAACAATTCCTCGTCTTGAACTAATGGGGGCATTAATAGCTGCAAGGATGTCTAAATATCTGAAAAATGCATTTAATTTTCAAAAATTTGAAATTCGCATCTTGTCAGATTCCACTGTTACGTTACATTGGATTAAGGGATCAGCCATGGATTGGAGGCCCTTTGTGGCTAATAGGGTTGTAGAAATACAATCTTTAACTGATCCTAAAATATGGAAGTATATTCCGGATAAGGATAATCCGAGTGATCTTCTTATTAGAGGCGATAATTTACACAACCTCCTGGAAAATATATTATGGTATTATGATCCTGAATGGTTGCCATTACCAAAGGACAGTTGGCCAAAACCTGAAAAGATACTATTTAATAAATATATTTTGAATGAAAGAAAATCATCAAATTTGAGTTATGCTCAATTATCTTGTGCAGTAGGTGTTGTACTTCCAGAGTCGTTGTTAAAATTAGAAAATTTTAGTTCTCTTTCCAAATTACTTAACACCATAACCTGGATCTTAAGATTGTCAAATAACATTAACAAAACAAAAACTAAAATTTCAGGTGCACAGCTCACAGCTCCAGAAATTGAAAAGGCAAAATTTTATTTGTTAAAACAAACCCAGTTATCTGTCTTTAATCATGAAATTGATTACTGAAAAGGCGAAAGCTCATCGATAAAGATTCAGCCTCGTATAGTCTGAAACCAAAATTGGATGAGAATGATTTATTAATTTTATCTGGAAGATTACAATTTTCAGAATTATCGCAAAGGGAAAAGCACTCTTTTATATTTCCAAATGGGAGTGCTTATACCAAAATGTTCATTCAGAATGACCATGAAAAGGTTTTTCATTATGGAATTGCGACAACTTTAGCTCATTTAGGAGAAAATATTTTATAATTAGAGGACTAAAATTTATAAAATTTGTATTAAAACATTGCCTTATTTTTACAAAATTTAAAACTTACCCTGGGAAGCGAGAAATTGCACAATGACCAAAAGATCGTATTGCAGAATCACCACTCTTCTATACCTGTGCTGTGGATTTTATAGGTCCTATTTATGTCAAAGGAAAAACTGGCGAAAAAAAAGGGAATACATAGTTCTTTTCACGTGCGCAATCACTAGAGCTGTGCATCTTGAACTCTGTACCAATTTAACTACAGGAACATTCCTTTTATCATTTAAAAGGTTTATATCTCGTATCAAAACTGATAATTTACTTAGAGAAGTTTGGAGCCGAATATTGAAAGAGGAAGTTTTACGGTATTTTAATAAAAATAGCATTGTTTGGAAATTTATTGTTCCAAGAGCCATTTGGTGGGGCGGTTTTTGGGAACGCATGGTATGTTCGGGGAAAACTCCTTTGAAGAAAGTTCTCGGAAGATCTTGTCTCTCATATGAAGAAATCCAAACCACTTTAACTGAAATCGAAGCTATGATTAATGGTCGTCCATTAACGCACGTGTATGAAGAAAACAGTGAACCGCTTCCACTTACTCCTTCACATTTCCTGATCGGAAAACGAATAAATTCTCTAACAGACATTCATTGTGTAACTGAACTTAAATCGAATAAAGTAACACTAACAAAAATATTGAGATATCGAGATCAAATTTTAAATCATTTCTAGAAACGTTGGAGTCAGGAATACTTGCTGGAACTTCCTTCTGCCAATTTTTCAGTTCCCGTCAAAGCTGCGACTAAATTCGAAATTGGTGATGTCGTATTGATTAGTGAAGATAAAACTCCAACGCACATGTAGAAATGCGGTTGAATTACAGCGCTCTTTTTAGGAAGAGATTCGAAAGTTAGATCATGTGCAATTCAAACAGTTTCCGGTGTGATAAAAAGACCAGTCCAATTGATACATAGACTGGAACTCGACATTGTGGACTGATTTTTTGACTTTTTCACTTTTAATGAACACTTTGTCTACATTTTAATTTTTTAATCCATTTATTTCGTATATTTTAGTTTCAGTATTTGTTCCTGTGAAAATAGAATTATTTGTAATCCTCATTATTGTAAGTATGTTCTAACTTTTAATTGTCTTATTAATGTAGATTGAAAACCTGAAAAAAATTTAATTTGTATGATGAACAATAGTAATTGTTCATCCGGGGGCAGTGTCAAAACCCCCTTTTTGTGTTTGACTTCGCGAAAAAGTCTAATCGCCAAGAATTATTGCAAGACTTTTTTTACTTTACTGTTTTTCATTTTTGTTTTAATGGAGACGTAATTAAATTCCGGAAGCGAGTGATCAACGCTATATCTATTCTGAACCAGGCTTGTCTTGGTCATAATAAATATATTCATATTCATTTTTCCCGAGTATTTAATTATCTGAGTTATCATTCACTTGGAATGTGTAAAAAGTCGTTCAGTATATTTTATTGAATTGATGTGATTGATCTGTTTCGAAGTAAAATAGTTTATTATCGTCTGTTTTGAAATCCTCACCCCACAAGGAACTGCAATTTGCAGCCGTGGTGAACGTCAACAACTAACTGCGAAAGGAAATTACTTCTGTTTCGAAGGAATGGAAAAATATGCTTATCGAAAGAATTTAGTAAAAAGTGATGAAAGTGTGATTTCCTGTTAGTAGGAAAAACTACGTTTGACAAAGCTATCGACTAAAATAAAGGTTTGATAAAACAATCGAATAAACTAAACGTTTAGCAAAACTATCACACCCGTTTTTTCACTGAATGGCACACTCTGTACGCCTTCCGTGTTTTAAAGTTTAATTGTGTCCATTAAACTCAATCTCTGCATGAATCACTTGACATACGTAACACAGAAGAAAACAAAACACTATTACTGGATACAGTTTAAAATAAATATTTGCATAGATTGCTTTTCTAAATCAGTGAAAATAGTATAAAATTGTTGACATAAATTCTTTCAATGTCTTTTTTAAATGCTTGAAACAATTCCAAGAATGCTTTTACCAATTCAATAGATCAAACATTATTTAATGATTCCGATTTCAATTTTGCACACATTTGAAGTTTTATGTTGAAGCATGGGCAAAAGTATAATTACTTTTAATGTCACGCTTAAGCTTAACTTTTTTTATTTATTTTTAAAGTGAACATGTTGTAGGAGGTATAGGTTAAAATACCCTTAAATAATAAGATAAACTTAACATAAAAAGTTTGCTAGAGTTTATTTCAAAACGTTTTCCGTCAAAATGTATTTCTTGTAATCTGATTACAGTGGCTGTTGTTTCATCTTAATTATTCTGGACAGGAACGACAAAAAAAGGACAAAGGCAGTTAATTTATGGGGAAAAACCCTTTTTACTGATAAAAAACGAACACAGATGTTTCTATTAAAAGTTTGTTTTAATTGTTCCGTAGCAAAAACTTTTAAACTTTCAGCTTTATTTAATTTAAAGTATGAAAAATATTCTTATATCAATTGTCTCTGAGTGCTGTCCAGAAATTTCTGCTACGAATGGGTTAAAGTTATACCTGCATATTATTTTATCACAGTATAAAGGTCTGAAATACTACGTAATTATACATATTTAAAATGCAAGAAAGTCAAATAAATAAATTGTTTTTATATTTAATTCTTTGTTGAACAAAAAATAAATGGAGTCAATAGATCTCTTTATTGATCTCGATCATTTTAAAATGTTAAATTAAAACATTCTATTAAAAATGATTTGAAACGTTGTATTAAAACATGGGGAACTTTTCGGTTAGCCGAGCGCCAGTGATATATATATACATATATAAATATACATACATATATGTATATATACATATATAAATACATATATACATGTATATATACATATATATGTATATATAACACTGGCGCCACACTAACCTAAAAGTACCAAACATAGCTTTTTCAACACAGGATTTTTCATAAATACATTTTAAGATGTTTCGAAATCTCAAGATTGATTGAAATTTTAAAAAATCATTTTATAACTATTTATTGTTATTTTTTTAACTTCTTAATTTTTAATTTTTTTTTTTTTTTTTTTTTTTTTTTTTTTTGTAAGTAGACATTTCTTTTAAATATATATTTTATAATTATTTTCTTGAAGATAAATCTTCTTTATCAAAGAATATGGATCTTAAATTAGATATTCAACTTAATAATGTAAAAAAAAATCTGGATTGCTTATATAAAGACATAAACTAGCATGAAGAGAGTTATTAATTTTTTTTATTAAATTCTGTCAAACCTTTAATGATTAATATTAAGAAATGTAAAATGTCGAATTTCTTTAGAAAAAAGTATCGTCCAATTTTTATTTATACTAAATGAATTTAAGAATGGTTGGGTTAGGTATCTTTTTTTGACAGCCGATTATCTACTCTAGAGATATAGGCCCAATGGAGGAGTGCCCTCCATGGGGGGGGGGTCTTTCTAAGGGAACCTAACCCGTATTTACGCATGGAAATCCAAGGTTTGAAGAAAACCCCGAAAACTCCGAACGGTGAGTCCGACGGGCGAGATTGGGTTCGAACCCAACACCTCCCGTCTACCAGCTTCGAAAGCAGAACCTCTCGGGAATTTAAGAAGGAGGTAAATTCTTAAGGAAAGGTTCGGTAAATTTTAATCAAAACAACCTCTAAATTATTATTTTTTTTAAGGTAAAAACTTTTTAAAAAATACATGAGTGTTTTTGACAGTAATCTATTTTTAAATATTCGTTGCATCAAGTTTAAACTTTAGATTTATTTTAATTAAAACAAGTAAGAAAAATCATGCGTACAGCATAGATTATGAAACACTTTCCAACACTCCCTGAAAGCTTTAACGAAACTTCGTTACTTAGGGAAATAAGGTAAATAAAATAACTAAGTAAACATTTAAATATCTGATTTCAGTAGTTACCGCCCATAACCAAATATGTATTCCAATTCTTTTGAACAGCCCTGAATTCAATTTGTATGTTGATATACATACTAAATAATGAGAAAATTTAGTTTAGCAAGAAAATGCATAACAGGTTCATATACAGAAAATGCATATTCATCTTTCAGCAATTTATACTAATAGATGAAAACATACTTGAATACTTTTGTACAGCCCTGTAGTTTACCTAGTACCTTTATTACATGCCACTATTTAGCTAAAATTTAATTCAAATTAAAACACGCTTAAAACTACTGAAATTACATTTCCAGAAATTATCACCCATAGACGGCCATGTATCCAATTCTTTGCGTGGCCCTGTATATAATTTTATCTATATCCTACAAATATTTCTTAGTACACTAAATTCAGTTCAGCGTAAAAATGCATAACTCCTTTAAAATCCACCTTTAAGCAATTTATGCTCATACTCAGTAACCTTTACGAATTCATTTCTGTAGCTTTGTATATGAACTATAGCATTTATACGCACTTTATTGTATGCATAAATATAGTGAACAAGTAGGTACGTGTGATCACAGATCGCACAGAGGGTTCCGTTTAATATTCCTTTCAAAACACTTTATCCTTTTGAAAAATCTGTTAGTTCCACATTTCACAATCAGGGGCGCACTCCATTCTAAACAAACCTCTATCCGAACGAAACTCCGTTTTATATGCTATCCATAGATATATTAGTCGAGAAGATTGGACCGATAGCACCCGAGATAAGTAGGCGCCACTGGCGTCAAAAAGTGGAACTAAAATATGTAAGGCTATGTTGCATAATATGAAAGAATGGTCAAAGGGGTGTCGGAAGAAGTTGGAAAAGTGCCCCACGTGTGAAAAGGATGGAGGCTAGAAAAATTGCTTAAAATACTCAATTTTGAAACAGGAGGAGTATGCAAAATTTAAAATCTCCAATTTAATAAGGGGCTGAGTAAGAAAGAATTGCTTAAAATACGCATGTGGGAGCCCAAAGGGATAAATGTACGATTTTTTCAAAATCTTATGATTTGTCATTTGATGTGAGGTGTTCAGCTATAAGTATGCCAAATTTCACGCCTCCAACCCAATTAGGGCTCACTTAGAAATAATTGTTTAAAATACACATGTGGGAGCCGAAAGGGTTAAATGTACGACTTTTTCAAAATTTTATGATTTGTCGTATAATGTGTGGTGATCAGCTATAAGTATGCAAAATTTCACACCTCCAACCTAATTAGGGGCTTACTTAGAAATAATTGTTTGAAATACACATGTGGGAACCCAAAGGGTTAAATGTACGACTTTTTCTAAATTTTATGATTTCTCGTATGATGTGTGGTGTTCAGCTATAAATATGAAAAATTTCAAGTCTCCAACATGTATAGTTTCTGAGAACGGTCTCTGTGACAGGCGGACAGACGGACAGACAGACAGACAGAGGAGCGAGACAAATAGGGTTTCGTCAGATGAACAAAACCCTAAAAAAGCGCATATTATTAATTAAAAATGCATTTCGAGCAATCATTACTAATATACAGTAATTCGGATACAATATAGGATGTGAAATCTTTTCAAATACGCAGCAAACAATTTCCCCTATACCATTATGAACGGAATTCTTTTGTGTAGCCCTTTAAATGAACAATAACTATTCTTTGCACCGCATATTCAACAGAATGCATTCTTTAGTGGGCTTCATAAATGAATATCAATTTTACTATGTTTGAAAGAGTGTAACGCCATTAAAAATCATTTGAAATGATTTTTTCCCATTGGCCATAATGTAACGGAAAACTTTTGACTGTCCCTGTAAATGAACTAAACATGCTACTATCTTCATTTGCAATAGGTAACATGCTATGGCAAAGGTCACTAACATCCAAAAATTTCAGAACGATCCGAGCAAATTTACGAGAGTTAGAACAATCTCAGGAAGTACTGAACCAATTAAAAAAATAATGGCGTCAAAATTATGGTTACAGCCCTTGCTCCAACATAGGCCATATTTTATGTTAGTGCCACTATCCCGAAGGAGGTGCAGGAGCAGAAAACGTTCTAAAAATGCGATTTTTGTATTTCTGAAAGGCCTAGAGACATGGAATAAGGCATGGTAGTTACCTATTACATGTAAATAATCTCTAAGAACATTTCTTAAAAAAATCGAAATTTAGAAGGGGTTATAATGTGAGAAAAGTGTTCTAAAAACCTTCTAAATGGCGATTTGTACGCAATCTAAGGAAGTATCAAACCGATTTCAAAAGTAATGGGTTGAAATTGATGATGACAGCTCTTGCTCTATCATAGGCTATATTTTATGTCGGTGTCAGTACCCCAAAGAGGTTGCAGGAGCAAAAAACGTTATAAAAATACGATTTCTCTGTTACTGAAGGACCTAGATACATTAACTTTGCGATGGTAGTTACTTATTAGATATAAATTATATCTAAAATCTTTCTAAATTACGATTTTTATGCAATCATATGAAATACCAAACGAATATAAAAAAATAATGGTTGCAAATTGTTGATGATAGAACTTGCTGAAACATAAGCTATATTTTATGTCGGTGCCACTACCACCAGAGGGTTGCAGGAGAAAAAAACTTTCTAAATTGCGATTTCTGTGATACTGAAGAGGATAGAAACTTTAAATATGACATGGTGGTTACTTATAGAATATAAATGTCCTTTAAGAACAGTCGAAAATGAATCCGAAATGTAAAAGGGGTGAAGCGAAGGGAAGGACCGAAAAGCGTTCAAAAAAAAATACTAAATTACGATTTCTAGGCAATCTCAGTGAAATAATAAACCGATTACAATAGTAGAAGTTGAGAATCAATGGTGACAGTCTTTGATCCTACACGGGCTATATTTTCTGCCAGTGCCACTACCACCTGGGATTGGCAGAAACAACAAACGTTCCAAAAAAGTCCTTAAAAACTTTCTAAATTACGTTTTCTATTTAATATTAGGAAATACCAATCTGATTTCAAAATTAATTTTGGCAAATTAATGGTGATAGTCTGTTTCAACATAGGCATTTTATGTTAGTGCCACTTCATCAGAGAAGTTGTAACCGTTAGACAAGAAGCTTTGAATTTCACATGGTAGTTAATTTTAAGATGTCAATGCATACTAAGAATGGTTTCTTAAAAAGTCAAAACTTCAAATGAATACTGAAATGAGCGAATGAAAAGAGCATAAAATCTTCAAAGTAATTTCTAAATTAACACTTATTTAGAATTAGTTTTAGTTCTTTTTATTAATTTAAGTCTGATTTCTGTTTAATGCTATATAATAATGAAATTTAGTCAAACTGTGTCTAAATTAGCGATTTTTGAATTATTCCTAAAAGTATAATATCTTCTAATAAAAATTACACATACAAATATCACTTAGCACATTTCAGATATTACTCATAGCCACACGAGAGATAAATACAGAGGCCTTTAATATGCTGTACCAGACATTCGACTACAATTATCACTAATTTAAGCAAATGAGAAAACCATGTAAAAAGATGCAGGCACAAGTTTCATATTAAATGTTTATATGTTATTGTTCGTCACATCAACAATGTAGAACTGTAAGACAAACATTTATATTCATTGAATTTTAGATAATTTCTAAGTATTTTACGTAATTTATATGTATCACGATATCATCTATGAATTTAATACTATTGTTGGAAAGATAAATTGAATGTTTTGAATAAATGTCAAATTTATCAAAATAAAATTTCATTGTCGATACAATGCACCATAGGTTAAACTAAAATTCAGCACCATTTTTCCTGCTTCATAACAATGACTGTGAACATCAATATGAGTTAAACATAGAGTACCGTCAACCTACTTTGGTACTTGCGGGGTTAATTTGGTCCATCAAATAAAAAAAAGTTTTTAATCTTTGTACAATACAAGATAATTTGGAGTTTTTGCCCTTGAAAAATAATGTATACCCTACTATAGGGTATTTGAATAGTTTGTTGGTAATAATTTTTTTTTTTTTGTGGCGACTTTGAATGTGTTTGTAAACAACTGTTTTAGTGTGTAGATTTTAACTCTCCAAACTTTCTATTATGAAACAATCTTGATAAGAGCTACATATAAAGTAAGTGTCCTTTAGTAACCTGTAACCCATGTGTGATCATAATTTTTGCTTTAACTTTTTATTTTGGCAGAAAATGTTTAAGTTTTCATAAAGCTAGCATGAAAACTGGTATTTTGGGAATACTATGTGCCAGGCCTGTTTTGGTCCGAAAATAGACCCAATTACTAAGATTTGCCTTTTATACAACGAAATCTCTTAAAACATGCTTTAAGTAACTTTTTTTAATGTTACTTTTGCAAAATGTTACATTAATTGTTTTTGTTCTAGTTGCTGAGGATAACATGACGGAAACTCTTTCTCGTTTCTTTAATATTAACAATTGGTTTATTGTGTTTAAATGTTAAAAAAAAAAAAAACAAAAAAAAAAACATTTTTTTATTGGGTTTGCAGTGTTAATTTATTAGCAAATGCTATTGCAAGGGGATTTCCATAAAAATGTATTAATTTATATATGAAATGTATTCATTTTGTATGAAACTAAGTGAATGGACCAAAGAAGCCCCTAGCAGGGGCTACTTTGTTCCAAAACTTTAAAAATAGTTAAAAAATAAAAAATAAAAAAAATTGCTCTTTAAAGTGATACAGTTTGCTTTATTGTTTCATGTTAATTGTTTACAACTCCATTTCGACGTTGAAAAATCACATATAATATTTTTTTAATAATGAAAATGTGAGTGGAACCAGGAAAAAGTGGCCCAAAGTAGCCCCTGTTGACGATACGAACATTATACTTCTTTAAGCACTACATTCTCTGAAAGGATTAAATATGTGTTTTTTCAAAAGATTTTGTAAGCTATTCATGTTTTAAATAATCTCTAGAAATTTGCTAAAATAAAAAAAAAATACTGTCACACTATATATTTTGTATTTTTTCAAACTGAAAACTCTTTGAATATTTAAAATTTATAAATATAATAGTTAAATACTATATAGCTTTCAGTTTTTTATTTATTTCAATAGTTTAAAATAAATCATTTATATGAAATCTATTTATTTTAATTTATTTATTTGATTCATTTTTTTGCTCTTGGAGTTAGGGGTTTAATAGTTTTTTTAAGTATTTGTAGTTTATTAATCCTTAATTAATGTAATACCAGGAGAATACTAATTATTTGAATAGAAAGGAAGTATTAAAAAAAATCGCTATCTCTACTATTTTATTTAAATAAGTTTAAAAGCAGACTCTGTTATATCACTACTTAGTGATAAATAAAAATATATTAAGCCATAACGAATTTGAATAGGATAGCAAAACTTTTTTAAACTATAAATTACCATGACATTTTTAAAATAAATTTTAAAATCATTAGAGAGTTTAAATTGATTACATATGCAGTGTAAATCAGACAGTGGCGAGACGATATAGTTATATATAATGACAAATTCAACAAGATTATTTTATTATGCTAGAAATGAACTATATTAAATGAACTGCAATTTATTTTCTATTAGTTTCCCTAAGTATTTAAAATAACATTTCTTAAAAGTTTTTATTATGTACCTCTTTTTTTCTGTTTTAAATGAAGAAATAGTTAATTTAGATAACTATATTTCAAAACTTTTTTCGATATAGTCCTTTGATCTGAAAAACATTCTCACTTCTTGTCGTATGTAGAGATATTGGCATAATAATACAGCGATAAGCTATAATCCTTAATGCCCGATTTTTCGCCCGCTCTCTGCTCCCATGCGAAAAAAGGAGATTAAAATTTTTTGAATGGATCATAAAGTACCAAAAATCGAGTCTGGAATTAGCATTTATTTTCGCAGTGCCATCTATTGTTTGAAATTCGAGCTAAAATAAAGAATCACAGTATAAAACCTCCTGACATCGTACATAACCCTCCTGCAAGAATTTTTTTAATATCTGTCACCGTTCGCAAGTTATTGAATTTTAAAATCCATCCATTTTTGGAATACCCGGTATTTACTTTTTAATTTAAAAGTATAAACTAATTTAAAAGTATTCAAGAATATAAGTTATCCAGTATCGACTGAAAAGTGGTTGAAACTGGTAAACTAAAGGATTGCGGAAGGGTTCATTCGATATAAATAAGTAAATATTTCAAAAAACTCAAAATAATTAAAATAAATAAATAAATACATTGGAAACCATTATCAGAAAAAAAAAATCCTAAAGATAGAGCGATTTGCAGGTCTTTTTTTCCTCCGGAAAACGGGAGTTTCGACTCTCTGTTTGTCGTAGCCAAATCAGCTGTTGGAAGAATATACACAAATATATAATAAGGACTACTTAATGTTAAGATCTAACTAGATAGAGAGTTTCATGGAATTATGTGTATTAGTTACTGTTAGTTAACTGTACTAGTTGACACAAAATTTGTGTAACCCAGAGACAAACAGATGTTTTTAAAAAATAGTCAAATCGTAGTTACTACATCCTAAAACGTGTAATTCTATTAAAATCGAAAAGGATATTTGTCACAAATCAAATAGTTTATTATTATTATAAATGTACAAGTGAAAATGCACAATGTTGTTTATTCTAAGCTCTGCCGAAAAGGGTTTTGCTAGTTTTTTATACCAATTTTTGGTGCGTTCGTAATTATATAATACTTAGGACCTATAGTCGTCATCTGGTCCGTCCGTCTGTCTGTCCGCATACAATAGCGCAAACACTTCCCAACCGAATGGTTAAACATTTAATATATGGAATCCATACAGAATTTTGTCGAGCCATTTCACATTTTATGACAATCGAACCAAAACTTAAAAAGATATTAATAAAAGTTTTCTTCATTCTATTAAATCCTACCATACGTCATTCATTCAATGATGTCGTTCAATTAATACGTCATTATTCCCCGATAGGTAATAATTCTAGGTTGTCATGGTGATGATGTACGAGTTTAAAAGGGAGTCCTTTTATTTCCGTATCGCTGAATTTAATATATAGAATCGTAATAACTTTTGTATTCATGCATTTTTTCATATCAGGGCAACAGCTATTGCATCAAGATTCGAATATTTATAAAACTAGTTATAGTACGAACATACCTCATTTCTCACGTTTGATGTACGATTTCCGCCTTGTTCAATAAGTTGACATTTTATAAAGAAGATCAATTTGTCGATCGTGAAAGAAGAGGTATGAAAAATTAAGTAAAGAGAAAAACGCTCTAAAAAGTAATGAAATTATATGAATAACATACATTATTGATAATATATTAAAATGAAAAATGCTATAATGAAGTAGCAACTCAATAGTCTCTCAAAATTTAATAATCTGTGTATAAACCTTTTCTTCTAGTAACACTGTAATTACAATGTTTCATATTTTCATGAGAAACAGAAAACTTTCTTTTTATTTATGAAATAAAAAAATATATAAAATATTCACTTTTTTGTTGAAGCATACTGCGAAGTAATATTATGTTTATTAAATTTTCGTGTCATGAATATGCTTATTATGTATTTTTTATCGGATTTTCTGCGGAAGTTTTTATCTTTATCACATATATTTTCACAGTTACGAAATTCAACCTTCCTGCATATGGCTTGAATAATTCTTTCTTTTAAGACGTTTACTGGAACATGTTAACACGTTAAGCGCCACGTCAGCCACCGGTGGCTGACGTTTTTTTTTTTTTTTTTTTTTTTTTTGACGTTTGACGCGGACTTTCTGTTAAAAACGCGTCATTCACCGATGGCTGACGTCTAAAATATGATACAGAACTGAAAAATATACATTGTTTTAAATAATTTATTGAACAAATATTTAAAATTTACCTACATTTTATTTATTACCGGATTATACTTTCTTAAAAATTACTTTAAATATTGTAAATTTTCAGAGCTTCGGTGTCAGTCATCCTGGCACTCAACTTGTTAACCAAGTTTTATTGAATATAAAAAGTCGTATACTTTTTTACTTTCTTCTATCTTCAATAGAAGAAAGTATTGTAATCGAAATTTTTTTCGACTTCCGGTTTTCGACGGATTTGCATGTTTTAGGGGTCAGAGATTCCAAAAAACATGTTTATAGAAAATGTCTGTCTGTCTGTGTGTCCGTCTGTCCGTCTGTCCGTCCGTCCGTCTGTCCGTCCGTCCGTCTGTCCGTCTGTCCGTCTGTCCGTCTGTCCGTCTGTCTGTCGCCATTGTACCATCAAAAAGTGTATGAAGTTATGTATAGAATTAAACCAAAATTTTATTATAAGTTTTTGGCTATGGCAAGCAGGTCTTCCCGGAATTTGGAAAAACTTCGCCGGTAGGGGGCGCTGATACAACAATTTTTGTGCGATTTTGAATATTGTACCATCCAAAAGTGTATGGAGTTATGCATAGAATTGAACCAAATTTTTAGTTTAAGTTTTTGGATATGACAAGCAGGTCCTATCAGAATTTGGAAAAAAATCGCCGGTAGGGGGCGCTGTAAATGCGTTTTTTGTGCGATTTTGAATATTGTACCATCGAAAAGTGTATGAAGTTATGCATAGAATTAAACCAAATTTTTATTTTGAGTTTTTGGCTATGGCAAGCGGGTCCTCCCTGAATTTGGAAAAAATTCGCCGGTAGGGGGCGCTGTAATAGTGATTTTTGTGCGATTTTGAATATTGTACCGTCCAAAAGTGTATGAACTTATGCATAGAATTAAACCAAATTTTTATTTTAAGTTTTTGGATATAACAAGCAGGTCCTCCATGAATTTGCAAAAAATTCGCCGTTAGGGGCCGCTGTAATAGTGATTTTTGTGCGATTTTGAATATTGCACCATCGAAAAGTGTATGAAGTTATGCATAGAATTGAACCAAAAAAAATTTTAAGTTCTTGGCTATGGCAAGGTTGTCCTCCCTTAATTTGTAAAAAAATCGCTCGTAGAGGGCGCTGTAATAGCGATTTTTGTACAATTTTTGTGCCATTTTGAATATTGTACCGCCGAAAAGTGTGTGAAGTTATGCATAGAATTGAACCAAATTTTATGTGTTTATTTTTGGTCATGTCACGAAGGTCTTCCCTGAATTTGGAAAAATTCTGTCGGAAGGGGGCACTATAATTGCGATGTCTGTACCATTTTCATTATTGTACCATCGAAAAGTGTATGAAGTTATCCATATAATTGAACCAAGTTTTTTGTGCATGTTTCTGGCTATGGCAAACAAGTCCTCCCTGAACATGAAAAAATTCCGAAAGAAGGGGGCGCTATAATTCCGATCTCTGTGCCATTTTCATTATTGTACCATCGAACAGCGTATAAAATTATGCATACAATTGAACCAAAATGTTTGTGCTTGTTTTTGGCTTTGGCCGACTGGTTCTCCTTGAATTTGGAAATATTGCGCGGTAAAGGGGTTCCGTGCTAGCGATTTTTGTATACTTTTCTTGATTTTTCGTAGTTCTATTGTGCATCGGCGGGAACTCGCTTCCTGCTATGCCGGCTATTCGCAAACAGCTGATAACGACAGAATAAGGAAAGATTAATAATTTTAACAAATATCATGATATAGATTAACTCGTTTTTAGTCCGTTTAATTGACTTGAGCAGATATTTATGATGAAAATTAAAGTTGGTATAGTATTGAACTAATAATATTGAAGTATTAACATGTGTAACTAGGTTTTGTAATGTTAAGATGTATAAGATAGAAGAAAGTTTTGGGATTGGCACATCCAACTAGTTAAATAAGGAGTTATACAGTATATGATGGAAGAATAAATGAAATGTGCTTCTGTAATTATAATGTATACTACTATATGCAAAAATAAAGAAAAGAAAGAAAGACGCGTAGTTTAAACATTGCTTATTCAAAATATAAAATAATTTATATTTTTAATCAGTAAGAATTAAAGAAAGGAAATCCGTATCACTTTTTTATTGCTTTGAGATTTATGTTATTTCTTCCCTTTTTTGAATTGTTTACATCTATTTATCTTCAAGACTTAAAGTTCTCACACTCACAATAAATTTAGATAATAATAAAAATAACATAATCTATACATATAAAACTAAACTTTTTAAACTGACTTATTTTAGTATGTATTTTTTTAAAAATAAAATTTATAAATTTGCCTTTTTTAAATACGAGTGCAAGTCAGAAAGTAGGTCGCAAAAGCTAATAAAAAAAGGCTTACTTAAAAGGAATGTTTATTTCTCTATGGAATCGTCATTTACATTGATATATTTGTCCTATCTCTTTATGTTTACTAACACCTGCTGCGTAAAAGTCTTTGGACTGCACTCTCAGCCACCCGTGTACCTCACATTCAAAGTCTGTATCAGTCGACTGTAGACTAAACCATTTAAACACCCTGTTGTAGTTGCGACGTAGTCTGTTTTGTTCGCCTGTCAGCTCTAATCATTTCCTCAACCTTCCGCACTGTGTCTTCTGTCGCAATCGCAACAGAACGACCACTTCGTTCTTTGTCAACAACTTTTGAACGCCCCTGATCATCTTGTACAACTCTTGTCTTGTAAATTCGAAATTGACATCTTACAGTTGGACAGTGCTGCCACATATTGGTACCTATTGCTACCTATTGGCTGCCCCCTATTGGAAACAATTTACTACTAATTTTCGACCTTCCATATCGGTTTGTGACCTAATTACTGAGTTTCCCTCGTATCTTGCTGCTGAAATAAATAACTTAAAAAATGGAAAGCGTATACAGCAATAAACGCTACTACAACTTTCATTATTAGAATATTTTTCATACAAAAGGCTTCCAGAATGTTATAGTGTTCTAAATGTACTTAAATTAAAAAAAAAAAATCAAGCCAATCGAGTTTTCACTTTCATTAAAAAATATATCACAGAGTTCCTTTTCTCAAACATAAAATTTTTGCATACAATGTAAAAGAAAAAAAAAAAAAAAAAAAAAAAAAAGACCAGTTTTCCTGTAGGAATCGAATAAATAGTTGCCCTTATCGTAATTTATATCATAATAAATTTTCCGACCCAGCTCGAAAAAAAATCCGTAAATAAAAGGAAATAGTCAATAAAACGGTATGTTACGGATTTTATTCCGAGATGGGTCGCAAAATTTTAAGATAAGATAAGGTCAACTATTTTTCCGATTCCTACAGGAAAACTTGTAGTATTTTTTTACTTTCTTCTATCTTCAATAGAAGAAAGTATTCGAATCGAAATTTTTTTCGACTTCCAGTTTTCGACGGATTTACACGTTTTAGGGGTCAGAGATCCCCAAAAACGTATTTGTCTGTCTGTCCGTCTGTCCTTGTGCCGTGTGTCTGTCGCCATTGTACTATCGAAAAGTGTATGAATTTATGCATAGAAAAAAACCAAATTTTTTGTGTACGTTTCTGGCTATGGCAAAGAAGTCATCCCTGAATTTGAAAAAAATCTGCCGGAAGGGGGGCGCTGTAATAGCAATGTTTGTGCCATTTTCTTTATTGTACAATCGAAAAGTGTATAAAATTAGGCATACAATTGAACCAAATTTTTTTGTGCATGTTTTTGGCTTTGGCCAACAAGTCCTCCTTGAGTTTGGAAATATCGCGCGGTAAAGGGGCTTTGTCATAGCAATTTTTTTATTCTTGATTTTTCGTAGTTCTATTGTCCATCGGCGGCTCGTGCAAAGGCAGGAACTCGCTTCCTGCTGCACCGGCTATTCGCAAACATCTGATAACAACAGAATAAGGAAAAACTATTAATTTTAACAAATATTATGATATAGATTAACTCGTTTTTAGTTCGTTTAATTGACTGAAGCATAAATTTAAGATGAAAATCAAAGTTGGTATAGTATTGAACTAATAATATTGAAGTATTAACATGTGTAACTAGTTTTTGAAATATTAATATGTATAAGATAGAAGAAAGTTTTGGGATTGGCACATCCAACTAGTTTACAATGTAGTTAGAATTTTAAAGATCTGGAAAACTTTTTTAGCAGCATTAATGAGAATGTGTTTATATGTTTTGGTTATTGACTCTAATGATCAAATTAGGTAAAATTTTTTGGACTGGATTATGTTATCTTGGAAATGCTAAAGGTTCAACACAAGAAATATTTCACGAAATGTTTCAAGACACCGTACAAGAAATAATGACAGTTTTCCGGTAGGAATCAGAAAATAGTTGCCCTTATCGTACTGGAATAATTTCCAACCCAGCTCGGAATAAAATCCATAAAATCGGAATAAAATCCGTAAAATACCGTTTTACTGACTTAAAATAATAAAATATAAATCCGTATATATCGTCCGTATATATCCTTATAAAATCCGTAAGAATAAGGAAATAGTCAGTACAACGGTATTTTACGGATTTTGTTCCGAGCTGGGTTGGAAATTATTCCGGTACGATAAGGACAACCATTTTTCCGATTCCTACCGGAAAACTGGCATTTTTTTTTTACATAGAAAGGTATTAAAACAGCTACTAACACTTTTACATTCTAATAGATTTTATACGGAATCACAAGTAGAAATTTTCCTATCCAACAAAATATACTCTTATCAAAATCGGAGCAACCATTTGGAAGAATCGATAGCTTTGCGTGCTTACAAAGTTACTTTATCTACACAGCGTGCATATACCAAAAGAAAAAAAAAAAAAAAAAAAAAAAAAAAAAAAACTAGCTGGATGTGCCAATCCCAAAACTTTCTTCTATCTCATATATTTTAATATTTCAAAATGTTGTCACAAATGTCAATATTTCGTTTTTATTAGTTCAATATTATATCATCTTTGATTTTCATCAAATTTTTGCAAATTAATAGGAATAAAAACGAGGTAATCTCGATCATGATATTTATTAAAATCAATTATTTTCCGTTATTCGGTTGTATTTCAGCTGTTCTCGAATAGTCAACTTATCAGAATGAGAAGTTCCCGTCGCTTCACGAGCCACCGATGTACAATGTAAGAAAAATCAAGAAAAGTACACAAAAATCGCTATTATAGTGCCTCATTTTGGCAGAATATTTACGAATTCAGGGAGGACCTTCTTTCAATGTCCAAAAACACACACAAAAAGTTTGGTTCAATTCTAAGTATAACTTCATAACCTTTTCGATGGTACAATACTGAAAATGGCACAAAATTTTCTATTACAGCACCCCCTTCCGGTGAAATTTTTCCAAATTCAAGGTGGACCTTCTTGCAACGACCAAAAACAGACACATAAAATTTGGTTCAATTCTATGCATAACTTCATACACTTTTCGATGGTACAAAACTCAAAATGGCCAGAAAATCGCTATTCCACCGTCCCATTTCGTCGGATTTTTTCAAATAAAAGGAGGACCTGTTTGCCGTAGCCAAAACCTTAAAAATACATTTGGTACAATTCTATGTAATATCACACACTTTTTGATGGTAAAATGGCGACAGACACACGGACAGACAGACTTTTCTAAAAATATATTTTTGGGATCTTTGACCCCTAAATATGTAAATTCGTCGAAAACCGGAAGTCGAAAAAAATGTCGATTACAACACTTTATTCTATTGAAGAAAGTAGAAAAAGTGTGGAGTGACTCCACTCCAATTTCCGAATACAAGAGAGTATGTTCAGAAGTAAAAACTAGTTGGATGTGCCAATCCCAAAACTTTCTTCGATCTCATGTCAATATTTCATTATAACTAGTTTTATTAGTATTTTTATTAGAATTAAGCTTAACGTCATACACTTTTCGATAGCATAATATTGAAAATAGCACAAAACTCGTATTACAGCGCCCCCTTTCGGCGGATTTTTTTCAAATTAAGGGAGGGCCTTCTTGCTATGACCAAAAACATACACAAAAAATTTGGTTCAATTCTATGCATAACTTCATACACTTTTCGATGGTACAATATTAAAAATGCATAAAAATCGCACAAAAACTGTTATTACAGCGCCCCTAACGGCGGATGTTTTCCAAATTCAGAGAGGACCTTCTTGCTATGACCAAAAACATACACAAAAAATTTGGTTCAATTCTATGCATAACTTCATACACGTTTCGATGGTGCAATATTCAAAATGCACAAAAATCGCTATTACAGCGCCCCCTACAAGCGGATTTTTCCAAAATAATGGAGGACCTGCTTGCCATAGCCAAAAACTTAAAAAAAATTTTCGTTCAATTCTATGCATAACTTCCTAAAATTTTTGATTTTTGAACACGCGGACACACGGACTGACAGACAGACAGACATTTTGTATAAACATGTTTTTGTGATCTCTGACCCCTATAACGTATAAATCCGTCGAAAACTGGAAGTCGAAAAAATACTGATTACAATACTTTGTTCTATTGAAGATAGAAGAAAATAACAAAATGAGAATTTTTATAAATTACTAACTACTAAATTCGAATGCTGACCCTCTAGATTTGAAACTGCAGATGTTACCTACAAATGCTTGATTACATCGTCTCAATAATTATCATACTCTGTCACATTTTTAATGATTTCTTTTGTAGAATCGGTTGCCAAATTGTTTAAAAACGTGTTAAATATCTAATCCGTAGGCAGATTTCTACGACAATCTGTATAGTCCTGAGATAGTGGTTTATAATATATTCTCAGAATGGAAGCTCAATAGCAATAAGTACAGTCGTGGGGACTCCCCCAAAGGGGGGGAGTAAACACCCCCTACTAACTCCTCATCAAATTATCGTAGAAGAAAGTTACTGATACCGAACGATTGGAAATAAAGTCTACTTTTAAATGATGTATATATAATTTACTTAGGGGGCCATCGACATATTAAAACGAACCATAACTTCATTTTTTTCAACGGCAATAACCAATTTTAACGAGATATTTCAAAACTTCGGTTAAAACTATGCCTAGACACCAAATGTCAAGTCGTTTGAATAATAGGTTTTTGAATTATAAACATTCAAAATTTTGAGCTTCTAATGTTAAATTACATTTTCATATTTTCATTAATATGTCCGGAAATTATACTCCTAATTAACTAATTTTTTTGTAGCACTAATAGTAAAATACCCAAACATTAACACGTTGAATTTGCAATTTTATAATTTTATGATATGAATTATGAATTATGAAATTAGTATTCGAAAAAATTATGAATTGCAACCTACAAGTTTTTTGATGGATTGAGATTTATATAGATATTTCCATATATTTATATTTATATATTTACATATGTCCATATATTTATATTTATATTTATATATTTATATTTCCATAATGTCCTGCTTTATGGAAATCTAAAATGTCACATTTTTATACAAAGTAGTTTTAAAATTATGCTTAAAAAACGGCATAATGATGGTTTAACCCTCTAGTGCATGATTTTTTATTTTTCCTTCAAATGAATACATTTGATTTTTCAATGGGCATACATTAAAGGAAAAATACTGAAAAAATGACCACTCTCATATTTTTTTGTATTTTGAATTTTTTTAAATGGTTGCCAATTTGCAACACCATGCATTAAGCTTATTCGAAGCATATTCTACGATATTTCTCTTTGTTTTTTTCTATGAATTGTCGGGTGGCATTTTGCAGCACGCGGTTCTGATTTGTCTGATTATTCCAAGGCACGATTTTTTTTATTTTTATTTTAAAAGTGTCCTTATGTTCACTGATGTTTAATAGTTAACAAAATACAGTTCATGATTTACATGTTCAAAAACTGGATGAGTTAGTCTAGCATTGACTCAAACGCTATCAATCATGTTGAAGTGACGCTATATATCAATGAAGTGACGCTATATATATGATTGATAGTCATGTTGTATGAACTCACGTCGCTATCCGACATTGACTCAAACGCTCCGGTTTCAATTTTTGATTTTTTTTTTTTTTTTTTTTTTTTTCAATCTGGCTTTTGCTAGAGAGTCTTTCATTCGGGACGTGGCTGGGCTCCTGGGAATCTTGCTTCCGCAAAAGAGTCGGAGTAGAGTAGAAGAGTAAAGGGTTGCGGACGAAGATGGGCCGCTCGCCGCGGCGGTTCGTCGCTGCGGCTCGCCTCGCCGCTCCAAGTCATGCCCACCTGGTAGACTGGTTTTATTTTTTTCGCAATAAATATAAAAATTGTACGCAAATCTTGATACTCCTGCAAAAAATAACAATTTAAAACCACATGTATGCGATTTTTTTTGGAGGGGGGGATATACATATGACGAGCCTGAACGACGAGGTGACGAGCCTTTGGCGCACTTATTTGCTCATAAACACAGAGAGATGTTTTGATGGAAATGGATAAGAATTTCCATTCAGTTTACGGACTATTGATCTCAATTTGAATAACTTATCTTTCCCTTTAGACAATGTATTATCGTTCAGATTGGAAATTTGCCGAATACCGTATACTTTCAAATGCATTCAAGATCATATTGCGACTACCTGGTGGTACACCAATGACTGTGTTCCCAAACAATCTTATGATTTTAAAGTTTGCCACGCTGCTCAAGATACAATTCCTTAGATACTTTTTTATATCTTTCCATTTCCAGCATATATTGAGTGGCTTTTAAACACGTTTTAAAACACTATACATGCTAGTTTGTTGAGAAATATGCTCGAAACGTACTGGGCGGAAAAATATAAAAAATATTTATATGGTGTTTTTAATGATAAAACACTTTCAGGCAGAGAAACATCTCCTATAATCTTTATCTAAGAAGGATCTGGCTGAAGAGTTTAAAGCTTTCACTTTTTTCTGTTTACATTTACCTGGCTGCTTCTTTTTTTGATGTAGATGGAATATTCACTATCCTAACGTTTGCATCAAAATTCTATTCAATTTCATTAACTGTTATCTGCTTGTAAATAAAAATCAGTCTCATCATAAGTGTCTGAACCGCTTTTGAACAGAAGGTTTGGATCAAAAGGTGGATCGTCATCCCTGTCATTATAAGAAATGTCACGTTCACTAGACAATCCAATCCAAGTTTCTTCTGTTAATATAATTTTTAGTACCTTTGCTTTAAAATATATGCTGAACATGTTGAAGTTCTATCATAACAAAATTTTTGATGAAAAAATAGACAAAAAAGCAAGATGAAACAATCAACAAATTCATTGAACAGAATACTAAAAATGTAAATAAAAGCGGAACACAATTCATAGTGTTGCCAAATGGCAACAAACGTATATTTGCCTGCATACAATATTTGTTGAAAAAAAAAACCTTACTTAAAATTATTTAAAATCACTTTTAAAAGCATATTCTTTTGAAAAATATTTTTTTCAAATGAAATTTTGCATTTTAATTGGTTTTATTTGTGTTAGAAATCCATCTATGGCTAGGAAAATGGAAGACTTCGAAAGTTCCTCTTTATTTGTAACTGATAAACAACTGTTATCACCTATGGTATTTTTAATGTAAACATAAGAATAGGGTCAAAATGAATACATAAAGCATAAAGTTATCAAGAGGCAACGATAAATAAACGATAAAGAGAGAAAAATAATTTGTTGCCAATTGGCAAAAGTATGCACTAGAGGGTTAAGGGACCGTCTATGATAGAAGTGAGACGATATTTTGAAATTTCGTATGCTTTTCTATAATCTAACAGTCTTCAATGACTGTTTGAGTGGCGCTTAAAAAGCCTTGATCAAAAAGGGGCTCTCTCGTTTAACTATTGAGTACCGAACTTCAATTTGGATACAGTCCCTAAAATGTGTTCGTTTTAAAACAATTAATTTCTCGGAAACTTCTCGCACGAATTACCTAAAAAATTGTTTTTAAGCTTATTGAAGTGTGTAGAGTTCATTTATGCTGTCAGAAATCTGTACTGCTATTGAACAAAACAAAGTTAAGGTTCGTTTTAATATGTAGATGGTGCCTAGGCAAATTGCATATACATCAGCTGTTCGCGAATAGTCGGCTTATCAGGATGAGAAGTTCCCGTCGCTTCATGAGCTACAGGTGTACAATAGCACTAAGTAAAATCTAGAAATTTACACAAAAATCGCTATTATAGTGCCTCATTTTGGCGAAATATTTCCAAATTCAGGGAGGACCTTCTTTCAATGTCCAAAAACACACACAAAAAGTTTGGTTCAATTCTATGCATAACTTCATAACCTTTCCGATAGTACAATATTGAAAATGACACAAGATTTTCCATTACAGCGCCCCCTTCTGGTGGAATTTTTCCAAATTCAGGGAGGACCTTCTTACCATGACCAAAAACATACACATAAAATTTGGTTCAATTCTACGCATAACTTCATACACTTTTCGATGGTACAAAATTCAAAATGGACAGAAAAGTGCTATTACAGCGTCCATTTCGTCGGATTTTTCCAAATAAAGGGAGGACCTGCTTGCCGTAGCCAAAAACTTAAAAAAACATTTGGTTCAATTCTATGTAATATCAAACACTTTTTGATGATAAAATGGCGACAGACACACGTACAACCAGACTTTTCTAAAAATATATTTTTGGGAACTTTGACTCCTAAATATGTAAATCCGTCGAGAACCGGAAGTCGAAAAAAAATTTGATTACAATATTTTCTTCTATTGAAGAAAGTAGAAAAAGTGTGGAGTGACTCCACTCGAATTTCCGAATACAAGAGAGTATGTCCAGAAGTAAAAACTAGTTGGATGTGTCAATCCTAAAACTTTCTTCTATCTCATGACAATATTTTATTATAATTAGTTTTATTAGTATTTTTAGTATTTTTATTACAATTAAGCATAACTTCATACACTTTTTGATAGTATAATATTGAAAATTGCACAAAAATCGAATTGCAGCGCCTCCTTTCGGCGGTAATTTTCCAAATTCAGGAGGACCTTCTTGCTATGGCCAAAAACACACACAACAAATTTGGTTCAATTCTATGCATAACTTCATACACTTTTCGATGGTACAATATTCAAAATCCACAAAAATCGCACAAAAATTGTTATTACAGCGCCCCCTACCGGTGGATGTTTTTCAAATTCAGAGAGGACCTTCTTGCTATGACCAAAAACATACACAAAAAATTTGGATCAATTCTATGCATAACTTCATAAACGTTTCGATGCACTGCACAAAATTTGCAGCATTCTGTACAGTCATTTGAACGTTTTTGTCGAAAACGGTTACACAGCCGTAATTTAACACTATTCTGACCATATTATTGGCCATTTTATGGTCAGAATATAGTTAAATTACGGCTGCGAAACCGTTCTTTCAAAAAACGGTCGAATGGTCGGACAGAAAGCTGCAAATTTTTAACAGTGTGGTACAATATTCAAAATGCACAAAAATCGCTATTACAGCGCCCCCTACCAGCGAAATTTTTCCAAATTCAAGGAGGACATTCTTGCTATTACCACAAAGAAACACAAAAAATTTGGTTCAATTCTATGCATGATTTCATACACTTTTCGACGGTACAATATTCAAAATGCACAATAATCGCTATTACAGCGCTCCCTACCGGCGGATTTTTTCCAAATTAATGGTGGACCTGCTTGCCATAGCAAAAAACCTAAAAAAATGTTTTGGTTCAATTCTATGCATAACTTCATACAATTTTTGATGGTACAATGGCGACACACGGACATACGCGCACGCGGACACACGGGCTGACAGACAGACATTTACTATAAACATGTTTTTTGTGATCTCTGACCCCTAAAAGTATCAATCCGTCGAAAACCGAAGTGGAAAAAAAATTTGATTACAATGCTTTCTTCTATTGAAGATAGAAGAAAGTATCAAAATGAGAATTTTTATAAATTACTAACATGATGGAATCGACTAGATTCGAATGCTGACCCTCTAGATTTGAAACTGCAGATGTTACCTACAAATGCTTGATTACATCGTCTCAATAATTATCATACTCTGTCACATTTTTAATGATTTCCCTTGTAGAATCGGTTGCCAAATTGTTTAAAAACGTGTTAAATATCTAATCCGTAGTCAGATTTCTACGACAATCTCTATAGTCCTGAGATAGTGGTTTATAATATATTCTCAGAATGGGAGCTCAATAGGAAGTACAGTCGTGGGGGAAAAAAGTAAACACCCCCTACTAACTCCTCATCAAATTATCGTAGAAGAAAGTTACTGGTGCCGAACGATTGGAAATAAAGTCTACTTTTAAATGATGTATATAAAATTTACTTAGGGGGCCATCGACATATTAAAACGAACCATAACTTCATTTTTATCAACGGCAATAACCAATTTTAAACAAAATGTTTCAAAACTTCGGTTCAAACTATGCCAAGACACCAAATGTCAAGTCATTTGAATGATAAGTTTATGAATTATAAATATTCAAAATTTTGTGCTTCTAATGTTAAATTGCATTTTCATATTTTCATTAATATCTCTGGAAATTGTACTCCTAATTAGCTAATTTTTTGTGTAGCACTAATACTAAAATACCCAAACATTAACACGTTGAATTCGCAATTTTTATAATTTATGATATGAATTATGAAATTAGTATTCGAAAAAATTATGAATTGCAACCTACAATTTTTTTGATGGATAGATTTATATAGATATTTCCATATATTTATATTTATATATTTATATATTTCCATAAATTTATATTCATATTTATATTTATATGTTTATATTTCCATAAAGTACCTGCTTTATGGAAATCCAAAATGTCACATTTTTCTTCAAAGTAGTTTTCAAATTATGTTTAAATAATTACTCGCGCTCAGAGCGTTCCGTAGAATAAATGTACGAATTTGTAATTGTATTATAAAAGAAAAAAAAAGTTGCTAAAAGAATACTAACACTTTCTAAAAAACTATACAACGTAGGGTTGTGTATAACTGTATCTATTAGAAAAGTGTAAATGGGTGTACCAGGAAAGTTCAAAGAGATATGGAACCTAAATAATATCAAATATAGCTAGCTATTCGTATAACTCTTTTTTAATAATATTCTAATCTGTTTATGATGAACTTAATTTGGTACTGACAATAAAAGTAGTGCATAGTTAAACTCCATTTGGCATTTCAGGAAACTAAATTCAGCGTAGTGATATCATTATTTCTACAGTGCAGCTAAAACAAAACCTTTGTTCAAAGTTTAAATTTCGCATTGTGCTAAGCACGCTTCGAATTGAGGTCTTAAAGTTGCAACGCCGCCTTGGTCAATGCTGCGTTTTTCCAGAAAGGTGTTTAATTATCATGTAAAGTCACTCGAGGCGTATTGAGAAATACAACTTAAACTATCGCGAGTTCCACAGTATTTATGCGATTCATTCTAATTAAATCTTTCGAGGGCGATGCCCTTATAAAACGGACACCTAATTTTAATTCCAAAACAGACAAACGGCACCAAGACTATTTAATAAATTTTTCCTTTTATCATGTATGTGAAAATAAGCAAGTTCGCATTTTTTAATAAATTCGTTTATAAATTCTGGTGTCAGTTCATTATTTCATAAGTTTATAAATAGAATTACTCCGTGCCGGAAAGGATTAAATAGTCGCAGGACTCTTAAAGCTTCAAAATTTAAGAAATTTTAATTTTTTTAGATGTTAAACTCCTATCTTTTCTGAATATTTTGATATAATTGTTTCCTTGAAATTCCTATTAAAACAGAAGTTTTGGCTTTTAGAAATATACCCGCTCAATAGCTGAAGCGGCTTTTCCGAAACTTTAAAGTCATTATTTTCCAAATGACGTTTTTTGGGCATAACGCGCAGGATACCTCAAAAACTTCTGAATATTTTTTCATGAAATTTTCAAAACATATATTTAATGTTAGTCTGTATAAACTGAACCTAAAATTTCCTTTTTATTGTACAAAAGAAATATTTTTTAGGTGATTTTAATGTTGAAATTTTCAAAATTTTGTATTAGCTAAATGCAAAATTGCATTAAAAATATAAAAATGCTTTAAATACAATTTTTTTAAGTTCAGAGAAATTATTACTATCTGAAGTATAAGTTAGCACCAAAATTTTCAGTCTAGTTGCAATATTTATTTTGTAATCCTGCGCGTAATCTGTTATGCCAATTTTTTGTTCGACAAATGTCTAACAGTTTCGAGCCCTCTATAAATACTAATTCTGTATCTTGCAATTTTTTAAATACATGAAACGAAAGAACATACTTATATTTCCATCCCAATTAAAATTGTGTTTTAAAATCATATACATTTTATATACATGTTGAAAATGGTCATTTTTTTAAATTTTTTTCATTTTTTAGAGTCTCGAGACCCCTTAATTTAGTATGTTTTTAACAATTTGACATTTATTGCTTTTATACTGTTACTGGACATTACATTACATTAAAAGTTGTTAATTAGGCATAGAGTACGCCACCCCTGTCCTTGTGTGTGTCCAAACTGACCGTACATTTAAGGGTTAATATCTTGGCTAATTACCGAAGATTTTTTTCGAAAATCATTATCAACAATGATTTTATTCTTCTGCAACGATGGGTTTATTCAGCGATGCTCAACAATTTTTCTAAATGCCAGTAAATCGAAATTTGTGTATAACAGAAAAATGCTAATTACTCAAAAACTATGTGACCTAGAGTAATCGCCATAATTTTCCAGCAAGGTTTATATTAACGTCT
Source organism: Maratus speciosus (assembly GCA_963932465.1). Lineage (NCBI taxonomy): Eukaryota > Metazoa > Arthropoda > Arachnida > Araneae > Salticidae > Maratus > Maratus speciosus. The sequence goes on along the minus strand of OZ010791.1, from coordinate 32,804,524 downwards.
ACTACCTCTAATTTTTTCATAATTTTAGTTTCAGTAGATTCGGAATTAGATGGGGGGAACATATTTTTGCGCTACATTTTCAACAATATCTTTGAAAATATAATACCTAAATTAAAAGGAATGTATTTTTGAGTTCAGCGTTACAAAAGTTTTCACAGGATACCCCACATGATATACAAAGAAAAGGTTTTTTTTATTTCATGTAGCATAATTATCCCCTCTACTTTTTTACTAAATATATTTATGAATGTTTATTAATCTGAAAATATGTGAGTCAATGGTCTTTATTACTTCCCCGAATTTGAACTTTCTACGTTCCATAGTTTACGAGTAAAATGGCTGTGGCAGGCAGGCAGACTGACAGACAGACGGACAGACACAAGAGTGATCTTATAATGGTTAAGTTTTTACATTTTTATGTACGGAACCCTAAAAACAGTAAAATAATGGTTTAACCCTCTAGTGCATGATTATACACCAATGACACAGTGAATATATACACATTGATACAGCAAAGACAGGATTCCCAAACAATCTTATGATTTTAAAGTTTGCAACGCTACTCAAGATACAATTCCTTAGATACTTTTTGATATCTTTCCATTTCCAGCATATATTGAGTGGCTTTTAAACACGTTTTAAAACACTATACATGCTAGTTTGTTGAGAAATATGCTCGAAACGTACTGGGTGGAAAAATATAAAAAATATTTATATGGTGTTTTTAATGATAAAACACTTTCAGGCAGAGAAACATCTCCAATAATCTTTATCTAAGAAGGATCTGGCTGAAGAGTTTGAAGCTTTCACTTTTTTCCGTTTATATTTACCTGGCTACTTTTTTTGATGTAGATGGAATATTCACTATCCTAACGTTTGCATCAAAATTCTATTCAATTTCATTAACTGATTTATCTGCTTGTAAATCAAAATAAGTCTCATCATAAGTGTCTGAACCGCTTTTGAACAGAAGGTTTGGATCAAAAGGTGGATCGTCATCCCTGTCATTATAAGAAATGTCAGGTTCACTAGACAATACAATCCAAATTTCTTCTGTTAATGTAATTTTTAGTGCCTTTGCTTTAAAATATATGCTGAACATGATGAAGCTCTATCATAACAAACTTTTTGATGAAAAAATACACAAAAAAGCAAGATGAAACAATCAACAAATTCATTGAACAGAATACTAAAAATGTAAATAAAAGCGGAACTCAATTCATGGTGTTGCCAAATGGCAACAAACGTATATTTGCATGCATACAATATTTGTTTTTAAAAAAAAAACTTACTCAAAATTATTTAAAATCACTTTTAAAAGCATAATCTTTTGAAAAATATTTTTTTCAAATGAAATCTTGCCTTTTAAATAGTTTTATTTGTGTTAGACATCCATCTATGGCTAGGAAAATGGAAGACTTCAAAAGTTCCTTTTTTATTTGCAGCTGATAAACAACTATTATCACCTATGGTATTTTTAATGTACTAAACATAAGAATAGGGTCAAAATGAATACATAAAGCATAAAGTTATCAAGAGGCAACAATAAATAAACGATAAAGAGAGAAAAAATAATTTGTTACGAATTGCAAAGTATGCACTAGAGGGTTAAGGGACCGTCTATGATAGAAATGAGAGGATATTTTGAAATTTCGTATGCTATTCTGTAATCTAGCAGTCTTCAATGACTGCTTGAGTGGCGCTTAAGAAGCCTTAATCAAGAAGGGGACTGTCTCGGTCAAATATTGAGTACCGAACTTCAATTTGGATACAGTCTCTAAAATATGCTCGTTTTAAAACAATTAATTTCTCGGAAACTTCTCGCACGAATTACATAAAAATTTGTTTTTAAGCTTATTGAAGTGTGTAGAGTTCATTTATGCTGTCAGGAATGTGTACTGCTATTGAACATTATATGCTATTGAACATATTACTTCTATTGAACATATTGCATTTGGTTCTTATCGTCTTTACTCACAAACCACCAAATCATAATTTCAATATTTCCCTTCCACTGTGTGATTGAAAAGTAAAAATGTAGATAAACGATTTGAATACCTCCCTTTTTTGGAAAGTGTATTTTTTCGGAAAGCGTAATCATGTAATTCCGATGCTAGATTAACGAAGTTAATCTGTGGTAATGTGCAGATTTACACCGAAAAGTATTCTGTTGAAAATGCATATTGATAGATTTTGTTATTATTATTGCGTAAAACTAAACATAACTTTGTACATAATTTATATAAATGTAGAATATCGGTAAGTGGGCTAAAAATCGTTTGCAAAATTACATGCATATAAAAACAGTTTAAGTTAAATAAGCCAGCAACTAAATGAATAAATGGTACTACTTGATCATCCAGACAACCAAAAAACGTCAAACTTTAAGATTAAATTCCAATGATAGCTAATTCTAAATGTCGCATTCACTTGACATTTAACATGTTAAACTTGTTTGTTACGTCATCAAGTGATTTTTAATTCGATGTTTTATTTGTATTTTTATTAATGCTTTACTAATTAATGTTATTATTATTACTTAAAAATAATATATCCATATTTAAAAGATTAACTAATCAATTAAGTATAAATAAAAATCTGTTTTAACTTTTTAAAGAAATTAAATGTAAGAAAACATCTATGCCCTTCTTTTTTATTTAATCTAACCACTCAACTGCTCTGTTTAATGATTAAACAAGGATTTTTTTACAGTAAAATCTACAAAAAATCCCGTCCCATATCTGATTAATACGCCCTGTTTTCAGACACCTGCGCCCATTTTTAGATGCCCTATTACGAAGGTGCATTGTATCCACAGAGGACAAATTACAATACTCAATATCCAGCGACAGGGATTCCTTTAAAGGTTAATAAAATGTTTCCAGGTGAGATAAACAATTTAAATGGTTCTTTAGGTAAAACATTTTATTGAAACGGAACTAAAATATTTTTCAAATCATTCTAATGAAACGAAACCAATAAAAAATGAAGAAGAATAATATCTGTTATACAAAATATGCAACTCTGTAATGTGATTTTATTCTTTTGCGTCTTAGAAAATAAAACAATGTATACTATATTATATATACAGGGTGTCCGGTCTCAACGGTGTCCAATGGCTAATTCCTAAACCGTTAGTCATAAACATATAGTTACAATTACAAAAATGTTTTAAATCAGGTAAAGAAATATTTTGAAAGCGATTTGGGTCAATAAAATCATTTCTTAAAAAATTACGAAATTTAAATTTTTATACGGTCCCCCGGTCCTATAAGATATATTTAGTAAAATTTTCCTTTTACGCTGACAAGTAATACAAAAAAAGTCCCGTTGTTCTATGATTAAAATTGACCTAGTAATACCTGTATAAAGATGGAGCATATTTTTTTGCTGCAAATTGGGGGTCATTCACAAATTTAGTCGAAATATGATTTCGTCAGATATATTAAAAAAATGGTTGAGAGTAAAATTAACATTGAAATATAAATTTGAAATCCTTAGTCATTCTGACCTATTAAAGCAAAATATACAATTTGTAATAAACGTTTAAGAAGAAAGAAAAAAACAGAATTTTTGTTAAATAAAATGATGCTAAATTAATAGCCTCAATTCTTTACAAAATGATACGTATTTTAAAATATTATCAGATTACACTAGCCTGCAAAAGTTGGGTTATTTCGTGTTTTTTAGCTTTTGATAATTGATTCTTATGTATTCTGTACCGCTGAATCCGGAATTGACCTTCATTATTAGCCATCACATCAGGATTTTTCGCAAATTATAAATTTAAAGTTAAAAAGTTCAAAGTTAAAATTTAATCTCCTCCCCCATCTCATCACACCACCCAGCTGTAAGAATCCCAAGATAAGCAAAAATATCGAACAAATTATTGAATAAAATAAAATAAGTTTTACATATGTTTTATAGTATTAACTTACACATTTGCAAAAAAATTCTACCGTGATGGTTAAAAATGAAAGTCATTTTCAGATTTAGTGCTAAAAAGTGCGTAAAAATCAATTATCAAAAGTTAAAAAACACAACCATCTCCTCTACTTTATACTATCCGATTTTTGTTATTCTTTAAATACGACAATTTATGATTTGCGAAATATCCTGACATGATGGTTAAAAATTAAGGCAATTTTCGGATTGAGTGCTAAAAAATATATAAAAGAAAAAAAAACCCAACAATCTCCATCTTGTATTATCTAATCTAAAAGTTTTTTTCTTAAACTTCTTGGCGGTAATCTATCCGAATATTTTGTGTTATCCTGTAAAATAATATGTATGTAATATCCTGTATGGATTTGCTCCAGTATGTAAAATGTAATCTCGATCAGATATTTGAAAGTGGGTAAAAGTTCGAATACAAATTTTGAACTGAAAAAACATACATATGATCGTTGAAGTAGCATAAAAACTTATCAAAATAACATAATTTTATTAAAAGAAATCATAAAAGAAACAGTTTCAAATCGTGACAAAATATAACATGTTATTTCAGCCAATCTGAAACTTAATAAAGGTTAACTTAATCGTAATACTTTTATGATCTTTTTCAAAGCGCAGATACACATGAAATGAGATCTTCAAATACTTTAAGCACTTGGAATGTGACCCCTCAAAGCCAAGCCGAACTCATTTGTTTTCAGAGCAGAAAAGTGGCATAAGTCATGCATTTTTAAAGTTTTATAACTCGCACAGTTTTAGTGTTATATGAATGGGACTTTTTTTGTCTTACTTGTCAGTGCAATAGGAAAATTTTACTAAATATAACTTATAGGACCGGGGGATCGTATAAAAATTTAAATTTCGTAGTTTTTTAAGAAATGTTTTTATTGACCCAAATCGCTATTAAAATATTTCTTTACCTGATTTAAAGCATTTTTCTAATTGGAACTATATGTCTATGACTAACGGTTTAGAAATTAGCCATTGGACACCGTTGAGACCGGACACCCTGTATATGAAAATATATAACATTTATTATTCATTTATTGTTTATATGAAAACTATTATGATACATGGCACGGTACAATGCAGGGGTATAAAGCAATGTTTTACGAACAAGAACGCAATTAAGTCTTGTTTTGTAGCATTCAGCGTGTAGCCGACTGTAGACGAAACATTTTCACTCGCTGACTGAATCTTAGAGATAAATTCTTCTGCGTGTGGAGACATACTATTTGATTGTGTCTTATTCATTGAATTATTTACTATTTGCAAAATTCTATGATGTTTCTTAAAACAACGATGTCATGTAATTAGACTCTTACATTTATAGAGGAAATGCATATTAGGTAGGCAACTGAAACAATAATGATTATAATTATAAAACACACATACCACAATATATATTAAAACACACATACACACAAATAACGCCTGCATTCAGCAGTTAAAGGTATATATAAATATTATACAGACATACATATAATAAATACAATAAGCCAAACTGGAGTGAAAAATTAGCCAGAGCCAGGAATCGAACCCGGGACCACAGTATGACCCCGATTCCTGGCTCTGGCTGGTTTTTCACTCCAGTTGGGTTTATTGTATTTATTGTATATATGTCTGTATAATATTTATATATGCCTTTAACTGTTGTATGCAGGAGTTATTTGTGTGTATGTGTGTTTTAATATATATTGTAGTATGTGTGTTTTATTGTTAACTTTCGTTGATCGATGTAATAGAAAATCTATTCATCGTTGTCCGGTAATCCAAGGCTATCGTATTGACGGCTGGTGACTCACCCAACATGGTTTATTAGCGAGAAATTGCAGACTCAGGTATAGGCCGGAGAAGCTCAGTGGTTAGAGCAGCAGTCTTGTATAGTGTGGTCTCGGGTCCGATTCCTGGCTCTGGTTAATTTTTCACTCCAGTTGGATTTATTATATTTATTGTATGTATGTCTGTATAATATTTATATATACCTTTAATAATGATTATGTTTTACGAAATCTATTGGTTGTTGAACAGGTAAATTAAGAAATTTCGAGCTCTTAGCCAACTCTGTTCTTCTTTACAGTAACCACATCCCAAGATAGCTACAAAAGCATTACGCTTATTCGAAAATATAGATTACAGGTGCCTTATTTACCACTACCTTGCTATTTTGAAGACTTCTTGTGTAATTCTTAAGAAATTCAATAAGTTTTTAAGTTTCGGAATTTTACCATTTTTAAGCTGACGTTCCCACACCAACTTTGTAGAAGGATACCATTTTTGTAAAATTAAATGTCACTAAGGTATCACCAAATTTGTCAATGGTTTGGTTCAATACTTCTAATGAGAAAATGACATCATTAATGTTGTCAACTAGATACAAAATAGCAATAGCTGATTGTGTTTGAATAGTTGGTAAAGTTAGAAATCGTTTAATACATGCAAAAATCTGATCTTGCTTATTTGAATATCTTTCGTCTAGTAGATTCCACGCAATCTCAAAATTAGAATTCGAAATTTGAATAGACTGGATGACGTGATTCGATTCAACTTTCAATGAAGCCTTCAAATACTGCAATTTTTGAGCATTAGATATACTTGTGTTGCTGTTTACACATGCATTAAAAAGATCCTTAAACGCTATCCATTCTGTTATATTACCTCCAAAAGTGGGTAATTATAATCTAGGTAACTTAATATTCTAGAAAATGTTTTCTGAATTTACACTATCAGATTTAATTTCTCTCTTATTTAACTAAGCATTTTGGATTCTCAATATTTTTTCACCCTTAAATTTCTGCAAATCAGTTTTATCTGAGATTTCCAGTGCGCTATCTCTCTGACTCTCTAATTGTTTAGATTCTGTAATTAAACCTTCGATTTTTCTATCAAGTTTTTAGACCCGTTTCCTTCTTTTTAATAATTAAATATTTTCTCCTAAATCTGTTGCATTAATCACCTAGGTAAATCACCTGCAATTATACTTTCGATTTTCTTAATGCAATTTTTGACACTTCTCCATAGAACAGTTCTTTTTTGTTTTAAAAGTTACCAGTTCACTCATTTGTTCTTAAATCAAGCCCAAAACTAGTTCTAAAATACGTTATACCAAATTTAGTTTAAAGCTGAACTATATACTTTCACAATAATTCTGTAGTTTTAAACACAAATTCTTTTTCAACATGAAATATAATTTTCAAAGTTAACTTAACTCACAACCCGAGGTAAATATTTCCTCAAAGACGATATCACGCGGCAGTTCAGAAACTGTTCGATTCTACTTTTTTATTTTTCATTAGCGCCCGGCTAGATTTGTACCAACAAATGGCTGTACATTTTAAACTAATAACACGTACTACTGGTTCGTACACTTAAACACTACAAAGTGGACAGTAAATGCGATTTGTTTAACACCAAATGTAATCGAGCCATCACACGGCTTATAATATTACACCATTTTTCACACTACACAACAACAAAAATCAAAACAGAATAAACACGGAGTGTTGCAACACGCGGAAAGAAAGAAAAAGAAACTTACATGGATTCGTAGAACACGAAACCAAGGAAATGCAACTTTAGCTCGCTGCAGACGATTCTTACATAAACAACATGCATTACTTTAGCTTAAACGCTCGATTTAATAAATTACTCATGTCAGCTTCTTATAGAAAGTGTCCTACATAGAGACATAGTCAAGTTATCCTTATCAGAAGTACAGGGTTTCAAGCTAATAAAAAGTTTATGTGTGATTTAAACCATAACTGACAAGAGAAATTCTCAAGGACGAAGTCTTAAGGCAAGTCAGAAGCACGAGAATTCTTAAGAGCAATCAATCGAAGTTACTTCGAAAGTGTAAGTCAGAGTCTGAGTGTGTCCTCAAACGTGTCACTATAATATAAGTACAAAACGGAGTTGCTAAAACTAAAGCACGAGAGAAAACTCAGCCCTCACTCGCTATCCTCATTTTAGGCAGTTAACCACTTTAAGTCATTCTACCAGCAAACAAATCTATCATTGGTCGTGGGTGTATGTATAGCAAATGAAAATTTAAAAAATTGTAAACAAGAAAAAAATACATAAAATTAATATATAGCACACATTTTATACAGTAGATTACAAGGATATTATTTTGTATCAGTGCATAGTCCCATTTTTGCGTATTGATGTGTAAATGATGTGTATTGATGTGCTTTCACGCAACTGTTAAATTTTGACATTGCGGGGAAGCAAGGATGCGGGATTCCATCCCAGCACTTTACTTTCCTAAATCGAGCACACATTCCTAATCAATATTACCATCCATTCCTAAATCCTACTGCTAAAATTCTTAAACAATAAGATTTAAAATGAATTTTTCCCTGCTAATGAACTTACTCTCTACAAACTGAAAGACCATTTTGAAATTCCTAATTCCTGGTACGTATATATATAATATTTCTTTTACGTGTGGTGTTTCCTATACTGAAGAAAGGGATGGCAGTTTAAAATTCAAGAAGACAAGCTGAGTATTTCTAAACAATAAACTAACAAGTCAATCATGGCAGAAGAATGCTAGGAAATGAACCACACCTTTGGCTTTTATCAACGAAAATTATCCCTAAACCCACTTCTTTACTTGCTGAACTTTCTTGAAGAATTAAAATCATAAAAATATTATTAATTGGGATTTTCTTGTTCTTCCATTCTCAGACTGTTGAAAATATTTTATAAAAACCTTATTTTCTGCTAATATTTTTTCATATTACTTAATTCCTCCCATATGCAATATCCTATTGGTTGTTCCCTGTTATTTCCTGTATTTGTATTGGTAAACAAACCTATTCCTCAAATCATTTTCTCCTCCATATATATGGGCGAAATTCCATCATTCTTTGAAATCATTACAGCCTGCTGAAAGATACCAAAACAGATTTGCATTTAGTTAACGGATTCAGATGAATATAATATTGTGTTTTCTGCCTATATTTGATTTCATGATATTTTATAAAAGACGAAACTGATGGATCATTCATATTTTCCATATAACTACTTATAAATATTAATTCAATAATTAATGCAATACAAAAAAGTCCTTCCGGCCAGTGCCGGGAGGAAGAGGTAGCTTTCATATTCCTTATTTTAAAAAAGCCAACTTATATCATTCAAACGCACGAAGCTCAATTTAGTAGAAACCGAATATAGGAGATTCAATACTAATTTTTATCAATATAATGAATGAGAATTTCGCGAAATTAGTCAACTTTATCCAAGCTGCTTTTCTTTAAAGTAACTTATATTTGGCTGCCAAATTCGGCGATTTCTTAAAGTGCCTGCCATTTTAAGACAACATGGTGGATGAGGCTAACCAGTGAACTTGGTCGAGACCTTAGTAATTGCTGTGCACATGCTCACTCACATCGGAATCGGTTGAGATATACGAGTGCTGACGCATGCAAAAAATCAGATTTTTCAAAATGTCACCCACAATAGAAATTGAAACTGCTATATCTGAGCCATTTTTTAAGGTAAAGACAAACAAAAAATGCTCCTTTTCAAGGTCAAATACTTAAGAAAGAAACCTTTTTCAATTTCTAATTTTTTTGCACCTCACTTTAAATATATATTTTTTTCTTAATTTAATGGCCGCCAATTTGAAACAAGATGCCTGATGAATCTGGCCAGCGAACTTGGTCGAGGTATTGATGTATACTATCCACATGCCTTCTTACATCGAAATAGGCGAATACGTGTGTTATCGCGTGACAAATACAAGATCGTCTCAAAATGTTAGCCATGCTAGAAATTCAAAGTGCTATAATTCAACCATTTTTTAAGATATAAACAAAAGAACAAATTTTCAGAAACAAAACTGCTCCGGAATCTTTGTATCAAGGCCAAACACATAAAAAAAAATCTTTTTCATTTTCCAATTTTTTAATACCTCATTTTAAATTTAATTTTTTTTTTAAATGGCAACCATTTTGAAACAAGATGGTGAATGAAGCTGGCCAACTAACTCGGTCGAAACATTGGAATGTACTATGTACAGACCAAATTACATCCAAATCGGTTCATAAATACGCCTGTTATCGCGTGACAAAAATCAGGTCGTTTTAAAATGTCAGCCACAATAGAAATTCAAAATGCTATTACTCAGCCATTTTTTTAGATATAGACGAAACAAAAACTGTTCCTGAATCTTTGTATTAAGGTCAAACACATACGAAAAAAATCTTTTTCATTTTCCAATTTTTTGGTATCTCATTTTAATTTTTTAATTTTTAATTTTTTTAAATAGCCGCCATTTTGAAACAACATGGTGAATGAAGCTGGCCAACTAACTCGGTCGAAACATTGGAATGTACTATGTACAGACCAAATTACATCCAAATCGGTTCATAAATACGCCTGTTATCGCGTGACAAAAATCAGGTCGTTTTAAAATGTCAGCCACAATAGAAATTCAAAATGCTATTACTCAGCCATTTTTTTAGATATAGACGAAACAAAAACTGTTCCTGAATCTTTGTATTAAGGTCAAACACATACGAAAAAAATCTTTTTCATTTTCCAATTTTTTGGTATCTCATTTTAATTTTTTAATTTTTAATTTTTTTAAATAGCCGCCATTTTGAAACAACATGGTGAATGAAGCTGGCCAACTAACTCGGTCGAAACATTGGAATGTACTATGTACAGACCAAATTACATCCAAATCGGTTCATAAATACGCCTGTTATCGCGTGACAAAAATCAGGTCGTTTTAAAATGTCAGCCACAATAGAAATTCAAAATGCTATTACTCAGCCATTTTTTTAGATATAGACGAAACAAAAACTGTTCCTGAATCTTTGTATTAAGGTCAAACACATACGAAAAAAATCTTTTTCATTTTCCAATTTTTTGGTATCTCATTTTAATTTTTTAATTTTTAATTTTTTTAAATAGCCGCCATTTTGAAACAACATGGTGAATGAAGCTGGCCAACTAACTCGGTCGAAACATTGGAATGTACTATGTACAGACCAAATTACATCCAAATCGGTTCATAAATACGCCTGTTATCGCGTGACAAAAATCAGGTCGTTTTAAAATGTCAGCCACAATAGAAATTCAAAATGCTATTACTCAGCCATTTTTTTAGATATAGACGAAACAAAAATTGTTCCTGAATCTTTGTATTAAGGTCAAACACATACGAAAAAAATCTTTTTCATTTTCCAATTTTTTGGTATCTCATTTTAATTTTTTAATTTTTAATTTTTTTATATAGCCGCCATTTTGAAACAACATGGCGAATGAAGCTGGCCAACGAACTCAGTCGAGACATTAGTATGTACTATGTATATACGAAGTTACATCCAAATCGGTTCATAAATACGCCTTTTATAGCGTGACAAAATTCAGGACGTTTCAAAATGTCAGCCACGCTAGAAATTCAAAATGCTGCAACTCAGCCATTTTTTAAGATATAGACGAAACAAAAACTGCTTCGAAATCTTTGTATAAAGGTCAAATACATAAGAAAAAAAATATTTTCCATTTTCAATTTTTTGGTACCACATTTCAAATTTTAAATTAAAAAAAAAAATTTAAATGGCCGCCATTTTGAAACAAAATGGCGGATGAAGCTGGCCAACGAACTCGGTCGAGACATTGGTATGTACTATGTACACACTGAATTATATCGAAATCGGTTCATAAATACGCCTTGTATCGCGTGACAAAATTCAGGACGTTTTAAAATGTCAGCCACGCTAGAAATTCAAAATGCTATAACTCAGCCATTTTTTAAGATATAGACGAAACAAAAACTGCTCCGGAATCTTTGTATAAAGGTCAATTACATAACAAAATAATATTTTTCCATTTTTAATTTTGGTACACCATTTCAAATTTTAAATTTTTTTAAAAATTTTAAATGGCCGCCATTTTGAAACCAAACGGCGGATGAAGCTGGCCAACGAACTCGGTCGAGACATTGGTATGTACTATGTACACACCGAATTATATCGAAATCGGTTCATAAATACGCCTTGTATTGCGTGACAAAATTCAGGACGTTTCAAAATGTCAGCCACGCTAGAAATTCAAAATGCTATAACTCAGCCATTTTTTTAAATATAGACGAAACAAAAACTGCTCCGGAATCTTTGTATAAAGGTCAATTACATAACGAAATAATATTTTTCCATTTTTAATTTTTTGGTACCACATTTCAGATTTTAAATTTTTTTAAAATTTTAAATGGCCGCCATTTTGAAACCAAACGGCGGATGAAGGTGGCCAACGAACTCGGTCGAGATATTGATATGTACTATGTACACACCGAATTACATCGAAATCGGTTCATAAGTACGAGAGTTACAGTGTGACATAGGTCAGATATATATATATATATATATATATATATATATATATATATATATATCAATTTTGAACGGAGGGTGGTTTCGGGGTCTGGGGGTCATGATCGATGAAAATATACCAAAATTTTTTGAAATTGCTTTCCTCCGAACGGCTGCAATAGGTAGCTTTTTGTAATGAAAGCTACCTAAATGTGACTAGTTTTCATTAAAAAATCTAAATAATAAATTTTAAAATGCGTTGAAATGTGCAAGATTATACATCAGTTTCAGTATCAGTACATTCTTGCAAAATATGTAATAAACTTTATATATTTACATATTTAGCGATTTTCATCAACTATTTTTTTTTACTGAGAAATGGGGAATTCATGAATGTTGGTATTTCTTGATATTTGCTAATCAGTCATAATGTAGTTACTAAGGAATGCTTTAATTCAATGCATAAAATACATTTACCACTGCTTTCTAAAAAAAATTGCCATTTTCATTTTTATCTGTAAAAGCAGTATTTTCGTACTGTCTAATAAAAACCTTGTAATATTTCCAGCCACACAATTCTTATAAAAGCATATGTGCCAGAAAAGTTCAGATGTAAATATATAGTGTAATACAGGTATTAACCAAGAAACTTTGATTTTTAATTATTTGACTAGTTAATATACGTTTGTATAAAGCCTGTTAAATACAAGAATTCCTGTCAATATATTCTCTCAATATATACATGCTACATAGTCCAAAAGTTTGTTTATGAAAAATATTTTTGAAATAAAAAAATATTCTGTCGACAAAGTTATGTTTTTTCATTGATTTATTTTAAGTGTGAAATTCAATATAATATCAAGGATAAATGTTCACTTCATCGACTCAACTTTTGAAATACAGTGAAACCTCTCTGTGCGACCACCTCCTTGAAAGATCATTTTTTCATGGAACGAAATTTATTCCCATAGGTTCATTACTAATTTTACCTCCATTCAGAAACCATCCCAGTTGAACTCCCTCCATGAGCGCCCCATTTATTTGAAGAAAATGAAACAAAAATTCCGTTTTTTCCTGGTCACTTGAAGAAGGTTTTATTAGAAAAATAATTCCGTAGGGCGCATTATTCATCAAACTTCTACACTAAGTTTAGATTTTTTTTTATTCCGGTAACTTTTAAGTGTTTAAACCCCTTTGTATCTTTGTGCCTTTTTAGGCAATGTATTTAACTCTGACGGCGAATTAGGAATGACAGTCAATAAACTCCCTTGCCCTATTCAGTTAGGAAACTCTAAAAGAAATAGATATATTAATGAAATCGTCATTGTTTGTTCCCGTTGAAGAAAAATTGCATTTATTTACTGAACTTCCAAAAAACTTGGAAATAAAAGTTATGAAGAATAAAACCGTAAAATCAAAGCAAACGTCAATATAGTCATTTTTTAAACTACGCAGTATTTAACTTATGTAATTAACTTTTGTTTTGATACTTATTTTTTTCCCAATGTGAAAAATAAATTTTAATAACATTAATTGTTACATTTTTTCAACAATTAAAATCTAGATTTAAACATTACCTCTATTAAGAGACCACCCCTTAAGTAGACCAATGTTTATTGGAACGGAACGTGGTCGCTTTAAGGAGGTTTTACTGTACTAGAAATTCCGCTTTAACAACATCTCATGAAAAAAAAAATAATGATTTCATACCAATTTTAAAGTTTCTTTTTATGAAAGAATTTGTATCGAATAAGAAATAATGTCAGGTTTTCTAATATAGCATTTGAAAAAAATATATCAGGATTTTTTCAGGCATAGATTTTTATTAGTTCACATAGATCAATAAAAAATATCAAAGTATCGCTATTTCAAAAGAAAAAAAAATGAAGCTGAGAAAGACGAAGCGCAGAAATAAAAAAAAGAAATATTTAGGCTGAATGATCTTTGAAATATCATTTATCAGATTTTTTAAACTAACGGAATTTCTTATTCATAGCGAAAATACCCTAAAGATAATTTCTTCTTTCCAGTTACAATATCTCCGCTTGCGGTCTCTTCCAACTGTTCCTGCAATTCCTTTGAGATTTTTAAGATGCGTACAATTTTATACATTCGGCATCGGTTTCAATAGTAAAAATTTGGGAAACAGGTGTTTTTATTCCGTGGAATTCGGGTGAGAGCACCTGATTTGAATTTGTGTGGGAGGCGGCTCCATTTAAAGTTTATGTCCGTGTAAGAATTTTTAAAGATGTATATAAATATAAAATTCCTAACATTTATGGAGAAATTTTATTTTCAGATTTATCTTATTTTCTTTTAGGGTTTATATAAATATACAGCAATCTTTTTAAAAATGTATGTCCGTAAAAGTGTAGATCAGTGCAATTTTTAACGCGATACTTAATACAGTTTTCTTAACGATTGAGTTGAACAGTATAAATGTGAATAAAATTAAAACATTATTTTATTGAGACAATTGAAGAAAAGCAGTAAAAAGAAGCCAAACGGAAAACACATGTTTTTGAAGCAGTTACTATTTCATGCAATGCATAGTATTCTATGCTTTAGAGGTGTATATTATTTCTTCTGAAAAGCATGCTTTTGTTTAAGACTATATCCACTCGTGTTTATTGGTTTTACTTCTTCATAGATTGGAAAGTATATACCGCTGATTATTTCACTCATTCTTATACATGAAAGTGACTTGGAGCTAGGTCTGGCGAATAAGTTGTGTATAAGTCGTAAAGGAAGATGCCTCGCAAATTTCATAAAAAATCTAATTTTACTCTGAACAATTTCCATGCACATTTCTGTTTCTAACGTCACCTCACTAAGCGCGCAATTTAAAGAAGAAAAAAGGGTTTCTACAGTCTTTTGTTTGCGTTGTCTGTTAAGTTCCACACACGCTGCCAACGAAATACACAAGACCAAAGGACACGAGTGTGATGTGATCACTGATCGACTGATTTCTCACTAGTGTTGGAATTCACGCCGGGAAATTTTGAATAGCAATTTTATTTAATTTTATTTCTGGAATATATATCATCTTCTAAAACAATAATAACTATTTAAAATTACAGGTGAGAATTTGGAACACCCCAATAAAAAATCAGCCAGATGCGCCAAAACTGTGGCATTCCGCATCTGGCTGAATTTTTATTTAGGGATTCCGGATTCTCACCAGTAAGCTTAAATAGTTACTATTGTTTTATGAGATGATAGATATTCCACATTGCTATTCAAAATTTTCCGGTGTGAATTCCAATACTAGTGAGAAGTCGGTCGATTAGTGATGACGTCACACTCGTGTCCTTTGGCCTTGAGTATCTCGATGGTAGCGCAATACATTTTCCAAAACGTTTAAAGGAATTTTGATTATCCCGTTTGTTTCCCAAATGAAAATCTTCTTCTCAACTAATGAGAACTTTTAACAAATGACAATATTTCGTATTTCACTCCCATAATCAGTTCATAATCTTGATTTGGAATATATTCATAAAATAAGGAGGTATGACAATTTTAGAAAAGTTCTGTTGCATCCACAACTATAAGAGTATCTTGCATATTACTGAAATATGAAGGGAAAACGTGATTACATTTCTCGATATTGATTCTGCCATCTTTTATGAGTATTCATTGGCATAATAAAGAACGTTTTAACGAAAATCTTTAAAAGCAGCATGCGGATATACTAAGTTATTTCTCTAGTTGTCATCTGCTTTATTTTGTAAAATCTATTTTGGCAAATTTGATTTTTCTCATTCAGAGATGGGTACATTGTTGTATAGATGTGACAATAAATCGAGAACATTAGATTATAATTGTTTTTGAATATAACATATACTGTTCAATGTAGCAATTTAAGGGGTCTCAGGACTCTTAAAATTGAAAAAATAAATGAAAAACAAGACCATTTTCAACATTTAATATATTAAAATGTATTTATTTTTAAGACACAAATTTAATTTGGATGAAAGATATAATTATGTTCTTTCCTTTCAAATATTGATAAGAAAAATGCAAAATGCAGAATAAGCATTTATAGGGGGCTCCAATCTGTCAGACATTTGACGAGTAGAAAAACGACATAACAAATTACGCGCAGCATTACGAAATAAATTTTGCAACTGGAATGAAAATTTTGGTGCCTACTTCAGATTGTAATAATTGCCCTGAACCTAAATAAATTTGTGTTTAAACATTTTTGTTTTTAAAACAAAGTTGTATTTAGCTAATGCAAAATTTAGATAATTTCGACAATATAATCACATAAAAAATATTATTTAACAATAAAAAGAAAATATTAGGTTCAGTTTATACAGACTAACACAATGTATATGTTTTGAAAAATTCATGAAATATATTCAGAAGTGTTCGCTTTATGCCTAAAAACGTCATTTTGAGAAGAACGACTTCAAAGTTTCGGAAACGCCGCTTCATCTATTGAGCGGGTATATTTCTAAAAGCCATAACTTCTGTTTTAATGGAAATTTCGAGGAGACAATTATATCAAAATGCTCAGAAAAGTTGGTAGTTTAACATCTAAAAAAAGTAAAATTTCGAAAATTTTAATGCTTTAAGAGTTCTGAGACCACTTAAAGAGGTGAATAATTTTAGATTCTTGTTTTCATATATTACAACAAGCTGTGTCTGTTAAATAAATTTGATAGAGTAATCAATTACGCTTAATAAATTTTTATTGTTTTGACCAAGAATGTGACCGGTTATAACATCTTAATGCAGTTGCATGTGAAAAGAATATACTTTTCTTTTAATAAAGAAAATAATAAAAACACTATGAGCACTTAAATATAGGTTAAAGGCGATAAGTAAATTTATTTTATTTTTCGTACAGATAATATTATATGAAGTGAATGGTCGTAAAAATTAATTTAGTAAAATCTTTCATTGCAACTATACTTTTTATTTAAGGGAATCGAGCGTTGTTTTGTACGGATGCTTCAATCATAAAACTTAATGTGCTGGATCCATAAATATAAAAGTATTTTAAGAAATGCATTCTGCAATTTGTTTTAGTTTAAATAACGTACTTCAAATTATCCGACGATTTCGGGTTATTTAAAAAAACATATTAAAATAATTATTGCCTTCAATTTTTTTTGAAAGTGCTAATTGACTGATAGCATATGATTGAAATCTAGCTATTAAATTTATTAATCAAGCATACTGTGGTTCGAATCATGTCTTCAACAGAATTATTGTTATCGTTAGCTGAACAAAGAGTATTAAAAACAACTCCTGATTTCAAGAGAATGTTTGGATTGAGATTAATAACTTTTATAGAAAAGAAATTGATTACATGTAGGAACTTTAATGAACAAAAGCATTCTTTTTACTCGCTATTTAACTGGCTATATTTTCTAAATTATCATACTTCAAAGTTCCTCAAAAATAAGCAATGTGCTTTCATTCTTCTCATCTCTTCTGAGAACTTTTAATAAACGACAGTATTTCGTATTTCGCTCAAATAATCAGTTCATAAACTTAATTTGGAATATAGTCATAAAATAAGACTTTATAACAATTTCAGTAAAGTACTATTGCGCCCGAAACTGTGATGATATCTTGCATATTGCTGAAATAGGAAGGGCAAACATGATTGCGTTTCTAGATATTAATTCTGCCATATTTTATGAGTTTACATTGGTATAATACACGTTTTACCAAAATTGATTAAAAGCAGCATGCAAATATCCTAATATATTTTTGTAATTGCCATCTGCTTTGTTTACAAAAGTTTGATTTTTTCTCATTGAGAGTTGGGTATTTTGTTATACAGATGTGACAATATAGTATAGGTGATCAGTAGATTAGAAATGTTTTTCAATACCAAATAGTGTTTAGCGTAACAATTGGAGGAAGAAATTAATAATTTTAGATAATTGTCTATATATATATTACGCTATCGTACGTGGCATAGAAATTGCGATTATTTGTTAATTGTTTAATGGCAACGCCGGAATGAAACGCATATCATTGGTTATTGAACAGCGTTTAATGCATCACCATACCTATAGGTGTGTTACCATAGGAGGGAACATGTTCTGCCGCCAAATACTGCCAAGTTTGTCGCCAACTATGCGATATATCGCCAAATTTTGCGACCAAATTTAGCCGCCAAAAGTGACGTCAACATGGCGATATCTCTATTATTTCGCCAAATACCCGTAGACTTCCATTGTGAACTAATAGGGTTTACTTGTTTACAGAAAATCAAAAAATTGAAATATTTTAGCATGCTTTCCCAAACATAAATTTTAACATAAATTTTAATAACAAACTGGTTGCCAAGGGCGTCTAGTATTCCTATATTAGGACAATCTGTGACTGTTAAATGAATTTGATAGAGTAATAAATTACGCATATTGAATGTTTATTTTTTGGCAAAACAAATTACGGGTTATAATATTTTAATGCAGTTGCAAGTGAAAACAAAATGCATTTGTTTTAATACAAAAAAATATACAATAAATGATTTATGAAATCTTAAATATATATTAAAGGAGATACGTTTTTTCATTTTAATTTTTTGTACAGATAGTATTAGATGAAGTGAATGTTCATAAAAATTCATTTAATAAAATCTATCATTACAACTGTGCTTTTTATTTAAAGTCCTACCTAACGGAGAGGAAATTGAGCTGTCTTTTGTATGGGTGCTCCATGCATAAAACTTGATGTGTTGAATCCATAATATAAAAGTATTTTGAGAAATGCAGCTCTTCATTCTGCAGTGTTTTATTTTAGTTTAAATACCGTACTTCGAAGTATCCAAAAATTTCGGATTACTTACAAAAATACATTAAAATAATTCATGTCGTTAAAAAAAAAAAAAAAAAAAATATTTAAAGTGTTAATTGACTGATAGATTATGATTGCTTAAATAAATTTCTGTTTTGAAACCTGGCTACTAAATTTTTTAAACAAGCACGTTCGATTCTTGTCTTCAACTGAATTGTTCGAAACATAGAGTATAAAAAAACACCAGCTTTCAGGAGAATGTTTGGATTGATACTAGTAGCCTTTTTAAAAAAATGGTTTTTATATACGAACTTTAATGAACAAAACCATTGGTTACATTCACCATTTAACTCATTGTATTTCCTAACTTATCACATTTCGAATTATCTCAGAAATAAAGCAATTTTTTTTCGTTTTTCTTTTAAGTCTTGAAGTCATTGTACTATAAATCACCGCCCCCTGAATACTAGGCATGAGCCCTGACACAAAAATGGCGGCTGTCGAAGGCGGATTTTTTTCAGCGTGTGTACGGTCCCTTAAATATTCGTACCAATAATTTTTTAAAGATTTTTCCAATTTTTTTTCTGAAATTAAACAAGTTAGAGAAATCTTTTATAAAATACTGATGTCATATTTAAGGGACCGTACATATGTTAAAAAAAAATCCGCCTTGTCAGCGCTCAGGCCTAGTATTCAGGGGTCGGTGTATAAATAGCAACTTAGAGCATTTGAGACTCTCTTCAGCAAAGGATATGGTCATTACGATCTCTGGGGTTTGATTAAATTTGTTTCTTTTAAAATTCAGTGTTAATAGTAAAAGGTTGACACATTTATTTTTTTTCCTTGAATTCTAATTACTGTAAATACATGTTTAAGAAAGTACTATTGTAATTGATCAAAACTACTTTGGTATTGCACTTACTTCAGTTCTGAACAAACATTTCCTTCGATATTTAAATGTAAAAGCTGTGATTTGTTTTACTTATTATTGTTAGTTACTTACGCTAATTTACAGAAAATACCGTTTAAATGATCCTTAGGTTTGCTGAATAAGAATAAGTAGTATTCCTCTACGTTATGCCATTATTATTGGACAAATCGTATATATATTTCTACGTATATTTCCAGAAACGTCTATTGCAAGAAGTGCATAGAAAAGTTTCTTCAAAAATCCCAAATAATTTCTAGAATTTGTTTTTCTTTAATCTTATTACCATAAATGTATTTCCATAATACACAATGTTATAATACACAAGTTTTCGAACGGCATCACAAAAAAGTTTGCAGATTGAGAATTCTGGTTCTCAGAACATGGAAACTGCGCAAAATGTATTACTTCTAAAACGTATTGTTTTCGAGTAGGACGCGAAAGAAAAAAGTATGACGTCACATATGAAGCACCGAAATTAAGCTTTATCGAACCTCATCAGATTCGAAAACGGATGAGAAAAATATATGAAAAAAATAAGAACTTTAAAGATAAAAATTGGACTTATAGGCTCGTGAAAGAAGAACCTTTTGAAAAGAAATGCAAGGCAATTGCATGTGTATTATTCAAATGAACAGTCATCGTTCGTTTCGCTTTAAATGTAAGTAACTTGGAACTATCGCCAACATATGCATATTAATAACTTATTCGATTTATGGTTATTTCGACACGAAACTTTTTTAGGTGATATTAATAGTAATGAATTGCAAAATGCTAGGGAATTTCCGACGTCATACCTTTTATTTTTAATTTTTCTCTAAAACTACACCTTGTTGAGGTATGGTTTCTAGAACAACTTTTATACACTCATAGCAAGGATTGTCCTTCTGTACAGTTTCTGTAGTGGTACTTGAACATATAGTGGAATATTCTTTTCCTTAACGGGAATATTCATCAATAGCTATACATATC
This sequence comes from Maratus speciosus, assembly GCA_963932465.1. Classification (NCBI taxonomy): domain Eukaryota; kingdom Metazoa; phylum Arthropoda; class Arachnida; order Araneae; family Salticidae; genus Maratus; species Maratus speciosus. Next base: position 32,783,581 of record OZ010791.1, on the reverse strand, counting down.
TAAAAATGTGAAAGATATGCAAAAATGCTCTACAAATAATTCACAAAAATTATAAATAAACCGAAATAAATAATAATTAAAATTTCCATGCTGACTTATATGAATTTGCATTCCAAATACGTTTTTTATTATATTTAGCGAAAAAAATAGAGTAAGACATATGTTTTTAAATAATCCTATTTTAATCTTTTTTTCAGAGCGTTATCTACATTTGTGGATCACTTCTATGATGTTCTCAAGATGAACAATCTCCAGAAAAAAATGTCGCATTATTTTGTTTCGCTGAAGTCTAGAAAATGAAGTGGACTTTTTTTTTTATAAATCCTTTATATGTTAGAGATATTATTTCACACTCAATATCCATCTTCTGCTGTTTTTAGCCTGATCCTTTGGATTTTCGAAAACATTTATTTGTACTCACTATTAATCCAGGTAGTCAATTTTTGCAACAGAGCGTTGTTTCAGCGTAATATCCGCAAAATAAATAGGCGGGATATAATGATCATAAAATAACGAGACTGAAGTCGGGTTTTTTTATAGTTAAAAGTTTATAATTTTTATGCACACGGCAGGATGTATAATCGATATAACGCATGTATTCTAAACTAAAAAATCTTTTAAATATGTAAAAAAAAAATACTTTATTCAATTAGGGCAAAATTTAAATTGTTGAACTTATAGTACATTTTATTATAGAAAAATAATTGTTTTTTTTCTCGAAGGGGACAGACTTAGTTATATTTTTATTTGATTTAAGGATTTCAGTACGGTCTTTTAAATCGGCATTATCAATCTTAGTATTTCTTTTTTAATCGAGACAAAATTTTAGGTTAGGAGATATTTTTAGACATTCACTGCAAAATATTCGGCATAAATTTATGCTATTTTCACAGGCATACCAACACCAAAAAAGTGCTTACTTTTATTGAACTGCCGTTAATGATTTATGAATTAAAATACTAAAGAATACTGAGTACAGTGTACAACATACTTACATTTTTAGCCTCAAAGTGTACTCTTTAGAACACTAGAAAACAAAAAGTATTACAGACAAAACTGGTAGCTTTTCAGCTTCCTGCAAAAGCTAGTTCATTTTCACGGCGAAGAAAATGTGCTTTGAAAGTCAAGTAAGGATTTGTTCTTTAGTATTAAATACCTCATAAATCGCTTACCTCGTAAATATAAACATTTTAAAACAAATTTCAAAAATTTTTTATTTTATTATATATGTTTAGATTCTTACGAACTGTCTATTTTTTAACTGTCGAATACTAGAAATAAAAAATTATATAATACGAAGTTTAAAGTAGACTTTTATCTGTAAAATCCATGAATTTCTTCAGACTATCGAACTGAATATTTTTGTTTTAGCTTAAAAACATGTTTTCTTTTTGCCAAAAGATATAAAATGTATTTCCCACCAGGCAAAATCACTTTTAATTATCTTTTAACCTATATTCCAAAGACTTATTTAGAATCTCGAAATGTACCTTATACAATATTTTATTTGTGATTCCCTCGCTACAGGTGCGCATGATAAATTTTTGCGACCCGAACATGAGACTTTCATAGTTTTCTTATAAATAACAATAAATCCTGTATCAGAAAAATTTCCCTGGACGTGTTACTACAATATCGATATGACCAAAATTTGTCAAAACTTTTCACGTTTTTGCATTACACTTTGTATAAAATAAATTAAGAATGAGATTAATGAATTTATTTCTAATTGTTTCAATTTCTATAAATGCAGATAAGAATTGAAACATATGTTATCTAACAAAAATTTGTATTTCGCGAAAATTGAGGACCATGATTTTGCTGCAGATATTTTTTCATCTCTATTCCTTTTGTTATCATGTACAAAAGATTAATTCAGGTTGCACTAAACTTTATCAGCAGAATTTAGCATTTATTAAATATTAAAAATTATTTATAATTATTAAATTACTATAAATAAAAGATACTCTAAGTCCTTATATTACGAAGTCGATGGGACTTTAAAAACATTCACTAAACGCGATATTCGTAATAGCCGATAGATTACATACATAAAACATAAAACAGTAAAAATATACTTACTGTTTTGATAATTCCTAACACTCGGAGCCGTCATTTCTATGTCACAGCGTCAAGACTAATCTGAAAATGAGAAAAAAAACGCATGTTTGAAACTAAACATGCGGATAAGTGGCGCCATCTACGATGGAAATTTGGAACTAATTATTTTTATTTGCTTGAAGAAAACTTTTTATCCTGAGAAGCATTTTAGCCCAAAATGCACTCCTGTACGACAATTACTTGATTTTATATTGAATTTTAAAATGTGTCCGGGAATTTCCGGACATCTTGTATTTTAGAGAAAAGAAACAGTAACTTAACATATGAATTTAAAAGGAATTTGCACTTTTTTTTTCATTCTCGTTTAAATATATTTACGTTCAATTCTGCATCGTTCAATGCTGCATACTTCAAAATATACCTGTAAGTTTTTATTAACTCCAGTGCAGATTTTGATGACACTGATTCTTTGTTTCCCAAGTCACCTTCGGATTCTTCAGATTTAAATGGATGTAAAATTTCGAAAATATTTTTATCTGTTTCCTGTTATTCTATTTCTAGCTTGCTATCACTTCCCATATAATAGGTCAGTGTATTAATGTCAGTTTAATTTTAATTTCCATTCTGTCTATCCCAAAGAAAGTTTTCTAATAAAGATAAAGAGATAAATATAACTTTTGTTTGATTTTCTTGGACAATATAGCATGTTTCCAGCAGTTTTTAATGTTTTTTTTTTGTTCTATAGAGCACCACGTATGATCTTAAAAATCAAATGTGATTTTTACATCAACTTCAAAGCTTGATTCAGTAAAGATACAAGAAAATTCGCCAGGTTATCTTTCTTTTTTCGTTTCAGGAATTCTATTATTGCTCATGTCTAAATGCTAGAATTTTGATGTAGCGTTTGGAGTAAATGAGACCAGTGTAATAAATATTTTTTGGATGGTTGTTTGTTTTATGCGTAGTGAAGTTATGAATCAAAAGCAAAATGTGCCTAACCTGCTTTGATATTTCATTATCAAAAGTTTGAAACCATTCGCCGAAAATTTCTAATGTCCTCCACATCTTTTCAGTATTCCGATATTCTTCGGGTGATTATTGAGACAGTGGCATTTATTACACTTCCCTACAGCTAAATTTTACTTTTATCCGAACAATAATACTGGAGTAAAATAACTCAGTCTGACAATGGTGTTCCAACACTGCACTGGATAGGTATATATAAAGTTTAGAATTTTTATAACTTTATTTTTATAAATTTATAAAAGATTAATAACTACCTTTTACCAATCAATTGTTTAAAATGTTTTACCGGACAATCTTGACGGCAAACTCTTTCAAATATACATATATATATATATATATATATATTTATAGAGGCAGTTCGAGTATTATGATATACCATTTTATTTTTATTTGTAAAGCAGCATAAAAATTTTGAGATACATTAAAAGAGGTACATTTAGTAAAGAACAAACATTAACTATTTTTAACACATTTTTAATGTGTTTAAAGTTGAAGGAAAAAAAACATATCTTAATTTAGCTTTTAAAAAAAGTCACAATTTTCAGGTAATGGCAGTCAGTCGGGTAATATGGAATAGGGTCACAAAGGATATTAAAATTGCAAGAATATTCGCGTTATAAAAGAATAATCAAAATTATTTAATTAGTAAATCTTAGTATATCATCAGATTCTTTGAAAAATTGTTTTACTTTATAGACTCGTCTTGAAACAGCTGTCTAGTTGATGTTCTATATTATCCGACACTCCACCTTAAAAAGCACAACCTCATCACTAGCCGACAAGTTTATATAGAAGGAAACTGACTAACCCAGCAATACCTATAATTGTTACTATAACTAACATGTAACTTTATACTGAACTTAGTTAACTTCACTGACATTTTATAATTAATACGAATTTTATGAAATTTACCTACTGAAAACGGCAAAGATTCAGAATAAGATTATACAGGGTGATTAAAAAAAATGGGGAAAATTTTAAGAGGTGATAGTACACACCCAAACAAACATTTTGTATCAAAGAATGCATGGTCAAAAACTAAACGTAAAAAAGTTAGAGGGCGCCAAAAGTTATGTTCTTATACGAGGCAAAAACACACAATGAACGATTAAGTTAAGTTACGAAAACAAATTTAATGGCATTTGATATCAATAAGTAAGTAAATAAGCACCCACCCTGGGAACCCGCTTTTGGCTCATGGTTAGGTTTGAACCCCGAGCCCAGGGCAGGGAAAAGTACTATTACCTGTAAAACCCTCTAGTATTTAAGACACTTAATAAAATACAATACAATTTCAAAACATTGACCGGCAGCTGTTATGCACGCAATACAACGGCGAAGAAGAGATTGGAGAATTTTCTGAAACACACCAGGCATATCGCGAACTTCCCCTACAGCAGCCGAAAGCTTGGCGACAAGTTCTTCTGCGGATTCAATGGGAGTCTCATACACAAGAGCCTTCAGCTGTCCCCACAAAAAAAAAAAAAATCGAGACAAGAAAAATCTGGCGAGCGCGGTGGTGCCTGGTGTGTTTAAAAAAATTCGCCAATCTGTTCTTCGCCGTTGTACTGCGTGCATAACAGCTGCCGGTCAATGTTTTGAGCACTTATTGTAATCAAATGCCATTAAATTTGTTTTCGTAACTTAACTTAATCGTTCATTGTGTGTTTTTGCCTCGTATAAGAACATAACTTTTGGCGCCCTCTAACTTTTTTACGTTCAGTTTTCGACCATGCATTCTTTGATATAAAATGTTTTTTTGGGTGTGTACTATCACCTCTTAAAATTTTTCCAATCTTTTTTGAATCACCCTGTATTTAACCGTGTCACTCCAACAACAGGAATCCAAACACAGCTGAGCATAATGTCTGATGGGAGTACTAAAAAGTCGCATGGCAGGTTTACAGTTGCCTGCAACACCAGATATTGAAGTATTACCCGACCAGTCCATAATACCCAAACTTCCACTATATGTGGTTGCGTGTGTGTTTGTTAAATATCTTTTAATAAATTACTACTTGATGATGATAGAACACAGTAGAAGAAGAAAAAAACACTATCTAAAACTTACGTCGAAATAAATGAAATCTAAATGAACAAAATGCATGAAATCCATAAAAACTGTGAGCATGTAGAAAAAACAAGTTGGAAATTGCACGTCAAATGTGGCAAATGAGGTGCGTTCGTACTATAAGTAGTTTTATAAATATTTTTGGACTGCATATTGTACTGAACGTATATTATAGTGCACTTCATTAGTCCATATCAATTTCATTCTGTTCGAAAGGCTGTAACATCATTAAAATACACTTGAAATAATTTTTTCCCATTGGCCGTAAAGTAATGGAAATTTTTTGACTCTCCTTGTAATATATCCGATTTTCACAAAATTTGAAATGACTCGTCAAAATTATGCAACAATTATATATTTTAAATTACAAACGATTCGGTTGAGTAGTTTTTGCGCAGTGATATGTGGACAGACAGACGGGCTGAACGAAAACTATAAATGCTACATATTTATATAATTACGAACGCACCTAAAACGAGACTATTAACAATTTGTATCTTTGGAAAGGTCGAAGAGGATACATTTATGTCATTTGAAGCTTTATATGAAATATAGCATACATCGATAAAGTTTCAGTTTGTCGAAAACAAGGTAAAAAATACCGTTTAATAACATGTATTTTAACTTAAATTAAAAACAATAAATTCATATCGGATTATTATGAGATCGAGTAAATAGATAGCTTTAAAATTTATCAGTTGATATAGTGTGTAATCAGTGCAATTATGACATTAATTATTATTTTTTTATACAGAAAATACATCATATCCACAAACAAAATTATGACTAGTTGGAAATTATGCGTCAACGTGGTATTTGAGTTTCGATCGTACTATTAGTTTTTTACCCGACTGTCAAGAAGGGTTATGTGTTTCAGGCGTATCTCGGTATGTGGATTTCTTTATACCCTCGAAACATCTCAACGGCAGGATGGATTTTAATGAATGAGGTCTCTATCGATTCGTCTTAACCGTCCGATATTTATAGGTTAGGTTTTGTTTTTATTAATTCAAAATGGTGGCCATAGAATACAAAATGGCGGTAGAGACGAAACCTTTTTTACACACCCTACTGAGTGACCTATCATTGGATAGGTCTTACAAAATGAAGACTATGATTCATTGACTATTTTACAGTCAGAAGCTCAATTTAAATATTACACAACCTGGAAGTTGTGTAGGTAGATCTCTAGCTGTACTGCAACTCTAACCATCATAGGCATCTATACGCCTCATCAAAACAGTGTTTATAGATAGGAACTAACAATTAAAAACAACTTAAAAGTCATCAATACAAGTAAATAGAAAAAATAGGTAAGTAATAAAAAAAATATTTTTACATTGATGAGAAATAATTAGTTCGCTTTTTACGCAGTCGGGTTTTTAATTTTTTACATTTAATTAAATATTCAGATCTTGATGCAATATCTGTTGCAATCTTATGCAAGACATCACGAACACAAAATGTATCAAGAATATTTATAATAAATTCAGAAAACGGAAATAATAGGTGTCCATGTTAAATAGGATGTCATCACCATGATAACCTAGAATTATTACCTATCATGGGATAGCATTGAATTAATTACACGTATGGTGGGAATTAATAAAATGAAGAACACTTTTATTAATACCTTCTTAAGTTTTGATTAAATTTTCAGAAAATTTGAAATGACTGGACAAAATTGCGAAACAATTATATATAAATTCAATTTCAAACCATTCGATGGGGTAGTTTTTGTGCTGTTGTATGTGAACAGACGGCAGACCAGAAGACAACTATACATGCTACTTATTTATGTAATTATGAACGCACCTAATTAGTGTAACACACAGCTACGAGACGGCAATAAGAATCGTTGAAGAATTGTGAAAAATAAATGTATATGAGCTTATATGTTGGTTAAATCATACAATTTTAAATGAAAAGTAAACATATTTTATATAAGATTTTATTACTATATTTTAACTTAAAAAGACATTAAAGACAGTCTCATAATGATGAACTGCTTATTATTTCCGATCTAGTTCAAACTTTTTCATGCAGTATTTTTCAAATGTACTTATACAGTGTGTCCACGTATAACCTGACCGACCTTTATTTTCGCAACTGTTGGTCCTAGATGCATACTTCCAATTACAAAAATGGTTTAAATAAGGTAAAGAATTACTTTTAAGGCGATTTGGGTCAAGAAAAAAAATTATTAAAAAATTCCGAAATTTAAATTTTCATACGGTCCCCCTGTCCTATAAGTGATATTTAGTAAAACTTTACTGTGACACTAACAAGTAAGACAAAAAAAGTCCCATTCATCTAACATTAAAATTGACGGAGTTATAAAACTTTGAAATGCACGACTTAAACCACTTTTATGCATCTCAAAACAGATGATTTCCGCCATGCTTTCAGGGATCATATTTAAAGTACTTAAACTTATTTCAAGGTATCTGCGTTTTGAAAGAAATCGTACAAATATTACGATTCAGTTTTATTAGTTAATTTTCAGATTAGTTAAAATAATTGTATTTTAACATATGTTTTATTTTGTAAGGATTTGCAGATATGATTTCTTTTAACTAAAATTGTGTTATTTTCATAAGGTTTTATTTAACTTGCAATGATCGTCTTTCCAGTTTAAAATTTGTACTAGAACTTTAACTTACTTTCAAATGCCCGATCGAAGTTAAATTTTACATACTGACTTAAATCCGATGACAATGCAATATTATTATGATTTTCGACGCTTACCATTTTATACATACGTATATTAGAGGATAACACAAAAAAATTCGGATAGATTACCGTCAAGAAGTTTAAGAAAGAGTTTTAGATTAGATAACATAAACTTGCGATGGTTATGTTTTTTAAAATTTATAATTACATTTTATGTATTTTTTAACGCTGAATAAAAAAATTACCTTCACTTTTAACCATCATGTCAGGATCTTTCGCAAATAGTAAATTTCAAGGTTAAAAAATAGCGAAATATCTGATACTATAAAATAGATGTAAGACTTTCGGTTTAATTTTATTTCATTAATTTATTAAATTTTTTGGCTTACACCGGGTTTCTTACAGCTAAACAACTCGGGTGTCGGATGACGTTGGGAGGGGAGGGGGGATCAATTATAACTTTTAGCTTTTTAACTTTGAAATTTGCGATTTGAGAAAATTCCTGACGTGATGGTTTAAAATGAAGGTCATTTTCGGATTCAGTGCTAAAAATTACATAAGAATCAATTTTCAAAAGCTAAAAAAAATGCCACAACATAAAATTTGAAAGACAGTGTAATCTAACAGCATTTTAAAATATGTATCATTTTGTAAAGAATTGAGGCTGTTGTTTTTCATCCTTTTATTTAACAAAAAATCTGTTATTTTTATCCTCTTATGATGTTCAGTACAAATTGCGCATTTTGCAGTAATATGTTAGAATGATTAAAGATTTCAAATTTATAGTGCAATGCTAATTTTACTGTCAACCATTTCTTTAATATATCTGACGAAATTATATTTCTAATAAATTTGTGAATGACCCCCAATTTGCAGCAAATAATATGCCCCAACTTTAAACAGCTGTTACTCGGTCAATTTTAATCGTAGAATAACGGGACTTTTTTTTTCCTTTCTTGCCAGTGTAACAGAGAAATTTTACTAAATATATCTTATAGGACCGGGGGACCGTATAAAAATTTAGATTCTATAATTCTTAACTAAATTGTTTTTTCGCTTCAAACTTTTTTATCCTAAGCCTGCTCCTAATTTTGACCATTTTTGTAATTGGAAGTATGCATCTAGGACCAACGGTTGCGAAAATAAAGGTCGGTCAGGTTATGCGTGGACACACTGTACACATACCGGGTGTCCTAGAAAGGACTGACTGATTTTAAAATTCAATAACTTGCAAACCGTGACAGATATTTAAAAAAAAAATCTTACAGGAAGGTTAAGTATGATGTCAAGAGTTTTTTTTTTTACTGTGATTCTCGATTTTAGTTCGAATTACACATAGTAGATGGCGATGCGAGAAATATATGCTAATTCTAGACCCTTGGTACTTCGGGATCCCTTAAATACATTTTAATCTCCTTTTTTCGCATGGGAGAGGAGAGAAGCCAAAAAATCGAGACTCAATGCAGCGCCTATTGCTTCTAGCGCCATCTATCGCTGCTCTTTGTAACTAAAACTGTTAATTGCAGCATAAAAACTCCTGATATTTTACATAGCACTCCTGCAAAAAAAAAAATAAATAAATAAATAGGTATCACCATTTGCAAGTTATTGGCTTTTAAAATCAGTCAGTCCTTTTAAGGACACCCGGTAGATACTTTGTAAATAAATAAATAAATACAGTTCTTGTAATGTATCTCCTATGCATCTGTATTATAAAGGACAAATGTGTCTGTGGGTAACGCTGACGTCATTTTGCGAATGGCAACAGCGGATGATCTAACTTCGCTTTTACTGGAACTTTTTTAACTTCTAAACATTACACTTTTTCAACTTTTACACTGTCAAATAGAGAAAAAAAAATACTTACAACCGCAGTTTGTTTTAAAACTGTATCAATATTTACTATTTTTTATGCTTTTTAAAAAAATTTCAAGAATTAATTTTTTTGAATCTATCTCTATCGTTTGCAGACGATTATGAAAGAGCAATGCGTTTTAACGTCAGATAATATAAATAATTCAGCATTTGTTTACGACGGGATATTCCATAACGGAGTTAAAAGTTCTACAATAAACTAAAATAATATGAATAAAACAGAAATTTAATCGAAAGACGCGCTTAAACAAATGAAATTATTAGAATTAACATTGAGTGCTTTAAGTAATGAGATCTTTGGTGATTTCTTCAGCTATTAACTCATACGAAAGTATCACTTTTAATAGATTTCAAAACTTTATGTTTGCTTAAATTTGCATATTTGAATGCAAAATTGATACTTTTCAAATAAAAATGTTCTTTTGTTGTTGTTAGTGGGCCATTTAAAAATATATATATTAATATAAAAATGTAGTTTTACACTATATCCTGTAACCCGTGAGGTTCGGGTTGGAACCCGTAGTATATATAACATGCAAATGAGAATTTTGTTCCGGATACTCTTAAATGGAGTTCTTATGGATTGATTTTGATAAGATTTGTGCTGTTAGTTAAATATTGTTTGAGGAAAGTGTTTAGTAAATAACATGTCGTTTTACGATCCTTAGTTTTGGAATTATGTTGAAAAAGTCTATAATCAGATGAAAGCAATTACGAAGTACTATCCTTTTTAAAAGATTCTGCTGAATGGATTTCGCTACAATTTGCAATGTTAGATAATTTTGGGGATAGGTTTTGCTCCGTAAAACATCTTTGTCCGTTGCTAAGTTACAGAGCTGTTTGTTTGTTTGTTTGTTTTATTGGACATGTACATCAGACTTGTGTGCTTGACAACAAGGCCCGCTTATAAGTCATCGTCGATATACAGGGACGAGATAGCACAATGAAATTTACAACACAGAGAATTTTTACATCCGGGAGCTCCACAAAGAGTGTGCAATGGAGCCAGCGAAAGTCGAACCCGACAAGCCTCCTATGCTCTAAGGAGATTAGCAGCGTGGTGTCTTAACCACTCGGCCGCGGAGGCCCCAGTTACAGAGCTATGGGAGAATGCTTTATAATTAGTTCAACCCAATTATAAAAGGGAATTTCATTCTGAACACTTCCAACTCATCTTATGCTAGCCCCACCAGTGGCCGGGAGGTTCTGCTCTCGAAGCTGATAGACGAGAGGTGCTGGGTTCGAACCCAATCGAGCTCGTCAGCCTAATAGTTTGGAGTTTTCGTAGGTTTTTTCTAACCGTGGATTTTCATGCGTAAATACGGGTTAGGTTCCCTTAGAAAGACCCCCACGAGGGCACTCCTTCCCCTCTTAGGGCCTGTATCCCTTGCGTTGATAATTGGTCATCAGAAACACAACCAACTATTATGGTGTTATTAGTTATGTAATTTTGTTAATAAATAGAATGTGGTGATATGAACCATTAAACTTTAAAACTGCACCTTTTAACAAAGATTTCCAGAAGGTTGGTCACTACTGTATTTATTCTGGCAAATATTTTACAAAAAGAACTGCTGAAATTTTAGATAAGTTTGAATAAAAAATATTATATAAGGCTCATATTTTTATTTTATAAATTTTCTTGTATATTTTTAGATATTAAGTAAGAAAGTTATGAGGTGGAGCAATTTCTTGATTCATATGTTTTAAATGTTCCATATGTTTTAAAGGATGTTAAAATATTAAAGTAGAAATATTTTATTTTCTGCTATCTGCACAAGAAGGAAGTATTGGATTCGTGAAAATTTTCGACTTTCGGTTTTCTATGGATTTACACGTTTTAGGGCACATACATCCGGAAAAACACGTTTTTACAAAATGTCTGTCTGTGAGTCCGCGACTCTGCCTGTCTGTGTGTGACGCAAATTTTGTGAGACTTCTATCTCAAGAACTAATGCACAGAATTTGATAAAACTTTAGATTCAGTTATAGCGTGACATAAATTGATACTGAGTAGTTTTTGGTGCAATTCTCCCAACAGGTGGCGCTGCTATGCTGCATAATTCATCCTTCCCAAAATAGTACTGTCTCGAGAACTAATGCACGGATTTTCATCTAACTTCATATCCTTCACGTATTTTGTTGCTATTTAGGTTTCGGTGTTAACTGCCCAATAGGTGGCGCTACTATGCTGAATTTTGCATGATTTTTGCAATAGCTCTATCTCAAAAAGGACAGATTTTCATCAAACTTGGATTCATTTAAATGTTGACTTAGTCTGTTGCTGATTTAGCTTTGGTAGAAATCACCAAACAGGTGGCGCTTCTATGCTTCTTTTTGCAGGATTTACACGATTTTAGCGAAAGTCATATATTAAGAACGAATTAATGAAATTTCATATCTTTAGAATCCTCATGATGGGCATAGATTGCAATTTAATTTTGGTACTGTGATAGCTAATTTTGAAGTATTAAGGTGACAGTGAACGTTCAAAATCGCAAAAAGCATTTTTTAAAAAATCATTTTTTTGTTTTTTGGAAAAAAATGTTCTGGCAATCTTCTACTTTCAAATAAAAAAATATTGTAATCCGTTAATTATGTGCAGAGATACAGCTGTATTTCTAACGTAAACAATCGTTAATCTACACTTATAATAAAACATTAAATGCAGTTATCTCAGAATGAGAATTTTCACCGACTGAGTATGTTCAAAATGCTCCACGCGTCTTAATTTTATACCAACCTTCATAATACATGGTAATATATTTATTGATGTACTTTTAACAAAATTTGCTATTAATATGCGTACATTATTTTATATAAAGGTAAAAAAAAAATAATAACATTTTGTCATTGAATTTTATTAGAAATGATCAATATTATATATTTTTTTTCTGCCAAGGTACTTAGTATAACTTTAAAATGTATACCAGTTTTTGATATAATATCGTAAAGCTATTCTAAAATAATTACAAGTTTCTGAAACAAAATTTAATGCGTATGGAGCATTTTTAACTTGTATCACAAGTTAGAATATTATTAATTAGTTACTCATTTGCATATTAATATTTTAATGAAATTAAGAAATTTTCTTAATTATTGCACAAATTTTATGTGTATTAAATTTCAAAACAATTGAGCAAAAACTATAGAAAATGTTTTTGAACGTGCATTGTAGCCTTCACACGTATCAGATAAAAGAAAGTTTTAGGATTGACACATCCGACTAGTTTTTAGTAAAGTAGACATAAGCATAAAAAACGTTCTCCGATATTAAAATCTAAACATGTTTTCCCATTTTCCTGGCATAATTTACTATTTGAAATATCTGAAAAGAAGGAATAATTCTCTCACTTTAAATATGTATTTAAGTGTATGGAAGGATTTGTATAACTATTTAAACAATTCATCTAATCGAAAGTTACTTGCACATTTCTATTAGTCCTTCGCAAACGGTTAAAGTTTAACGATTAAGAAATAAAAAAAAAATATTTAAGAATTAGCATTTACAGGGGGCTCCGAACTGTCAGGCATTTGACGACCAGAAAATTGGAATGACAACTTATGCGCAGGATTACAAAATAAATTTTGAAAGTAGAATGAACATTTTTGTGCCTACTTATCTAATATAATAAAAGCCCAAGTCATGTGACTGTCATCAACAGTTCCGGGTTGACCGCTTCACTTTTTGTATGCCAAGCGGCCAATTTGGTAATTCAATGTTAGCCGGGAGCAGGTGTTAAATCGCCAAATATTGTAAATATGCCATCGGTATTATAATAGTCCATTTCATGCGACTGTCATAAACAATTTTTCACTTGGTAATTTAAAACAATGCTTTGATGTTGATATTAAATGTCATGGTTTATGGTATTATTTATTACTTTTCTTTTTTTTAAGCAATAATTGAGAGTCATAAATTTTAACTATTTCAGTTTTAAATTAAACTTATGCAGTTTAAATAAAATGAGTAAAAGTACTATATTTTAAATGACATACCAAAAAAATACGACGGAAATAATCTTTGGCGATTTATTACCTGCGCCCGGCTAACATAAAAATGCCGAGTTCAGGATTTCTGTATCAGAATCTTCATATTTAGCGAAGGATTGAGCAAGTAAATTAAATTATGTATAAAAGTAACATGATACAATGTTTTGCATATGTTTAAGAAAGACCAAACTGGTCGCCAAGGGCGGCTAGTACTTAAGATTTTAATAATTAACCAGATCCTAAATAACATTGTATTTAAATCATTTTTATGTTGTTAATATGAATGTGTATTTAGCTAATGCAAAATTTTGAAATTTTCCACATTATGATATCCTAAAAAAATATTTTTTTGGAAAACAAAAAGGAAATTTTAGGTTCAGTTTATACAGACTAACATGAAACATGTGTTTTGAAAATTTAATGAAAAAAAAAAAAAAAACAGAAGTTTTTGAGATATCGTGCGCGTTATGTAAAAAAGAAAGAAAAAAAAAAGAAATGGGCGAAAAGTGACTTCAAAGTTTTGGAAACGCCGCTTCAGCTATTAAGCGGGTATAATTCTAGGTACAGATGTCATATTCGCCCCATATTGGCGCGATTTTTTTCGGTCGCCAATATCATATAGGCAACCGGTACTTAACATGCGCCAAACTGTCATTATTTTGCTTGATGTGGTAACCCGGATTATGTTGTTTATGCTGTTGATGTTTTCGCCAAATTGGCGACCGAAAAAAATCGCGCCAATATGGGGCAAATATGATATCTGTACCTAATTCTAAAAGCCTTAGCTTCTGTTCTAATGGGATTTTTAAGAAAACAATTACAACAAAATGTTCAGAAAACTTAGGCGTTTAACATCTAAAAAAAAAAAAAAAAAAAATCGAAAAATTTCAAGCTTTAAGAGTCCTGTGACACATTAATCGTTTTCTTTTTCAAACATACTTAAAATTTCAGCGTGTACGTTTCATTTTGAATGACGCAAGCAACTTCTGTATCACATTTTAAACAAATAAAGACAACAAAGGATAACAATAAATAATGTTGTCCTTTAGTGCAACAAATCCTATTAATTAATAAACACTGCCAACAATGTATTACAACAATACAAATAATTGCAACTTTCGAGCATTGTTGAAAATCATTGATCTTTGGAAATTCCTATTTTAAGTCACTTTGATTTATCCTATATAGCGATTTCTCAAGGCCTTACAGTGAACTTTCGCTGAATTTTTATATTTGTGATTTATTGCATTCATCCATTTTGGATAGTAATTTATCTTGTAATTGTTTGCTCATTTAAAGCAAAATGCCTAGTGTTCTTGCAGAAGTTAAGAAAAGAGTCATCGAGGACGATGTATATAGAGTCCAAACAGTTTTGAAAACGATTAGTTATTTGAATGTTCATAACAAATACAATTTTGTAAAAAAGGTTGGACACGGCACATTTGGTGCCGTTGTAGAACTCCTCAGTCCAGATAAAGAACGACATGTTGCGGCTAAAATCGTCCTTGAAGAACTGGTTTCAAAAACTGAAAATGAAATTTGGGCAGATTTGTGCCATAAGAACATTTTGCCTTTAATCGCAGCCGCATATATACCTTCAGCGCATTCTTACGTGTACATTACACCTCTGTGTCCAGCTGTTTTAAACGAACTTGTGCAAGGAAATGGCCTCGGCAAAGATAAGGAGGGATTTGAAAAAGCCCTAGCATGGCTGAATGGAGTGTGCAGTGGTGTACGGTATCTACACAGCAAAAAACTGTGTCATCTGGACATTAAGTTATCGAATGTCTTGATAAATGATGACGGAAGAGCGTTGCTGTGTGACTTTGGCTCCCTCACCCTCACAGAAGGAGGAACAGATAGGTTAGTGATGCATTTTTTTTATTCCATTATACCTGAGAATTCCTTTTCTGTACAGTGTTAAAAATCTGCAGCTTTTGATGTATAATCGGTCCACTTCTTTTACTGAAAACGATTACTTGACGCTATTATGGAGCATTCTCATTGATCAGATTATAGATTGATATTCTGTAAGAGCGGTGGGGTGACTATGTAGCTAATCTTGGAGATTTTTAATAGTGTAGTGTTAAAGAAAATGTACTATTAACAGGCAAAGAATATGTCATAAGTTACTAAACTCTTAATATTTTACAAAAAATTATCTAATTATACACCAGGTCATTAAAGTGATAGTTTAACACCACCTTAACATATTAATAGAAAGAACCATTCAAAATGGAAATTTTGGAAAAACTACCGTTATGTACTACTAGAATTTATATTACCACTTTTGAATTTATTATCAAGATTCTAGTAAATCATAGTTTTTCCAATATTTAAGAAAAATAACTTTTAGCCACTATGACATTAACGACTTCATATATATAATATCCTAATTACAATGCAGGGAATACATAATTTTGTCGAATTGTCTATAATTACATTATGTTAAACAGGAAGCTTGTACTTCACAATAAATTTTAAAAGGTATAAAGTCCATATTTCATTTTTTATTATAGAAGTTCACCAAGTTTTATAATTCATATGTACGAGTAGTTAAAGCTACTGTTTTTAGTCAACAGACTATTTTTTAAATATTTTTCTGCCGACTGTTTGAAAAAGATTTGATCCTGAGGAAAAAATAGCTTAATTTTGGAAACCATTTCCTTCAAATTTAAGTCTTGATTAAAAAAAAAAAAACAGCTTTAAAAAAAATAAATATCAAGTTTGATTTTGTCCCAATCCTTGTCCACAATCTTCCAGAGTCCGTTAAGTGTTTTGGGCTAAGACTTATAATGAAATTATTTTAAAAGGCAACAGTCATCGTTAGAAGAGACGCTCGAGTATGTATTTAAATGAAAAAGCCTTAATTCTGTTTTCTTTTCTCCTTTTGCCTAAACTATAGCAGAAAATATAGAGTATGACTTGAAGCTTTATCCTGCTGGAACATAACACAATGGAGAATCATTTGGTAAAGTAATAGCATGTCTTCTGTGAAATTTGGTGTTAAGAGGCCTCAAGACTCTTAATGCTTCAAATTTTTCAAAATTTTATCATTTTTGTTTAGATGTTAAACTCCTATCTTTTCTGTACATTTTGATATAATTGTTTCCTTAAATTTCCTTTTAGATAGAAGTTATGACTTTCAGAATTATAATCGCTGAATAGCTGAAGCGCGGTGTTTCCGAAATTTTGAAGTCATTTTTCTTCAAACGTCGTTTTTAGGCATAACGCGCAGGATATCTAAAAAACTTCTGAATACTTTTTCATTAAATTTTCAAAAAATATGTTTCATGTAACGCTGTACAAATTGAATCTAAATTTCTTTTTTTATTGTTAAAAAAAAAAAAAAAAAAAAAAAAAAAAATCTTTAGGTGATTATACTGTTGAAATTTTCAAACTTTACTATAAGCTAAATACAACTTTGTATTAAAAATATCAAAATGTTTTAAATATAAATTTATTTAAGTTCAATGTATTTAACACCCAGGAAAGAGGAAATTGCTGGCCAGCAGCAAGATAGGTGCTGGCAATGATGGAGAAGTGCTGGCTGATGGTCTACCACTGCATGACCACTGCTTGACAGCTTCAGTCAACTTTGCTGTTGGAAATCATCAGATAAAATTCTGGTGGGCATCCATTTTATCTCATGCGCTGGCCCACTACTACATGGAAGTGCACGAACTTTTGCTGTATTATTGCTGGGAACCCTTACGCTAGGTGGCGCTGCGAATATCGAAGACATTGAGTATTTGAACACAATTCTAAAATGAATATCATAACACAATTTAAGCTGTGAAGCTATTTTTTTTAAATGTAAAAAATACAGCACTACTGCCACCAACAATATAAATAAGTAAATGATTAAATAAATAAATTCTTTATTTCAACGCACTTTTTTTTCTCCTTAAATTTGGTTTTACTAGATTACGAAGGATTTCGGTTTTCATAATTTACACAGTTCAGAATCAATAATAAAAAAAAAGCGTATAAAATACATAGGATTTCTATACAATAGAATAATTTCTAGACCAGTTTAATGATTGGGAACGTAAATCACAAAAGAAACAAATTGATGTGATGTTAGCGTAATGAGACCATGAAAACTATGAGCAGCCGTAGCGTACGCTGAAAGCACTTGTTTATGTCCGATCACGAAAACCAAACAGCATCGAGCGCGGTTAGTACTTGGGAGGGTGACCTCATGGAAACCGTTAAAAGTTCAAATATTTCTATTATAGACACTTCTACAGATATTTCTATAGCTCTTGGTGAAACTAGCTTATAGAAAAAAGAGCCATAATTATACAATACTTCGTTTTTTTAAATAGAATTCTATAAGAAATTTTTGTAAGGGAAAGTGCTGGGCCAGCAATGGAATAGCAGTGTGATAGGTGCTAGCACTGCAGGAAAAGTGCCGGATTGAAGTAATGTGATGGCATACCAATGCTGACCTGCTGTTGGCCAGCTGCATTCGGCTCGGACACTTTTGTACAGGTTTAAGTAATGGCACCATTGCACTTTACCGCTGATGGCAGTGCTAGCTGCCATCTTTTTTCCAGCTGAAGGCCCACTGTTTCTTTCTTTACTGGGTATAATCTAAAGTATAAATAGGCACCAAAATTTGCATTCTAGTTGTAATATTTATTTTGTAGTTCTGCGCGTAAGCTGTTATACCAGTTTTCAGCTCGTTAAACATCCGACAGTTTGGAGCCGACTGTAAATGCGAATGTTGCATCTTGCAATTTTTTAAATACATGAGATGAAAGAACATACTTATATCTTTTATTCCAATACAAATTGTGTTTAAAAAGAATTCACATTTTAAGCTATTAAATGTTTAAATGGTCTTTTTTCCCACTTTTTCAAATTTTAAGAGTCGTAAATCCACTTAAAATATATTTTGTATGGTAATCGCAGCTGCTTTGTACATTTTTTCTATTTTTCTTAATTTACGTTTTTTTATAAGATAAAATAGCAATAACCATAAAACTTTAGCGAAACCCTCCTTATTTTCTCGAAAGAAACATTTTAGATGTTTTATCCTCTTTTTCGGTAGTTAATCGATTTGTTATTTATAAATCTGATGACGATATCCCAGCCTCATCATTCATAACTACTTATTTCCATTTTCAACAATTTAAATGCTTTTATACAACAATAGCCTCACATAGTCACGCACAGAAATATATTTTCAAATTAGGCGGTAAACATCACGGTTTTTTTTTATTTACATAGCTTTAAATGATATTTTTATATATAAAAATTAGAAAAATATTACAATTCATCAGACATACAGGCAAAAATTACATAAATACATTACAAATGCAAACGTTTCAGGCTAAGTTTAATTGCTCATCAGTGCAAGAAAATTACATATCATGTTTACAGTTAGAAATTACTAACAGTTAAAATCAAATAAACTATAAAGAATCATATCAAAGCAATGCTGTTTATTGAGGTGAAACTGCGCAGGTTTAATTGGCGAAATTTGCCACTTTTTTTTTTTTTTTTTTTTTGCCCGAAACATTTGCATTTTTAATTGTATATATATTTACTTCTATGGACGATGAATTGTAATATATTTCTAATACTTAAATTTTGTATATAGCACGTTGAACAATGTTTAGTTATTTCATATTTTTATAATGTGCTTTACAGTTTCCATAGAGATTTTTATAATTTTGTTTGAAGATCTTACAGAGATATTTAAAGATTTTGTGATAGTTTTTTAGGGACTTACTTCAGTACACGATATGCGACTTTTGGTATAGTTAGCTGTGAGCTTTGTGTTTGTATATATATAATTAGTATTAAATAATATTTTTATAACTTGGTTTACAATTCCTATAGAGATATTTAAAAATGTTAAGATATTTCTTTTGTAGGTTGTATTTTTGTGTACATGAGATGAAAATTGAGATATAGAAAGTTTTGAGCATGCCTTTCTTGGGTATGCATTTTATACCTTTTACTCAATCAAATGCGAAATTTGATTGTTCTTTCCTTTTTTATTAATAACAAGCACGTGGAACAGGAACTGAATTCTGTGACATCACCCGTGCATTTTTCTTCTAAATGAAAAGGATATGCTTATGTTTAAGCATTCAGAAATGGCTATTCATTGTATTATGAATTAAAAACTGTATTACTAAAAGTTTTCTTCTTTTTTCGTGAAAGCATGTGGTTGTGTTTGGGCCAAACGTAGCGGATTTTAGAGTTACATTTTTGGCGTCACCCACAGCCCCCACACTTCATCTCTATTCTTTCTCTTCAGTCTATTACTACTTTCCCTTCATTTTTAATAGAAATGGAGTCCTTCAGTTGTCACGATTACAGAAATAGTATTAAAAACTCAAAAGTATCTCAAAAGCAAATTTTGATAAGCTTTCAAAGAAATTGCATTTAAAAGTACATTTTCTTCCTTATATAACGGTGTAAAAATTTAAAATGCGCAATGTTTATTTCAATAGCGAAAATTGCAAAATCGAAATTCATTCAATCGAAATTCATTTCAAATTTCAAAGTGTTGCTATTCGAAAAATGACGTCAGCGTCACGCACAGATATGTTTGTCCTTTATAATATAGACAGATATAACTTATTTTACATATAGAAAAATCAAACTTCAAATCATTGCAAATACGTAATCTTCTATAAATTGTTTATTTCCCAGCAAAATTTTAAAGAATAGTACAGTTTTAATGATTTAGAGATATTTAAACCGTATTCGAAATTGTTGCTATATATATATATATATATATATATATATATATATATATATATATATATATATTAATTTAAGTCCTAGAGAAAGTCAAAATTTTATAAAAATGTAGAAACGAAATTTGTATTTTTTAAAATCTAGAGTGACTACAGTAAACTTTCTGGGCACTGGAATACTTGTCCAAAAAATAGAATTTACTTTATTTGAACATTGGATCTCACGTTTTGAAACCACAGATGTCATAGCTGCGCTACTAATCCTTGAAGACAACGACGTAATACACTGTCAATATTTCCTATGTGATTTAGATATGAATAGGTATGAATATTGTTTAAAATATGTATGTAATATTTAAGTCCATTTTTATGTCATTTTATATCTGTTGCAATAGTTGTCTATAACAAATTACCAAAAAGGGAACTCAATCGTAGTGAATATTTTCACTCACTCTTAAGCACCGATGCAATTCGTGATATCAATACTTCTTAAGTGTTATGGGCTAATTTAAATAACTAGTTATTGAATAATGTAGATTGAAGTAAATGACGTAAAAACTGCATAAGTTTTCATAAATCATGATTATTTTTTAGATATGCCAGCCCCTTCATTTACCGGCCACCTGAAGCACTACAGAGCGACACAGGTCGCAAAGCCATTCTGAATGGATTCCATTATGATATCTACACGGTTGGAATGTTGTCCTTGGAGCTATTTACAAAACAAGCTTTAGGTGAATCATTGAATTGGGAGCAAGGAAGATGTAGCTGGACCGAAGATTTGTATCCGAAAATATTTGACATTTTACAGGTTGGTATTGATTTACATTTTAGGAAATTATTCTACATTCAGGAATAGAATCAAACAGAAATAAGTAATGCGATGACTTTAACATCATTTCCTAACAAGATACCATTATGATATTGTAAGATGTAAACATTAAAACACGTCTCGATATTGTATGACATTAATTGATATTCTGTAACGGAGCTCAAAGGCTAACGTGACGTTAAACATTTACTTCATTCTTAAAAAATCCTCGTATAGAAAGAGATATCATAAAGGATTGAAACTCCATTTAAACTATCCCATTTTTGATTTGAAAGCTATCATGGATTTTCCTTTTCCGTTAATTACCTGTTCTCATCCAAATGTTTATTTTTGTGTCCTTCGAAGTATATTAATATCGTTTCAAAGAAGATTGAATCGGGCTTTAATATTTTATCTTTAGTAGATACATGGGTCATGTATAATGCAAAAGTGTCCAAATTAAAGAATTAAAGAATTAAGATTAAGAAGTTCTTGAACTAAGATTATATTTATGAAACAGGTTCGCTGGACAGAAATAGACACTCTATTTTGCAACTGGTAAATTTTATAATATTTTTCCAACATTGCCTTATGCCACCAAGAAGTTACGTTGGTACATTTTAATTTACACCAATAAGCAAATTTATTGTGATCATTAATTAAAAATAAATTCTAGTCATTGGGTAATGCGAACTAACAGAAAAATTAATTTATCGCTCACGCTAAACGGGTTAACTAATTACAATTAATTAAAATAGGAATTTGCGTTGTAATCTTCTACGATTTTTTTAATTATAAAATAATTTCAACAAAAAATATCCATTAGGGAAAATTAGTATTAATATTAACAATGTTTTTTTGAATCAAATTTATTTAAACGAATGAAATACACTAAAATAGAATAAACCTAGAAGAGATTACACACAATTAAAATAAAACAGACTGGGATTTAATCTCGATTAAATTAATTTATTTACAAGTTAAAGAATAACCACGTATTTACCAACTTTTGAAAATTAAAGGAAAGAATGTGATTTTAGACACGTACTTACGCTTCCAGAACATGGAAAGTTGCCTTCACAATTTTACAGTATTTATACATTTTTTAGAAAATTGGAAAGTATAACAATCAGATTGTTTTAATCATTTTTTACATTTCTGTCACATTTATTGAAAATCATTTATTTTTCTCGATCTCATCTTTTTTTTTTCTACATAGCACTAGCTTGTATGAACTTTTACTTTTAAAATATTACATTATTAATAATTTCCAGTATCTTGAATAGGTTCTTTATTGGGAACCCAGGCGTAGCAAATGCCCTATATTTTTGTATTATATTGCATCAATTTTGTTATCTGTACCATATAACCTATTATATAATATCGAAATCATCCGCTGCATAATTGTTTGCCAATCTGTGAAGCTGCGCCAACGTACCAGGTGTCCCAAAAATGAATGATGGATTTTAAAATTCAAAAACTTGCAAACGGTGACAGATATTAAAAAAAATGTTTGCAGGAGAGTTATGTAAGATTTCAGTAGGTTGAATGCTGCGATTCCCAGTTTTAGTTATAAATAGCAACGATAGATAACGCTGCATGCAATAGGCGCTAAATCCATGCTCGAATTTTTGGCCACTGTCTTCTCCCTTGCGAAAAAAGGAGATTAAAATTTTTTGAATGGATCCTGAAGTACCAAAAATCGGGTCTGGAATGAGCACATAATTCTCGCAGCGCCATTTATTTTTTTGGAAATCGAACTAAAATCAAGAATCACAGTAAAGAAAACCTGCAATCATACATAACCCTCCTGCAAGAATTTTTTTAATGTCTGTCACCGTTTGCAATTTATTGAATTTTAAAATCCATTAGTCATTTTTGGGACACCTGGTACTAAAATTATTGAAAATATTTATTTTTGATGTTTGATATATATTTTCAGAAGGAGCGCTTTGAAACTCTTGTTAAAAAGGCATTTTGGAAGTCGAGAATAAAAAGGAAAACGTTATGTGATTTGAGAGATTTTATGCGTGGATGTTTCAATCTCAATCCAGAAAGACGTCCTGTTCCAGATGCGTTGTTAGAACATCTGATCTTTGGAGGAATGAAAGACTTTCGAGGAGTTAAATATGATGCTTGGTTAAAGAGATGTAAGTGATATACTTAATTATTAAATTTAAAATTGTACTGCATCAAATTACTTTACGATCAGTGGCAGTTTGCAAAATGCATATTATTAGAAATAAGAAATAATATACAGTAAACTCTCTGACGGACTCTGTGTAAGACGGAAATCTGTCTAACTCGGAAAGATTTTCAAGTTCCTGCGAATCTGTAGACATAGAGTAAAATTTGTCTAAGGCGGAATATTGTCTACTACGTAAAATTTTCTCGGTCCGAATCGATTCCTCCTTAGACAGAGTTTACCATGATTTTAAAAATGAGTTTGAGGAAATAAAATTCTCTCAGGCAATTTTTAAGGCATGTATTAAGGTATATGATTTTTGATATATAGGATATTTTTTCTTTCATAGTACGCATACTATTATCTTACATAATACGTATCCATTGAGTTACCAATTTGTACATCCCCACTGCACATGCACAAACACATTGGATTCTATCTGCTTTAAATGATAGCATATATTTATATTTCAACTGAGAAATGCTTATATAAAGAAACATGCACAAAAAAATAATAAAAAAAATACTTCATATCTTTTAGGAAAATAAAAATAACAGAAGCAGCTTAAATTACTAATAGTTAACACTTTATCAGCTTTGGGGAAATGTACTTCCAAATTGATTAAATATTTGTTTGAATTGCCACGGGAATATCTGTATAAAATATATTTTGATTGCTGTCCTTGAAATTGGCGTCTGCCGAGGAGCTTAAACTCGATCACTTAATAAAAGTTCTAGAACTGGATTTTTTATGTTATTGAAGAAACCTACAGTGTACAGATGAGTATGCATAACAGGACTTTAAGGAAACTATATCATCTGTTTCGCATCTTAACTGAAAACGATGTTCGAAAACAAGCATTCTTTAAAAGCATATGTGGGTTTAAAATGTTGAACATACGTCGAATGTAAAGATTAAACTGTATTTTAATACATAAAAATTAGTATCTAAAATATATAGAATAGTATATAAATATATATTTAAGACCATTTTCTCTTATATATATATATATATATATGAAAATAGGTTATGTTATGCATGTAATTTTAACTATTTTAACTACTGAAAAAGTCTCCTCTCTCTAAAATATGAAAAGATGCAGATTTTCGGGGGTTTTTTATACATAATACGCGCAATTACAATGCATGTTATTTTCTTTTTACAGGGGAACTAAAAAAGTTGGAGTTCGTTATTAATTTACACGTAGGCCGAGCTGTTAGACTGGAATTTAATATAAGCTCACAGTCAAACAATAACTATCTTAATGATCAGAACCAAAATGTTGATGGTACTGACCCCGTTCAAACAGAGAACAAAGACATTTCATTGAATTTTGATAATGAAGAACACAAAAGTGAAAGTGAAAGTGAGACCACTGATGAAGTGAAAAAGAGCCCTAGTGACCGTCATGACGTTCAGAAAGACAGAAAAGATACATCAACACGTTGTGAAAGTTGTAGCAGTGATGAAAGAGAATTTATTGAATTAAGGAAAAAAAAGACATTTTTTAATCGGATTGGTTCAGGAATCATAAAAGCCTTCAATCGGCTCTGCTGCTGTTGTTGTAGAAAAAAGAAACTAGTAAGTAGGTTTTCTTTTCCTTACAAACTATATTTAATTATATTGGAAGTATTCTGTTACAATGATATTAGTTGAATTTCTAATTTTAGAAAGGCCAGAGGACTTAGATTTATGTTGAGAAACAAATTCAGAAACGGATGAAATACATGGAAAATATGAAGATTATCTATCTAAAAAAGGATTTATTTATTTAGTTAGTTAGTTAGCAATATCGTTGTTATTTCGGCAAAAAATATTTTGAAAATATGATGACTGTGCAAAATTTTATGTCTTTGAAGCAAAAAGATAAGTTGCTGTGAGAAGTATATAATAGTTTTAAAGGATTCGAAATCCAAACACAAAAATAAAATAGGGCCTACCAATGACGATTTAGCCATTGAGTAACGCCAATTAAAACGAAATGTTTCGTCAATTAATGTGACAATAACAACTCGCAACTAGCATATTCTAATGTCTAATTAAACATTTTAAAAGTTAATAATGCGTTCATAACTTACTTTTCCGTAGTATCGCAGACTTTTTTCAAGGTCTTCAGCTAAGTTATTGCGGCGTGCCAGAAGAACGCCTTTTCAATAAAACACAATTTTAAAAATGTATCTCATATTCACCAGCAAAAACAAACTTCAGAGTATCTAATTGATTCAATCAATTGTTAAATGAAATGCATTAATGAACAATTTAATTTTTGTTAATCTAAACAATAAAATGTACAGCAGTATTTAAGTTTTTACATTTAATATCAATTATATTTATCTTTCATAGAATTCCACTCTTTCTTAGTAATTCCATATGGGCTTTCTTTTTTTTTTTGCCATTTTAAGAGCACGGCAATTTCGCTTGGAGAAAAATAAGATACCACTAAAACAGTAATTTAGTGATAGACACAATGCAATTTTCTTTTGATAATAGTATAGACGCGAGAAGAAAAATAAGAACAATGAAGTATGTTATTTATTTTTAGTTACAACGATGGCTTTTTTTTAGGGGGGGGGGGGTCATTTTGAGCGTTTAATAATTTTTATGCTAAATTTAATTCGAGAAAAAATCTGTAATATTCAAGTTTCTGAGCAAATGTAAATCTCGTTTTCAGCGATAATTAGTGGATGATATTCCGTAAGCAAATTTTGATATTTAACATTTACCAATCTTAATATTGGTAAATGTTAAATAAGTATTCTCTCATTAGTGTTTTGTAATCGATTTTTATATTTACATCACAGAAGTTTAACAGTTATGAATACATATTTTCCCCTTTAACTTTCCATTTTGCATACTTCTAAGATACCGGTACTCTGACAAATGAAAATTACTTGGACCAAAAAATATAAAAGCTATTTAAAATTGAAAGACATGAAACACACTCTAATTAAAATAAGAAGCATTATTAATGAATAATTTCAATAAGAAAGAATTATTAAGTAAAATTACATTTTTTCTCAGAGTTTAAATTTTGTTTTGAGCAATAAGAGACAATACACTTTAAATATTAGTGAAAAAAGTGAGAAAGGAAGGGTAAAACAATTATCAATTAATTAAGTATTGATTATAAGAAAATATTGTTTACAAAATGATTTCCTTGACAATAAAAGAGGAACAAACCGAAATTTTGTTTCGATAATAAGTAATTTCTAAACAATCTGAAAAGTTTCCGACCTCCCCTGGGAAGCGTGCATCAAACTTTGAAACTGCTGCTATAATGCAATTTTTTTCTAATGTACATAGGTGCATCTTTAAGAATCTTTAAAAAACCTTTAATTAATTCAAATTAATTCATCTCCAGAAATAT
This sequence comes from Maratus speciosus, assembly GCA_963932465.1. NCBI lineage: Eukaryota > Metazoa > Arthropoda > Arachnida > Araneae > Salticidae > Maratus > Maratus speciosus. The sequence goes on along the minus strand of OZ010791.1, from coordinate 32,756,797 downwards.
TATTTTCTAGCGCAAAAAGAATTGAATTTTTTTCATATGTTCCGCTGTTGTTTATGACAGCCGATTATCTACACGAGGGATACCATCCCGAAGTGGCAGATCTCTCCTTAGGGGTCTTTCTAAGGGTACCAAATTCGTATTTAGGCAAGGATATCCAAGGTTCGGAAAATTCCGAACGATGAAGCCGACGGGAGCAGTTGGGTTCGAACCCATCACCTCTCGTTTACCAGCTTTGAGAGCAGAACCTCTCGGCCTCTGGTGGTGCTTTTATGTGGTCTGTATATTAACTGTTCTCCGAAATGGTCTATTCAGTGTAGGCTATAAATAATTTTAGTCTAACAGCGAGATTTTTTAAAGTCGTTGCAGACATAACTACGACGCTATCTAAAAAGAATAACTGCTGGTCTCGTTAATGCTATGAATATGAAAAAAATGTTCATCCGTTATCAGGAGTTACTCATTTAAATTTTATAAATAATCTTTTTCTTGTTCGTAATAATTCAAATTACATATTTCGCTGCTAACAAATAAACAAATAACAAAGCAATTCAGCATTGGAGTTCCGGTTAGCTGATATTGAGGCACAAATGAGGAAAAACGTACTTTGTTTCTAATATAAATCTTCATGTAACAAATTCTGTTCATTTTAAATCGCAATAAGGATGAAAAATTCGTCTAAAATATCTCGAAGTTGAAAATTCATGAAGGATAAGTTCGGAATTATCAGATCTCCGCGTATTTTAACCCATTTAGGCTTAGCGTCCAATTTTTGGGACGTTTAGAATTTTAATAAATTTTTATAGTCTTCTTCTTTATTACAACATCAAAATTGTATGAAGTAATTGTTTATAAATATCTTTATCTATTACTGAGAGATAACAGCATAAGATTCATATTTATTTGCTTAAATGAATTCCTTTTTTCAATTATAGATTTTTCATTTATCAAGATAACAAAATGTAAAAAGCAAGTTTATTTGTATTTTTTGTATCAGGGGACCAAATAAAAAGCCATAATTTTAGCTTGTTGACTTTTTAGAAATACGTATTTCTTAATTGTCATATTATATGTTCAAGCCTTTTTTTATGCATTTTTGTAACGTACAAAATATAGGGCGTTATGAGCAAATGGATACATTTTCTATTAGCCAGTTAGGGGACAGTTATTTTTGTAAAGTCGTTTTCAAGATGATTTTGAAATAAAACTTTTTTTATCCTCACATACGATTATAATAGTTAATAAAAATACTAATTATAGTATATAATACGAAATTTAAAATTTTAATTTATATAAATTTAGACAAAACATATAATTATTCATCTTTCAAAATATGGATATGGCCATATTTAGTACATTTATATTTTATAAAATAAATACAAAAATATTTTAGCGTAATTTTTTTTCGTATTTTGTAGTTCATTTTACAACATTTTAAAGTGATTTTATCAAGAAATTTGAGAAAACGAAAATTCAGGCATAAATGGGTTAAATTCCAGGTTTGTTGCAATGTGTATAATAAATTGGGTCTAACTTCTCCTATGCTTTAATAACAAGATATCGATCGCTTTTTAAGTTTATTTTCTTTTTAGCAATCACTTTTAGCAATTTTTAGCTTAGTCTGGATGATGTTAAGTGATTTCCAAACATAAATTTGTTAAATTTTTTCGAGCTCGCGAAGTCAATATTAATAGAAATTCATGTACAGTAAAACATCCCTAAAGCGACCACGTTCCGTTCCAATAAAAAAGGGTCGCTCCGAGGGTGGGCTCTTAACGGAGGTCATGTTTAAATCCAGATTTTAATTGTTGAAAAAGGGTAACAATTAATATTACTAATACTTATTTTTCATATCAGTAAAAAATATGAAAATTTAAGTACCAAAACGAAATTTAATTACATAAGTTAATTTAACGTAGAGTTAAAAAGATGATTGCATTGATGTTTGCTTTGATTTTACTGTTTTATCTTTTATATCCAAGTCCTTCTAAGTTCTGTAAATAAATGTAATTTCTTTTCGACAGGAACAAATAATGTCGATTTCATTAATTTATCTATTTTTTGAAAGTTTCCTGAGAGAATAGGGCAGGGGTGTTTATTGACCGTCATTCTTAATTTGTCATCAGACCTAAATTCGTTGCCTAAAAAGGCACAAAGGGGTTTAAACACTTAAATGTTACCGGAATAAAGAGAAATTCTAAACTTAGTTTAGAAATTTGATGAATAATTTGCTCTCTGGAATTATTTTTCTAAAAAAACTTCTTCAAGCAAAAAGGAAAAAACGGATTTTTTTCCCCTTTTCTTCAAGGAAATGAGTCGCTCATGGTGGGAGTTCAATTGGGATGGTCTCTGAATGGAGGTAAAATTAGTATTGAGCTTATGGGAATAAATTTCGTTCCATAGAAAAATGGTCGTTAAGGGGTTTGGTCGTTTAATGGAGTTGGTCGCACAGGGAGGTTCAACTGTAATATGCATTTTTTTATTTATAAAGTATCAAATCAAGCTGGAATATGTACTCTCTAACAATAATATGCATAAACAGTACCGGAGTGCATTATTATCTAGTTTATTTATGTATGTTGTGCTAGCTGATTATTTACTTATTACAGTTTCTACCATTAAATGTATATCTCGATGGGTGCGGTAATGTTGGGGATACATTAACCACACTAATCCAGAGAAGATAATATTTTTTTTTTCATAAAACTAAAAAGGCTTAAAAAAAATTAAATCTAATACTTTATTTTTATTTTTTTAGAGTCGTTCAACGTAAACCGTCTTCTACTCTTAGTTTGAAATAGAATGAGATTCATACTAAAATAATCCCAAAAGTGTACCATTTAGATGTATTTGAAGAAATAATCAGACAGGAGATCCTATTCTACTTATTCAAGACTGAAGATTGCTTTCATATTATCAACATGGAGAAACGATAATTTTATTCGCTGCCATCTATCTATAAATGAGGGTAATGCAAACAACATAAAGACTTTGCTAATGTTCACACTATAACTTTGTATTTTCGGACATGCAATCGCTCAAACGATTGAAAATTATGTGTAATGTGATAAGTGTTTGGCCATCAAAAATATGAAATAGTTCTAAAAAAAAGTGTTTAATTTTGTTTTGGTTAATAAAACCTTCTATTTCTGGCAATGATTTGTTTATTTCCTTATTTGTGTAATTAAAATGATATTTCTGACACATCGTGGCTTGCGACATTTTTACTAAAATCGACCAGTAGTCAATCGGGGGTGATGGTACAAATGATTAAACGACTTTATTTACGATTCTTATAAGGCTTAAAGGAACGTGCAAAAAGATTTGACCTTTAAAATTTGCAGCGTTACTTTATATTTAAAAATAGTCATCAAACCAAATCAATGAACTTTTACGAAGGCATATGAATTATTTATACAAATAAAATCTGCGAAAGTAGAAAAATTAGACTTGATTGGTAATCAGTCAGTAATGACTATGAAACGTTTCTATTTCCGGCAATAATTGGATATAGACATAATATTACAAGTTCACAAATTCTATTGAATTATTATTTACTATCGCCGCAAAGTTAATTCGAATGACTACGAAAGTATAATGTATTAATTACCACTCTATCTCAGTTACCAATCTTACGAGCATAGATGAAAATCAAAATACCATTTTCAGCTATTGAATAAATCTCCTAGTGTTTAATATTACATTATTTCTGTTTTAACGAAACAATAATTCTGTCTCAAAAACTTGCATCATATAAAAATTTATATTGCTGCATACATTTAAAATTAAAATTAAATGTAAATGCAAATTATTATCTTATTATTTTTAAAAGCCAAAAAGTACAAATCAAAAATATTATTTTACAAGATTACGACAACAATATCCGATTGGTAAAAATAAATTATTCAGAAAAATAGTTAAACTACATATATAAATTTAAAAAACTTCTAGTTTTATGGAGAAAATATTAATTAAAAGGATACCTCCATATTAACTGTTCTGCAAATAATCGCTTATAAAATTTACTGGCTTCAAATTATTAGTAATAACATGTAACAATTAATGCTACTTTGAAAAATATATGTTATGAAATGAATTTTGAAAAAAAAATATGAATTTTAATATATGAATACATTTTAAAAAAATCGATTTCTAGAAGCTTATTATATGCGAATCCTAAATTACAGTCCATTCGTTTGGTATCCGATTTAAATATATCAGGTAAAAAAAAAATTATGTAGGTGACGCCATAAGCAAAATTTAAGTACGACACTAATTAGTTGGCGTTAATATTAATCAATTTGTACCAGTCACATTTTAATATGATAGTTTGAGACTATGTTTATATATATATTTTTTTAACGACAAGATAATAATTTTTTGTAGAGAATTAGGTATAGCTTTTGTAGAATGATTTTTCTAGAATAAAAAATATTCCATAAAAGCATATTGTATAGAAGAGTCTTACTTATTTTCTTCAAAATATAATGTAAGTAATTATTTTCCGATTCTGATTTTTTTTATTGATTAGTTTTTTATACATCATTCTATTGGTTTTCAAGAACATTCTGAAAAATATACTAAGAAGCAATAAAAAACAAATTACAATAGGATGCTGAAATAAATTAACTTTATTTAGAATATATACTAAAATATTAAGCTAACTTGGTATTTAAATATTAAAGATAATAGAAAATTTATAACAAAAGTTTATACACTATATGGCCAAAGATGACCGGTCACTTGCGATTTTAGACGTTTTGTTTAATATCTAGTAAAGCACATGAGGAATTAACCTGTAACTGCAGGTGTGTAAAGAGTATAGTATATGTCATATATTTCCGGGAAGATTTTTTCCCGAAACCCTATAGGGGACCGTCAACAAAATCAAAAAAACTAATATCTTTTGGACAACCCTGTAAAAACTAATGTAGCAAAAGCGTTCAAACTCGAGATTATTAATAAGTGCCTTATTTTATTATGCTGTGTTCATTTTTATGAGGATAGCATATATACTCGTAGAGAAATAAGGGATTTTATAAAAACAGTCCCAAATTTCGCCAAGTTTTTGGCTTATAATTTGCAGAGTTCTTAATATAAAAAAAAGTTCTTTTCAGAAAATATGACAGTAGTATAGAAAAGGGTGTTCGATTCCGGCGGTGGGAGGTGAGAGGTGAAGAAGGAGGAGAAAATCGTACTATAGTACGAGAGGGTTTGAGAAGAGTGTTAGGAAAGGAGATAAGATAGGATAGTGAGATAAGATAAGGTGATAGTGAGATAAGATAAGCTGATAGTGAGATAAGAGTAAAGTGTGGAAAGATCATGCTATAGTAGGAGAGTATTAGTTTAGAAGAAAATTATAGAAAGTGTGAGAGGGGTTGTTTTTTCAAAGTCGGTTACCCCACCCCCACCCCCCCTTCTCGACATTTTAAAAGATAAAAGAGAGTTGTTAGATATGATATACGTCATTTTTCAGAATGTCGTCGCGGGAGGAAGTGTTGGGTGTAGTGTGCCTGTATATAGCAGTGTGTATTATTTTTTCACTGATATATGTATTTACCGGAAATGAAAAGTTTAAGGTTGATTTTATACTCAATTTGAATGAAACCGGGAATTTATCTTTCTCAATATGATGCGATTGAATCCCTAGTAGCAAAATGTATATGGCCCTTGAATGGCCGCTTATCGAATTCCGATGACACGATAAGTGGCCGATTATCGCAGTCTCATCGGAGATGGATGAATTTCATCGGCAATTACTCAGAAATGTCTCATCGGCCTGAGATCTATGGATGATCGTAATCTGATGAATTTTAGAAAAATATATGATGAAACACCGAGGAGTACGATTTGATAACGATGAACTTGCGATGACTTTTAGATGAGTTATCAAGCAAATTCTGATTAGAAAGCGATGAATTATAGATTGGTTGGTTGGGTGTATAAATGAAAGCGATTTCAAAATATTTATTTTCGAAATATACATACATTAATATTTTAAGCGTCAAAAATGTAAATACATTCTTTTAATTTCTATTAGCTTTACTACAATCGTTTGAAACAAAATATTTAAACAAAATTATCCAAATTGTATTTTTATTTTTTGAAGGAGGGGGAGGGGTGAGCTGAGTTAGAAAGAGTTCCATATTTTTTTATTTCTTAACAAATACTACTCTTTCATTTAAATAATCCTATTAAATTCTATTATTTAACCTCTTCCTAAAGCCTTTTATTTTAAATCAATTAAGTTTGCTTGTTTTCAACAAACTGATTTAAAAAAAAAATCAAATGCATTTTTTAAATATTAATATTCGACTAACAATTACCACTCTTATTGTTTATCATTATGTTTGATAGAAATATTTTAAAAGAATTTTATTAATTCTAAATTATTGTTCTGCTTTGATAAGTTTTTGCCCCTTAAATTTTTCATTATAAAATATGAAAGGTTATTCCTTTCATTTTATTAGACTTTAAAAGACGAAAAATGCAATTGGGCCTTTTTCTACCAAGGTACATGAATAATTCAGCAAGTTATACTATTGTATAAACACTCATAACTCAAAAGAGTATATATTTTTAATTAAGCATATTTATTGGAAAGGGGGGGGGGGATTCAGGTGTCTAATTAGGTAGAATTTCGGTCTGTTCAGAGATCCTTGACAAGAGGCGTACAAAAGCAAAGGGCATCATACCCTCCTCGTTTAAATAAAGACCATTTTTTATCACACGAACTGTCCAAACACATACCCATATTTGGCAATAAACCGTTTTTCCCAAAAATAAATATTTTGAACCAGAAAATTTATTTAATTAAATGTGCCTTGCCTCTATTTAGTAGTGATTTGAAATATACTTTATTTCATTAAATAAATTTCTGGTTTAAAGTTTTTTTCTTCTTTCACTACGTGGGAAGGTGGTAATAAGTATACTTATTACAATTACTTTGTTAAATATTTGATAATTCATATCTGTAAAGTGCAAAAAAATAAAACTCTTGAAGAAGCACACTGTAATAACAGATTATATTTCTAAAACAAATGTATGAATTAGGTTCAGCTTTGCAAGTCCCATTTTTAAGTCAAATCAATTTCATTTAACCCCTTGAGAGGCAAGTGATTGCGTTCCTATAATGTTGAATTCACACCGGGATCTTTGAAAAATTCCGTTTCAAAATAAAGAAAAGCAATTTTACAAGTTTTTTCCATCAAAGTTACAAAAATAAAATTTATTTAAAAGTTTCCGGTGCAAATCTCGATTAAACTTAGGTGGGATAAAATATATCCCATCGTCCCTCAAGGGGTTAATATTCACAACTTTCACACCTACGGTTAATTTCTTTTCTATTAGTCTTATGTCATGCTGATACTTCACGATTGTATTGTCTGTGAAATCCCTAACTGTAGGGAAGGTAGGGGATTTCCCCCTCTGAAATATTTGTATCTTAATATGATTTAAGAAAAATTGACAGAAAAACTATTTAAATTAATATTTTACTAATTATTGATCAATCTAATTGTCAAAGTATTTGAAAATAACTTTTTGAGACTTTCTGATAATTTTTTTCTTACAACACTGCTGTTATGATTTTTTTCATTCAAAACATTTACATAAATTTATATTTATTATGGAATTGGGCTTCATTAACCCCTTGAGCTCTGATGATTGAATTTTCTACCACTTAATTTTAATTAAAAAATGTCACAATGACACCGGAATATTCGACCAAATTTATTTGAAAAAGGTTTAATGCCTTTTTTCATGTATTTCGTAAACCGAATTTTTTCTTAGAAAGATACTGGTGCCAATGTGACAGTTGAAATTTTGAAGAAATTTACACGCCAGAGCTCAAAGGGTTAAGCAGCACAGGATCAACATTCTCTGGAAGTGTAGGAAAAAATATTTTCAACACCTAGACTTATGCATCCCCATAGGTCACAATAGTTGAATGCGGACAAATCCCCACAAAGTGGAATAAGCAAAGGCTTTAATGCTCGTGATATTTAAAATGTTTAACATTTAACTGATTTTGTTTATTAATCCATAAATTTCTGATTGAAACAAAATTTAAAATACTATTGTAGTAGTTATACAGTCAAACCTCGTTAACATAAATCTCAAGGCAAATTAAAAGTTTTTTCCCCATGTTATCATCAATAGTTTATATTATTATTAATAAAACCGTTGTATTAATTTTGACAGGCATTGTAGGAAAAATTCATATTAAAAGTACACCAGGTTAATTCTGTACATGTTAATGAGGTTTGAATGTACTTTTTGTTGTTTAATAGCAACAGCCATCTCCTGTTACTTTCTGTTTAGATATTAGGGTAGATAACTGAAAAAAATACATTATCTTAATTAGATTTTTTTTCAGTTTTATATCTCTATGCCTATATAAAATATCACATTAATGTTAGCTATTTTATCTTATTGTTTCTAAACTTGAAGTGTTGTTTTAAGAATCTACATATACTATCTGCATTTTTTAATTACTAAATGAATAAAATACCCTAATTTCTAGTGCATAATCTGCTGAGAAATTTTAATAAATAAGATTTATGTTATTTCTATTTTTTACATATTATGCAACATATTTAAATAAACTTTATTGGTCTAAAACTTATTTGATTGGCTGCAAACTATGTACATCTGAAATTAGCGTACACAAAAAGTACTTAAATTCTGTTCAATTAACTTACTCATTTAATATAAATGTATTATTTGAAAGTTTTATTAAGGTTAAACAATGAGAGAAAAAAAAAAAAATGTTGTTGCTTCTTCCTGTAACCCTTCGTATAAATCGAAACAAAAATCTTCCAAGTTAAAAAAGTTTCTGAAGCAATTAATTGTCACAGATGACTCAAATGTTGCTTTGTACATTCACATCCCATAAAAAGTAGAAATAATATTTATTGAATATTCATGCATAAGAATTTAATGAGGACACCAGTTTCAAAACTCCTTATCTAAAAGTTAAAAAATAGAGTTTTCTCTGTCATTCCATTCTACTGGTACTGGTGGACATGAATCTGGAAAACAATACCATCTGCAAAACACTAGCTTTATTGTGTATTTCTGGCATTGTAAAATCTTGGTTTACAATGAAAACCAATGGACGCGATCAGAGGTTTTTCACGATTTCCCAAAATTTGATTTACTGGATAAGGCAAATTTTGAAACTCACATACTCAAATATAGCTAATAATTTCCAAATCAAACATGAATTAACTCATTTGATATAAATTTAAGATTTATTTATTTTTAAATAACACATAACATACACATCAAAAGAAATTCAAAGTAAGATTAAATATATAAGTGCATCAATTACACTGTTTTTATTTATAAATAATGTTCCAACAGGAACAAACAAAAACTAATGCGTTTAAAATAACTTTGGAAAAAAAATTCTCAAGAGAAATTGATCTTTATTTTGTATCTGGAGAATTACATGAAGTATCTTGTTTTAGAAGTGTTCTGGTCAAAGTATCAAACTGTACGGAATGGCACCTTTTCTTAAGCGTAGGTAACATATTCCATTTTCTGCAGTATAGAGGGGGATCTCATGAATGTCAGCAGATGTAAAATGCAGTTCACAAAGCTAGACAAAAAGAGATCAAAATAGTAAATTTTTATGCATAATCATGCGTATGTATATACATGTAAAAGTGTGGTTTATTTCAGTTAGCTTTATTAAGTACACTTGTAGTATTTTATTTCCATGGGAGAGATATGGGGTCATTCTAAAAAAAAAAAAAAAAAAGTCCATTTTGAAATTTTTAAGAAAGAAAAAATATCTTTTGAGATGGTTGAATACTAATTCAAAAATAGAAACTGAAGGTGGATTTATGATTTTGGCCCTAGCTTAGCATTTTTTTTTTTTATTTATCTTGGATTTTTTGGGTCTGCACAATTTGAAATAATTGTAAAAATTTTGGTCTGTGCAGACCTTTAATGCCTACTGTTATTTAACATCTGTTAATTTTTCTATATACAAGCTAAAATTAACAAAGATAAAACTTTCCAATAGCAACCTGCAAATTTACAAAGAAAAAAAAATTAAGACTTCATATACAAAATTACACTTTGTTTCTACAAACAGTTTCAGCGTTATTAACCATTTTACAAAGAAGCAAGATGGAGATTTTCTCCATATTGAAACCTGGCACTTATATCAATATACCCTACAGATTTCACCCAAAATATTATTTCAAACAACAACAACAAAAAAAAAAACAGCTTTTTGCTATGAAGAAAAGGTGGTTTTATGATTTCATTGGATTTTCTATAATTTTCTTTAAAGGCAGTATACCATTCATTGTGTCGAAAAGTAGGTCAATTTCTTTTCTTTTTTTACATAGAAAGAATAAAGTAACATAAAAACTGAATTTACCCAGTTATTATTCATAGTTTGTAGTATAACAGATATTTTTATTATACAACAACAACTATTACAACTGATAGAGATATTGTCAGTTGCATATACAACATTTTTAGCTTGACATGTAAAATATACAGTTTAAATGGATCAACCAATCACGTTTTTTCTTTTTGGAAATAGCAGAATATTTTGTTGTAATAATAATATATTCTTTGAGCTACACTGCAGTTAGAGAAAAAAGGTTGGAAAAGATGACACTTTTTTTCTAAAAACAATTTCCCCCCCCGCCCCCCCCCCCACACACACCAAAAAATTAAATTTCAATGAGCTCCTGTAAAATTTGTAAAAAGTTTACACCACCATTGTTATTTTATGTCACACAGACCTTTCGATTCGAGACAGATTGCAGACAGTTTGAAGCGAAAATTTTACATTTTTGGCTTTATTTTCAGTCACACAGATTAAAATTTTACAATATCTGTTTTATTTCAGGCCCCATGTGCAGAAACCAAACAAACAAACAAAAAAAAATCTACAATTTTGTATAATTTTATTCTTGCAAACCCGAGGAGAAAAAAAATGGCCAAATTTTCACAATTTGTGTTATAAAATTTAAAATATATTTCAAAATCAATATTTCTAAGTGGAAATAATGCCCTTCAGAGAAACACTTGAAAAAGCTAGCCCCCCACCCCACCCCCAAATTGGCATTTATCTTTGCATTTTCTAAAACTTTAATTCAATCAAGAATTGATTAATTAAAAATATTCTTTAATTAATTAAAAATCAAATAAATTACTTTTAATAAACTCTTGTTAAAATTATGTTCATTATTTTACTTAGATTAAATAATGATATAGTTGTGAAAGCATGAGAGAATTTGAAAAAAAAAACGACAGTGGATTTTTTCAAGTAGGCCTGCTCGCAAACCTTCCAATTGATAAGAATAAGTGATTTAAGATAATACTATGTCCAGTAATACTATTATGTAGAAAAGTATTACTCATCCTTGTTGAAATTATGACTTTAAAAGGGATAAAATATATTGAAGGGTTTCGGTAATTTTTGCTTTTTACAATTCTCCCTGAAAATTTTAATAATGAATTTTTCATATCTGTACCATGTTTGAAAATTGTCCGACCAATGTTGTAAACCGCATTTCAAAATTTCCAACTCATTTTTCATCAACTCATTTCCAACTCAACCAAAATTAGGTGTCCTTCTTTAATGACACCACCCTCGAAAGGGTTAAACGCTATATATGAAAACATAAGTTTTGGCCACTCCCCTTTCACCAATTTTTCTGTAGCTGTCATATTAGCATCTTTTTGTTTTCTATGGACTCTTAAAATATTATTTTTCATGTTTTCTCCAATGCTGAAGCTGGCATTACTTGCAATAAATCCATTTTTCTATACTAACTGCTTTAAACAATGCTTTCACATTTTTTCCAATATCGAAGTTAGTCGTCACTAGCAACAAATCTACTTTTTCCTATTTTCTACTAATCCATCTGCTTTAATCTATGTTTTCTCTTTCTGCCAATGCTGAAACCAGCCATCATCTGCAACAAATCCACTTTTCTCCCATTTTCTCTGCTAAATCATCTGCTTTTTGTCACATGAGTAGACCACTGACTCTTGCATCTTTTTTGCCGATTGTTTGAAAACAAAAATGTCATCATCTTTTCCACTTCAGTTTGTAATATTCTGTATTACCATTCTTTTCTTTTTTTTATTAAAAAACTTTCGATTTTTAAAGATTTTGCACATAAGAGGTTGAATAATTTTTAATTGAACTGCAGCATTGTGTTGGCTCATTTGAGGTAAAATATAACAATGTAAAATCTAATTTTTTTTTAATACTTAAATCCATTTGCTTTTTATTCATAGTAGCCGTTGCCATTGACTTTCAAAGATAATTGAACAATATACAACTTACCACAACTGGTTGTCTGATATAGGTCAAAACTGGGAAATTTCATTAGCGGCCACTGGCTGGTAGAACTAGTTTTTTAAGTGGCCACTTTTTTATTAAAATATACTAAACAGTAAAATTTCTATAAATATTCATCTAAAACTGAACAGCCCAAATAAATATGTTAATGTAAATATATTGGAACCCAAAAAAAGCAGAATCCTTGATGAAATGCAAGAAAATTTTATTCTCTCCTTGTAAAAAAGTGACTGGAAGGTGGCCGCTGATAGACAATTTTTCACTGGCCACTTTTTCTCATTTACTGGAACCTGTGGCCGGTGGCTAGTGCTAATTTTGACCTTTATTGTCTGACTAGAACTTTATTTGATAACGAAATAAATGGTTACGTGACGCTGCTAGCACGTACATAATTTTTGTTCCCATTCCGAGGTTTACTGAAGCTTTGCCTTTGCAGCAGCTGTTGCGAGCTACTCACCTACATTCCTTAATTGACTGCATATTCCCATGTCATGCATGCATCTGCAACGTGATCACAAAAAATTCATAGGGATAAATTGCTACATTTTTTCTTATTTAGAATTCATGCCTTGAAAGGGCTTTTTAACAGAACTTTGCTTGTAACTGCTGCTGAAAAGGCAATACCATTAAACAAAGTATTTATCACACAGAGCGATGCTTTTAGCATGAATTGTTAGGTCGGGACATGATGATTTTGATAACACTAACAGGCTGATATTACACATAATCACATTAAGCAGCATCTGCTGCAAAAAGTAGTTTCTTTAGCATAAACATAATTATAATTACCCTTAGATTTCTCTTAAAAATCACGATGCAAGGAAACACTGTTTGCATTCTCAGAGAGTGGTCTCATAGGAATTTCAAGAACATCCTAAGGATAAAAAAAATAATAATATAAAAAAAATAAAATGTATTGCATTTCATTAAAGTACCGAGACACAAAAAAAAAGCAATTGCATAAAATTTCTGGATTTCTTGATGTTTTTCAGGTGCAACGCTAAAAGTTAAGAATCATAAAATAGAATTCTTTTTTTAAAGATAAGGAATTTTAACGTACAAATAGTATTGACTCTAGGCTAATTTGGAAGGGCATAAAAAAGCACAGTGGACCTTTTCAAACTACGTTATGCACCCAGTGGTCCTTACTGCTCTTTTGGATGCACCCTTTTTATTTAATTTCATTGCAAAGTACGTCAATCGGCTGCAATAAAAAAATTTGAATTTCACTAATTGGCTGAGGGGAAAAAAATGGCAAAATTCATCGAATATAGGAAGGGAATGCGAAATTTATCAATTGGTCATAGAGAAGGGGAAAAATCGAGAAATTTGTCAACTCCATGCAAGAATATAACTGCAAAATCAATTAATTGTGATCGATTGATGGGGAAAAAATATCAAATTGTCTATCCACCTCAGAATAAAAAAATCATGCAATTTTTCAATGCAACAGAGGAAAAACAGAGTAATTTTGTGAATCAGTCAGAAGACGAAATGGCAGGATTTATAAATCGGTCGAAAAATTTGATAATTGGTCAAGACAGGGCTTGAAATTAAATTTTTCTTAGGAAGAGAGTCTCCCTCCTAACATTTATAAATGGAGGTGGAGTTGAGCTGTTTAAGGGAGGAAGGGGGGGGGGAGGGAAAAAATCTTTAAAATTCGCTGTTATTTTACATGCTATTTAAAGTAATACATTAACACGGACATGACAAAATACCATTGAAGCAATTTAAATCAACAATTCAGAATAATTAGTATGCAAAATTTTTTCAATAAGGAAGAAAATCAAGCTGTTATACAGTCTATTATTCAACTTTCAATCAAATGTCATGAGTTCTTACAATGGGGTTGTTAAATGTAGTTCAGAAATTAGTTTTTATTCGATTTTGTGCCCTGAATTTCCTTTCAGAAGGTTAAATTGTGACAGACAGCACAAGCTCAACATTTATAACTTTGGAAATTATTGAAAACGTATGATTATGCTCGCTTTAAAAAAATTCAGGAAACTTTGCAATATTTAACGTGCCTCCATTTTTAACTACTTGCATGAACAATGTATATTCGCTGATGGCATCATGAATATCCATTTCAGAATGAAATTGTTTTATTATATCCTTAACGAAATTATAGTCAAAACAGGACTCCCTCGCATTTTCTTTGATTAACAAACTGACTGTTGAAAAAACAGAATTTCGTCCAATCTATGGCAAAAAGTAACCGTTAAATTTGCAGTTGATTCAGAATAAAAAAAAAAAATCAAAATCTGAAATTTACAACAAATTTTCTGAAAGGTTACAGCAGATAGGTGAGGGGGGGAAGGGAAAGCAATCAATCCTCTTCTGGAGCTAATTATTTTTGTTGCAAGTTGAGTAAACTTTGTTTTTGGTTCGGGTCGATTTCAGGCTGAGCATACATTCCTGCAAGTTGGGTTCAGGTTAAAACCAATTTTTCAAAAGTTAGTTCAGTCTATTATTTCAGATTAACCCCTAGGGGTCGAGCGATCGGTATATGTGCCACTTAAGGTACTCAGAATCCTTCATTATTCTCACCAGTTATTTTTTAATGTAAAATTTACCTTATTTAATCAGAGCATTTTCGCGATTCAACTAAAGAAAATTTTCTGTTTTTAAAAACCGGTGGTAAAAGATTAAAATTAAGCCTCAAAGGGCTCTCATCACCAAGGGGTGAAAAACTATACCTAACAAATAAACAAATATTTGTATGTGTGTGTGTGTGCTGTTTTCTAAAGAAACCGCAACTTTTTTCTGCGAACCATTCACAAAATTTGCGTTTTTTCGACGATGACCTTTGATGAAATTTGTATTTTTTAAGAGGACCTTTGACTACTAAATTCAAGTTTTTTGGCATCCTACGAAGAAATTTGAGTTTTCGACATTCTTCGAAGAAATTTGAGTTTTCGACATCCTTCGAAGAAATTTGAGTTTTCGACATCCTTCGAAGAAATTTGAGTTTTCGACATCCTTCGAAGAAATTTGAGTTTTCCACATCCTTCGAAGAAATTTGAGTTTTCCACATCCTTCGAAGAAATTTGAGTTTTCCACATCCTTCGAAGAAATTTGAGTTTTCGACATCCTTCGAAGAAATTTGAGTTTTCGACATCCTTCGAAGAAATTTGAGTTTTCGACATCCTTCGAAGAAATTTGAGTTTTCGACATCCTTCGAAGAAATTTGAGTTTTCCACATCCTTCGAAGAAATTTGAGTTTTCGACATCCTTCGAAGAAATTTGAGTTTTCGACATCCTTCGAAGAAATTTGAGTTTTCGACATCCTTCGAAGAAATTTGAGTTTTCGACATCCTTCGAAGAAATTTGAGTTTTCGACATCCTTCGAAGAAATTTGAGTTTTCGACATCCTTCGAAGAAATTTGAGTTTTCGACATCATTCGAAGAAATTTGAGTTTTCGACATACTTCGAAGAGATTTGAGTTTTCGGCATACTTCGAAGAGATTTGAGTTTCCGCGATCCTTCGAAGAGATTTGAGTTTCCGCGATCCTTCGAAGAGATTTGAGTTTCCGCGATCCTTCGAAGAGATTTGAGTTTCCGTGATCCTTCGAAGAGATTTGAGTTTCCGACATCCTTCGAAGAAATTTGAGTTTTCGACATCCTTCGAAGAAATTTGAGTTTTCGACATCCTTCGAAGAAATTTGAGTTTTCGACATCCATCGAAGAAATTTGAGTTTTCGACATCCTTCGAAGAAATTTGAGTTTTCAGCATACTTTGAAGAGATTTGAGTTTCCGCGATCCTTCGAAGAGATTTGAGTTTCCGCGATCCTTCGAAGAGATTTGAGTTTCCGAGATCCTTCGAAGAGATTTGAGTTTCCGACATCCTTCGAAGAAATTTGAGTTTTCGACATCCTTCGAAGAAATTTGAGTTTTCGACATCCTTCGAAGAAATTTGAGTTTTCGACATCCATCGAAGAAATTTGAGTTTTCGACATCCTTCGAAGAAATTTGAGTTTTCGGCATACTTCGAAGAGATTTGAGTTTTCGGCATACTTCGAAGAGATTTGAGTTTCCGCGATCCTTCGAAGAGATTTGAGTTTCCGCGATCCTTCGAAGAGATTTGAGTTTCCGCGATCCTTCGAAGAGATTTGAGTTTCCGACATCCTTCGAAGAAATTTGAGTTTTCGACATCCTTCGAAGAAATTTGAGTTTTCGACATCCTTCGAAGAAATTTGAGTTTTCGACATCCATCGAAGAAATTTGAGTTTTCGACATCCTTCGAAGAAATTTGAGTTTTCAGCATACTTCGAAGAGATTTGAGTTTCCGCGATCCTTCGAAGAAATTTGAGTTTCCGTGATCCTTCGAAGAAATTTGAGTTTCCTCGATCCTCTGACAAAATTTGATTTTTTGCAATCCTTTGACAAAATTTGAGTTTTCGCGATCTTTAGACAAAATTTAAGTTTTCGCAATCCGTTAATGAGATTCATGTTTTTTCTGTGATTCTTTGATGAAATTTGTGTTTTATTCATGATGCTTTGATTAAAATGTTTTTTCTGCGAACAACTGACAAAATCAATTTTTTTGGTGACCATTTGTCACTTTTTCAGTTATATATTTTTTATGTCTGAATTTCCAGACTGATGACTGATTTTTCATAATTTTTTGAACTTAATGCCTTAAATTTTCTAAAAATTCGGATAAGAATCACCCCCCCCCCCACCCGAATTCATTAATTGGCCATGAAAAATAACACAAAACTTGTCAATCAATCTTGGGGGAAAACCCCACAAAATTTGTTGATCGGTCAAGGGAAAAAAAATTTAATTTCAACAACCTTTCATAGTAAAAAACTTGCAAATGTATCAACAATCGGTTGCGCAAAAATATCACTAATTTGCACTCATTTTTTAAATAATTTTTAGCATTTTTCTGTTGTTCAGGGGGGGGGGGGGTGTCATTATCCACCTTCTTGGATCAGGGCTGAAACTAGCCTTTTTTGCACCCGGAGCAAACATGGATTTTGACGCACCTTCCCCCCTCTTCTGCAAAGTATATTTACGAAGAGAATTTTACTAATTTTGTTTTTTTATCAGACTTATTTTAAAATTTAAAATATGAAATCATAAAATATGTAGTACTGAACTACGTAATTTACAATGGCAGATCCCATGGTGGGGTGATGGCCAACAAAAATATTCTAAATAAACCTTGATCTCCTTCTTGGTGCGTTTCCAAACAAAAATCACCAAATTGCACGTTTTAGCAGTTTGTCTCCCAGATTTCCAAACTCTTGGAGACACCACGCAAAAGTGTGCCTTTTAAGATGGCGACAATCAAAATAAAGCAAAAATACATATTTTAAAACACAGAAAATACACAAATGTTGAAAAAAAAATCATACATGAACTGTTCGTTAATAATTTTACTACCTGTACAAGAAAAATGTAGTACACACACCTACTTTTAAATACAAAACAACCCTTTTTCAGTTTAAAAAGCATATATAATATTAAGCTTTGACAGAAATTAATCATTTTTTCCCTTTAATACATAATTAAATAACATTAAAATTCAAAAAGAATTTAATATTATTTCATTTTTTAAATAATGTTTAGCATTATTCTGTTGTTCAGGTGATAGGGGGGGGGGGGGACATGCTCATGATCCACCTCTTGGATCCACCATTGTTTACCAGGCATAAAAAAAAAATGCAGTACCTGCAACCGTTCTGCTACTGAGTTGCAGAGTACCCAAATGAAACTGCACTTTGATCCCCTTCTTGGTGCATTTCCAAAAAAATCGCCAAATTGGCCCGTTTTTGTGTTTTGTCTCCTAGAATCAAAAACTCTAGGAGACATCATGCAAAAGCATGCATTTAAAGATGGCAACAATAAAAATAAAGCAAAAATACATATTGTAAAACACAGAAAATACACAAATTTTGAAAAAAAAAAATCATACATTATCCGCTCGTTAATAATTTTACTACCTGTACAAGAAAAATATAATACACACACCTACTTTTAAATACAAAACAACCCTTTTTCAGTTTAAAAAGTATATATAATATTAAGCTTTGACAGAAATTAATCATTTTTTCCCTTTAATACATAATTAAATAACATTAAAATTCAAAAAGAATTTAAAATTTCATTTTTTAAATAATGTTTAGCATTATTCTGTTGTTCAGGTGATGGTGGTGGTGGTGGGGTGGGGGAGGGGGGGGGTCATGCTCATGACCCACCTCTTGGATCCACCATTGTTTACCAGGCATAAAAAAAAAAATGCAGTACCTTCTACCGTTCTGCTACTGAGTGGCAGAGTACCCAAATGAAACTGCACATTGATCCCCTTCTCGGTGCGTTTCCAAAAAAATCGCCAAATTGGCCCGTTTTTGCGTTTTGTCTCTTAGAATCCCAAACTCTAGGAGACATCATGCAAAAGCATGCATTTAAAGATGGCAACAATAAAAATAAAGCAAAAATACATATTTTAAAACACAGAAAATACACAAATTTTGAAGAAAAAAAAATCCTACATTATCTGCCTGGTAATCATTTTATTTTCTGTACAAGAAAAATGTATACACACCTACTTTTAAATACAAAACAACACTTTTTTAGTTAAAAAATATATACAGTAGACTCCCTCAAATCTGCACAGCTTGGGACCAGAGGTTGTGCGGATTTTATAATTTTGCAGATTTCTGGTTATTGTTTTGTTTACATTTTTTAAACAGTAATTTGAATGTAGCTAATGATGTAATCGAAATTATATGAATGCTTGCAATATAGCAAAATATTAAAATAGTAAAGTATTAAACTAAAATAATAAACAGTAAGATAATTTTAAAAATGATTAATATTTTTAAATAAAAATAAAGTTAAATTATTAAAAATTAAATAATTAATGTATAATTAAATATGCATAATAAAGATGAATTATTGAATGAAACTTTCCTCTTAAAGGTACCATGTTAATAATTTCACATAAAAATCATAAAGTAAGGAAGTTGTATTTAAGGTTTAGTCAGATTTAATATGCAAAAAAGTTTGATTGATACATATATATATTTAGTAAAAAGATTGTGATTATTACCAATGATATTGGCAATATCTTGATTTTTACCAGAAATAAATTTATACTTATTTCATGAAAAACCATGAGTTCAGTCATATTATCTATAATTACATATTAAAATACATGCAGAATAATTATATAAAACTAAAAAATTCTGTAATTGTGTTCTGGCATCTGAACTAAAACTTTCATTGTTTACATCTGTAATGATGTGTGGATTTTAGGTTTGCAGATTTGAGGGAGTCTACTGTATATATTAAGCTTTGACTGCAATTAATCATTTTTTCCCCCTTTAATACATAGTATTTAAATAACATTAAAATTCAAAAAGAATATAAAATATATTTCATTTTTTAAATAATTTTTAGCATTTTTCTATTGTTCAAGGGGGGGGGATTACCCCCCTCTTGGATCAGGGCCAAAACTAGCCTTTTTTGCACCCGGGGCAAACATGGATTTTGCCCCCCCCCCTCTTCTGCAAAGTATATTTAGAAAGAGAATTTTACTAATTTTCTAATATTACTTACTTTAAAATTTAAAATATGTAATACTGAACTACGTAATCTACAATGGCAGATACAAGGGGGAGATGACTGGCGTCAGAGGGGGGGGGGGGGCATGAACACCAACAAAAATATTCTACTTTAATCCCCTTCTTGGTGTGTTTTAAAAAAAAATCCCCAAATTGGCATGTTTCTGCGTTTTGTCTCCCAGATTTTCAAACTCTAGGAGACACCACACAAAAGTATGCATTTTAAGATGGCGACAATCAAAATAAAGCAAAATTACATATTTTAAAACACAGAAAATACCCAATTTTTGAAAAAAAAAATCATTAACCGCTCTGTAATAATTTTATTTTCTGTACAAGAAAAATGTACAGTTTGTACTACAAACACCTACTTTTAAATACAAAACAACCCTTTTTCAGTTTAAAAAATATATATATATATTAAGCTTTGACTTGACAGCAATTAATCCTTTTTTTCTTTTAATACATAATTAAATAACATTAAAATTCAAAACTAGTTAAAAATATATTTCATTTTTTAAATAATTTTTTGCATTTTTCTGTTGTTCAGGGGGGGTGTCATTATCCCTCCCTCTTGGACCCGCCATTGTTTACCAGGCATAAAAAAATGCAGTGCCTGGTGCCGTTCTGCTACTGAGTTAGAGTACCCAAATTAAACTGCACTTTGATCCCCTTCTTGGTGTTTTCCCAAAAAAATCACCAAATTGGCACGTTTTTGCGTTTTGTCTCCCAGAATTTCCAAACTCTAGGAGACATCACGCAAAAACGTTCACTTTAAGATGGCGACAATAAAAACAGCGTTCGAAATCCTTGGTGGTCCGCTGGTCCGAGACCACCAAAAATTCAATCGGACCACTAATTTGAAAAATTTAATGGTCCGCAGGACCAGTAACTTCCCCTCCCCCCCCTCTCTGAAAGTTAAACATAAACTTTCCTGTCCCTGAGAAAACTGCAATCAAACACAAATCGCATAATTTTATTTAAAACAATAAATTTTAAAAAATAGCATTAAACCTTAGTCAGTTAAAATTAGTGGTACTTTGGTTGAGTAGCGGAGTACCGAGTAGTTGTGTAATAAGAAAAAAACACTGATGTGCACATAATGTGAGCTTGTGTGTACATATATATATATACACCTGTGTGTACATACATATAATATACATATATAGTATATATAAATTAACTAATTAAATTTGAAATTTATTTGTGCACTTTTTAAAGACAATTTTTGACAATTCAAAACGGTAGCAAAAAAAGAGAATTGACACTTAACAAGTACAATTATTAACCGATATAAAATTAAAACATTCTTCAACCCTCAATTTATTCTGATACCTGAAATCTGTTTATGAAAAATAAAAATGTTTGTTGGTTACTGTAACAATTCATTGAATAATGCAAAACATGTCATATTTATTTTGTAACTGTACCTTATTTTCTTTTGATTAAAAATAAAAAGAGAAAAATAAAAAGAAGGGTACAAAAAGAGATACAGACTTTCTTAACAGAAGACTTATGTAAAACTGACGCTCCACTTGCATGGTAGGGGGGAGGGAGGATTTCAGATTATGTGCAGCCTTGCAAAAAAGTTCTTAGTGCACCTTCAACCACTGTTTATTCTGAACGTATATTTTCAGAGGCAGGATAAATTTACAGTAGTAAAAGAAATGCCCTGTTTACTGGCGTTTGGTGTTTTTGCACCATAATTTGAAATATAATAAATTTAATTATTAATTTTTTAATTGCATTTTCAGTTTCTTTATCCAAAATAAGTCTTTTCTGTTTTCCTATATATTTAAAAAAACTTATTTTTATTTGTATAAATGTGAAACTAAATTTTAATCTGGAATTATTTTATGAGGGGTTTTGTTCTTAATTTTTTCTATATTTTGTAGACATATTGTTAAATACAGAGTAAATAATTTTATGAATTATTGCATACATTATACATTGATATTCGAATAACTTTTTACAGATCAGTTATAAGTTCATATGCTTAAAAAATGAAATTCTTACAACTACTCGGCCAAAATTTCACCGAGTACCGAGTACTCGGCAAATTGGCCGAGTACCGAGTATTTACCGAGTACTCGGTACGGCTCCAGTTGAAAGAGATAATCAGAAATGAAATATTTAATTAATAATTTTATAGTTTTTCTTTATGTACTGTTTAATTTTTAACAAATTATTATTTTACATTTTATTATGATGAAAATTTTGGATAACTGCAAAGGAAGTTTCACCCTAGGAAGGGAGAGGGTCACTCAAAGGGTTAAAGGGACGTAATAGAATTTTATGTAGCAGGCTAGTGATGATTACAGCGGACCAGTAAATTCTTATGCTTACTGGTCCTTGGGACCAGTGACTTTTTTATATGAATTCTACCGCTGAAAAATAAAGCAAAAATACATATTTTAAAACACAGGAAATACAAAAATTTAAAAAAAAAATCACACATTATGAGTTTTGTAATAATTTTACTTTCTGTACAAGAAAAATGTACACACGCCTACTTTTAACAATTTCGAGGGCGGCGTCCTTAAAAAAGGACACCTAAATTTAATTCCAAAACTGACAAATGGCACCAAGAATATTTAATTAAAATCTTCCTATTATAATGTACGCGAAAATAAGCAAGTTCGTATTTTCTAATAAATTTGTTTATAAATTCCGGTGTCAGTCCATTATTGCATCGGTTTATGAACAGAATTACTCTGCACCGGTAAAGGTTATATACTACAAAACAACCATTTTTTAGTTTAAAAAGTATACATATATTAAGCTTTGACAGCAATTAATCATTTTTTTCCTTTAATACTTAATAAAATAACATTAAAATTTTAAAAAAATTAAAAATTATTTCATTTTTTAAATAAATTTTAGCATTTTTATTTTGTTCAGGGGGAGGGGGGTCATCATCCCCTCTTGGATCAGGAACGAAACTAGACTTTTTTGCACCGGGTGCAAACATGGAACGGGCGGGGCAACCCCCCCCCCTCTTCTGCAAAGTATATTTACAAAGATAATTTTACTAATTTTCTAATATCCAATTTATTTTAAAATTAAAAATATGAAATCATAAAATATGTAATACTGAACTACGTAATCTAGAATGGCGGATCCAAGGGGGAGGTGACAGAGGTCATGACACCCCCCACCCTTGAAAACCAACAAAAATATTTTAACTAAACTTTGATCCCCCCCTTTCTTGGTGCATTTCCAAACCAAATCACAAAATCGGCATGTTTTTTCGTTTTGTCTCCCAGATTACCAAACTCTAGGAGACAACACGCAAAAGTGTGCATTTTAAAATGGCGACAATCAAAATAAAGCAAAAATACACATTTTAAAACACAGAAAATACACAAATTTTGAAAAAAAAAATCATACATTATCCGCTCGTTAATAATTTTACTACCTGTACACGAAAAATATAGTACACACACCTACTTTTAAATACAAAACAACCCTTTTTCAGTTTAAAAACTATATATAATATTAAGCTTTAACAGAAATTAATCATTTTCTCCCCTTAATACATAATTAAATAACATTAAAATTCAAAAAGAATTTAAAATTATTTCATTTTTTAAATAATGTTTAGCATTATTCTGTTGTTCAGGTGATGGGGGGGGGGGGGTCATGCTCATGACCCACCTCTTGGATCCACCATTGTTTACCAGGCACAAAAAAAAAAAAAAATGCAGTACCTGCTACCGTTCTGCTACTGAGTTGCAGAGTACCCTAATGAAACTGCACTTTGATCCCCTTCTCGGTGCATTTCCAAAAAAATCGCCAAATTGGCCCGTTTTTGCATTTTGTCTCTTAGAATCCCAAACTCTAGGAGACATCATGCAAAAGCATGCATTTAAAGATGGCAACAATAAAAATAAAGCAAAAATACATATTTTAAAACACAGAAAATACACAAATTTTGAAAAAAAAAATCATACATTATCCGCTCGTTAATAATTTTACTACCTGTACAAGAAAAATATAGTACACACACCTACTTTTAAATACAAAACAACACTTTTTCAGTTTAAAAAGTACATATAATATTAAGCTTTGACAGAAATTAATCATTTTTTCCCCTTAATACATAATTAAATAACATTAAAATTCAAAAAGAATTTAAAATTATTTCATTTTTTAAATAATGTTTAGAATTATTCTGTTGTTCAGGTGATAGGGGGGGGGGGTCATGCTCATGACCCACCTCTTGGATCCACCATTGTTTACCAGGCACAAAAAAAAATGCAGTACCTGCTACCGTTCTGCTACTGAGTTGCAGAGTACCCTAATGAAACTGCACTTTGATCCCCTTCTCGGTGCATTTCCAAAAAAATCGCCAAATTGGCCCGTTTTTGCATTTTGTCTCTTAGAATCCCAAACTCTAGGAGACATCATGCAAAAGCATGCATTTAAAGATGGCAACAATAAAAATAAAGCAAAAATACATATTTTAAAACACAGAAAATACACAAATTTTGAAAAAAAAAAAAAAATCCTACATTATCCGCCTGGTAATCATTTTATTTTCTGTACAAGAAAAATGTATACACACCTACTTTTAAATACAAAACAACACTTTTTTAGTTAAAATATATATACAGTAGACTCCCTCAAATCCGCACAGCTTGGGACCAGAGGTTGTGCGGATTTTATAATTTTGCAGATTTCTGGTTATTGTTTTGTTTACATTTTTAAAACAGTAATTTGAATGTAGCTAATGATGTAATCGAAATTATATGAATGCTTGCAATATAGCAAAAATATTAAAATAGTAAAGTATTAAACTAAAATAATAAACAGTAAGATAATTTAAAAAATTATTAATATTTTTAAATAAAAATAAAGTTAAATTATTAAAAATTAATGTATAATTAAATATGCATAATAAAGATGAATTATTGAATGAAACTTTCCTCTTAAAGGTACCATGTTAATAATTTCACATAAAAATCAAAGTAAGGAAGTTTATTTAAGGTTTAGTCAGATTTAATATGCAAAAAGTTTGATTGATACATATATATATTTAGTAAAAAGATTGTGATTATTACCAATGATATTGGCAATATCTTGATTTTTACCAGAAATAAATTTATACTTATTTCATGAAAAACCATGAGTTCAGTCATATTATCTATAATTACATATTAAAATACATGCAGAATAATTATATAAAACTAAAAAATTCTGTAATTGTGTTCTGGCATCTGAACTAAAACATTCATTGTTTACATCTCTAATGATGTGTGGATTTTAGGTTTGCAGATTTGAGGGAGTCTACTGTATATATTAAGCTTTGACTGCAATTAATCATTTTTTTCCCTTTAATACATAGTAATTAAATAACATTAAAATTCAAAAAGAATATAAAATATATTTCATTTTTTAAATAATTTTTAGCATTTTTCTATTGTTCAAGGGGGGGGGGGATTACCCTCCCTCTTGGATCAGGGCCGAAACTAGCCTTTTTTGCACCCGGAGCAAACATGGATTTCCCCCCCCCCCCTCTTCTGCAAAGTATATTTAGAAAGAGAATTTCACTAATTTTCTAATATTAGACTTACTTTAAAATTTAAAATATGTAATCATAAAATATGTAATACTGAACTACGTAATCTACAATGGCAGATACAAGGGGGAGATGACTGGCGTTAGAGGGCGGTGGTCATGAACACCAACAAAAATACTCTACTTTAATCCCCTTCTTGGTCTGTTTCAAAAAAAAAAAAATCCCCAAATTGGCATGTTTTTGCGTTTTGTCTCCCAAATTTTCAAACTCTAGGAGACACCACACAAAAGTATGCATTTTAAGATGGCGACAATCAAAATAAAGCAAAAATACATATTTTAAAACACAGAAAATACACAAATTTTGAAAAAAAAAATAATTATCCGCCCTGTAATAATTTTATTTTCTATACAAGAAAAATGTACAGTTTGTACTACAAACACCTACTTTTAAATACAAAACAACCCTTTTTCAGTTAAAAAATATATATATATATATGTTAAGCTTTGACTTGACAGCAATTAATCCTTTTTTTCTTTTAATACATAATTAAATAACATTAAAATTAAAAACTAGTTAAAAATATATTTCATTTTTTAAATAATTTTTTGCATTTTTCTGTTGTTCAGGGGGGGGGGGGTGTCATTATCCCCCCCTCTTGGATCCGCCATTGTTTGCCAGGCATAAAAAAATGCAGTGCCTGGTGCCGTTCTGCTACTGAGTTAGAGTACCCAAATTAAACTGCACTTTGATCCCCTTCTTAATGTTTTCCCAAAAAAATCAACAAATCGGCACGTTTTTGCGTTTTGTCTCCCAGAATTTCCAAACTCTAGGAGACATCACGCAAAAATGTTCACTTTAAGATGGCGACAATAAAAATAAAGCAAAAATACATATTTTAAAACACAGGAAATACAAAAATTAAAAAAAAAAAAATCACACATTATGAGTCTTGTAATAATTTTACTTTCTGTACAAGAAAAATGTACACACGCCTACTTTTAACAATTTCGAGGGTGGCGTCCTTAAAAAAGGACACCTAAATTTAATTCCAAAACTGACAAATGGCATCAAGAATATTTAATTAAAATTTTCCTATTATAATGTACGTGAAAATAAGCAAGTTCGTATTTTCTAATAAATTTGGGTGTCAGTCCATTATTGCATCGGTTTATGAACAGAATTACTCTGCACCGGTAAAGGTTATATACTACAAAACAACCATTTTTTAGTTTAAAAAGTATATATATATTAAGCTTTGACAGCAATTAATCATTTTTTTCCTTTAATACTTAATAAAATAACATTAAAATTTTAAAAAAATTAAAAATTATTTCATTTTTTAAATAAATTTTAGCATTTTTATGTTGTTCAGGGGGAGGGGGGTCATCACCCCCTCTTGGATCAGGAACGAAACTAGACTTTTTTGCACCGGGTGCAAACATGGAACGGGCGGGGCAACCCCCCCCACCTCTTCTGCAAAGTATATTTAGAAAGATAATTTTACTAATTTTCTAATATCCGACTTATTTTAAAATTAAAAATATGAAATCATAAAATATGTAATACTGAACTACGTAATTTAGAATGGCGGATCCAAGGGGGAGGTGACAGAGGTCATGACCCCCCCCCCCTTGAAAACCAACAAAAATATTTTAACTAAACTTTGATCCCCCCTTCTTGGTGCATTTCCAAACCAAATCACAAAATCGACATGTTTTTTCGTTTTGTCTCCCAGATTACCAAACTCTAGGAGACAACACGCAAAAGTGTGCATTTTAAAATGGCGACAATCAAAATAAAGCAAAAATACACATTTTAAAACACAGAAAATAGACAAATTAAAAAAAAAATCATACATTATCTGCACTGTAATAATTTTACTTTCTGTATAAGAAAAATGTACACACACCTACTTTTAAGTATACAAAATAACCCTTTTTCAGTTTAAAATATATATATATATATATATATATATATATATATATATATTAAGCTTTGACAGCAATTAATCATTTTTTTCCTTTAACACAAAAATCTTAAAATATTTATAATCAGCACTAAGTATTTGACTATTTTGATATTTGCGAACCCTGCCAAAAAATTTTTTATCTTAAGTGATAGAGTATTTTATGAACTTTTTTGGATTTTAATATCATCCCCCCCCCCTCCCTCCTCTGCCGGTTTCTTTTTGAAAATCGCAGCTGTAGGGGTTATTTTGGGTGTTATTGAAAAAAAGGTGTTAAAAGGGGGTTTTGTTTTTCTTAAATCCTGACTTAATAATATTAAAGCATTTTGGTTGCCAGAATGATTGGTACTTTTTTTTTTTTTTTTTGCTTATTTTAAAATATTTTTTCTCTTTATTCGATCAGAAAATGTAAAAGGATTTATACATACAGCAACCAGAAACAACATACTATACATACAGACTTGCCAATCTCCGAGACCCAAAAATCGGATTTTATTTCAGAATTCGGGTTTTTATTTTTTCCAGTAAAAACATTATTTTAAAAATGTAATCACGTTCTGTACCAGTTTAATTACGAAACAATAATGAAGAACTTCATTATTATTCGAGACAAATTACCGATATGATAATAAAAATTTCAAGCTATTAAAAAATGTGTATGAAACTCAAGGGCACAGGAAAACGTAGAAAATCAGAAATATTGGCAAGTCTGTATAATATTTTCACAACATTTATTTGTGAAAAAAGTAATAACATCAGAATGAATGAAATAGGTACTTACATATTTCCGAGAAAAAGTATTTTTTCAACTTCCAAGGAGCTCACGCTGTCGCCGTAGCAATGGCGTCCGCTTCCTCCTTCCTCGCTGGAGAGTTCATCAAAACAACAACACCGACTTCATCCGGGACTTCGCGCAGCCTTCGTCTTTCAACCAATCAGATTTGCGTTTCCAGAAAAACTGTGATTTCGCCCATATTTCACCGTGTTTCGATATTGGGCAGTTATATGTCGTTGGTGAGTTACCAATCAGCACGTTTTCATCGGCAAATGAGCTCATAGTGTTAGCTTTAGTTGATGAAATATAGCCTCATCAAAACCGGTTCTCATATGTTGCTCGCAATGATATACGTGTATTATTTCTCGAGCAACTTTCGAGGAATTGATGAAAGGCCTAGCAAAATGCGACCAGTCGCTGCTACTAGGGATATTAACATATCACGTAATAAAATTTCATGCTGTAATGATGGAGATTTATCAGAATCCAAGTCACGCGGGAAGTTTCGGTGGTGTCAATGCTTTACATTCTGCTGCCAAAGGAAAAGTTACGAAAAAGACCATACAGAAATGGTTAAGCGGGGTCAACTCGTACACGCTGCACAAACCTGTGCGAAGAAAGTTTCCGACCAATCGCATGATCGTGCATTCCATTGATCAACAATGGAAAACCGATCTGGTGGATTTGATCAGTCTCCAAAAAAACAATTGGTGATATCGCTACATTCTAACCTGCATCGACATTCTGTCTAAATATGCGTGGGCGATACCGCTCAAAACGAAACGCGGTGGGGATATTGTGAAAGCCTTTAAAACTATTTTTGCAACGCGAAAGCCCAAGTCTTTGCAATCGGATTCTGGGAAAGAATACAAAAACAATCACTTTCAGAGATTTTTAAAGCAGCAAGGCGTACGATTTTTTACTACATTTAATAACACAAATGCATCGGTCGTAGAACGTTTTAATCGTACCTTGAAAACTAAAATGTGGAAATATTTTACGCACAACCACACCTATAATTTTATCGATGTGCTAGACTCCCTGTTACAGAGTTACAACCATACCCATCATTCCAGCATTAAGAGAGCGCCCGTGGAAGTAGCATCTGAGAATGAAAGCGATGTATGGTTTACTTTATTCGGGAAAATGCAGAATGCAGAAACAAAACCGTGTGTGTTTAAAGCGGGGGAAATCGTGCGCGTGTCGAAGCAAAAATTAACTTTTGGAAAAGGGTACGAAACCAATTGGACTGAGGAACTCTTTGTGATAACGGAATGTGTGTCGAGAGACCCACCAGTGTATCGAATTAAAGATTTGATGGACGAACCCATCCAAGGAACCTTCTATGCGCAATAACTCCAAAGAGTTCAACCGAAAGAGGACTATACTATTGAAAAGATTTTAGAGAAGCGAACGCGAAAAGGACATGTAGAATATAAAGTGAAATTTAAAGGGTACCCTGATAAGTTTAATCAGTGGATACCCTCATCTAACATGTTTTCTTTATAAAATCTACGTTATCGAGATTGTATCGTCATTTCGAATCATGTCTTTCTACGTGACGCTACCTTCAGACAGTTCGCTGAATTATTTTCCTGATTTAATTAAATTTATATCACAAATGTGTTAACATATGCAATTGATATTATTGAAAAGTCTTTACCAAAGTCTAATACTAATGACTTTTATAAATTAACGATTAAAAAATACTTTATTCATACAGAAATAATTTTACTTTAGAACTGTTATTCAAAACATTATAGAGTCAAGATATCCTTGTATATCAATAACAAATGCTGTATACATTGAATTATAGACTACCAATGCAAGTGAAAATTCTTAAAAATTGCATACATACAAGTATGCTAAATAAAAAAATCTGAAAATATAACTGACTAATAATATAAAGTAGAACAAACAAATCATTTAAATTTTAAAAAATAATATATATATATATATATATATAACTATTAATTTATCAATAAACAATAATTTTAAATGAAATAGATGAACTAGTAAGACATGAAAATTAACTAAAGGAATTACCTGATTAAGATAATTTGAATCTTAATGTAATTTTATAACAACATAAAAATATTAATGAAACTTTCTAAAAGTCTTATGCATACAGAAAAAATATATTAAATAACATAAAATTCAACTAACACATCATCTACATTTTTAAAGTACATATAATAATTTTAATATATCAATAAATTCTGAATACTATATTACTATCCTGTATCAAATTTGACGATAAATGGTAATTTTAAATTAAATACTTGAACTACTAAACCAGGAAAATTAATTTAAATGAACTAATAGATCATCTGTATTTTAAAAATACAGATAATATATCAATAAATTTTGAGTGCTATATTACTATACTGTATTAAATTTGGCTATAAATTTGGCGATAAATAGTAATTTTAAATTAAATACTTAAATTACTAAACCATGAAAATTAATTAAAACGAACTAACAGATCAAATACATAGCAGAAGTTTAAAATATTAAAACTAATAATCTTAATACTTTTAAAAATAAGAAACTTTTAAAAAAATTTTTCAAAATTAAAAAGTTTACAAAATTAAAAAAATAAAAACTTTAAAAAAAATAAAAACTTTAAAAAAATAAAAACTTCAAAAAAAAAAAAAACTTTAAAAAAAAAGTTAAAAAAAAATTAAGTTGTCAAATCAAAAGAAATTATTTAAAAAAACTTCATAATTTAAGTTTGCAAAAGCAAGTTTACCTGGCTGTACATGTATATGACTTTCATTATGTTATAGTTTAATAATATGTATCCTCTTTATATTATATAAAAGCATAAGATTAATATATATGTTACGGCCAAAACCCGGAGCTTGGCCAATACGCGAATTGGCCGGCTAATTCGCGAACTGGCCAAGATTCCTGGCCCAAACCCGAAATACATGAAATGAACAGCTTATTACGGGTTTTGGCCGGCCAATTCGTGAACTGGCCGGGAAGCCTTGGCCAATATACGAAGTGTTCAGCAATGGGTATCCACAGTCGGTAATGTGATTCCTTTAGCTTTCATGCAGCCCTGCATATGATCTACAAACCTGGTAATACACTACATATAAATTAAATTTTAAAAGCCTATCAGAGCTGAAAACGCACATCAAGCAATAATGGCTCATAGCCATACCAATAACCCAAATTATTTCAGTGATTCTTTAAATAAACGACAAATTCTACTTCGTCAATAATCTATAGAAAACATGTTCTAGAATATAATTGTAATGTATAACAGTTTCATTATGTATGAAGTAGTGTAACATCATTAGAATACCCTATAAGCGATTTTTTCACATATAGCATAATTCTTTATAGGAAAATTTTTGGCGTCCGTATAAACGAACTATAATGTCTACTTAATCAATACTCTACAAAAAAGCATATTGCTCCCAACATGTGTAAGGCGTGTGAATTTTATTATGTTTGAAATAGATTGACATCATTTAAGGGTACTAAAAACTATCTTTCACCATTCACTGCAATGTAATGAAATACTTTTAAATGTCTCTGTAAACAAACAATAATTGCTACTGATTCCATACACTTAGATAACAGTTTGTTGTCCATCTTAATGATGCATACTAATTTCATTATAATTGAGATAATGTAACAACATTAAAATACACCGGAAAAACTTTTCTCCTTGATGATATTGTAACGAAATACTTTATTGTGCCGCTGTAAATTAACCAAAAATAGTACACACTTCACTTGCAATATCGAAATTAATTTATAAAACTAAATAATATAACAATTACAAGTCAATCCGAGTCTGTACTCGAGTTAGAGCACGGACAGGCAGACTGCTAGACAAATTGAATTCATCAACAGTTTCAACTATGTTAGAAAGGGGTAAAAATAAAAATTGGTTTCTATATACTTATTTCGCGAATTGGCCGATCGCGTATGGCCACTTCGCGAACTGGCCGATCGCATCTGGCCAGTTCGGGAATTGGCCAGTCAGTTTAAAGTGTTGTTGGCCAGTTCGCGAATTGGCCGGCCAATTCGGGTTTTGGCCGTAACATATATATTTATATATACTTAATAAAAATATTTATAAGTAAAAAGAAACTCTTCTTTCAATATCTTTTTTAAATGCTTGAAACAATTCCAAGAATGCTTTTACCAATTCAATAGATCAAACATTATTTAAGGATTCCGATTTCAATTTTGCACACATTTGAAGTTTTATGTTGAAGCATGGGCAAAAGTATAATTACTTTTAATGTCACGCTTAAACTTAACTTATTTTATTTATTTTTAAAGTGAACATGTTGTAGGAGGTATCGGTTAAAATACCTTTAAATAATAAGACAAAACTTAACATAAAAAGTTTGCTAGAGTTTATTTCAAAACGTTTTCCATCAAAATGTATTTCTTGTAATCTGATTACAGTGGTTGTTGTTTCATCTTAATTATTCTGGACAGGAACGACAAAAAAAAAGACAAAGGCAGTTAATTTATGGGGAAAAACCCCTTTTCCTATTAAAAAACGAACACAGATGTTTCTATTAAAAGTTTGTTTTTATTGTTCCGTAGCAAAAACTTTTAAACTTTCAGCTTTATTTAATTTAAAGGATGAAAAATAATCTTATATCAATTGTCTCTGAGTGCTGTCCGGAAATTTCTGCTACGAATGAGTTAAAGTTATACCTGCATATTATTATATCACAGTATAAAGGTCTGAAATACTACGTAATTATACATATTTAAAATGCAAGAAAGTCAAATAAATAAATTGTTTTCATATTTAATTCTTTGTTGAACAAAAAATAAATGGAGTCAATAGATCTCTTTATTGTCGATCATTTTAAAATGTTAAATTAAAACATTCTACAAAAAAGGATTTGAAACATTGTATTAAAACATGGGGAACTTTTCGGTTAGCCGAGAGCCAGTGATATATATATACATATATAAATATACATACATATATGTATATATACATATATAAATACATATATACATGTATATATACATATATATGTATATATAACACTAGCGCCCCACTAACCTAAAAGTACCAAACATAGCTTTTTCAACACAGGATTTTTCATAAATACATTTTAAGATGTTTCGAAATCTCAAGATTTATTGAAATTTTAAAAAATCATTTTATAACTATTTATTGTTATTTTTTTTAACTTCTTAATTTTTAATTTTTAATTTTTAATTTTTAATTTTTATTTATTTTTTTTTTTTGTAAGTAGACATTTCATTTAAATATATATTTTATAATTATTTTCTTGTAGATAAATCTTCTTTATCAAAGAATATGGATCTTAAATTAGATATTCAACTTAATAATGTAAAAAATAATCTGGATTGCTTATATAAAGACATAAACTAGCATGAAGAGAGTTATTAATTTTTTTATTAAATTCTGTCAAACCTTTAATTATTAATATTAAGAAATGTAAAATGTCGAATTTCTTTAGAAAAAAAGTATCGTCCAATTTTTATTTATACTAAATGAATTTAAGAATGGTTGGGTTAGGTATTTTTTTTGACGGCCGATTATCTACTCTAGGGATGCCTAATGGAGAGGTGCCCTCCATGGGGGGGGGTCTTTCTAAGGGAACCCAACCCGTATATTTACGCATGGAAATCCAAGGTTTGAAGAAAACCACGAAAACTCCGAACGGTGAGTCCGACGGGCGCGATTGGGTTCGAACCCAGCACCTCCCGTCTACCAGCTTCGAAAGCAGAACCTCTCGGGAATATAAGAAGGAGGTAAATTCTTAAGGAAAGGTTCGGTAAATTTTAATCAAAACAACCTCTAAATTATTATTTTTTTTAAGGTAAAAACTTTTTTAAAAATACATGAGTGTTTTTGACAGTAATCTATTTTTAAATATTCGTTGCGTCAAGTTTAAACTTTATATTTATTTTAATTAAAACAAGTAAGAAAAATCATGCGTACAGCATAGATTATGAAACACTTTCCAACACTCCCTGAAAGCTTTAACGAAACTTCGTTACTTAGGCAAAAAACGTAAATAAAATAACTAAGTAAACATTTAAAAATCTGATTTCAGTAGTTACCGCCCATAACCAAATATGCATTCCAATTCTTTTCGACAGCCCTGTATTCGATTTGTATGTTGATATACATACTATATAATGGGAAAATTTAGTTTAGCAAGAAAATGCATAACAGGTTGAAATTCATCTTTCAGCAATTTATACTAATAGATGAAAACATACTTGAATACTTCTGTACATCCCTGTAGTTTACCTAGTACCTTTATTACATGCCACTATTTAGCTAAAATTTAATTCAAATTAAAACACGCTTAAAACTACTGAAATTACATTTCCAGAAATTATCACCCATAGACGGCCATGTATCCAATTCTTTGCGTGGCCCTGTATATCATTTTATCTATATTCTACAAATATTTCTTAGTACACTAAATTCAGTTCAGCGTAAAAATGCATAATTCCTTTAAAACCCACCTTTAAGCAATTTATGCTCATACTCAGTAACATTTACGAATTTATTTCTGTAGAAATAGTATATGAATAGTATATGAACTATAGCATTTATACCCACTTTATTGTATGCATAAATATAGTGAAAAAGTAGGTACGTGTGATCACAGATCGCACAGAGGGTTTCGTTTAATATTCCTTTCAAAACACTTTATCCTTTTGAAAAATCTGTTAGTTCCACATTTCGCAACCAGGGGCGCACTCCATTCTAAACAAACCTCTATCCGAACGAAACTCCGTTTTATATACTATCCATAGATATATTAGTCGAGGGGATTGGACCGATAGCACCCCAGATAAGTAGACGCCCCTGGCGGCAAAAAGTGGAACTAAAATATGTAAGGCTATGGTGCATAATACGAAAGAATGGTGAAAGTGGTGTCGGAAAAAGTTGGAAAAGTGCCCCCCCCCCCCGGGTGTATAAGAATGTAGGCTAGAAAAATTGCTTAAAATACGCAATTTAGAACCCGGAGGAGTAAATAGCTCAGAGGGTTAAATGTAAGACTTTTTCAAGATTTTATGATCTGTCGCCTGGCCTCAGGTGTTCTGTTATAAGTATGCAAAATTTCAAATCTCCAATTTAATAAGGGGCTGAGTAAGAAAGAATTGCTTAAAATACGCATGTGGGAGCCCAAAGTGTTAAATGTACGATTTTTTCAAAATTTTATGGTTTGTCATTTGATGTGAGGTTTTCAGCTATAAGTATGCCAAATTTCACGCCTCCAACCCAATTAGGGCTCATTTAGAAAGAATTGTTTAAAATACACATGTGGGAGCCCAAAGGATTAAATGTACGACTTTTTCAAAATTTTATGATTTGCCGTATGATGTGTGGTGTTCAGCTATAAATATGCAAAATTTCAAGTCTCCAACATGTATAGTTTCTGAGAACGGGCTCTGTGACAGACGGACAGACAGACAGACAGAGGAGCGAGACAAATAGGGTTTCGTCAGATGAACAAAACCCTAAAAAAGCGCATATTATTAATTAAAAATGCATTTAGAGAAATCATTACTAATATACAGTAATTCGGATACAATATACGATGTGAAATCTTTTCAAATACACAGCAAACAATTTCCCCTATACTATTATGAACGGAATTCTTTTGTGTAGCCCTTTAAATGAACAATAACTATTCTTTGCACCGCATATTCAACATAATGCATTCTTTAGTGGGCTTCATAAATGAATATCAATTTTACTATGTTTGAAAGAGTGTAACACCATTAAAAATCATTTGAAACGATTTTTTCCCATTGGCCGTAATGTAACGGAAAACTTTTGACTGTCCCCGTAAATGAACTAAACATGCTACTAACTTCATTTGCAATAGGTAACATGCTATGGCAAAGGTCACTAACATCCAAAAATTTCAGAACGATCCGAGCAAATTTACGAAAGTTAGAGCAATCTCAGGAAGTACTGAACCAATTAAAAAAATAATGGCGTCAAAATTATGGTGACAACCCTTGCTCCAACATAGGCCATATTTTATGTTCGTGCCACTATCCCAAAGGGGGTGCAAGAGCAGAAAACGATCTAAAAATGCGATTTTTGTATTACTGAAAGGCCTAGAGACATGGAATTAGGCATGGTAGTTACCTATTACATGTAAATAATCTCTAAGAACATTTCTTAAAAAAATCGAAATTTAGAAGGGGTTATAATGTAAGAAAAGCGTCCTAAAAAACCTTCTAAATGGCGATTTGTACGCAATCTAAGGAAATATCAAACCGATTTCAAAAGTAATGGGTTGAAATTTATGATGACAGCTGTTGCTCTATCATAGGCTATATTTTATGTCGGTGTCAGTACACCAAAGAGGTTGCAGGAGCAAAAAAGTTCTTAAAATACGATTTCTCTGTAACTGAAGGACCTAGATACATTAACTTTGCGATGGTAGTTAATTATTAGATATAAAGTATATCTAAAAGCTTTCTAAATTACGATTTTTATGCAATCATATGAAATACCAAACGGATATAAAAAAAAAAATGGTTGCAAATTGTTGGTGATAGAACTTGCTGAAACATAAGCTATGTTTTATGTCGGTGCCACTACCACCAGAGGGTTGCAGGAGAAAAAACTTTCTAAACTGCGATTTCTGCGATACTGAAGAGGATAGAAACTTTAAATATGACATGGTGGTTACTTATAAAATACAAATGTCTTTTAAGAACAGTCGAAAATAAATCCGAAATGTAAAAGGGGTGAAGCGAAGGGAAGGACCGAAAAGCGTTCGAAAAATGTACTAAATTACGATTTCTAGGCAATCTCAGTGAAATAATAAACCGATTATAAAAGTAGTAGTTGCGAATCAATGGTGACAGTCTTTGATCCTACACGGGCTATATTTTCTGCCAGTGCCACTACCACCTGGGAATGGCAGGAACAACAAACGTTCCAAAAAAAGTCCTTAAAAACTTTCTAAATTACGTTTTCTATGGAATATTAGGAAATACCAAACTGATTTCAAAATTAATTTTGGCAAATTAATGGTGATAGTCTGTTTCAACACAGGCATTTTATGTTAGTGCCACATCATCAGAGAAGTGGTAACCGTTACACAAGAAGCTTTGAATTTCACATGGTAGTTAATTTTAAGATGTAAATGCGTACTAAGAATGGTTTCTTAAAAATTCAAAACTTCAAATGAATACTGAAATGAGCGAATGAAAAGAGCATAAAATCTTCAAAGTAATTTCTAAATTAACACTTATTTAGAATTAGTTTTAGTTCTTTTTATTAATTTAAGTCTGATTTCTGTTTAATGCTATATAATAATGAAATTTAGTCAAACTGTGTCTAAATTAGCGATTTTTGAATTATTCCTAAAATAATATCTTCTAATAAAAATTACACATATAAATATCACTTAGCACATTTCAGCTATTAGTCATAGCCACCACGAGAACTAAATACAGAGGCCTTTAATATGCTGTACCAGACATTCGACTACAATTATCACTAATTTAAGCAAATGAGAAAACCATGTAAAAAGATGCAGGCACAAGTTTCATATTAAATGTTTATATGTTATTGTTCGTCACATCAACAATGTAGAACTGTAAGACAAACATTTATATTCATTGAATTTTACGTAATTTATATGTATCACGATATCATATATGAATTTAATACTATTGTTGGAAAGATAAATTGAATGTTTTGAATAAATGTCAAATTTATCAAAATAAAATTTCATTGTCGATACAATGCACCATAGGTTAAACTAAAATTCAGCACCATTTTTCCTGCTTCATAACAATGACTGTGAACATCAATATGAGTTAAACATAGAGTACCGTCAACCGGGGCTTTGGTACTTGCGGGGTTAATTTGGTCCATGAAATAAAAAAAGTTTTTATTCTTTGTACAATACAAGATAATTTGGAGTTTTTGCCCTTGAAAAATAATGTATACCCTACTATAGGGTATTTGAGTATTTTGTTGGTAATTTAATTTTTTTAGTGGCAACTTTGAATGTGTTTGTAAACAACTGTTTTAGTGTGTAAATTTTAACTCTCCAAACTTTCTATTATGAAACAATCTTGATAAGTGCTACATATAAAGTAAGTGTCCTTTAGTAACCTGTAACCCATGTGTGATCACAATTTTTCCTTTAACTTTTTATTTTGGCAGAAAATGTTTAAGTTTTCATAAAGCTAGCATGAAAACTGGTATTATGGGAATACTATGTTTAATGGCCTGTTTTGGTCCGAAAATAGACCCAATTACTAAGATTTGCCTTTTATACAACGAAATCTCTTAAAACATGTTTTAAGTAACTTTTTTTTTATGTTACTTTTGCAAAATGTTACATTAATTGTTTTTGTTCTAGTTGCTGAGGATAACATAACGGAAACTCTTTCTCGTTTCTTTAATATTAACAATTGGTTTATTGTGTTTAAATGTTAAAAAAACATTTGTTTATCGGGTTTGCAGAGTTAATTTATTAGCAAATGCTATTGCAAGGAGATTTCCATAAAAATGTATTCATTTCCATATGAAATGTATTCATTTTGTATGAAACTAAGTGAATGGACCAAAGAAACCCCTAGCACGGGTTACTGTGTTCCAAAACTTTAAAAATAGTTAAAAATTAAAAAATTAAAAAAATCACATATAATATTTTTTATAATGAAAATGTGAGTGGAACCAGAAAAAAGTGGCCCAAAGTAGCCCCTGTTGACGATACGAACATTGTATAAGCACTTCTATAAGCACTACATTCTCTGAAAGGTTTAAATATGTGTTTTTTCGAAAGATTTTGTAAGTTATTCAATTTTAAATAATCTCTAGAAAATTTCTAAAAAAAAAAAATACTGTCACACTATACATTTCGTATTTTCTCAAACAGAAAGCTCTTTGAATATTTAAAATTTATAAGTATAATGGTTAAATACTATATAGCTTTCAGTTTTTTTATTTATTTCAATAGTTTAAAATAAATCATTTATATGAAATCTATTTATTTTAATTTATTTATTTGATTCATTTTTTTTGTACTGGGATTTAGGGGTTGAATAGTTTTTTAAGTATTTGTAGTTTATTAATCCTTAATTAATGTAATACCAGGAGAATATTAATTATTTGAATAGAATGGAAGTATAAAAAAATTGCTATCTCAACTATTTTATTTAAAATTTTAAAAGCAGACTCTGTTATATCATTAGTGATAAATAAAAATGTATTAAGCCATAACGAATTTGAATGGGATAGGAAAACTTTTTAAACTATAAATTACCATGACATTTTTAAAACAAATTTTAAAATCATTAGAGAGTTTAAATTGATTACACATTCAGTGTAAATCAGACAGTGGCGAGACGATATAGTTATATATAATGACAAATTCAACAAGATTATTTTATTATGCTAGAAATGAACTATATTAAATGAACTGCAATTTATTTTCTATTAGTTTCCCTAAGTGTTTAAAATAACATTTCTTAAAAGTTTTTATTATGTACCTCTTTTTTTCTGTTTTAAATGAAGAAATAGTTAATTTAGATAACTATATTTCAAAACTTTTTTCGATATAGTCCTTTTATCTGAAAAACATTCTCACTTCTTGTCGTATGTAGAGATATTGGCATAATAATACAGCGATAAGCTATAATCCTTAATGCCCGATTTTTCGGCCGCTCTCTCCTCCCATGCGAAAAAAGGAGATTAAAA
Organism: Maratus speciosus; assembly: GCA_963932465.1. Classification (NCBI taxonomy): domain Eukaryota; kingdom Metazoa; phylum Arthropoda; class Arachnida; order Araneae; family Salticidae; genus Maratus; species Maratus speciosus. Next base: position 32,716,894 of record OZ010791.1, on the reverse strand, counting down.
TTTTTTGAATGGATCATAAAGTACCAAAAATCGAGTCTGGAATTAGCATTTATTTCTCGCAGTGCCATCTATTGTTTGAAATTTGAGCTAAAATAAAGAATCACAGTATAAAAACTCCTGACATCGTACATGACCCTCCTGCAAGAATTTTTTTAATATCTGTCACCGTTCGCAAGTTATTAAATTTTAAAATCCATCCATTTCTGGAATACCCGGTATTTACTTTTTAAATTAAAAGTATAAACTAATTTAAAAGTATTCAAGAATATAAGTTATCCAGTATCGACTGAAAAGTGGTTGTAACTCGTAAACTAAAGGCTTGTGGAAGGGTTCATTCGATATAAATAAGTAAATATTTCAAAAAACTCAAAATAATTAAAATAAATAAATAAATACATTGGAAACCATTATCAGAAAAAAAATTCCTAAAGATAGAGCGATTTGCAGATCTTTTTTTCTTCCGGAAAACGGGAGTTTCGACTCTCTGTCTGTCGTAGACAAATTAGCTGTTTGAAGAATATACACAAATATATAATAAGGACTACTTAATGTTAAGATCTAACTAGATAGAGAGTTTCATGGAATTATGTGTATTAGTTACTGTTAGTTAATTGTACTAGTTAAGTCACAAAATTTGTGTAACCCAGAGACAAACAGATGTTTTTTAAAAATAGCCAACTCGCAGTTACTACATCCTAAAACGTGTAATTCTGTTAAAATCGAAAAGGATATTTGTTACAAATCAAATAGTTTATTATTATTATAAATGTACAAGTGAAAATGCACAATGTTGTTTATTCTAAGCACTTCCGAAAAGGGTTTTGCTAGTTTTTTATACCAATTTTTGGTGCGTTCGTAATTATATAATACTTAGCACCTATAGTCGTCATCTGGTCCGTCCGTCTGTCTGTCCGCATACAATAGCGCAAACACTTCCCAACCGAATGGTTAAACATTTAATATATGGAATCCATACAGAATTTTGTCGAGCCATTTCACATTTTATGACAATCGAACCAAAACTTAAAAAGATATTAATAAAAGTTTTCTTCATTCTATTAAATCCTATCATACGTCATTCATTCAATGACGTCGTTCAATTAATACGTCATTATCCCCCGATAGGTAATAATTCTAGGTTGTCATGGTGATGATGTACGAGTTTAAAAGGGTGTCCTTTTATTTCCATATCGCTGAATTTAATATATAGAATCGTAATAACTTTTGTATTCATCCATTTTTTCATAAGAGGGCAACAGCTATTGCATCAAGATTCGAATATTTATAAAACTAGTTATAGTACGAACATACCTCATTTCTCACGTTTGATGTACGATTTCCGCCTTGTTTAATAAGTTGACATTTTATAAAGAAGATCAATTTGTCGATCATGAAAAAAGAAATATGAAAAATTAAGTAAAGAGAAAAACGCTCTAAAAAGTAATGAAATTATATCAATAACATACATTATTGATAATATATTAAAAGGAAAAATGCTATAATGAAGTAGAAACTCAATAGTTTCTCAAAATTTAATAATCTGTGTAGAAACCTTTTCTTCTAGCAACACTGTAATTACAATGTTTCATATTTTCATGAGAAACAGAAAACTTTCTTTTTATTTATGAAATAAAAAAATAAATATAAAGTATTCACTTTTTTGTTGAAGCATACTGCGAAGCAATATTATGTTTATTAAATTTTCGTGTCATGAATATGCTTATTACGTATTTTTTATCGGATTTTCTGCGAAAGTTTTTATCTTTATCACATATATTTTCACAGTTACGAAATTCAACCTTCCTGCATATGGCCTGAATATGGCCTTCTTTCTTTTAAGACGTTTACTGGAACATGTTAACACGTTAAGCGCCCCGTCAGCCGCCGATGGCTGACAGCGAACTTTCCGTTAAAAACGCGTCATTCACCGATGGCTGACGCCTAAAATATGATACAGAACTGAAAAATATACATTGTTTTAAATAATTACTGAACAAATATTTAAAATTTACCTACCTTTTATTTATTACAGGCTTATACTTTCCTAAAAATTACTTTAAACATTGTAAATTTTCAGAGCTTCGGTGTCAGTCATCGTGGCACTCAACTTGTTAACCAAGTTTTATTGAATATAAAAAGTCGTATACTTTTTTAAATAAGGAGTTATACAGTATATGATAGGAGAATAAATGAAATGTGCTTCTGTAAATATAATGTATACTACTGTATGCAAAAGTATAGAAAATAAAGAAAGACGTGTAGTTAAAACATTGCTTATTCAAAATATAAAATAATTTATATTTTTAATCAGCAAGAATTAAAAAAAGGAAATCCGTATCACTTTTTTATTGCTTTGAGATTTATGTTATTTCTTCCCTTTTTACTTTCTTCTATCTTTACAAGAAGAAAGTATTGGATTCGTGAAAAAATTCGACTTCCGGTTTTAGAATGCCCAGAACACGATTTGGTGGTTTTTAGAAAATGTCTGTCTGTGAGTCTGTCTGTCACTCTGTCGCTCTGTCACTCCGTCACTCTGTCACTCTGTCACTCTGTCTGTGAGTCTGTATGTGACAAAAATTTTGTGGGCGCTCTATCTCAAGAACTAATGCACGGAATTTCTCAAAACTTCATATTTAGTTAGACCTTGATATAAACTGGACCTGATTAGTTTTTGGTAAAAATCGCCCAACAGGTGGCGCTGCTATGCGGCATTTTTCACGATTTCTGCAACAACTATATCTCAAGAACTACTGCACAGATTTTCATAAAACTTCAGATTCAGTTAGTCCAAGATATAGTTTGGTGCTGATTACTTTTTTGTGAAAATCGCCCAACAGGTGGCGCTGGTATGCCGCATTGTTCATGATTATCGCAATCGCTCTAACTCAAGAAAAAACGCACGAATTTTCATCAAACTTCAGATTCAGTTAGTCCCTGATATAAATTAGTGCTGTTTAATTTTTTGTGTAAATCGCCCAACATTTGGCGCTGCTGTGCTGCATTTTTAACGATTTCCACATGAGCTGTATCTCAAGAACTATTGCACGGATTTTCATCAAACTTCAGATTTAGTTAGTCCTTGACATGAAATGACGTATAAATTAGTGCTGTTTAATGTTTGGTGTAAATCGCTCAACAGGTGGTGCTGCTTGGCTATGCTGTATTTTTTGCGATTTCCGCAATAGCTTTATCCCAAGAACTAATGCTTTGATTTTCAACAAACTTCAGATTCATGTATACCTTGATATCATTTAGTGCTGTTTGCTTTTAGTGTAAATTGCTCAACAAGTGGCGCTGCTATGCTAGATTTTTTTCAGAATTTCCGCTATAGCTCTATCTCAAGAACTAATGCACGAATTTTCATCCAACTTCAAATTCAGATATACTTTGATATGAATTGGTGCTAAATTGTTGTTATTTTTTGTGCTATTTAAAGGATTTAATTGACGTCATTTATATATATAAGAAAGTTTTGTGATGGCCACAGCATACTAGTTTGAGTTGTTTACATCTATTTATCTTCAAGACTTAAAATTCTCGCAGTCACACTAAATTTAGATAATAATAAAAATAACATAATCTATACATATAAAACTAAACTTTTTAAACTGACTTATTTTAGTATGTATTTTTTTTAATAAAATTTATAAATTTGCCTTCTTTAAATACGAGGGCAAGTCAGAAAGTAGGTCGCAAAAGCTAATAAAAAAAGGCTTACTTAAAAGGAATGTTTATTTCTCTATATAATCGTCATTTACATTGATATATTTGTCCTATCTCTTTATGTTTACTAACACCTGCTGCGTAAAAGTCTTTGAACTGTACTCTCAGCCACCTGTGTGGACTCACATTCAAAGTCTGTATCAGTCGACTGTAGACTAAACCATTTAAACACCCTGTTGTAGTTGCGACGTAGTCTGTTTTGTTCGCCTGCCAGCTCTAACCATTTCCTCAACCTTCCGCACAGTGTCTTCTGTCGCAATCGCAACAGAACGACCACTTCGTTCTTTGTCAATAACTTTTGAACGCCCCTGCTCATCTTGTACAACTCTTGTCTTGTAAATTCGAAATTGACATCTTACAGTTGGACAGTGCTGCCACATATTGGTGCCTATTGCTACCTATTGGCTGCCCCCTATCGGAAACAATTTACTACTAATTTTCGACCTCCCATATCGGTTTGTGACCTAACTACTGAGTTTCCCTCGTATATTGCTGCTGAAATAAATAACTTAAGAAATGGAAAGCGTATACAGCAATAAACGCTACTACAACTTTCATTATTAATAGAATGTTTTTCACACAAAAGTTCTTCCAGAATGTTATAGTGTTCTAAATGTACTTAAATTTACAAAAAAAAAAAAAAAAAAAAAAAAAAAAAAAAAATCAAGCCATTCGAGTTTTCACTTTCATTAAAAAATATATCACAGAGTCCCTTTTCTCAAACATAAAATTTTTTGCATACAATGTAAAAAAAAAAAAAAAAAAAAAAAAAAAAATACGACCAGTTTTCCTGTAGGAATCGAATAAATAGTTGTCCTTATCGTATCGGAAAATTTTCCGACCCAGCTCGGAAAAAAATCCGTAAATAAAAGGAAATAGTCAATAAAACGGTATTTTACGGATTTTATTCCGAGCTGGGTCGGAAAATTTTCCGATACGATAAGGTCAACTATTTTTCCGATTCCTACAGGAAAACTTGTAGTATTTTTTTACTTTCTTCTATCTTCAATAGAAGAAAGTATTGGAATCGAAATTTTTTTCGACTTCCAGTTTTCGACGGATTTACACGTTTTAGGGGGGTCAGAGACCCCCAAAAACATGTTTATAGAAAATGTCTGTCTCTCCGTCTGTCCGTCTGTCCGTGTGTCTGTCGCCATTGTACCATCAAAAAGTGTATGAAGTTATGCATAGAATTGAACTAAATTTTTATTTTAAGTTTTTGGCTATGGCAAGCAGATCCTCCCTGAATTAAAAAAAATCGCCGATAGTGGGCGCTGTAATAGCGATTTTTGTGCGATTTTGAATATTGTACCATCCAAAACTGTATGAAGTTATGCATAGAATTGAACCAAATTTTTGGATATGTCAAGTAGGTCCTCCCTGAATTTGTAAAAAATTCGACGGTAGGGGTCGCTGTAACAGCATTTTTTGGGCGATTTTGAATATGGTACCATCCAAAAGTGTAGGAAGTTGCGCATAGTATTGAACCAAATTTTTATTTTAAGTTTTTGGATATGGCAAGTAGGTTCTCCCTGAATCTTTAAAAAAATTGCCGGTAGGGGGCGCTGTAACAGCGATTTTGAATATTATACCATCCAAAAGTGTATGAAGTTATGCATATAATTGAACCAAATTTTTATTTTAAGTTTTTGGCTATGGCAAGCAGGTCCTCCCTGCATTTGGAAAAGATTCGCCGGTAGGGGGCGCTGTAATAGCGACCTTTGTGCGATTTTCTATATTGTATCATCCAAAAGTGTATGAATTTATGCATAGAATTGAGACAATTTTTTTTATGTTTGCTTTTGGTAATGGCATTAAGGTCCTCCCAGAATTTGGAAAAATTCCGCCGGAAGGGGGCGCGATAATTGCGATGTCTGTACCATTTTCATTATAGTACCATCGAAAAGTGTATGAATTTATGCATAGAAATGTACCAAATTTTTTGTGTACGTTTCTGTCTATGGCAAACAAGTCATCCCTGAATTTGAAAAAAATCTGCCGGAAGGGGGGCGCTGTAATAGCGATGTTTGTGCCATTTTCTTTATCGTACAATCGAAAAGTGTATAAAATTAGGCATACAATTGAACCAAATTTTTTTTGCATGTTTTTGGCTTTGGCCAACAAGTCCTCCTTGAGTTTGGAAACATCGCGCGGTAAAGGGGCTCTGTCATAGCAATTTTTTGCATTCTTGATTTTTCGCAGTTCTATTGTCCATCGGCGGCTCGTGCAAAGGCAGGAACTCGCTTCCTGCTAAACCGGCTATTCGCAAACATCTGATAACAACATAATAAGGAAAAACTATTAATTTTAACAAATATTATGATATAGATTAACTCGTTTTTAGTTCGTTTAATTGACTGAAGCATAAATTTCAGATGAAAATCAAAGTTGGTATAGTATTGAACTAATAATATTGAAGTATTAACATGTGTAACTAGTTTTTGAAATATTAATATGTATAAGATAGAAGAAAGTTTTGGGATTGGCACATCCAACTAGTTTACAGTGTAGTTAGAATTTTAAGGATCTGGAAAACTTTTTTAGCAGCATTAATGAGAATGTGTTTATATGTTTTGGTTATTGACTCTAATGATCAAATTAGGTAAAATTTTTTGGACTGGATTATGTTATCTTGGAAATGCTAAAGGTTCAACACAAGAAATATTTCACGAAATGCTTCAAGACGATACACTGTACAAGAAATAATGCCAGTTTTCCGGTAGGAATCAGAAAAATAGTTGCCCTTATCGCACTGGAATAATTTCCAACCCAGCTCGGAATAAAATCCATAAAATCGGAATAAAATCCGTAAAATACCGTTTTACTGACTATTTCCTTAATTTTACGGATTTTATTCCGAGCTGGGTTGGAAATTATTCCGGTACGATAAGGGCAACTATTTTTCCGATTCCTTCCAGAAAACTGGCAGTATTTTTTTTTTTTTTTTTTTTTTTTTTTTTTTTTTTTTTTTTACAGTGTAGACATGACAAAGTAAAAAAAATGTGTCAGTATATCTACAAAATAAATCTTTCAAAATATTTTTAAAAAATAATCTGCAGACTATCTTATATTAAATCTTAACAAAGTATTTAAGTTACGCAACATTAGTCAATTTTTACGAAAGGTAGAAAATTACATACTAAAGAACACTGTAAAAAAAACACCGCCAGTTTTCCGGTAGGAATCGGAAAAATAGTTGCCCTTATCGTACCGGAATAACTTCCGACCCATCTCGGAATAAAATCCGTAAGAATAAGGAAATAGTCAGTAAAACGGTATTTTATGGATTGTATTCCGATTTTACGGATTTTGTTCCGAGCTGGGTTGGAAATTATTCCGGTACGATAAAGGCAACCATTTTTCCGATTCCTACCAGAAAACTGGCATTTTTTTTTTTTTTTTTTTTTTACATAGAAAGGTATTAAAACAGCTACTAACACTTTTACATTCTAAAAGATTTTATACAGAATCACAAGTAGATATTTTCCTATCCAACAAAATATACTCTTATCAAAATCGGAGCAACCATTTGGAAGAATCGATAGCTTTGCGTGCTTACAAAGTTACTTTATCTACACAGCGTGCATATACGAAAAAAAAATAACAAAAAAAAAACTAGCTGTATGTGCAATCCCAAAACTTTCTTCTATCTCATATATTTTAATATTTCAAAATGTTGTCACAAATGTCAATATTTCGTTTTTATTAGTTCAATATTATATCATCTTTGATTTTCATCAAATTTTTGCAAATTAATCGGAATAAAAACGAGGTAATCTCGATGATGATATTTATTAAAATCAATTGTTTTCCGTTATTCGGTTGTATTTCAGCTGTTCTCGAATAGTCAACTTATCAGAATGAGAAGTTCCCGTCGCTTCACGAGTCAACGATGTACAATAGCACTAAGAAAAATCAAGAAAAGTACACAAAAATCGCTATTATAGTGCCCTATTTCGGCGGAATATTTTTGAATTCAGGAAGGACCTTCTTTCAATGTCCAAAAACACACACAAAATGTTTGGTTCAATTCTAAGCATAACTTCATAACCTTTTCGATGGTACAATATTGAAAATGGCACAAAATTTTCTACTACATCACCCCCTTCCGGTGGAATTTTTCCAAATTTAGGGAGGACCTTCTTGTAATGACCAAAAACATACACATAAAATTTGGTTCAATAATATGCATAACTTCATACACGTTTCGATGGTACAATATTCCAAATGCTCAAAAATCGCTGTTACAGTGCCCCCTACAAGCGGTTTTTTCCAAATTAATGTAGGACCTGCTTGCCATAGCCAAAAGCTTAAAAAAATTTTTCGTTCAATTCTATGCATAACTTCATACAATTTTTCATGGTACAATGGCGACATACGGACACGCGGACACACGGACTGACAGACAGACATTTTGTATAAACATGTTTTCTGTGATCTCTGACCCCTAAAACGTATAAATCCGTCGAAAACCGGAAGTCGAAAAAAATTTTGATTACAGTACTTTCTTCTATTGAAGATAGAAGAAAGTAACAAAATGAGAATTTTTATAAATTACTAACATGATGGAATCGACTAGATTCGAATGCTGACCCTCTAGATTTGAAACTGCAGATGTTACCTACAAATGCTTGATTACATTGTCTCAATAATTATCATACTCTGTCACATTTTTAATGAATTCCCTTGTAGAATCGGTTACCAAATTGTTTAAAAACCTGTTAAATATCTAATCCGTAGTGAGATTTCTACGACAATCTATATAGTCCTGAGATAGTGGTTTATAATATATTCTCAGAATGGGAGCTCAATAGGAAGTACAGTCGTGGGAGGAAAAAAAGTAGACACCCCTTACTAACTCCTCATCATATTATCGTAGAAGAAAGTTACTGGTACCGAACGATTGGAAATAAAGTCTACTTTTAAATGATGTATATAAAATTTACTTAGGAGCCATCGACATATTAAAACGAACCATAACTTCATTTTTTTTCAACGGCAATAACCAATTTTAACGAGATATTTCAAAACTTCGGTTAAAACTATGCCTAGACACCAAATGCCAAGTCGTTTGAATAATAGGTTTTTGAATTATAAACATTCAAAATTTTGAGCTTCTAATGTTAAATTACATTTTCATATTTTCATTAATATGTCCGGAAGTTATACTCCTAATTAGCTAATTTTTTTGTAGCACTAATACTAACCCTCCGAGTGTCTTGCAAAAGGGTAAAATTGTAATGTTGTTTTCTTTGCATTGTGTTTTAAATGCTAAGAAAATATGATTATTTCAACATTAAATTTAAAAAAACTCAATTACAAGTATGAATGTAATCCTTGAGAGTATTAATCATTTTTCAATGCATTTAAAATGCATTAAATCTATAGAATTATGTTATCTTAAATATTGATTGTATTGCTGTGAAACCTGAAGCTTAGTGAACGGAATATTACGCCCCAAACACTTAGAGGGCTAAAATACCCAAACATTAACACGTTGAATTTGCAATTTTATAATTTTATGATATGAATTATGAATTATGAAATTAGTATTCAAAAAAATTATGAATTGCAACCTACAAGTTTTTTGATGGATTGAGATTTATATAGATATTTCCATATATTTATATTTATATATTTACATATGTTCATATATTTATATTTATATATTTATATATGTCCATATATTTATATTTATATTTATATTTATATATTTATATTTCCATAATGTCCTGCTTTATTGAAATCTAAAAGTCACATTTTTATACAAAGTAGTTTTCAAATTATGCTTAAAAAACGGCATAATGATGGTTTAACCCTCTAGTGCATGATTTTTTATTTTTCTTTCAAATGAATACATTTGATTTTTCAATGGGCATACATTAAAGGGAAAATACTGAAAAAATGACCACTCTCATATTTTTTCATATTTTAAATTTTCTTATATGGTTGCCAATTTGCAACACCATGCATTAAGCGTATTCGAAGCATATTCTACGATATTTCTTTTTTTTCTATGAATTGTCGGGTGGCATTTTGCAGCACGGGGTTCTGATTTGTCTGTTTATGCCAAGGCACGATTTTTTTTTATTTTTAAAGTGTCCTTATGTTCACTGATGTTTAATAGTTAACAAAATACACTTCATGATTTACAGGTTCAACAACTGGATGAGTTAGTCTAGCACTGACTCAAACGTTAACCTCCAAGTTATGCCCACCTGGTAGACTGGTTTTATTTTTTTCGCAATAAATATAAAAATTGTACGCAAATCTTGATACTCCTGCAAAAAATAACAATTTAAAACCACATGTATGCGAGTTTTTTTTTTTGGGGGGGGGGGGCGGGGGGGGGGATATACTTATGACGAGCCTGAACGACGAGGTGACGAGCCTTTGGCGCACTTATTTGCTCATAAACACAGAGAGATGTTTTGATGGAAATGGATAAGAATTTCCATTCAGTTTACCGACTATTGGTCTAAATTTGAATAACTTATCTTTCCCTTTAGACAATGTATTATCGTTCAGATTCGAAATTTGCCGAATACTCTATACTTTCAAATGTATTCAAGATCATATTGCGACTACCTGGTGATACACCAATGACAGTGTTCCCAAACAATCTTATGATTTTAAAGTTTGCCACGCTACTCAAGATACAATTCCTTAGATATTTTTTTATATCTTTCTATTTCCAGCATATATTGAGTGGCTTTTAAACACGTTTTAAAACACTATACATGCTAGTTTGTTGAGAAATATGCTCGAAACGTAGTGGGTGGAAAAATATAAAAAATATTTATATGGTGTTTTTAATGATAAAACACTTTCAGGCAGAGAAACCTGTCCAATAATCTTTATCTAAGAAGGATCTGGCTGAAGAGTTTGAAGCTTTCACTTTTTTCTGTTTACATTTAACTGGCTGCTTTTTTTGATGTAGATGGAATATTCACTATCCTAACGTTTGCATCAAAATTCTATTCAATTTCATTAACTGATTGATCTGCTTGTAAATCAAAATCAGTCTCATCATAAGTGTCTGAACCGTTTTTCAACAGAAGATTTGGATCAAAATGTGGATCGTCATCCCTGTCATTATAAGAAATGTCACGTTCACTAGACAATCCAATCCAAATTTCTTCCGTTAATGTAATTTTTAGTACCTTTGCTTTAAAATATATACTGAACATGTTGAAGTTCTATCATAACAAACTTTTTGATGAAAAAATAGATAAAAAAGCAAGATGAAACAATCAACAAATTCATTGAACAGAATACTAAAAATGTAAATAAAAGCGGAACACAATTCATGGTGTTGCCAAATGGCAACAAACGTATATTTGCTTGCATACAATATTTGTTGAAAAAAAAACCTTACTTAAAATGATTTAAAATCACTTTTAAAAGCATATTCTTTTGAAAAATATTTTTTTCAAATGCAATTTTGCATTTTAATTGGTTTTATTTGAGTTAGGAATCCATCTATGGTTAGGAAAATGGAAGACTTCCAAAGTTCCTTTTTATTTGTAACTGATAAACAACTGTTATCACCTATGGTATTTTTAATGTAAACATAAGAAAAGGGTCAAAATAAATACATAAAGCATAAAGTTATCAAGAGGCAACGATAAATAAACGATAAAGAGAGAAAAATAATTTGTTGCCAATTGGCAAAAGTATGCACTAGAGGGTTAAGGGATCGTCTATGATAGAATTGAGACGATATTTTGAAATTTCGTATGCTTTTCTATAATCTAACAGTCTTCAATGACTGTTTGAGTGGCACTCAAAAAGCCTTGATCAAGAAGGGGCTCTCTCGTTTAACTATTGAGTACCGAACTTCAATTTGGATACAGTCCCTAAAATATGCTCGTTTTAAAACAATTAATTTCTCGGAAACTTCTCGCACGAATTACATAAAAAATTGTTTTTAAGCTTATTGAAGTGTGTAGAGTTCATTTATGCTGTCAGAAATGTGTACTGCTATTGAAAAAAACAAAGTTAAGGTTCGTTTTAATATGTAGATGGTCCCTAGGCAAATTGCATATACATCAGCTGTTCACGAATAGTCGGCTTATCAGGATGAGAAGTTCCCGTCGCTTCACGAGCCACAGGTGTACAATAGCACTAAGTAAAATCTAGAAATTTACACAAAAATCGCTATTATAGTGTCTCATTTTGGCGGAATATTTCCAAATTCAGGGAGGACCTTCTTTCAATGTCCAAAAACATACACAAAAAGTTAGGTTCAATTCTATGCATAACTTCATAACCTTTTCGATGGTACAATATTGAAAATGACACAAAATTTTCAATTACAGTGACCCCTTCTGGTGGAATTTTTCCAAATTCAGGGAGGACCTTCTTACCATGACCAAAAACATACACATAAAATTTGGTTCAATTCTACGCATAACCTCATACACTTTTCGATGGTACAAAATTCAAAATGGCCAGAAAAGCGCTATTAAAGCGTCCATTTCGTCGGATTTTTCCAAATAAAGGGAGGACCTGCTTGCCTTAGCCAAAAACTTAAAAAAACATTTGGTTCAATTCTATGTAATATCAAACACTTTTTGATGATAAAAAGGCGACAGACACACGGACAGACAGACTTTAAAAATATATTTTTGGGATCTTTGACTCCTAAATATGTAAATCCGTCGAGAACCGGAAGTCGAAAAAAAATTTTATTACAATATTTTCTTCTATTGAAGAAAGTAGAAAAAGTGTGGAGTCACTCCACTCGAATTTTCGAATACAAGAGAGTATGTCCAGAAGTAAAAACTAGTTGGATGTGTCAATCCTAAAACTTTCTTCTATCTCATGTCAATTATTCATTATAATTAGTATTATTAGTATTTTTATTATTTTTATTACAATTAAGCATAACTTCATACACTTTTCGATAGTATAATATTGAAAATTGCACAAAAATCGAATTGCAGCGCCTCCTTTCGGCGGAAATTTTCCAAATTCACTGAGGATATTCTTGCTATGGCCAAAAACATACACAAAAAATTTGGTTCAATTCTATTCATAACTTCATACACTTTTCGATGGTACAATATTCAAAATCCACAAAAATCGCACAAAAAATGTTATTACAGCGCCCCCTACCGGTGGATGTTTTTCAAATTCAGAGAGGACCTTCTTGCTATGACCAAAAACATACACAAAAAATTTGGGTCAATTCTATGCATAACTTCATAAACGTTTCGATGCACTGCAAAAAATTTGCAGCATTCTGTCCAGTCATTTGACCGTTATTATCTAAAATGATTACACAACCGTAATTTAACACTATTCTGACCATATTATTGACCATTTTATGGTCAGAATATAGTTAAATTACGGCTGCGAAACCGTTCTTTCAAAAAATGGTCGAATGGTCGGACGGTTGAAAGGTCGAATGGTCGGACAGAATGCTGCAAATTTTTAACAGTGTGATACAATATTCAAAATGCACAAAAATCGCTATTACAGCGCCCCCTACCGGCGAAATTTTTCCAAATTCAAGGAGGACCTTCTTGCTATTACCACAAACATACAAAAAAAATTTGGTTCAATTCTATGTATAACTTGATACACTTTTCAACGGTACAATATTCAAAATGAACAAAAACCGCTATTACAGCGCTCCCTGCCGGCGGATTTTTTCCAAATTAATGGTGGACCTGCTTGCCATAGCCAAAAACCTAAAAAAATGTTTTCGTTCAATTCTATGCATAACTTCATACAATTTTTGATGGTACAATGGCGACACACGGACATACGCGCACGCGGACACACGGACTGACAGACAGACATTTTCTATAAACATATTTTTTGTGATCTCTGACCCCTAAAAGTATAAATCCGTCGAAAACCGGAAGTGGAAAAAAATTTGATTACAATGCTTTCTTCTATTGAAGATAGAATAAAGTAGCAAAATGAGAATTTTTATAAATTACTAACATGATGGAATCAACTAGATTCGAATGCTGACCCTCTAGATTTGAAACTGCAGAAGTTACCTACAACTGCTTGATTACATCGTCTCAATAATTATCATACTCTGTCACATTTTTAATGATTTCCCTTGTAGAATCGGTTGCCAAATTGTTTAAAAACATGTTAAATATCCAATCCGTAGTGAGATTTCTACGACAATCTGTATAGTCCTGAGATAGTGGTTTATAATATATTCTCAGAATGGGAGCTCAATAGGAAGTACAGTCGTGGGGGAAAAAAGTAAACACCCCCTACTAACTCCTCATCAAATTATCGTAGAAGAAAGTTACTGGTGCCGAACGATTGGAAATAAAATCTACTTTTAAATGATGTATATAAAATTTACTTAGGGGGCCATCGACATACACTCATTGCCATAAAAATTTGCGCACCAAGAAAAAGACGTCCAAATGAAACGAAATTTTACACGTGTAAGTACTACTGTGATATAAGTAAGTGATTAGAAAAAGAAAGAAAAATGATCATTTATTGCAGAAAAAATATAAATGAACGGAAATTTTAGTACTCTGTTGGAACTCCTCTAGCGCGAATGTACGATGCGATACGAGCGGGCATTGAGGCATACAAGTCCCGTATGATGTCCTGAGACATCTTGTTCCACAGTTGCTGTAAACGCGCTTCGAGTTCAACCAAACTCGTAGGGTGTCCAACTTGCCGTCCCAAATGATCCCAGATATGCTGGATTGGTGACAAATCTGGGGATCGAGCTGGCCAGGAAAGGGTGGTAATGTGTCGGAGGTAGGCTTGTGACATCCTTGCTGTGTTTGGCCGAGCATTGTCTTGCTGAAAAATGGCTCCTGGGAGCCCTGCCACGAATGGCAACACATGTGGCTGAAGGATGTCCTGGACTTACCGCTGGGCTGTCATTGTGCCACGGATCAATACTAGGGGTGACCGTGTATCGTAAGCAATGGCACCACATACCATCACACCAGCTGTAAGAGCGGTGTGTCGCTGTAAAGCGAAGGCAGGATTGAGGCGTTCACCACGGGGTCTCCACACACGAACAAGATTGTCATCGCTGCTCAAATTGAATCTAGACTCGTCGCTGAAGACGACCTGGTTACATTCCGTTGCAGTGCAATCCCGTCGTGCGCGACACCAATCCAAACGGATGCGTCGGTGGGTGGGTGTCATTGGCAGCACACGTAATGGGCGCCGCGACACCAGATGTCCTTCAGCCAAGCGCCTTGCGATGATTCGGGAAGACACAGAGGTCCGTAGTGAAGGTGATGCCTGTGTCTGGATAGCGGTCAATGAGCCAGTTGTCTCTACGCGTGCGTTTCGTATGATGGGACGTTCTTCTCGACGACTGGCCTGTCGAGGGCGTCCCTATCCTGGTCGCCGTGTAAATGACATCTCTTCAGTCCACTGGTCCAAACACCTACTCACAGTAAAATCAGAACGGCCTACTTGACGAGCTACTCGCCGAGCTGATCACCCAGATTCCATCATCCCGATGATTCTTCCCCACTCGAACTCTGACAGCTGCTCATATTGTCTTCGATGGCTACATAACGGCATGTCCACCGCAGCGTTTCCTTTGCAAAAGAAGAGGTACACTCAGACAAGTTCTGCTTACCAGTTTTATACTCCAAGGAGGACGACGTTCAACGCCCCCTAGTGGTATTACGCAATGCGCAATCACGCTGCATTTCTAATCATTTGCATATCTGCCTGATATGTACCTTCATGCCAAGTTTCGTTAAGATCCCACAATTATTTCTTGGTGCGCAATTTTTTATGGCAATGAGTGTATTAAAACGAACCATAACTTCATTTTTTTCAACGGCAATAACCAATTTTAACCAAAATGTTTCAAATCTTCGGTTCAAACTATGCCAAGACACCAAATTTCAAGTCATTTGAATGATAAGTTTATGAATTATAAACATTCAAAATTTTGTGCTTCTAATGTTAAATTGCATTTTCATATTTTCATTAATATCTCCGGAAATTATACTCCTAATTAGCTAATTTTTTGTGTAGCACTAATACTAAAATACCCAAACATCAACTCGTTGAATTTGCAATTTTTATAATTTATGATATGAATTATGAACTATGAAATTAGTATTCGAAAAAATTATGAATTGCAACCTACAATTTTTTTGATGGATAGATTTATATAGATATTTCCATATATTTATATATTTCCATATATTTATATTTATATATTTCCATATATTTATATTCATATTTATATTTATATATTTATATTTCCATAAAGTACCTGCTTTATGGAAATCCAAAATGTCACATTTTTCTTCAAAGTAGTTTTCAAATTATGTTTAAATAAACGGTCAAGTGCGAGCATTACTCGCGCTCAGAGCATTCCGTAGAATAAATATATGAATTAGTAATTGTATTATAAAAGAAAAAAAAACGTTGCTAAAAGAATACTAACACTTTCTAAAAAACTATACAACGTAGGGTTGGGTATAACTGTATCTATTAGAAAAGTGTAAATGGGTGTACCATGAAAGTTCAAAGCGATATGGAACCTAAATAATACCAAATATAGCTAGCTATTCGTATAACTCTTTTTTAATAATATTCTAATCTGTTTATGATGAACTTAATTCGGTACTGACAATAAAAGCAGTGCATAGTTAACCCTAGAACTACCGGAAATTTTACTCAAGTTTTATAAAAACATTCTACACCAGAATTTTTACTTAAAACTATTTAATTTGTTTATTTAACTTATTATTGTCTGATTTATACATTTAGTTTGTTTTGAAGAAATTTCTGGTTTGAATAAATATTTTGAATGTACATGTCGGGTCCAATGGACCCGTCTGGTAGACGGAAGGTTAAACTCCATTTGGCATTTCAGGAAACTAAATTCAGCGTAGTGATATCATTATTTCTACAGTGCAGCTAAAACAAAACCTTTGTTCAAAGTTTAAATTTCGCTTTGTGCTAAGCGCGCTTCGAATTGAGGTCTCAAAGTTGCAACGCCGCCTTGGTCAATGCTGCGTTTTTCCAAATAGGTGTTTAATTATCATGTAAAGTCACTCGAGGCGTATTGAGAGATACAATCAACTTAAACGATCGCGAGTTCCACAGTATTTATGCGATTCATTCTAATTAAATCTTTCGAGGGCGATGCTCTTATAAAACGGACACCTAATTTTAATTCCAAAACAGACAAACGGCACCAAGACTATTTAATTAAAATTTTTCTTTTATCATGTATGTGAAAATAAGCAAGTTCGCATTTTTTAATCAATTCGTTTATAAATTCTGGTGTCAGTTCATTATTTCATAAGTTTATAAATAGAATTACTCCGTGCCAGAAAGGATTAAATAGTCGCAGGACTCCTAAAGCTTCAAAATTTAAGAAATTTTAATTTTTTAGATGTTAAACTCCTATCTTTTCTGAATATTTTGATATAATTGTTTCCTTGAAATTCCTATTAGAACAGAAGTTTTGGCTATTAGAAATATACCCGCTCAATAGCTGAAGCGGCTTTTCCGAAACTTTAAAGTCATTATTTTCCAAATGAGGTTTTTTGGGCATAACGCGCAGGATACCTTAAAAACTTCTGAATATTTTTTCATGAAATTTTCAAAAGAAATATTTCATGTTAGTCTGTATAAACTGAACCTAAAATTTCCTTTTTATTGTTCAAAAAAATATTTTTTAGGTGATTTTAATGTTGAAATTTTCAAAATTTTGTATTAGCTAAATGCAAAATTGCATTAAAAATATAAAAATTCTTTAAATACAAATTTTTTTAAGTTCAAGGAAATTATTACTATCTGAAGTATAAGTAAGCACCAAAATTTTCAGTCTAGTTGCAATATTTATTTTGTAATCCTGCTCGTAATCTGTTATGCCAATTTTTAGTTCGACAAATGTCTAACAGCTTCGAGCCCTCTATAAATACAAATTCTGTATCTTGCAATTTTTTAAATACATGAAACGAAAGAACATACTTATATTTTCATCTCAATTAAAATTGTGTTTTAAAATCATATATATTTTAAGACATTAAATGTTCAAAATGGTCATTTTTTTAAATTTTTTTCATTTTTTAGAGTCTCGAGACCCCTTAATTTAGTACGTTTTTAACAATTTGACGTTTATTGCTTTTGTACTGTTACTGGACATTACATTACACATATATATCATTAAAAGTTGTTAATTAGGCATAGAGTACGCCGCCCCTGTCCTTGTGTGTGTCCAAACTGACCGTACCTTTAAGGGTTAATATCTTGGCTAATTACCGATGATTTTTTTCGAAAAGCATTATCA
Source organism: Maratus speciosus (assembly GCA_963932465.1). Taxonomy (NCBI): domain Eukaryota; kingdom Metazoa; phylum Arthropoda; class Arachnida; order Araneae; family Salticidae; genus Maratus; species Maratus speciosus. Next base: position 32,698,893 of record OZ010791.1, on the reverse strand, counting down.
ACAATGATTTTATTCTTCTGCAACGATAGGTATATTCAGCGATGCTCAACATTTTTTCTAAATGCCAGTAAATCGAAATTTGTGTATAACAGAAAAATGCTATTTACTCAAAAACTATGTGACCTAGAGTAATCGCCATAATTTTCCAGCAAGGTTTATATTAACGTCTACTACCTCTAATTTTTTCATAATTTTAGTTTCAATAGATTCGGAATTAGATAGAGGGAACATATTTTTGCGCTACATTTTCAACAATATCTTTGAAAATATAATACCTAAAATTAAAAGGAATGTATTTTTGAGTTCAGCGTTACAAAAGTTTTCACAGGATACCCCATATGATGTACAAAGAAAAGGTTTTTTTATTTCAAGTAGCATAATTATCCTCTCTACCTTTTTACTAAATATATTTATGAATGTTTATTAATCTGAAAATATGTGAGTCAATGGTCTTTATTACTTCCCCGAATTTGAACTTTCCACGTTCCATAGTTTACGAGTAAAATGGCTGTGGCAGGCAGGTAGACTGACAGACAGACGGACAGACACAAGAGTGATATTATAATGGTTCCGTTTTTACATTTTTATGTACGGAACCTTAAAAACAGTAAAATGATGGTTTAACCCTCTAGTGCATGACTATACACCAATGACACAGTGAATATATACACAGTGATACAGTAAAGACAGTGTTCCCAAACAATCTTATGATTTTAAAGTTTGCCACGCTACTCAATATACAATTCCTTAGATATTTTTTTATATCTTTCCATTTCCAGCATATATTGAGTGGCTTTTAAACACGATTTAAAACACTATACATGCTAGTTTGTTGAGAAATATGCTCGAAACGTACTGGGTGGAAAAATATAAAAAATATTTATATGGTGTTTTTAATGATAAAACACGTTCAGGCAGAGAAACATCTCCAATAATCTTTATCTAAGAAGGATCTGGCTGAAGAGTTTGAAACTTTCACTTTTTTCTGTTTACATTTACCTGGCTGCTTTTTTTGATGTAGATGGAATATTCACTATCCTAACGTTTGCATCAAAACTCTATTCAATTTCATTAACTGATTTATCTGCTTGTAAATCAAAATCGGTCTCATCATAAGTGTCTGAACCGCTTTTGAACAGAAGGTTTGGATCAAAAGGTGGATCGTCATCCCTGTCATTATAAGAAATGTCACGTTCACTAGACAATCCAATCCAAATTTCTTCTGTTAATGTAATTTTTAGTACCTTTGCTTTAAAATATATGCTGAACATGTTGAAGTTCTATCATAACAAACTTTTTGATGAAAAAATGGACAAAAAAGCAAGATGAAACAATCAACAAATTCATTGAACAGAATACTAAAAATGTAAATAAAAGCGGAACTCAATTCATGGTGTTGCCAAATGGCAACAAACGTATATTTTCCTGCATACAATATTTGTTGAAAAAAAAAAAAAAAAAAAAAAAACCTTACTTAAAATTATTTAAAATCACTTTTAAAAGCATATTCTTTTGAAAAATATTTTTTTCAAATGAAATTTTGCATTTTAATTGTTTTTATTTGTGTTAGAAATCCATCTATGGCTAGGAAAATGGAACACTTCCAAAGTTCTTTTTTATTTGTAACTGATAAACATCTGTTATCACCTATGGTATTTTTAATGTAAACATAAGAATAGGGTCAAAATGAATACATAAAGCATAAAGTTATCAAGAGGCAACGATAAATAAACGATAAAGAGAGAAAAATAATTTATTGCCAATTGGCAAAAGTATTCACTAGAGGGTTAAGGGACCGTCTATGATAGAACTGACACGCTATTTTGAAATTTCGTATGCTATTCTGTAATCTAGCAGTCTTCAATGACTGTTTGAGTGGCGCTTAAAAAGCCTTGATCAAGAAGGGGACTGTCTCGGTCAACTATTGAGTACCGAACTTCAATTTGGATACAGTCCCTAAAATATGCTCGTTTTAAAACAATTAATTTCTCGGAAACTTCTCGCACGAATTACATAAAAAATTGTTTTTAAGCTTATTGAAGTGTAGAGTTCATTTATGCTGTCAGAAATGTGTACTGCTATTGAACATATTACTGCTATTGAACATATTGCATTTGGTTCTTATCGTCTTTACTCACAAACCACCAAATCATAATTTCAATATTTCCCTTCCACTGTGTGATTGAAAAGTAAAAATGTAGATAAACGATTTGTATAACTCCCTTTTTTGGAAAGTGTATTTTTTCGGAAAGCGTAATCATGTAATTCCGATGCTAGATTAACGAAGTTGATGGCAATGTGCAGATTTACACTGAAAAGTATTCTGTTGAAAATGCATGTTGATAGATTTTGTTATTATTATTGCGTAAAACTAAACATACCTTTGTACATAATTTATATAAATGTAGAATATCGGTAAGTGGGCTAAAAATCGTTTGCAAAATTACATGCATATAAAAACAGGTTAAGTTAAATAAGCCAGCAAATAAATAAATAAATGGTACTACTTGATCATCCAGACAACCAAAAAACGCCAAACTTTAAGATTAAATGCCAATGATAGCTAATCCTAAATGTCGCATTCACTTGACATTTAACATGTTAAACTTGTTTGTTACGTCATCAAGTGATTTTTAATTCGATGTTTTCTTTATATTTTTAGTAATGTTTTACTAATTAATGTTATTATTATTACGTAAAAATAATATATCCATATAATAAACATTAACTAATCAATTAAGTATAAATAAAAATCTGTTTTAACTTTTTAAAGAAATTAAATGTAATACATCTATGCCCTTCTTTTTTATTTAATCTAACCACTCAACTGCTCTGTTTAATGATTAAACAAGGATTTTTTTATAGTAAAATCTACAAAAAACCCCGTCCCATATCTGATTAATACTCCCTGTTTTCAGACACCTGTGCCCATTTTTAGATGCCCTATTACGAAGGTGCATTGTATCCACAGAGGACAAATTACAATACTCAATATCCAGCAACAGGGATTCCTTTAAAGGTTAATAAAATGTTTCCAGGTGACATAAACATTTTAAATGATTCTTAAGGTAAAACATTTTATTGAAACGGAACTAAAATATTTTTCAAATCATTCTAATAAAACGAAACCAATAAAAAATGAAGAAGAATAATATCTGTTATACAAAATATGCAACTCTGTAATGTGATATTATTCTTTTGCGTCTTAGAAAATAAAACAATGTATACTATATTATATATACAGGGTGTCCGGTCTCAACGGTGTCCAATGGCTAATTCCTAAACCGTTAGTCATAGACATATAGTTCCAATTACAAAAATGTTTTAAATCAAGTAAAGAAATATTTTAAAAGCGATTTGGGTCAATAAAATCATTTCTTAAAAAATTACGAAATTTAAATTTTTACACGGTCCACCGGTCCTATAAGTTATATTTAGTAAAATTTCCCTTTTACGCTAACAAGTAATACAAAAAAAGTCCCGTTGTTCTATGATTAAAATTGACCTAGTAATACCCGTTTAAAGATGGAGCATATTTTTTGCTGCAAATTGGGGGTCATTTACAAATTTAGTCGAAATATGATTTCGTCAGATATATTAAAAAATGGTTGAGAGTAAAATTAACATTGAAATATAAATTTGAAATCTTTAGTCATTCTGACCTATTAAAGCAAAATATACAATTTGTAATAAACATTTAAGAAGAAAGAAAAAAACAGAATTTTTGTTAAATAAAATGATGCTAAATTAATAGCCTCAATTCTTTACAAAATGATACGTATTTTAAAAAATTATCAGATTACACTAGCCTGCAAAAGTTGGGTTATTTCATGTTTTTTAGCTTTTGATAATTGATTCTTATGTATTCTGCACCGTTGAATCCAGAATTGACCTTCATTATTAGCCATCACATCAGGATTTTTCGCAAATTATAAATTTTAAAGTTAAAAAGTTCAAAGTTAAAATTTAATCTCCTCCCCCATCTCATCACACCACCCAGCTGTATGAATCCCAAGATAAGCAAAAATATCGAACAAATTATTGAATAAAATAAAATAAGTTTTACATATGTTTTATAGTATGAGATTTTCACTATATTTTAACTTGCACATTTGCAAAAAAATTCTACCGTGATGGTTAAAAATGAAAGTCATTTTCAGATTTAGTGCTAAAAAGTGCGTAAAAATCAATTATCAAAAGTTAAAAAACACAACCATCTCCTCTACTTTATACTATCCGATTTTTGTTATTCTTTAAATACGACAATTTATGATTTGCGAAATATCCTGACATGATGGTTAAAAATTAAGGCAATTTTCGGATTGAGTGCTAAAAAATACATAAAAGAAAAAAACCCCAACAATCTCCATCTTGTATTATCTAATCTAAAAGTTTTTTTCTTAAACTTCTTGGCGGTAATCTATCCGAATATTTTGTGTTATCCTGTCAAATAAGTATAAATGGCAACCACCGAAATTCATAATAATATTAGATTGTTGTCGGATTTGCGCCAGTATGTAAAATGTAATCGCGATCGGATATTTGAAAGTGGATTAAAGTTCGAATACAAATTTTGAACTGAAAAAACATACATAAGATCGTTGAAGTAGCATAAAAACTTATCAAAATAACATAATTTTATTAAAAGAAATCATAAAAGAAACAGTTTCAAATCCTGACAAAATAAAACATGTTATTTCAGCCAATCTGAAACTTAATAAAGGTTAACTTAATCGTAATACTTTTACGATCTTTTTCAAAGCGCAGATACACATGAAATGAGATCTTCAAATACTTTAAGCACTTGGAATGTGACCCCTCAAAGCCAAGCCAAACTCATTTGTTTTCAGAGCAGAAAAGTGGCGTAAGTCATGCATTTTTAAAGTTTCATAACTCGCACAGTTTTAGTGTTATATGAATGGGACTTTTTTTGTCTTACTTGTCAGTGTAATAGGAAAATTTTACTAAATATAACTTATAGGACCGGGGGGCCGTATAAAAATTTAAATTTCGTAATTTTTTAAGAAATGTTTTTATTGCCCCAAATCGCTTTTAAAATATTTCTTTACCTGATTTAAAGCATTTTTCTAATTGGAACTATATGTCTATGACTAACGGTTTAGAAATTAGCCATTGGACACCGTTGAGACCGGACACCCTGTATATGAAAATATATAACATTTATTATTCATTTATAGTTTATATGAAAACTATTATGATACATGGCACGGTACAATGCAGGGGTATAAAGCAATGTTTTACGAACAAGAACGCAATTAAGTCTTGTTTTGTAGCATTCAGCGTGCAGCCGACTGTAGACGAAACATTTTCACTCGCTGACTGAATCTTAGAGATAAATTCTTCTGCGTGTGGAGACATACTATTTGATTGTGTCTTATTAATTGAATTATTTACTATTTGCAAAATTCTATGATGTTTCTTAAAACAACGATGCCATGTAATTAAACTCTTACATTTATAGAGGAAATGCATATTAGGTAGGCAACTGAAACAATAATGATTATAATTATAATACACACATACCACAATATATAAAAAAACACACATCACACAAATAACGCCTGCATTCAGCAGTTAAAGGTATATATAAATATTATACAGACATACATATAATAAATACAATAAACCCAACTGGAGTGAAAAATTAGCCAGAGCCACGAATCGAACCCGGGACCACAGTATGACCCCGATTCCTGGCTCTGGCTGATTTTTCACTCCAGTTGGGTTTATTGTATTTATTGTATATATGTCTGTATAATATTTATATATGCCTTTAACTGTTGTATGCAGGAGTTATTTGTGTGTATGTGTGTTTTAATATATATTGTAGTATGTGTGTTTTATTGTTAACTTTCGTAGATCGATGTAATAGTAAAATCTATTCATCGTTGTCCGGTAATCCAAGGCTATCGTATTGACGGCTGGTGACTCACCCAACATGGTTTATTAGTGAGAAATTGCAGACTCAGGTATCGGCCGGAGAAGCTCAGTGGTTAGAGCAGCAGTCTTGTATACTGTGGTCTCGGGTTCGATTCCTGGCTCTGGTTAATTTTTCACTCCAGTTGGGTTTATTATATTTATTGTATGTATGTCTGTATAATATTTATATATACCTTTATTAATGATTATGTTTTACGAAATCTATTGGTTGTTGAACAGGTAAATTAAGAAATTTCGAGCTCTTAGTCAACTATGTTCTTCTTTACAGTAACCACATCCCAAGATAGCTACAAAAGCATTACGCTTATTCGAAAATACAGATTACAGGTGCCTTATTTACCACTACCTTGCTATTTTGAAGACTTCTTGTGTAATTCTTAAGAAATTCAATAAGTTTTTAAGTTTCGGAATTTTACCATTTTTAAGCTGACGTTCCCACACCAACTTTGTAGAAGGATACCATTTTTGTAAAATTAAATGTCACTAAGGTATCACCAAATTTGTCAATGGTTTGGTTCAATATTTCTAATGAGAAAATGACATCATTAATGTTGTCAACTAGATACAAAATAGCAATAGCTGATTGTGTTTGAATAGTTGGTAAAGTTAGAAATCGTTTAATACATGCAAAAATTTGATCTTGCTTATTTGAATATCTTTCGTCTAGTAGATTCCACGCAATCTCAAAATTAGAATTCGAAATTTGAATAGACTGAATGACGTGATTCGATTCAACTTTCAATGAAGTCTTCAAATACTGCAATTTTTGAGCATTAGATATACTTGTATTGCTGTTTACACATGCATTAAAAAGATCATTAAACGCTATCCATTCTGTTATATTACCTCCAAAAGTGAGGAATTATAATCTAAGTAACTTAATATTCTAGAAAACGTTTTCTGAATTTACACTATCATATTTAATTTCTCTCTTATTTAACTAAGTATTTTGGATTCTCATTTTTTTTTCACCTTTAAATTTCTGCAAATCATTTTTATCTGAGATTTCCAGTGCGCTATCTCTCTCACTCTCTAATTGTTTAGTTTCTGTAATTAAACCTTCGATTTTTCTATCAAGTTTTTAGACCCGTTTCCTCCTTTTTAATATTTAAATATTTTCTCCTAAATCTGTTGCATTAATCACCTAGGTAAATCACCTGCAATTATACTTTCGATTTTCTTAATGCAATTTTTAACACTTCTCCGTAGAACAGTTTTTTTTTTTGTTTTAAAAGTCACCAGTTCACTCATTTGTTCTTAAATAAAGCCCAAAACTAGTTCTAAAATACGTTATACGAAATTTAGTTTAAAGCTGAACTATATACTTTCACAATAATTCTGTAGTTTTAAACACAAAGTAGTGTAGTTTTTCTTTTATCACATGAAATATAATTTTCAAATGTAACTTAACTCACAACCTGAGGTAAATCTTTCCTCAAAGACGAGATCACGCTGCAGTTCAGAAACTGTTCGATTCTACTTTTTTATTTTTCATTAGCACTCCGGCTAGATTTGTACAAACAAATGTCTGTGCATTTTAAACTAATAACACGTACTACAGGTTCGTACACTTAAACACGACAAAGTGGACAGTAAATGCGATTTATTTAACACCAAATGTAAGCGAGCCATCAACACAGGGCTTATAATATTACACCATTTTTCACACTACACATCAACAAAAGTCAAAGTAGAATTAACACAGAGGTTTGCTACCCGCGGAAAGAAAGAAAAAGAAACTTACATGGATTCGGAGAACACGAAACCAAGGAAATGCAACTTTAGCTCGCTGCAGACGATTCTTACATAAACAACATGCATTACTTTAGCTTAAACGCTCGATTTAATAAATTACTCATGTCAGCTTCTTATAGAAAGTGTCCTACATAGAGACAAAGTCAAGTCAGAAGTACAGGGTTTCAAGCTAATAAAAAGTTTATGTGTGATTTAAACCATAACTGATAAGAGAAAATCTCAAGAACGAAGTCTTAAGGCAAGTCAGAAGCACGAGAATTCTTAAGAGCAAGCAATCGAAGTTACTTCGAAAATGTAAGTCAGAGTCTGAGTGTGTCCTCAAACGTGTCACTATAATATAAGTACAAAACGGAGTTGCTAAAACTAAAGCACGAGAGAAAAACTCAGCCCTCACTCGCTATCCTCATTTTAGGTAGTTAACCACTTTAAGTAATTCTACCAGCAAACAAATCTATCATTGGTCGTGGGTGTATGTATAGCAAGTGAAAATTTAAAAAATTGTAAACAAGAAAAAAATACATAAAATTAATATATAACACACATTTTATACAGTAGATTACAAGGATATTATTTTGTATCAGTGCATAGGCCCATTTTTGCGTTATTGATGTGTAAATATTGGTTTTCGTTGCTTTCACGCAACTGTTAAATTTTGACATTGCGGGGAAGCAAGGATGCGGGATTCCATCCCAGCACTTTACTTTCCTAAATCGAGCACACATTCCTAATCCATATTACCATCCATTCCTAAATCCTACTGCTAAAATTCTTAAACAATAAGATTTAAAATGAATTTGTCCCTGCTAATGAACTTACTCTCTACAAACTGAAAGACCATTTTGAGATTTCTAATTCCTGGTACGTATATATATAATATTTCTTTTACGTGTGGTGTTTCCTATACTGAAGAAAGGGATGGTAGTTTAAAATTAAAGAAGACAAGCTGAGTATTTCTAAACAATAAACTAACAAGTCAATCATGGCAGAAGAATGCTAGAAAATGAATCACACCTTTGGCTTTTATCAACGAAAATTATCCCTAAACCCACTTCTTTACTTGCTGAACATTCTTGAAGAATTAAAATCATAAAAATATTATTAACTAGCAAACCCCGCGGCTTTGCTCGCGTAATATTTGAAATATGCCAAGTGATATTTATTTGTCTAATTTTTATTAAAAGGTACTAACTAAATTTTTATTTTATTAAAAGGTAATATTTTATTTTATTAAAAGGTACTTATTACTTTTAGGAATAATTTTAAAAAATTACTATTTAAAACACAGTTTAATTAAACATCATTGTTACACTGCATAAGGCAGAAATGAGACTTAAATTAATAAAACGAAATAAAACTAAATAAATAATAATTTAGAAAATATTTTGAGACTTTTATGCTCAATTAATACGCTCATTTCAGTTTTCATTTGAAGTTTTGAATTTTTTAGAAACCATCTTCTTACATCTTAAAATTAACCATCATGTCAAATTCCAAGACCTACCACCTCTCTAAACATAAAGGGCTATGTTGAAATAGGAACTGTCACCATTAATTTGCCAACATTAATTTTGAAATTGGTTTGTTATCTCCTAATATTCCACAGAAACGTAATTTAGAAAGCTTTTAAAGGCCCTTTTTATAGCGTTTGTTGTTCCTTTGAATCCCAGGTGGTAGACTCATCGACATAAAATATAGCCTGTGTAGGATCAGAGACTGTTACCATTGATTCGCAACTATTACATTTATATTTGGTTTATATTTCCTGAAATAGCGTAGAAATCGTAGTTTAGGACTTTTTTAGAATGCTTTTCGCACCTCCCCTTCCCTTCAACCCTTTTTAATTCGAATTTATTTTCGACAGTCCTTCGAAGGCATTCATATTTTATAAGTAACTACCATGCCATATTTAAAGTTTCTAGCCTTTTCAGTATCACAGAAATCGCAATTTAGAAAGTTTTTAGCTACTGCAACCCTCTGGTGGTAGTGGCACAGACATAAAATATAGCTTATGTTTGAGCAGGTTCTATCACCAACAATTTGTTATCATTATTTTTTTAATCGGTTTGGTATTTGAAAAGATTACATAAAAATTGAAATTTATAACGCTTTTCGCTCACTTCATCTTTTTAAATTTGAAATTTTCTTTCGACAGTTCATAGAAAGCTGTTGCATCTTGTAAGTAAATAACATGCCATACTTCAAAGTGTTAGACCCTTCAGTTATGCAAAAAACGCAAATTAGAACATGTTTTGCTTTTGCAACCCTCAGATGGTAGTGACAGCAACATAAAATATAACCTATGTTATAGCAGGGACTGTCACCATTGATTTGCAACCATTACTTTTGAAATAGCTTTGAAATTTCCAGAGATTGAGTAGAAATCGGAATTTAGAACGTTTTTAGAACGCTTTTCGCGCATTTTCACCCCTTTTTAAATTTCCAATTTTTTCGAAACTGTTCTTAAAGATCATTTATATGTAATACATATGTACCTTGCCTAATTTTAAGTTGCTAGCCCCTACCGATCACAAAAATCGAAATTTTGAACGCTTTTTTGCTCCTGCAACGTCTAGGTGATAATGATACCGACTTAAATTAGCGTCTATGTTAGAGCAGAGGCTGTCAGCATCAATTTCTTAACATTACTTTTGAAATCAGTTTGATTCTTCCTGAGATATTGGTGACAAATCGGCATTTAGAACGTTTTTAGAACGCTTTTCGCTCATTTTGCTCCTGCATCTCCTCTGGGTTGGTGGAAACATATATAAAATATATCCTATCTTGGAGCAAGATCTGTCACCATCATTTTAACACCATTATATTTGAAATCGGTTCAGTATTTCCTGAGATTGCATAGAAATTGCAATTTAGAACGTTTTTTACAGCGCTTTTTGCGCATTTTGACCCCCCTTTTAAATTTCGATTTTTTTGGAAATGTCCTTAGAGATCATTGATATCTCATAACTAACTACCATTCTAAATTTCACGATTCAAGGCCCTTCTGTCACGCAAAAACCGCAATTTAGAACGATTTTCTCCTGCACCCCCTTTGGCGTAATGGCACCGACATAAAATATAGCCTATGTTCTAAGTTGGACTAACACCATCATTTTGATACCATTGCTTTTGAAATCGGTTTGGTATTTCCTGAGATTATGTATAAACTACCATTTAGAACGTTTTTTAGAACGCTTTTTGTGCATTCTCACCCGTTTTAAATTTCGAATTGTTTAAGAACTTTTCTTAGACATCATTTATATCTTATAACTAATATTCCAAATTTCATATTTCTAGGCCCTTCAGTAACGCAAAAATCGCATTTTTAGAACGTTTTTTGCTCCTGCACCCCCTTTGGGGTAGCGGCACCGACATAAGATATAGCCTATGTTCTAAGTTGGGCGAACACCATCATTTTGATACCATTACTTTTGGAATCGGTTCGGTAGTTCCTGAGCTTATCTCCGACAAATAAACAATTTTTTCCTCTTTATAATAGGAGTATAGATTGGGATTTTCTTGTTCTTCCATTCTCAGACTGTTGAAAATATTTTATGAAAACCTTATTTTCTGCTAATATTTTTTCATATTACTTAATCCCTCCCATATGCAATATCCTATTGGTTGTTCCCTGTTATTTCCTGTATTTGTATTGGTAAACAAACCTATTCCTCAAATCATTTTCTCCTCCATATATATGGGCGAAATTCCATCATTCTTTGAAATCATTACAGTCTGCTGAAAGATACCAAAACAGATTTGCATTTAGTTAACGGATTCAGATGAATATAATATTGTGTTTTCTGCCTATATTTGATTTTATGATATTTTATAAAAGACGAAACTGATGGATCATTCATATTTTCCATATAACTACTTATAAATATTAATTCAATAATTAATGCAATACAAAAATGTGACTAGTTTTCATTAAAAAATCTAAATAATAAATTTTAAAATACGTTGAAATGTGCAATATTATACATCAGTTTCAGTATCAGTACATTCTTGCAAAATATGTAATAAACTTTATATATTTACATATTTAGCGATTTTCATCAACTATTTTTTTTTTTTTTTTTACTGAGAAATGGGGAATTCATGAATGTTGGTATTTCTTGATATTTGCTAATCAGTCATAATGTAGTTACTAAGGAATGCTTTAATTCAATGCATAAAATACATTTACCACTGCTTTCTAAAAAAATTGTCATTTTCATTTTTACCTGTAAAAGCAGTATTTTCGTACTGTCTAATAAAAACCTTGTAATATTTCCAGACAAGCAACTCTTATAAAAGCATATGTGCCAAAAAAGTTCAGATGTAAATATATAATGTAATACAGGTATTAACCAAGAAACTTTGGTTTTTAATTATTTGACTATTTAATATACGTTTGTATCAAGCCTGTTAAATACAAGAATTCCTGTCAATATATCCTCTCAATATATGCATGCTGCATAGTCCAAAAGTTTGTTTATGAAAAATATTTTTGAAATAAAAAAATATTCTGTCGACAAAGTTATGTTTTTTCATTGATTTATTTTAAGTGTGAAATTCAATATAATATCAAGGATAAATGTTCACTTCATCGACTCAACTTTTGAAATACAGTGAAACCTCTCTGTGCGACCACCTCCTTGAAAGATCATTTTTTCATGGAACGAAATTTATTCCCATAGGCGCATTACTAATTTTACCTCCATTCAGAAACCATCCCAGTTGAACTCCCTCCATGAGCGACCCATTTATTTGAAGAAAATGAAACAAAAATTCTGTTTTTTCCTGGTCACTTGAAGAAGGTTTTATTAGAAAAATAATTCCAGAGGGCGCATTATTCATCAAACTTCTACACTAAGTTTAGATTTTTTTTTTATTCCGGTAACTTTTAAGTGTTTAAACCCCTTTGTATCTTTGTGCCTTTTTAGGCAATGTATTTAACTCTGACGGCGAATTAGGAATGACAGTCAATAAACTCCCCTGCCCTATTCAGTTAGGAAACTCTAAAAGAAATAGATATATTAATGAAATCGTCATTGTTTGTTCCCGTTGAAGAAAAATTGCATTTATTTACTGAACTTCCAAAAAACTTGGAAATAAAAGTTATGAAGAATAAAACCGTAAAATCAAAGCAAACGTCAATATAGTCATTTTTTAAACTATGCAGTATTTAACTTATGTAATTAACTTTTGTTTTGATACTTATTTTTTTCCTAATGTGAAAAATAAATTTAAGTAACATTAATTGTTACATTTTTTCAACAATTAAAATCTAGATTTAAACATTACCTCTATTAAGAGACCACCTCTTATGTAGACCAATGTTTATTGGAACGGAACGTGGTCGCTTTAAGGAGGTTTTACTGTACTAGAAATTTCGCTTTAACAACATCTCATGAAAAAAATAATAATGATTTCATACCAATTTTAAAGTTTCTTTTTATGAAAGAATTTGTATCCAATAAGAAATAATGACAGGTTTTCTAATATAGCATTTGAAAAAATGTATCAGGATTTTTTCAGGCATAGATTTTTATTAGTTCACATAGATCAATAAAAAATATCAAAGTATCGCTATTTCAAAAGAAAAAAAAATGAAGCAGGGAAAGACGAAGCGCAGAAATAAAAAAAAAGAAATATTTAGGCTGAATGATCTTTGAAATATCATTTATCAGATTTTTTAAACTAACGGAATTTCTTATTCATAGCGAAAATACCCTAAAGATAATTTCTTCTTTCCAGCTACAATATCTCCGCTTGCGGTCTTTTCCAACTGTTCCTGCAATTCCTTTGAGATTTTTAAGATGCGTACAATTTTATACATTCTGCATCGGTTTCAATAGTAAAAATTTGGGAAACAGGTGTTTTAATTCCGTGGAATTCGGTTGAGAGCACCTGATTTGAATTTGTGTGGGAGGCGGCTCCATTTAAAGTTTATGTCCGTGTAAGAATTTTTAAAGATGTATATAAATATAAAATTCTTAACATTTGTGGAGAAATTTTATTTTAAAACTTCTCTTACTTTATTTTAGGATTTATATAAATGTACCATAATCTTTTTAAAAATGTATGTCCGTAAAATTGTAGATCGTGCAATTTTTAATACAATAATTAATAGAGATTTTTTAACGATTGAGTTCAACAATATAAATATGAATAAAATTAAAACATTATTTTATTGAGACAAATGAAGAAATGCAGTAAAAGCAAGACAGACGGAAAATGCGTGTTTTTTGAAGCAGTTACCATTTCACGCAATGCATAGTATTCTATGCTTAAGAGGTGCATATTATTTCTTCTGAAAAGCATGCTTTTGTTTATGGCTATATCCACTCGTGTTTATTGGTTTTACTTCTTCATAGATTGGAAAGTATATGGGGCATTCTCCCAATCTTTTTACTTTCAGGTCTCTAAATAATAATTTTTTATTTAATACCCTTTTTTGTGTTTTTTTTTTATTTCATATACTGGGGAACATCCCATTGCATGATTGCATAACAATATTAACGAGATAAATAAGTTTTGGACGATGTTGGGTGTCCAAATACCAGGAATACTCATCTAAGTTACCGTGTCCCTGATGCTGATTTTTAAGTTTGGAGCTGTCTGTATAAAATTGTTTCAATAAAAGTAATTCGATGTAATTTTTTACGAAACTGGGACAATTGTTTTATATAAATGTGTATCAAAAAATTAACCTGCACGCATTTTTACAGTTGATATTATTTTTTATCTCTGTCCATGGGTTTTTCATCCTTACCGTCCCTCTTGCTAAACCTATACAGAAAATCACTTCAGATGCAGCAACAGAATTTTTTTCAAGTTTTTTCTCATGTAGAAGTATGCTAGAGAAAGAACATCTAAAATTCTTTGACAGGAAATTTATTGCAGAATTTAAATCAGCATTCAAATATCAATTTCAAGATCGTGCCTTTATTGATAGTCTTACCGTCTTCAAGGTTTATTCCTGCAATGTTTGAGGTAAATTAAAAAAAATAATAATCCAATGTTAACAACTGTTTCTAAAAATCAATGAACATTGTGGCTATCACTTAGTCTTAACATGATTTTCCTAAAAATAGGTGGTAATTTTCCTTACCTTTCCATCCTTACCGTCCCTTTTTTTACTCTACCATCCCTTCTTTAACACCCCTTTAACCTTCCTACCTTGATGAAAAAAGTTTCGTCTTAACTGAATGGGTCGATTAGACCCAGTTTACTTGTATATATTTATTCTAGCTCAAAACAATTATTTTTATCTAGCTTTATATCCTATATTATTTTTGTATTCACTATTATAGAGAAAACATTTATAATCCCCCCCCACACACACACACTTTTTACTACACCTCCTCCCCCTCTTCCTTGCAATGCCGTGTTTGAAATTAATAATTAAAAAATAAAACACATTTGTTTTATTTCCATTGTTCTTGATACATTTTATTTATGATAAACAAGATTTACAGTATACATTTACATGCTCCTGGCAAAGAAAAGATAAGCATGAAGTACATCTCGTCTGCGTTTTTCGATCTATCTTTGCACCACATTCTTTGCATCTTCCACGTTTATTTGCATCTTCCACGTTTATTATACTAATACGTTCTTTTTTTTCACCTGCTGCGTTAGCCAATTTCTTCTTTATTGTTACTCGGCTATTTTGTTTCATCCTATTACTTCTGTGAGGTTCGGTCAGCTGTTTGCCATGTTCCTTTAGAAAAAGACGCCTTTTGTATAGTTTGTTTTGATTGTAAGAAGGATTTACATGCATAAAAGCAGCATATGCATTTATTGCAGCTAGGTCACTTAAATTGTAGAATAAACACACAGGCCATCACCTAGTGCCCCTTTTGCATGTATATGCAGCAGCTAATTTATCAGTAGTATCTATTCCATCTTTAGTTTCATTATAATATAAAATTATATCCGGTTTCTTTTCTTTCTCATCTAAAATTTGGGCCTCGTGATGCATAGTTGAAAGGAGGATTAACGATTTTTTTTTTTTTTTTTTTTTTTTTTTTTTTGGCACATACGAAACATGTGTCATATCTAGTTGAAAACCGAATAATGAGGAAAATGTTTCTCGCTCACGCGATGACTGAAATTTAGAAGGAATAAATGGCTTATTTTTCCTAAGATTACCAATAATAGTTCATTTTTTCTTCAATAATTCTTTAGCAAGAATATAATCCGTGAAGAAATTATCAACCATAATATTTCGACCGGTACCCTCATTCGAATTTACTAGGCACAACACAACATTTCTACCTTGATTTCTTCTCGCTCACCATCTGAAGGCTTTCCAGTATAGATCTCAGCACCGCAAACATAAGCTGTTTTGACATCAGGCATCAACCACATTTTAATTCCATATTTCCCTCTTGGCTTTGACGGCATTTTGCCTAAATGGGCATTTATCACGAGAAGGTACAAGCTATTCATCAATTGTAACATTTTCGTAACGAATGAACATCTTTGGCAACTGAGTAACAAACATATCGAATAATGATCTTATTGCAGCTAGCTTATCTAAACGACGCCGATTTACTCTACTTTCTTTGTTGTCAAACCTAAGAAACTCTCTAATCATTTCAAAACGTTGCAAAGACATAGTTGCACGAAAAATGTCGCGATCATCTTCTTCTCTCCACAACTCTTTGAGAGGTTCTACTGCTGACTTATATACACCAGCTAAAATTAGCAAACCTCTAAAGAAAATTATAAAAATAACTTCAAAATTAAAAAAAATGGATAAATTACAAACAGCGGAATCATTTGCATTTTTTTTCACTTTATCTATAAATTATTATAATAGAAGTTTAATTTTTTTACCAATGTAAGCTTCAAATTCCTCTAAAGCTTTCCAATTTCATCATCAGTAAGACCGTGCTTATTACGTACCATATTGCATAAAAAATGGCGAAGCACTCCAAAACAAAAAGAACATTACTTAACTTTATCAGTATGTTATCGCCATCTACCCATCATTATTTGAAATACACACTATCTAATTATTTTCCATGCATTTATATGCGATTAGTGATATGGGTCACTAGACCCATTCAGGTAAAATGTGACTTTTTTTTTTTTATTTTGGCTAAAAAAAAAAAAAATAATAATTCCTGAAGTCTGAAAAAATTATAAACTGAAGGTATTTATCTATTTGAGGAATACTTAAATTATAAGAGCACTTAGTTAAAACCCGAGGGAGCTATCGTGAAATAAATAATAAAAATGGGTCGATTAGACCCATTCAGGATAGGAAGGTTAAGACAATGTTATACAAAAATTCTGTATTAAAAGTACTACATTTTTATTATTTCTTATTTGAATGTCCTGTGGGTACTATGGAAATTCATTATAAGTAAAAATTTAGAAGAAAATAAACAGTTATAGAGGAAAGACGGTAAGGAAAATTAAACTCGCAAATTTAACTTAAACCTCAGTTAAATAAAAAAAAATTTCGCTGCTGACCCTTTTTTCTTTATTTTGAATTAATAAGGCATTCGTCTGTTAGATTAAAATGTTATTTTAGCAAGTTTAATTTCACCAGATTTTTTTTCCCAAAAGTCAAAATATTGTGAGAATGTCCCATATACTGCAGATTGCTTTACTCATTCTTATACATGAAAGTGACTTGGAGCTAGGTCTGGCGAATAAGTTGTGTATAAGTCGTAAAGGAAGATGACTCGCAAATTTCATAAAAAATCTATTTTTAGTCAGAACAATTTCCATGCACATTTCTGTTTCTAACGTCACCTCGCTAAGCGCGCAATTGAAAGAAGGAAGAAAGGGTTCCTACGGTCTTTTGTTTGCGTTGTTTGTTAAGTGGCAATACACGCTGCCATCGAAATACTCAAGGCTAGAGCACGGTAACACTGTGGAATCTCGCTTCTGACATTTTATTTAGGGATTCCGCATTCTCAGCAGTAAGTTTAAATAGTTATTATTGTTTTATAAGATGATAGATATTCCAAAAATTAAGTAAAATAAAATTGCTATTCAAAATTTTCCGGTGTGAATTCCAATACTAGTGAGAAGTCGGTCGATTAGTGATGACGTCACAGTCGTGTCCTCTGTCCTTGAGTATTTCGATGGCAGCGCAATACATCTTTCAAAACTTTTAATGGAATTTTTATCAACAATATCCCATTTGTTTCACAAATGAAAATCTTCTTGTCATCTCTTCAGAGAACTTTTAACAAATGATAATATTTGCGTATTTCACTCACATAATCGTGATTTGGAATATATTAATAAAATAAGAATGTATGACAATTTTAGAAATGTTCTGTTGCGTCCAAAACTATGGCATTATCTTGCGTATTACTGAAATATGAAGGAAAACGTGATTACATTTCTCGATATTGATTCTGCCATCTTTTATGAGTTTTCATTGGCATAATAAAGAACGTTTTAACGAAAATCTTTAAAAGCAGCATGCGGATATACTAAGTTATTTCTCTAGTTGTCATCTGCTTTATTTTGTAAAATCTATTTTGACAAATTTGATTTTTCTCATTCAGAGATGGGTACTTTGTTGTATAGATGTGACAATAAATCGAGAACATTAGATTATAATTGTTTTTGAATATAACATATACTGTTCAACGTAACAATTTAAGGGGTCTCAGGACTCTTAAAATTGAAAAAATAAATGAAAAACAAGACCATTTTCAACATTTAATATCTTAAAATGTATTTGTTTTTAAGACACAGATTTAATTTGGAAGAAAGATATAATTATGTTCTTTCATTTCAAATATTGAAAAAAAAATGCAAAATGCAGAATAAGCATTTATAGGGGGCTCCAATCTGTCAGACATTTGACGAGCAGAAAAACGACATAACAAATTACGCGCAGCATTACGAAATAAATTTTGCAAATGGAATGAAAATTTTGGTGCCTAATTCAGATTGTAATAATTGCCCTGAACCTATATAAATTTGTGTTTAAAGCATTTGTATGTTTTTAAAACAAAGTTGTATTTAGCTAATGCAAAATATAGATAATTTCAACAATATAATCACATAAAAAATATTCTTTAACAATAAAAAGAAAATTTTAGGTTCAGTTTATACAGACTAACATAGTGTATATGTTTTGAAAAATTCATGAAATATATTCAGAAGTATTCGCTTTATGCCTAAAAACGTCATTTTGAGAAAAACGACTTCAAAGTTTCGGAAACGCCGCTTCATCTATTGAGCGGGTATATTTCTAAAAGCCATAACTTCTGTTTTAATGCAAATTTCGAGGAGACAATTATATCAAAATGCTCAGAAAAGTTGGTAGTTCAACATCTAAAAAAAGTAAAATTTCGAAAATTTCAAAGCTTTAAGAGTTCTGAGACCACTTAAAGAGATGAATAATTTTAGATTTTTGTTTTCATATATTACAACAAGCTGCGTCTGTTAAATAAATTTGATAGAGTAATCAATTACGCTTAATAAATGTTTGTTGTTTTGACCAAGAAAGTGACGGTTTATAACATCTTAATGCAGTTGCATGTGAAAGAATATACTTTTCTTTTAATAAAGAAAATAATAAAAACACTATGAACAGTTAAATATAGGTTAAAGGAGATAAGTAAATTTATTTTAATTTTTCGTACAGATAATATTATATGAAGTGAATGGTCGTAAAAATTAATTTAGTAAAATCTTTCATTGCAAATGTACTTTTTATTTAAGGGAATCGAGCTTTGTTTTGTACGGATGCTGCACTCATAAAACTTAATGCGCTGGATCCATAAATATTTTAAGAAATGCATTCTGCAATTTGTTTTAGTTTAAATAACGTTCTTCAAATTATCCGACAATTTCGGGTTATTTAAAAAAACATATTAAAATAATTATTGCTTTCAATTTTTTTTTAAAGTGCTAATTGACTGATAGCATATGATTCAAATCTAGCTATCAAATTTATTAATCAAGCATACTGTGGTTCGAATCATGTCTTCAACAGAATTATTGTTATCGTTAACTGAACAAAGAGTATTAAAAACAACTCCTGATTTCAAGAGAATATTTGGATTGAGTTTAATAACTTTTATAGAAAAGAAATTGATTACATGTAGGAACTTTAATGAACAAAAGCATTCTTTTTACTCGCTATTTAACTGGCTATATTTTCTAAATTATCATACTTCAAAGTTCCTCAAAAATAAGCAATGTGCTTTCATTCTTCTCATCTCTTCTGAGAACTTTTAATAAACGACAGTATTTCGTATTTCGCTCAAATAATCAGTTCATAAACTTAATTTGGAATATAGTCATAAAATAAGACTCTATAACAATTTCAGTAAAGTACTATTGCGCCCGAAACTGTGATGATATCTTGCATATTGCTGAAATAGGAAAGGCAAACATGATTGCGTTTCTAGATATTAATTCTGCCATATTTTATGAGTTTACATTGGTATAATACACGTTTTACCAAATTGATTAAAAGCAGCATGCAAATATCCTAATATATTTTTGTAATTGCCATCTGCTTTGTTTACAAAAATTGATTTTTTCTCATTGAGAGTTGGGTACTTTGTTATATAGATGTTACAATATAGTATAGGGGATCAGTAGATTAGAAATGTTTGTCAATACCAAATATTGTTTAGCGTAACAATTGGAGGAAGAAATTAATAATTTTAGATAATTATCTATATATATATTACGCTATCGTACGTGGCAGAGAAATTGCGATTATTTGTTAATTGTTTAATGGCAACACCGGAATGAAACGCATATCATTGGTTATTGAACAGCGTTTAATGCATCCCCATACCTATAGGTGTGTTACCATAGGAGGGAACCTGTTCTGCCGCCAAATACCGCCGAGTTTGTCGCTAATTATGCGATATATCGCCAAATTTTGCGACCAAATTTAGCCGCCAAAAGTGACGTCAACTTGGCGATATCTCTAATATTTCGCCAAATTCCCGTAGACTTCCATTGTAAACTAATAGGGTTTACTTGTTTACAGAAAATCAACAAATTGAAATATTTTAGCATGCTTTCCCAAACATAAATTTTAAAGGAGACCAAACTGGTCACCAAGGGCGTCTAGTATTCCTATATTACAACAATATGTGACTGTTAAATGAATTTGATAGAGTAATCAATTACGCATAATGAATGTTTATTTTTTGGCAAAACAAATTACGGGTTATAATATTTTAATGCAGTTGCAAGTGAAAACAAAATACATTTGTTTTAATACAAAAAAATATACAATAAATGATTTATGAAATCTTAAATATATATTAAAGGATTTACGTTTTTTCATTTTAATTTTTTGTACATATAGTATTAGATGAAGTACATGTTCATAAAAATTCATTTAATAAAATCTATCATTACAACTGTGCTTTTTATTTAAAGTCCTACCTAACGGAAAGGAAATTGAGCTGTGTTTTGTATGGGTGCTCCATGCATAAAACTTGATGTACTGAATACATAATATAAAAGTATTTTGAGAAATGCAGCTCTTCATTCTGCAGTGTTTTATTTTAGTTTAAATAACGTACTTCTAATTATCCGAAAATTTCTGATTACTTGCAAAAATGCATTAAAATAATTCTTGTCGTTAAAAAAAATTATTATTCAAAGTGTTAATTGACTGATAGATTATGATTGCTTAAATAAATTAATTTCTGTTTTGAAACATGGCTACTAAATTTTTTAAACAAGCACGTTCGAGTCTTGTCTTCAACTGAATTGTTCGAAACATAGAGTATAAAAAAAACTCCAGCTTTCAGGAGAATGTTTGGATTGATATTAGAAGCCTTTTTTAAAAAATTGTTTTTATATACGAACTTTAATGAACAAAACCATTGGTTATATTCACCATTTAACTCATTTATTTTCTAACTTATCACATTTCCAATTACCTCAGACATAAAGCAATTTTTTTTTTCGTTTTTCTTTTAACACTTGACGTCATTGTACTATAAATCACCGCCCCCTGAATACTAGGCATGAGCCCTGACACAAAAATGGCGGCTGTCGAAGGCGGATTTTTTTCAGCGTGTGTACAGTCCCTTAAATATTCGTACCAATAATTTTTTAAAGATTTTTCCATTTTTTTCTGAAATTAAACAAGTTAGAGAAATCTTTTATAAAATACTGATGTCATATTTAAGGGACCGTACCTATGTTAAAAAAAATCCGCCTTGTCAGCACTCAGGCCTAGTATTCAGGGTGCGGTGTATAAATAGCAACTTAGAGCATTTGAGACTCTCTTCAGCAAAGGATATGGTCATTACGATCTCTGGGGTTTGATTAAATTTGTTTCTTTTAAAATTCAGTGTTAATAGTAAAAGGTTGACACATTTATTTTTTTTCCTTGAATTCTAATTACTGTAAATACATGTTTAAGAAAGTACTATTGTAATTTGATCAAAACTACTTTGGTATTGCACTTACTTAAGTTCTGAACAAACATTTCATTCGATATTTAAATGTAAAAGCTGTGATTTGTTTTACTTATTAATGTTAGTTACTTATGCTAATTTACAGAAAATACCGTTTAAATAATCCTTAGGTTTGCTGAATAAGAATAAGTAGTATTCCTCTACATTATGCCATTATTATTGGGCAAATCGTATATATATTTCTACGTATATTTCCAAAAACGTCTATTGCAAGAAGTGCATAGAAAAGTTTCTTCAAAAATCCCAAATAATTTCTAGAATTTGTTTTTCTTTAATCTTATTACCATAAATGTATTTCCATAATACACAATGTTATAATACACAAGTTTTCGAACGGCATCACAAAAAAGTTTGCAGATTGAGAATTCTGGTTCTCAGAACATGGAAACTGTGCAAAATGTATTACTTCTAAAACGTATTGTTTTCGAGTAGGACGCGAAAGAAAAAACTATGACGTCACATATTAAGAACCGAAATTAAGTTTTATCGAACCTCATCAGATTCGAAAACGGATGAGAAAAATATATGAAAAAAATAAGAACTTTAAAGATAAAAATTGGACTTATAGGCTCGTGAAAGAAGAAACTTTTGAAAAGAAATGGAAGGCAATTGCATGTGTATTATTCAAATGAACAGTCATCGTTCGTTTCGCTTTAAATGTAAGTAGCTTGGAACTATCGCCAACATACGCATATTAATAACTTATTCGATTTATGATTATTTCGACACGTAACTTTTTTAGGTGATATTAATAGTAATGAATTGCAAAATGCTAGGGAATTTCCGACGTCATACCTTTTATTTTTAATTTTTCTCTAAAACTACGCCTTATTGAGGTATGGTTTCTAGAACAACTTTTATGCACACATAGCAAGGATTGTCCTTCTGCACAGTTTCGGTAGTGGTACTTGAACATATAGTGGAATATTCTTTTCCTTAACGGGAATATTCATCACATATCTAAAAATGTGAAAGATTTGCAAAAATGCTCTACAAATAATTCACAAAAATTATAAATAAACCGAAATAAATAATAATTAAAATTTCCATGCTGACTTATATGAATTTGCATTCCAAATACGTTTTTATGATATTTAGCGAAAAAAAATAGAGTCAGACATATGTTTTTAAATAATCCTATTTTAATCTTTTTTTCAGAGCGTTATCTACATTTGTGGATCACTTCCATGATGTTCTCAAGATGAACAATCTCCAGAAAAAAATGTCGCATTATTTTGTTTCGCTGAAGTCTAGAAAATGAAGTGGAAATTTTTTTTATAAATCCTTTATATGTTAGAGATATTATTTCACACTCAATATCCATCTTCTGCTGTTTTTAGCCTGATCCTTTGGATTTTCGAAAACATTTATTTGTACTCACTATTAATCCAGGTAGTCAATTTTTGCAACAGAGCGTTTTTTCAGCGTAATATCCGCAAAATAAATAGGCGGGATATAATGATCATAAAATAACGAGACTGAAGTCGGGTTTTTTTATAGTTAAAAGTTTATAATTTTTATGTACACGGCAGGATGTATAATCGATATAACGCACGTATTCTAAACTAAAAAATCTTTTAAATATGTAAAAAAATACTTTATTCAATTAGGCAAAATTTAAATTGTTGAATTTACAGTACATTTTATTATAGAAAAATAATTGTTTTTTTCTCGAAGGGGACGGACTTAGTTACATTCTTATTTGATTTAAGGATTTCAGTATGGTCTTTTAAATCGGCATTATCAATCTTAGTATTTGTTTTTTAATCGAGACAAGATTTTAGGTTAGGAGATATTTTTAGACATTCACTGCAAAATATTCGGCATAAATTTATGCAATTTTCACAGACATACAACACCAAAAAAGTGCTTACTTTTATTGAACTGCCGTTAATGATTTATGAATTAAAATACTAAAGAATACTGAGTACAGTGTACAACATACTTGCATTTTTAGCCTCAAAGTGTACTCTTTAGAACACTAGAAAACAAAAAGTATTACAGACAAAACTGGTAGCTTTTCAGCTTCCTGCAAAAGCTAGTTTATTTTCACGGCGAAGAAAATGTGCTTTGAAAGTTAAGTATAGGATTTGTCCTTTAATATTAAATACCTCATAAATCGCTTACCTCGTAAATATAAACATTTTAAAACAAATTTCATTTTTTTTTATTTTATTATATATGTTTAGATTCGTACGAACTGTCTATTTTTTAACTGTCGAATACTAGAAATAAAAAATTATACAATACGAAGTTTAAAGTAGACTTTTATCGGTAAAATCCACGAATTTCTTCAGACTATCGAACTGAATATTTTTGTTTTAGCTTAAAAACATGTTTTCTTTTTGCCAAAAGATATAAAATGTATTTCCCACCAGACAAAATCACTTTTAATTATCTTTTAACCTATATTCCAAAGACTTCTTTAGAATCTCGAAGTGTACCTTATACAATATTTTATTTGTGATTCCCTCGCTACAGGTGCGCATGATAAATTTTTGCGACGCGAACATGAGACTTTCATAGTCTTCTTATAAATAACAATAAATCCTGTATCAGAAAAATTTCCCTGGACGTGTTACTACAATATCTATATGCCCAAAACTTGTCAAAACTTTTCACTTTTGCCTTACACTTTGTATAAAATAAATTAAGAATGAGATTAATGAATTTATTTCTAATTGTTTCAATTTCTATAAATGCAGATACGAATTGAAACATATGTTATCTAACAAAAATTTGTATTTCGCGAAAATTGAGGACCATGATTTTGCTGCAGATATTTTTTCATCTCTATTCCTTTTGTTATCATGTTCAAAAGATTAATTCAGGTTGCACTAAACTTTATCAGCAGAATTTAGCATTTATTAAATATTAAAAATTATTAATATTTATTAAATTACTATAAATAAAAGATACTCTAAGTCCTTATATTACGAAGTCGATGGGAGTTTAAAAACATTCACTAAACGCGATATTCGTAATAGCCGATAGATTACATACATAAAAAATAAAACAGTAAAAATATACTTACTGTTTTGATAATTCCTAACACTGGGAGCCGTCATTTCTATGTCACAGAGCCAAGACTAATCTGAAAATGAGAAAAAAACGCATGTTTGAAACTAAACATGCGGATAAGTGGCGCCATATACGATGGAAATTTGGAATTAATTATTTTTATTCGCTTGAAGAAAACTTTTTATCCTGAGAAGCATTTTTGCCCAAAATGCACTCCTGTACGACAATTACTTGATTTTATATTGAATTTTAAAATGTGCCCGGGAATTTCCGGACATCTTGTATTTTAGAGAAAAAAACAGTAACTTAACATATGAAATTAAAAGGAATTTGCACTTTTATTTTTTCATTCTCGTTTAAATATATTTACGTTCAATGCTGCATACTTCAAAATATACCTGTAAGTTTTTCATTAACTCCGGTGCATATTTTGATGACACTGATTCTTTGTTTCCCAAGTCATCTTCGGATTCTTCAGATTTAAATGGATGTAAAATTTCGAAAATATTTTTATCTGTTTCCTGTTATTCTGTTTCTAATTTGCTATCACTTCCCATATAATAGGTCAGTGTATTAATGTCAGTTTAATTTTAATTTCCATTCTGTCTATCCCAAAGAAAGTTTTCTAATAAAGATAAAGAGATAAATATAACTTTTGTTTGAATTTCATGGAAAATATAGCATGTTTCCAGCAGTTTTTGATGTTTTTTTGTTCTATAGAGCACCACGTATGATCTTAAAAATCAAATGTGATTTTTACATCAACTTCAAAGCTTGATTCAGTAAAGATACAAGAAAATTCGTCAGGTTATCTTTCTTTTTTCGTTTCAGGAATTCTATTATTGCTCATGTCTAAATGCTAGAATTTTGATGTAGCGTTTAGAGTAAATCAGACCAGTGTAATAAATATTTTTTGGATGGTTGTTTGTTTTATGGGTAGTGAAGTTATGAATCAAAAGCAAAATGTGCCTAACCTGCTTTGATATTTCATTATCAAAAATTTGAAACCATTCGCCGAAAATTTCTAATGTCCTCCACGTCTTTTCAGTATTCCGATATTCTTCGGGTGATTCTTGAGACAGTGACATTTATTACACTTCCCTACAGCTAAATTTTACTTTTATCCGAACAATAATACTGGAGTAAAATAACTCAGTTAGTCTGACAATGGTGTTCTAACACTGCACTGGATAGGAATATATAAGGTTTAAAATTTTTATAACTTTATTTTTATAACTTAATAAAAGATTAATAACTACTTTTTACCAATCAATTGTTTAAAATGTTTTACCGAACAACCTTGACAGCAAACACACATATATACACACAAATAAACACACAAATACACACACACACATATATATATATTTATAGAGGCAGTTCGGGTATTATGATATACCATTTTATTTTTATTTGTAAATCAGCATAAAAATTTTGAGATACATTAAAAGAGATACATTTAGTAAAAAACAAACATTAAGTATTTTTAACACATTTTTAATGCGTTTAAAGTTGAAGGAAAAAAACATATCTTAATTTAGCTTTTTAAAAAAGTCACAATTTTCAGGTAATGGCAGTCAGTCGGGTAATATGGAATAGGGTCACAAAGGATATTAAAATTGCAAGAATAATCGCGTTATAAAAGAATAACCAAAATTATTTAATTAGTAAATCTTAGTACATCATCAGATTCTTTCAAAATTGTTTTACTTTATAGACTCGTCTTGAAACAGCTGTCTAGTTGATGTTCTATATTATCCGACACTCCACCTTAAAAAGCACAACCTCATTAATCGCCGACAAGTTTATATAGAAGGAAACTGACTAACCCAGCAATAGCTATAATTGTTACTATAACTACCATGTAACTTTATACTGAACTTGGTTAACTTTACTGACAATGACATTTTATAATTAATACGAATTTTATGAAATTTACCTACTAAAAACGGCAAAAATTGAGAATAAGATTATACAGGGTGATTCAAAAAAGATGGGAAAAATTTTAAGAGGTGATAGTACACACCCAAACAAACATTTTGTATCAAAGAATGCATGGTCAAAAACTAAACGTAAAAATGGTAGAGGGCGCCAAAAGTTATGTTCTTATACGAGGCAAAAACACACAATGAACGATTAAGTTAAGTTACGAAAACAAATTTAATGGCATTTGATATCAATAAGTAAGTAAATAAGCACCCACCCTGGGAACCCGCTTTTGGCTCATGGTTAGGTTTGAACCCCGAGCCCAGGGCAGAGAAAAGTACTGTTACCTGTAAAACCCTCTAGTATTTAAGACACTTAATAAAATACAATTTCAAAACATTGACCGGTAGCTGTTATGCACGCAGTACAACGGCGAAGAACAGATTGGCGAATTTTCTGAAACACACCAGGCATATCGCGAACTTCCCCTACAGCAGCGAAAAGCTTGGCGACAAGTTCTACTGCGGATTCAATCCGAAAAAAATCGAGACATGAAAAATCTGGCGAGCGCGGTGGTGCCTGGTGTGTTTAAAAAAAATCGCCAATCTGTTCTTCCCCGTTGTACTGCGTGCATAATAGCTGCCGGTCAATGTTTTGAGTACTTATTGTAATCAAATGCCATTAAATTTGTTTTCGTAACTTAACTTAATCGTTCATTGTGTGTTTTTGCCTCGTATAAGAACATAACTTTTGGCGCCCTCTAACTTTTTAACGTTTAGTTTTCGAGCATGCATTCTTTGATACAAAATGTTTGTTTGGGTGTGTACTATCACCTCTTTAAAATTTTCCAATCTTTTTTGAATCACCCTGTATTTAATCGTGTCGCTCCAACAACAGGAATCCAAACACAGCTGAGCATAATGTCTGATGGGAGTACTAAAAAGTCGCATGGCAGGTTTACAGTTGCCTGCAACACCAGATATTGAAGTATTACCCGACCAGTCCATAATACCCAAACTTCCACTATATATGTGTGTGCGTGTGTGTTTGTTAAATATCTTTTAATAAATTACTACTTGATGATGATAGAACACAGTAGAAGAAGAAAAAAACACTATCTAAAACTTACGTCGAAATAAATGAAATCTAAATGAACAAAATGCATGAAATCCATAAAAACTGTGAGCATGTAGAAAATTGCACGTAGTTGGAAATTGCACGTCAAATGTGGCAAATGAGGTGTGTTCGTACTATAAGTAGTTTTATAAATATTTTTTGGACTGCATATTGTACTGAACGTATATTATAGTGCAGTTCATTAGTCCATATCAATTTCATTCTGGCTGTAACATCATTAAAATACACTTGAAATAATTTTTTCCCATTGGCCGTAAAGTAATGGAAAATTTTTGACTCTCCTTGTAATATATCTGATTTTCACAAAATTTGAAATGACTCGTCAAACTTATGCAACAATTATATATTTTAAATTACAAACGATTCGGTTGAGTAGTTTTTGCGCAGTGATAGGTGGACAGACAGACGGGCTGAACGACAACTATAAATGCTACGTATTTATATAATTACGAACGCACCTAAAAAGAGACTATTAACAATTTGTATCTTTGGAAAGGTCGAAGAGGATACATTTATGTCATTTGAAGCTTTATATGAAATATAGCATACATCGATAAAGTTTCAGTTTGTCGAAAACAAGGTAAAAAATAACGTTTAATAACATGTATTATAACTTAAATGAAAAACATTAAATTCATATCGGATTATTATGAGATCGAGTAAATAGATAGCTTTAAAATTTATCAGTTGATATAGTGTGTAATCACTGCAATTATGACATTAATTATTATTCTTTTATACAGAAAATACATCATATCCACAAACAAAATTATGACTAGTTGGAAATTATGCGTCAACGTGGTATTTCAGTTTCGATCGTACTATTAGTTTTTTAACCGACTGTCAAGAAGGGTTATGTGTTTCAGGCGTATCTCGGTATGTGGATTTCTTTATACCCTCGAAACATCTCAACGGCAGGATGGATTTTAATGAATGAGGTCTCTATCGATTCGTCTTAACCGTCCGATATTTATAGGTTAGGTTTTGTTTTTATTAATTCAAAATGGTGGCCATAAAATACAAAATGGCGGTAGAGACGAAACCTTTTTTACACACCCTACTGAGTGGCCTATCATTGGATAGGTCTTACAAAATGAAGACTATGATTCATTGACTATTTTACAGTCAGAAGATCCATTTAAATATTACACAACCTGGAAGTTGTGTAGGTAAGATCTCTAGCTTTACTGCAACTCTAACCATCATAGACATCTATAGGCCTCATCAAAACAGTGTTTATAGATAGGAACTAACAATTAAAAACAACTTAAAAGTCATCAATACAAGTAAATAGAAAAAATAGGTAAGTAATAAAAAAAATATTTTTACATTGATGAGAAATAATTAGTTCGCTTTTTACGCAGTCGGGTTTTTAATTTTTTACATTTAATTAAATATTCAGATCTTGATGCAATATCTGTTGCAATCTTATGCAAGACGTCACGAACACAAAATGTATCAAGAATATTTATAATAAATTCAGAAAACGGAAATAATAGGTGTCCATGTTAAATAGGATGTCATCACCATGATAACCTAGAATTATTACCTATCATGGGATAGCATTGAATTAATTACACGTATGGTAGAAATTAATAAAATGAAGAAAACTTTTATTAATACCTTCTTAAGTTTTGATTAAATTTTCAGAAAATTTGAAATGACTGGACAAAATTGCGAAACAATTATATATAAATTCAATTTCAAACCATTCAATAGGGTAGTTTTTGTGTTGTTGTATGTGAACAGACGGCAGACCAGAGGACAACTATACATGCTACTTATTTATGTAATTATGAACGCACCTAATTAGTGTAACACACAGCTACGAGACGGCAATAAGAATCGTTGAAGAATTGTGAAAAATAAATGTATATGAGTTTATATATTGGTTAAATCATACAATTTTAAATGAAAAGTAAAGATATTTTATATAAGATTTTATTACTATATTTTAACTTAAAAAGACATTAAAAACAGTATCATAATGATGAACTGCTTATTATTTCCGATCTAGTTCAAACTTTTTCATGCAGTATTTTTCAAATGTACTTATACAGTGTGTCCACGTATAACCTGACCGACCTTTATTTTCGCAACTGTTGGTCCTAGATGCATACTTCCAATTACAAAAATGGTTTAAATAAGGTAAAGAATTACTTTTAAGGTGATTTGGGTCAAGAAAAAAAAATATTAAAAAATTACAAAATTTAAATTTTTATACGGTCCCCCGGTCCTATAAGTGATATTTAGTAAAACTTTACTGTGACACTAACAAGTAAGACAAAAAAAGTCCCATTCATCTAACATTAAAATTGACGGAGTTATAAAACTTTGAAATGCACGACTTAAATCACTTTTATGCATCTCAAAACAGATGATTTCCGCCATGCTTTCAGGGATCATATTTAAAGTACTTAAACTTATTTCAAGGTATCAGCGTTTTGAAAGAAATCGTACAAATATTACGATTAAGTTTTATTAGTTAATTTTCAGATTAGTTAAAATAATTGTATTTTAACATATGTTTTATTTAGTAAGGATTTGAAGATATGATTTCTTTTAACTAAAATTGTGTTATTTTCATAAGGTTTTATTTAACTTGCAATGATCGTCTTTCCAGTTTAAAATTTGTACTAGAACTTTAACTTACTTTCAAATGTCCGATAGAAGTTAAATTTTACATACTGACTTAAATCCGATGACAATGCAATATTATTATGATTTTCGACTCTTACCATTTTATACATACGTATATTAGAGGATAACACAAAAAAATTCAGATAGATTACCGTCAAGAAGTTTAAGAAAGAGTTTTAGATAACATAGATAACATAAACTTGCGATGGTTATGTTTTTTAAAATTTATAATTACATTTTATGTATTTTTTAACGCTGAATAAAAAAATTACCATCACTTTTAACCATAATGTCAGGATCTTTCGCAAATAGTAAATTTCAAGGTTAAAAAATAGCGAAAAATCTGATACTATAAAACAGATGTAAGACTTTTTTATTCGGTTTAATTTAATTTAATTCAATAATTTATTAAATTTTTTGGCTTACACTGAGTTTCTTACAGCTAAACAACTCGGGTGTCGGATGAGGTTGGGAGGGGAGGGGACAAGAATTATAACTTTTAGCTTTTTAACTTTGAAATTTGCGATTTGAGAAAATTCCTGACGCGATGGTTTAAAATGAAGGTCATTTTCGGATTCAGTGCTAAAAATTACATAAGAATCAATTTTCAAAAGCTAAAAAACATGCCACAACCCAAAATTTGAAAGACAGTGTAATCTAACAGCATTTTAAAATATGTATCATTTTGTAAAGAATTGAGGCTGTTGTTTTTCATTCTTTTATTTAACAAAAAATCTGTTATTTTTATCCTCTTATGATGTTCAGTACAAATTGTGCATTTTGCAGTAATATGTTAGAATGATTAAAGATTTCAAATTTATAGTGCAATGCTAATTTTACTCTCAACCATTTCTTTAATATATCTGACGAAATTATATTTATACTAAATTTGTGAATGACCCCCCAATTTGCAGCAAATAATATGCCCCAACTTTAAACAGCTATTACTCGGTCAATTTTAATCGTAGAATAACGGGACTTTTTTTTTCCTTTCTTGCCAGTGTAACAGAGAAATTTTACTAAATATATCTTATAAGACCGGGGGACCGTATAAAAATTTGGATTCTATAATTCTTCACTAAATTGTTTTTTCGCTTCAATTTTTTTTATCCTAACCCTGCTCCTAATTTTGACCATTTTTGTAATTGGAAGTATGCATCTAGGACCAACGGTTGCGAAAATAAAGGTCGGTCAGGTTATGCGTGGACACACTGTATACATACCGGGTGTCCTAAAAAGGACTGACTGATTTTAAAATTCAATAACTTGCAAACCGTGACAGATATTTAAAAAAAATCTTGCAGGAAGGTTAAGTATGATGTCATGAGATTTTTTTTACTGTGATTCTCGATTTTAGTTCGAATTACACATAATAGATGGCGCTGCGAAAAATATATGCTAATTCTAGATCCTTGGTACTTCGGGGTCCCTTAAATACATTTTAATCTCCTTTTTTCGCATGGGAGAGAAGCCAAAAAATCGAGTCTGAATGTAGCGCCTATTGCTTCTAGCGCCATCTATTGCTGCTCTTTGTAACTAAAACTGTTAATCGCAGCATAAAAACTCCTGATATTTTACGTAGCACTCCTGCAAAAAAATAAAATAAAAATTAAATAAATAAATAAATAAATAAATAAATAGGTATCACCATTTGCAAGTTATTGGCTTTTAAAATCAGTCAGTCCTTTTAAGGACACCCGGTAGATACTTTATAAAAAAATAAATAAATACAGTTCTTGTAATGTATCTCCTATGCATCTGTATTATAAAGGACAAATGTGTCTGTGGGTAACGCTGATGTTATTTTGCGAATGGCAACAGCGGATGATCTAATTTCGCTTTTACTGGAACTTTTTTAACTTCTAAACATTACACTTTTTCAACTTTTACACCTTCAAATAGAGAAAAAAAAATACTTACAACCGCAGTTTGTTTTAAAACTGTATCGATATTTACTATTTTTTATGCTTTTTAAAAAATTTTCAAGAATTAATTTTTTTGAATCTATCTCTGTCGTTTGCAGACGATTATGAAAGAGCAATGCGTTTTAACGTCAGATAATATAAATAATTCAGCATTTGTTTCCGACGGGATATTCCATAACGGAGTTAAAAGTTCTTCAATAAACTAAAATAATATGAATAAAACAGAAATTTAATCGAACGACGCGCTTAAACATCTGAAATGATTAGAATTAACATTGAGTGCTTTAAGTATTTAAATCTTTGGTGATTTCTTCAGGTATTAACTCATACGAAAGTATCACTTTTAATAGATTTCAAAACTTTATGTTTGCTTAAATTTGCATATTTGAATGCAAAATTGATACTTTTCAAATAAAAATGTTCTTTTGTTGTTGTTAGTGGGCCATTTAAAAAATATATATTAATATAAAAATGTAGTTTTACACCATATCCTGTAACCCGTGAGGTTCGGGTTGTAACCCGTAGTATATATAACATGCAAATGAGAATTTTGTTCCGGATACTCTTAAATGGAGTTCTTATGGATTGATTTTGATAAGATTTGTGCTGTTAGTTAAATATTGTTTGAGGAAAGAGTGTAGTAAATAACATGTCGTTTTACGATCCTTAGTTTTGAAATTATGTTGAAAAAGTCTATAATCAGATGAAACCAATTACGAAGTACTATCCTTTTTAAAAGATTCTGCTGAATGGATTTCGGTACAATTTGCAATGTTAGATAATTTTGGGGATAGGTTTTACTCCGTAAAACATCTTTGTCCGTTGCTAAGTTACAGAGCTGTTTGTTTGTTTGTTTGTTTTATTGGACACATATATCAGACTTGTGTGCTTGAGAACAAGGCCCGCTTATAAGCCATCGTCGATATACAGGGACGAGATAGCACAATGAAATTTACAACACAGAGAATTTTTACATCCGGGAGCTCCACAAAGAGTGTGCAATGGAGCCAGCGGAAGTCGAACCCGACAAGCCTCCTATGCTCTAAGGAGTTTAGCAGCATGGTGTCTTAACCACTCGGCCGCGGAGGCCCCAGTTACAGAGCTATGGGAGAATGCTTTATAATTAGTTCAACCCAATTATAAAAGGGAATTTCATTCTGAACACTTCCAACTCATCTTATGCTAGCCCCCCCAGTGGCCGGGAGGTTCTGCTCTCGAAGCTGATAGACGGGAGGTGCTGCGTTCGAACCCAATCGAGCTCGTCAGCCTAATAGTTTGGAGTTTTCGTAGTTTTTTTCGAACCGTGGATTTTCATGCGTAAATACGGGTTAGGTTCCCTTAGAAAGACCCCCACGAGGGCACTCCTTCCCCCCTTAGGGCCTAAATCCCTTGCGTTGATAATTGGTCATCATAAACACAACCAACCTTTTTATGCTAAATGGCTTTCTATTGGTGTTATTAGTTATGTAATTTTGTTAATAAATAGAATGTGGTGTTATGAACCATTAAACTTTAAAACTGCACCTTTTAACAAAGTTTTCCAGAAGGTTGGTCACTACTGTATTTATTCTGGCAAATATTTTACAAAAGGAACTGCTGAAATTTTAGATAAGTTTGAATAAAAAATATTTTATAAGGCTCATATTATTATTTCATAAATTTTCTAGTATATTTTTAGATATTAAGTAAGAAAGTTATGAGGTGGAGCAGTTTCTTGATTCATATGTTTTAAATGTTCCATATGTTTTAAAGGATGTTAAAATATTAAAGTAGAAATATTTTATTTTCTGCTATCTGTACAAGAAGGAAGTATTGGATTCGTGAAAATTTTCGACTTTCGGTTTTCTATGGATTTACACGTTTTAGGGCTCATACATCCGGAAAAACACGTTTTTACAAAATGTCTGTCTGTGAGTCCGCGACTCTGCCTGTCCGTGAGTGACGCAAATTTTGTGAGCCTTCTATCTCAAGAACTAATGCACAGAATTTGATAAAACTTTAGATTCAGCTATAGCGTGATATAAATTGATTCTGATTAGTTTTAGTGCAATTCTCCCAACAGGTGGCACTGCTATGATGCATAATTCATCATTCCCAAAATAGTACTGTCTCGAGAACTAATGCACGGATTTTCATCTAACTTCATATCCTTCACGCATTTTGTTGCTATTTAGGTTTTGGTGTTAACTGCCCAATAGATGGCGCTACTATGCTGAATTTTGCAGTAGCTCTATCTCAAAAAGTAATGGACAGATTTTCATCAAACTTGGACTCATTTAAATGTTGACTTAGTCTGTTGCTGATTTAACTTTGGTAGAAATCACCAAACAGGTGGCGCTTCTATGCTTCTTTTTGCAGGATTTACACGATTTTAGCGAAAGTCATATATTAAGAACGAATTGATGGAATTTCATATCTTTAGAATCCTCATGATGGACATAGATTGCAATTTAATTTTGGTACTGTGATAGCTAATTTTGAAGTATTAAGGTGACAGTGAACGTTCAAAATCGCAAAAAACATTTTTTAAAAAATCATTTTTTTGTTTTTTGGAAAAAAATGTTCTGGCAATCTTCTACTTTCAAATAAAAAAAATATTGTAATCCGTTAATTATGTGCAGAGATACAGCTGTATTTCTAACGTAAACAATCGTTAATCTACACTTATAATAAAACTTTAAATGCAGTTATCTCAGAATGAGAATTTTCGCCGACTGAGTAAGTTCAAAATGCTCCACGCGTCTTAATTTTATACCAACCTTCATAATACATGGTAATATAGTTATTTATGTACTTTATAACAAAATTTGCTATTAATATTCGTGCATTATTTTATATGAAGGTAAAAAAAATAATAATATTTGTCATTGAATTTTATTAGAAATGATCAATATTATGTATTTTTTTTCTGCCAAGGTACTTAGTATAACTTTAAAATGTATACCAGTTTTTGATATAATATCGTAAAGCTATTCTAAAATAATTACAAGTTTCTGAAACAAAATTTAATTCGTATGGAGCACTTTTAACTTGTATCACTAGTTAGAATATTATTAATTAGTTACTCATTTGCATATTAATATTTTAATGAAATTAAGAAAATTTCTTAATTATTGCACAAATTTTATGTGTATTAAATTTCAAAACAATTGAGCAAAAACTATAGAAAATGTTTTTGAACGTGCATTGTAGCCTTCACACGTATAAGATAGAAGAAAGTTTTAGGATTGACACATCCGACTAGTTTTTAGTAAAGTAGACATAAGCATAAAAAACGTTCTCCAATATTAAAATCTAAACATGTTTTCCCATTTTCCTGGCATAATTTACTATTTGAAATATCTGAAAAGAAGGAATAATTCTCTCACTTTAAATATGTATTTAAGTGTATGGAAGGATTTGTATAACTATTTAAACAATTCATCTAATCGAAAGTTACTTGCACATTTCTATTAGTCCTTCGCAAACGGTTAAAGTTTAACGATTAAGAAATAAAAAAAAACTATATTTATGAATTAGCATTTACAGGGGACTCCGAACTGTCAGGCATTTGACGAGCAGAAAATTGGAATGACAGCTTATGCGCAGGATTACAAAATAAATTTTGAAAGTAGAATGAACATTTTGGTGCCTACTTATCTAATATAATAAAAGCCTAAGTCATGTGACTCTCATCAACAGTTCCGGGTTGACCGCTTCACTTTTTGTATGCCAAGCGGCTAATTTGGTAATTCAATGTTAGCCGGGAGCAGGTGTTAAATCGCCAAATATTGTAAATATGCCATCGGTATTATAATAGTCCATTTCATGCTACTGTCATAAACAATTTTTCACGCGGTAATTTAAAACAATGCTTTGATGTTGATATTAAATGTCATGGTTTATGGTATTATTTATTACTTTTCTTTTTTTTTTTTTAAGCAATAATTGAGAGTCATAAATTTTAACCATTTCAGTTTTAAATTAAACTTTTGCAGTTTAAATAAAATGAGTAAAAACACTATATTTTAAATGAAATACCAAAAAATACGACGGAAACAATGTTTGGCGATTTATCACCTGCGCCCGGCTAACATAAAAATGCCGAGTTCAGGATTTCTGTATCAGAATCTTCAGATTTGGCGAATGATTGAGCAAGTAAATTAAATTATGTATAAAAGTAACATGATACAATGTTTTCCATATGTTTAAGAAAGACCAAACTGGTCGCCAAGGGCGGCTAGTAAAGATTTTAATAATTAACCAGATCCTAAATAATTTTGTATTTAAAGCATTTTTATATTGTTAATATGAATGTGTATTTAGCTAATGCAAAATTTTGAAATTTTCCACATTATAATATCCTAAAAAAATATTTTTTTGGAAAAAAAAAGGCAACTTTAGGTTCCGTTTATACAGACTAACATGAAACATGTGTTTTGAAAATTTAATGAAAAAAAAAAATCAGAAGTTTTTGAGATATCGTGCGCGTTATGTAAAAAAGAAAGAAAAAAAAAAGAAAAGTCAATTTGGCGATAAGTGACTTCAAAGTTTTGGAAACGCCGCTTCAGCTATTAAGCGGGTGTAATTCTAGGTACAGATGGCATATTCGCCCCATATTGGCGCGATTTTTTTCGATCGCCAATATCATATAGGCAACGGGTACTTAACATGCGCCAAAGTGTCGTTATTTTGCATGATGTGGTAACCCGGATTATGTTGTTTATGCTGTTGATGTTTTCGCCAAATTGGCAACCGAAAAAAATTGCGCCAATATGGGGCGAATATGACATATGTACCTAATTCTAAACGCCATAACTTCTGTTCTAATGGGATTTTTAAGAAAACAATTAAAATAAAATGTTCAGACCACACAGACGTTTAACATCTAAAAAAAAAAATCGAAAAATTTGAAGCCTTAAGAGTCCTGTGACACATTTATCGTTTTCTTTTTCAAACATACTTAAAATTTCAGCGTGTACGTTTCATTTTGAATGACGCAAGCAACTTCTGTATCACATTTTAAACAACAAAAGACAACAAAGGATAACAATGAATAATGTTGTGCTGTCGTGTAACAAATCCTATTAATTAATAAACACTGCCAACAATGTATTACAACAATACAAATAATTTCAACTTTAGAGCATTGTTGAAAATTACTGATCTTTGGAAATTCCTATTTTAAGTCACTTTGATTTATCCTATATAGAGATTTCTCAAGGCCTTACAGTGAACTTTCGCTGAATTTTTGAATTTGTGATTTATTGCATTCATCCATTTTGGATAGTAATTTATCTTGTAATTGTTTGCTCATTTAAAGCAAAATGCCTAGTGTTCTTGCAGAAGTTAAGAAAAGAGTCATCGAGGACGATGTGTATAGAGTCCAAACAGTTTTGAAAACGATTAATTATTTGAATGTTCACAATAAATATAATTTTGTAAAAAAGGTTGGACACGGCACATATGGTGCCGTTGTAGAACTCCTCAGTCCAGATAATGAACGACATGTAGCGGCTAAAATCGTCCTTGAAGAACTGGTTTCAAAAACTGAAAATGAAATTTGGGCTGATTTGTCTCATAAAAACATTTTGCCCTTAATCGCAGCCGCATATATACCTTCAGCGCATTCTTACGTGTACATTACCCCTCTGTGTCCAGCAGCTTTAAACGAACTTGTGCAAGGAAATGGCCTCGGCAAGGATAAGGAGGGATTTGAAAAAGCCCTAGCATGGCTGAATGGAGTATGCAGTGGTGTACAGTATCTACACAACAAAAAACTGTGTCATCTGGACATTAAGTTATCGAATGTCCTGATAAATGATGACGGAAGAGCGTTGCTGTGTGACTTTGGATCCCTCACCCTCACAGAAGGAGGAACAGATAGGTTAGTGATGCATTTTTTTTATTCCATTATACCTGAGAATTCCTTTTAAAAATCTGTAGCTTTTGATGTATAATCGGCCCACTTCTTTTACTGAAAACGATTACTTGACGTTATTATGGAGCATTCTCATTGATCAGATTATAGATTGATATTCTGTAAGAGCGGTGGGGTGACTATGTAGCTAAAGTTACAGATTTTTAACAGTGTAGTGATAAAGAAAATGTACTATTAACAGGCAAAGAATCTGTCATAAGTTACTAAACACTTAATATTTTACAAAAAATTACCTAATTATACACCCGGTCATTAAAGTGATAGTTTAACACCACCTTAACATATTAATAGAAAGAACCATTCAAAATGGAAATTTTGGAAAAACTACCGTTATGTACTACTAGAATTTATATTACCACTTTTGAATTTATTATCAAGATTCTAGTAAATCATAGTTTTTCGAATATTTAACCCTAGAACTACCGAAAATTTTACTCAAGTTTTATAAAAACATTCTACACCAGAATTTTTACTTAAAACTATTTAATTTGTTTATTTAACTTATTATTGTCTGATTTATAAATTTAGTTTGTTTTGAAGAAATTTCTGGTTTGAATAAATATTTTGAATGTACATGTCGGGTCCATTGGACCCTTCTGGTAGACAGAGGGTTAAGAAAAATAACTTTTAGCCACTACGACATTAACGACTTCATATATATAATATCCTAATTACAATGCAGGGAATACATAATTTTGCCGAATCGTCTATAATTACATTACGTTAAATAGGATGTCTGCGCTTAACAATAAATTTTGAAAGGTATAAAGTCCATATTTCATTTTTTATTATAGAAGTTCACCAAGTTTTATAATTTATATGTACGAGTAATAAAGCTACTGTTTTTAGTCAACAGACTATTTTTTTAAATGTTTTTCTGCCGACTGTTTGAAAAAGATTTGATCCCGAGGAAAAAATAGCTTAATTTTGGAACACATTTCCTTCACATTAAAGCCTTGATTAAAAAAAAAACAAAAAACAAACAGCTTTTTTAAAAATAAATATCAAGTTGGATTTTGTCCCAATCCTAGTTCACAATCTTCCAGAGTCCGTTATGTGTTTTGGGCTAACACTTATAACGAAATTAATTTAAAAGGCAACAGTCATCGTTAGAACAAACAATAGAGTATGTATTTAAATGGAAAAGCCTTAATTCTGTTTTCGTTTCTCATTTTGTCTAAACTATAGCAGAAAATATAGAGTATGACTTGAAGCTTTATCCTGCTGGAACATAACACAATGGAGAATCATTTGGTAAAGTAATAGCATGTCTTCTGTGAAATTTGGTGTTAAGAGGCTTCAAGACTCTTAATGCTTCAATTTTTTCAAAATCTTATCATTTTTGTTTAGATGTTAAACTCCTATCTTTTCTGTACATTTTGATATAATTGTTTCCTTAAATTTCTTTTTAGATAAAAGTTATGACTTTCAGAATTATAATCGCTGAATAGCTGAAGAGGTGCTTCCGAAATTTTGAAGTCATTTTTCTTCAAACGTCGTTTTTAGGCATAACGCGCAGGATATCTCAAAAACTTCTGAATACTTTTTCATTAAATTCAAAGAATATGTTTCATGTAACGCTGTACAAATTGAATCTAAATTTCTTTTTTTATTGTTAAAAAAAAAAAAAAAAAAAAAAAAAAAAAATCTTTAGGTGATTATACTGTTGAAATTTTCAAACTTTACTATAAGCTAAATACAACTTTGTATTAAAAATATCAAAATGTTTTAAATATAAATTTATTTAAGTTTATTAATGTATTTAACACCCAGGAAAGAGGAAATTGCTGGCCAGCAGCAAGATAGGTGCTGGCAATGATGGAGAAGTGCTGGCTGATGGTCTACCACTGCATGACCACTGCTAGACAGCTTCAGTCAACTTTGCTGTTGGAAATCATCAGATAAAATTCTGGTGGGCATCCATGTTATCTCATGCGCTGGCCCACTACTACATGGAAGTGCACAAACTTTTGCAGTATTATTGCTGGGAACCCTTACGCTAGGTGGCGCTGTGAATATCGAAGACTGAGTATTTGAACACAATTCTGAAATGAATATCATAACACAATTTAAGCTGTGAAGCTATTTTTTTTTAAATGTAAAAATACAGCACTACTGCCACCAACAAAATAAATAAGTAAATGAATAAATAAATAAATTCTTTATTTTAACGCACTTTTTTTTCTCCTTAAATTTGGTTTTACTAGGTTACGAAGGATTTCCGTTTTCATAATTTACACATTTCAGAATCAATAATAAAAAAAAGCGTATAAAATACGTAGGAT
This sequence comes from Maratus speciosus, assembly GCA_963932465.1. NCBI lineage: Eukaryota > Metazoa > Arthropoda > Arachnida > Araneae > Salticidae > Maratus > Maratus speciosus. The sequence goes on along the minus strand of OZ010791.1, from coordinate 32,657,894 downwards.
TTCTATACAATAGAATAATTTCTATACCAGTTTAATGATTGGGAACGTAAATCACAAAAGAAACAAATCGATGTCATGTTAGCGTAATGAGACCATGAAAAGTATGAGCAGCCGTAGCGTACGCTGAAAGTACTTGTTTATGTCCGATCTCGAAAACCAAACAGCATCGAGCGTGGTTAGTACTTGGGAGGATGACCTCATGGAAACCGTTAAAAGTTAAAATATTTCTATTATTAAAATATTTCTATATTAATATTTCTATAGACACTTCTACAGATATTTCTATAGCTTTTGGTGAAACTAGCTTATAGAAAAAAGAGCCATAATTATATAATACTTCCTTTTTTTAATAGAATTCTATAAGAAAATTTTGTAAGGGAAAGTGCTGAGCCAGCAAAGGAATAGCAGTGTGATAGGTGCTAGCACTGCAGGAAAAGTGCTGGATTGAAGTATTGTGATGGCATAACAATGCTGGCCTGCTGTTGGCCATCACTGATGGGCCAGCTGCATTCGGCTCGGATACTTTTGTACAGGTTTAAGTAATGGCACCATTGCACTTTACCGCTGATGGCAGTGCTAGCTGCCATCTTTTTTTCCAGCTGATGGCCCACTGTTTCTTTCTTTACTGGTTATAATCTAAAGTATAAGTAGGCACCAAAATTTGCATTCTAGTTGTAATATTTATTTTGTAGTTCTGCGCGTAAGCTGCTATATCAGTTTTCAGCTCGTTAAACATCCGACAGTTTGGAGCCGACTGTAAATGCGAATTTTGCATCTTGCAATTTTTTAAATACATGAGATGAAAGAACATACTTATATCTTTTATTCCAATACAAATTGTGTTTAAAAAGAATTCACATTTTAAGCTATTAAATGTTTAAGAGGTCTTTTTTCCCACTTTTTCAAATTTTAAGAGTCGTAAATCCATTTAAACCATATTTTGTATGGTAATCGCAGCTGCTTTGTACATTTTTTCTATTTTCCTTAATTTACGTTTTTTTATAAGACAAAATAGCAATAACCATAAAACTATTGCGAAACCCTCCTTATTTTCTCGAAAGAAACATTTTAGATGTTTTATCCTCTTTTTCGGTAGTTAATCGATTTGTTATTTTGAAATCTGATGACGATATCCCAGCCTCATCATTCATAACTACTTATTTCCATTTTCAACAATTTAAATACTTTTATACAACAATAGCCTCACATAGTCACGCACAGAAATATATTTTCAAATTAGGCGGTAAACATCACGGTTTTTTTTCTTTACATAGCTTTAAATGATATTTTTATATATAAAAATTAGAAAAATATTACAATTCATCAGACATACAGGCAAAAATTACATAAATACATTACAAATGCAAACGTTTCAGGCTAAGTTTTATTTCCTCATCAGTGCAAGAAAATTGCATATCATGTTTACAGTTAGAAATTACTAACAGTTAAAATCAAATAAACTATAAAGAATCATATCAAAGCAATGCTGTTTATTGAGGTGAAACTGCGCAGGATTAATTGGCGAAATTTGCCACTTTTTTTTTTTTTTTTTTTTTTTTTTTTTTTGGCCCGAAACATTTGTATTTTTAATTATATATATTTACTTCTATGTACGATGAATTGTAATATATTTCTAATATTTAAACTTTGTATATAGCACGTTGAACAATGTTTAGTTATTTCATATTTTTATAATGTGCTTTACAGTTTCCATAGAGATTTTTATAATTTTGTTTGAAGATCCTACAGAGATATTTAAATATTCTGTGATAGTTTTTTGGGGACTTACTTCAGTACACGATATGCGACTTTTGGTATAGTTAGCTGTGAGCTTTGTGTTTGTATATACATAATTAGTATTAAATAATATTTTTATAACTTGGTTTACAATTCCTATAGAGATATTTAAAAATGTTAAGATTTTTCTTTTGTAGGTTGTATTTTTGTGTACATGAGATGAAAATTGAGATATAGAAAGTTTTGAGCATGCCTTTCTTGGGTATGCATTTTATACCTTTTACTCAATCAAATGCGAAATTTGACTGTTCTTTCCTTTTTATTAATAACAAGCACGTAGAACAGGAACTGAATTCTATGACATCATCCGTGCATTTTTCTTCTAAATTGAAAGGATATGCTTATGATTAAGCATTCAGAAATGGCTATTCATTGTATTATGAATTAAAAACTGTATTACTAAAAGTTTTCTTCTTTTCTCGTGAAAGCATGTGGTTGTGTTTGGGCCAAACGTAGCGGATTTTAGAGTTACATTTTTGGCGTCACCCACAGCCCCCACACTTCATTTCTATTCTTTCCCTTCAGTCTATTACTACTTTCCCTTCATTTTTAATAGAAATGGAGTCCTTCAGTTGTCACGATTGCAGAAATAGTATTAAAAACTCAAAAGTATCTCAAAAGCAAATTTTAATAAGCTTTCAAAGAAATTGCATTTAAAACTACATTTTCTTCCTTATATAACGGTGTGAAAATTTAAAATGCGCAATGTTTATTTCAGTAGCGAAAATTGCAAAGTCGAAATTCATTTAATCGGAATTCATTTCAAATTTTAAAGTGTTGCCATTCGCAAAATGACGTCAGTGTCACGCACAGATATGTTTGTCCTTTATAATATAGATAGATATAACTTATTTTACATATAGAAAAATCAAACTTCAAATCATTGCAAATACGTAATCTTCTATAAATTGTTTATTTCCCAGCAAAAGTTTAAAGAAAAGTACAGTTTTAATGATTTAGAGATATTTAAACCCTATTCGAAATTGTTGCTATATATATATATATATATATTTAATTTAAGTCGTAGAGAAAGTCAAAATCGTTATAAAAATGTAGAAACGAAATTTGTATTTTTAAAAATCTAGAGTGACTACAGTAAACTTTCTGGGCACTGGAATACTTGTCCAAAAAATAGAATTAACTTTATTTGAACATTGGATCTCACGTTTTGAAACTGCAGACGTCATAGCTGCGCTACTAATCCTTGAAGACAACGACGCAATACACTGTCAATATTTCCTATGTGATTCTTAAGATATGAATAGGTATGAATATTGTTTAAAATATGTATGTAATATTTAAGTCCATTTATATGTCATTTTATATCTGTTGCAATAGTTGTCTATAACAAATTACCAAAAAAGGAACTCAATCGTAGTGAATATTTTCACTAACTCTTAAGCACCGATGCAATTCGTGATATCAATACTTCTTAAGTGCTGTGGCCTAATTTAAATAACTAATTATTGAATAATGTAGATTCAAGTAAATGACGTAAAAATTGTGTAAGTTTTCATAAATCATGATTATTTTTTAGGTATGCCAGCCCCTTCATTTACCGACCACCTGAAGCAATACAGAGGGACACAGGTCCCAAAGCCATTCTGAATGGATTCCATTATGATATCTACACGGTTGGCATGTTGTCCTTGGAGCTATTTACAAAACAAGCTTTAGGTGAATCATTGAATTGGGAGCAAGGAAGATGTAGCTGGACCGAAGATTTGTATCCGAAAATTTTTGACATTTTACAGGTGGGTATTGATTTACATTTTAGGAAATTATTCTACATTCAGGAATAGAATCAAATAGAAATAAGTAATGCGCTGATTTTAACATCCTTTCCTAACAAGATACCATTATGATATTGTAAGATGTAAACATTAAAACACGTCTCGATATTATATGACATTAATTGATATTCTGTAACGGAGTTCAAAGGCTAACGTGACGTTAAACTTTTACTTCATTCTTAAAAAATCTCGTATAGAAAGAGATATCATAAAGGATTGAAACTCCATTTAAACTATCCCATTGTTGATTTGAAAGCTATCATGGATTTTCCTTTTATGTTAATTACCTGTTCTCATCCAAATGTTTATTTCTGTGTCCTTCGAAGTATATTAATATCGTTTCAAAGAAGATTGAATCGGGCTTTAATATTTTATCTTTAGTAGATACCTGGGTCATGTATAATGCAAAAGTGTTCAAATTAAAGAATTAAAGAATTAAGATTAAGAAGATCTTGAACTAAGATTATATCTATGAAACAGGTTTGCTGGACAGAAATAGACACTCTATTTTGCAACTGGTAATATTTATAATATCTTTCCAACATTGGCTTACGCCACCAAGAAGTCACGTTGGTACATTTTAATTTACACCAAAAAGCAAGTTTATTGTGATCATGAATTAAAAATAAATTCTAGTCATTGGGTAATGAGAACTAACAGAAAAGTTAATTTATCGCTCACGCTAAATGGGTTAACTAATTACAATTAATTAAAATAGGAATTTGCGTTGTAATTTTCTGCGATTATTTTAACTATAAAATAATTTCAACAAAAAATATCCATTAGGGAAAATTTGAAATAATATTAACAATGTTTTTGTGAATCAAATTTATTTAAATGAATGAAATACACTAAAATAGAATAAACCTAGAAGAGATTACACACATTTTTTTAAATTAAAATAAAACAGACTGGGATTTAATCTCGATTAAATTAATTTATTTACAAGTTAAAGAGTAACCCCATATTTACCAACTTTTCAAAATTAAAGGAAAGAATGTGATTTTAGACACGTACTTACGCTTCCAGAACATGGAAAGTTGCCTTCACAATTTTACAGTATTTATAAATTTGTTAGAAAATTGTAAAATATGACAATCAAATTGTCAATCATTTTTTACATTTTTGTCACATTTATTGCAAATCATTTATTTTTCTCGGTCTCATCTTTTTTTTTCTACATAGCACTAGCTTGTATGAACTTTTACTTTTAAAATATTACATTATTAATAATTTTCAGTATCTTGAATAGGTTCTTTATTGGGAACCCAGGCGTAGCAAATGCCCTATCTTTTTATATTATATTTCATCAATTTTGTTATCTGTACCATATAACCTACTATATAATATCGAAATCATCCGCTGCATAATTGTTTGCCAATCTGTGAAGCTGCGCCAACGTACCAGGTGTCCCAAAAATGACTAATGGATTTTAAAATTCAAAAACTTTCAAACGGTAACAGATATTAAAAAAATGTTTGCAGGAGCGTTATGTAAGATGTCAGTAGTTTGAATTCTGCTATTCCCAGTTTTAGTTATAAATAGCAACGATAGATGACGCTGCAAGCAATAGGCGCTAAATCCAGGCTCGATTTTTTGGCCTCTATCTTCTCCCATGCGAAAAAAGGAGACTAAAATTTTTTGAATGGATCCTGAAGTACCAAAAATCGAGTCTGGAATGAGCACATAATTCTCTCAGCGCCATTTATTGTTTGGAAATCGAACTAAAATCAAGAATCACAGTAAAAAAATCCCTGCCATCATACATAACCCTCCTGCAAGAATTTTTTTTTATATCTGTCACCGTTTGCAAGTTATTGAATTTTAAAATCCATTAGTCATTTTTGGGACACCTGGTACTAAAATTATGGAAAATATTTATTTTTGATGTTTGATATATATTTTCAGAAGGAGCGCTTTGAAACTCTTGTTAAAAAGGCATTTTGGAAGTCGAGAATAAAAAGGAAAACATTATGTGATTTGAGAGATTTTATGCGTGGATGTTTCAATCTCCATCCAGAAAGACGTCCTGTTGCAGATGCGTTGTTAGAACATGTGATCTTTGGAGGAATGAAAGACTTTCGAGGAGTTAAATATGATGCTTGGTTAAAGAGATGTAAGTGATATACTTAATTATTAAATTTAAAATTGTACTGCATGAAATTACTTTACGATCAGTGGCAGTTTGCATAATGCATATTATTAGAAATAAGAAGTAATATACAGTAAACTCTCTGGCGGACTCTGTGTAAGACGGAAATCTGTCTAACTCGGAAAGATTTTCAAGTTACTGCGAATCTATAGACATAGAGTAAAATTTGTCTAAGGCGGAATATTGTCTACTACGTAAAATTTTCTCGGTCCCGATCGATTCCGCCTTAGACAGAGTTTACCATGATTTTAAAAATGAGTTTGAGGAAATAAAATTCTCTCAGGCAATTTTTAAGGCATGTGTTAAGGTATATGATTTTTGATATATAGGATATTTTTTCTTTCATAGTACGCATACTGATATCTTACATAATACGTATCCATTGAGTTACCAATTTGTACATCCCCACTGCACATGCACAAACACATTGTATTCTATCTGCTTTAAATGATAGCATATATTTATATTTTAACTGAGAAATGCTTATATCAAGAAACATGCACAAAAAAATAATAAAAAAATACTTCATATCTTTTAGGAAAATAAAAATAACAGAAGCAGCTTAAATTACTAATAGTTAACACTTTATCAGATTGGGGAAATGTACTTCCAAATTGATTAAATATTTGTTTGAATTGCCACGGGAATATCTGTATAAAATATATTTTGATTGCTGTCCTTGAAATTGGCGTCTGCCGAGGAACTTAAACTCGATCACTTAATAACAGTTCTAGAAGTGGATTTTTTATGTTATTGAAGAAACCTACAGTGTACAGATGAGTATGCATAACAGGACTTTAAGGATGCTATATCATCTGTTTCACACCTTAACTGAAAACGATGTTCGAAAACAAGCATTCTTTAAAAGCATATGTGGGTTTAAAATGTTGAACATACGTCGAATGTAAAGATTAAACTGTATTTTAATACATAAAATTTAGTGAATATTAATGATGTGAATTCAATAATTTCAATATTCAATATTCAATAATTTCAAGCGTAATTTCACTGCTGAAATGTAGTTGAAAAATTAATTAAAAAATAAAAATTAGTATCTAAAATATATAGAATAGTATATAAAAATATATTTAAGACCATTTTCTCTTATATATATATATATATATATATATAATTATAGGAAAATAGGTTATGTTATGCATGTAATTTTAACCGAACGCATGTGAAAAATATTTTAACTACTGAAAAAGTCTCCTCTCTCTAAAATATGAGAAGATGCAGATTTTCGGTTTTTTTTATACATAATACGCGCAATTACAATGCATGTTATTTTCTTTTTACAGGGGAACTAAAAAAGTTGGAGTTCGTTATTAATTTACACGTAGGCCGAGCTGTTAGACTGGAATTTAATATAAGCTCACAGTCAAACAATATTTATCTTAATGATCAGAACCAAAATGTTGATGGTACTGATCCCGTTCAAACAGAGAACAAAGACATTTCATTGAATTTTGATAATGAAGAACACAGAAGTGAAAGTGAAAGTGAGACCACTGATGAAGTGAAAAAGAGCCCTAGTGACCGTCATGACGTTCAGAAAGACAGAAAAGATACATCAACACGTTGTGAAAGTTGTAGCAGTGATGAAAGAGAATTTATTGAATTAAGGAAAAAAAAGACATTTTTTAATCGGATTGGTTCAGGAATCATAAAAGCCTTCAATCGGCTCTGCTGCTGTTGTTGTAGAAAAAAGAAACTAGTAAGTAGGTTTTCTTTTCCTTACAAACTATATTTAATTATATTGGAAGTATTCTGTTACAATGATATTAGTTGAATTTCTAATTTTAGAAAGGCCAGATGACTTAGATTTATGTTGAGAAACAAATTCAGAAACGGATGAAATACATGTAAATATGAAGATTATCTATCTAAAAAAGGATTTATTTATTTAGTTAGTTAGTTAGCAATATCGTTGTTATTTCGGCAAAAAATATTTTGCAAATATGATGACTGTGCAAAATTTTATGTCTTTGAAGCAAAAAGATAAGTTGCTGTGAGAAGTATATAATAGTTTTAAAGGATTCGAAATCCAAACACAAAAATAAAATAGGGCCTACCAATGACGATTTAGCCGTTAAGCAACGCCAATTAAAACGAAATGTTTCGTCAATTAATGTGACAATAACAACTCGCAACTAGCATATACTAATGTCTAATTAAACATTTTAAAAGTTAATAATGCGTTCATAACTTACTTTTCCGTAGTATCGCAGACTTTTTTCAAGGTCTTCAGCTAAGTTATTGCGGCGTGCCAGAAGAACGCCTTTTCAATAAAACACAATTTTAAAAATGTATCTCATATTCACCAGCAAAAGCAAACTTCAGAGTATCTAATTGATTCAATCAATTGTTAAATAAAATGCATTAATAAACAATTTAACTTTTGTTAATCTAAACAATAAAATGTACAGCAGTATTTAAGTTTTTGCATTTAATATCAATTATATTTATTTTTCATAGAATTCCACTCTTTCTTAGTAATTCCATATGGGCTTTCTTTTTTTTTTACCATTTTAAGAGCACGGCAATTTCGCTTGGAGAAAAATAAGATACCACTAAAACAGTAATTTAGTGATAGACACAATGCAATTTTCCTTTTCTTTTGATAACAGTATAGACGCGAGAAGAAAAATAAGAACAATGAAGTATGTTATTTATTTTTAATTACAAAGATGGCTTTTTTTAGAGGGGGGGGGGAGGTCATTTTGAGCGTTTAATAATTTTTATGCTAAATTTAATTCGAGAAAAAAATCTGTAATATTCAAGTTTCTGAGTAAATGTAAATCTCGTTTTTAGCGATAATTAGTGGATGATATTCCGTAAGCAAATTTTGATATTTAACATTTACCAATCTTAATATTGGTAAATGTTAAATAAGTATTCTCTCATTAGTGTTTTGTAATCGATTTTTATATTTACATCACACAAGTTTAACAGTTATGAATACATATTTTCCCCTTTAACTTTCCATTTTGCATACTTCTAATATACCGGTACTCTGGCAAATAAAAATTACTTGGACCAAAAAATATAAAAACTATTTAAAATTGAAAGACATGAAACACACTCTAATTAAAATAAGAAGTATTATTAATGAATAATTTCAATAAAAAAGAATTATTAATTAAAATTACATTTTTTCTCAGAATTTAAATTTTGTTTTGAGCAATAAGAGACAATACACTTTAAATATTAGTGAAAAAAGTGAGAAAGGGAGGGTAAAACAATTATCAATTAAGTATTGAATATCAGAAAATATTGTTTACAAAATGATTTCCTTGACAATAAAAGAGGAACAAGTAGAACTTTTGTTTCGATAATAAGTAATTTCTAAACAATCTGAAAAGTTTCCGGCCTCCCCTGGGAAGCGTGCATCAAACTTTGAAACTGCTGCTATAATGCAATTTTTTTCTAATGTACATAGGTGCATCTTTAAGAATCTTTAAGAAACCTTTAATTAATTCAAATTAATTCATCTCCAGAAATATTATTTTCTAGCGCAAAAAGAATTGATTTTTTTTCATATGTCCCGCTGTTGTTTATGACGGCCGATTATCTACACGAGGGATACCATCCCAAAGTGGCAGATCTCTCCTTAGGGGTCTTTCTAAGGGTATCAAATCCGTATTTACGCAAGGATATCCAAGGTTAGGAAAATTCCGAACGATGAAGCCGACGGGAGCAATTGGGTTCGAACCCATCACCTCTCGTGTACCAGCTTTGAGAGCAGAACCTCTCGGCCTCTGGTGGTGCTTTTATGTGGCCTGTATATTAACTGTTCTCCGAAATGGTCTGTTCAGTGTATGCTATAAATAATTTCAGTCTAACAGCGAGATTTTTTAAAGTCGTTGCAGACATAACTAGGACGCTATCTAAAAAGAATAACTGCTGGTCTCGTTAATGCTATGAATATGAAAAAAATGTTCATCCGTTATCAGGAGTTACTCATTTAAATTTTATAAATAATCTTTTTCTTGTTCGTAATAATTCAAATTACATATTTTGCTGCTAACAAATAAACAAATAACAACTCAATTCAGCATTTGAGTTCCGGTTAGCTGATATTGAGGAAAACGTTCTTTGTTTCTAATAGAAATCTTCATGTAAGAAATTCTGTTCATTTTAAATCGCGATAAGGATGAAAAATTCGTCTAAAATATCTCGAAGTTGAAAATTCATGAAGGATAAAATCGGAGTTAACAGATCTCCGCGTATTTTTAACCCATTTAGGCTTAGCGTCCCATTTTTGGGACTTTTAGAATTTTAATAAATTTTTATAGTCGTCTTCTTTTTTACAACATCAAAATTGTATGAAGTAATTGTTTATAAATATCTTTATCTATTACCCAGAGATAACAGCATGAGATTGATATTTATTTGCTTAAATGAATTCTTTTTTTTAGTGTTTATAGATTTTTCATTTATCAAGATAACAAAATGTAAAAAGCAAGTTTATTTGTATTTTTTGTATCAGGGAACCAAATAAAAAGCCATAATTTTAGATTGTTGACTTTTTTGAAATACGTATTTCTTAATTGTCAAATTATATGTTCAAGCCTTTTTTTATGCATTTTTGTAACGTACAAATTATAGGGCGTTATGAGCAAATGGATACATATTTCTATTAGCCATTTAGGGGACAGTTATTTATGTAAAGTCGTTTTCAAGATGATTTTGAAATAAAACGTTTTTTATCCTCACATACGATTATTCTTAAATTATTATTAATAATACAAAATAATGTTCTTACTCTCTGTAAATAAGTAAATATATTTTTAATAGTTCATAAAAATACTAATTATAGTATATAATACGAAATTTAAAATCTTAATTTATATAAATTTCGACAAAACATATAATTATTCATCTTTCAAAATATGGATATGGCCATATTTAGTACATTTATATTTTATAAAATAAATGCAAAAATATTTTAGCGTAATTTTTTTTAGTATTTTCTAGTTCATTTTACAACATTTTAAAGTGATTTTATCAACAAATTTGAGAAAACGAAAATTCAGGCATAAATGGGTTAAATTCCAGGTTTGTTGCAATGTGTATAATAAATTGGGTCTAACTTCTCCTATGCTTTAATAACAAGATATCGATCGCTTTTTAAGTTTATTTTCTTTTTAGCAATCACTTTTAGCAATTTTTAACTTAGTCTGGATAATGTTAAGTGATTTTCAAACATAAATTTATTAAATTTTTTCGAGCTCGCGAAGCCAATATTAATAGAAATTCATGTACAGTAAAACCTCCCTAAAGCGACCACGTTCCGTTCCAATAAAAAAGGATCGCTCCGAGAGGTGGGCTCTTAACGGAGGTCATGTTTAAATCCAGATTTTAATTGTGGAAAAAGGGAAACAATTAATATTACTAATACTTATTTTTCATATCAGTAAAAAATATGAAAATTTAAGTACCAAAACGAAAGTTAATTACATAAGTTAATTTAACGTAGAGTTTAAAAACTGATTGCATTGATGTTTACTTTGATTTTACTGTTTTATCTTTTATATCCAAGTCCTTCTAAGTTCTGTAAATAAATGCAATTTCTTTTCGACAGGAACAAATAATGGCGATTTCATTAATTTATCTATTTTTTGAAAGTTTCCTGAGAGAATAGGGCAGGGGTGTTTATTGGCCGTCATTCTTAATTTGTCCTCAGGCCTAAATTCGTTGCCTAAAAAGGCACAAAGGGGTTTAGACACTTAAATGTTACCGGAATAAAGAAAAATTCTAAGCTTAGTTTAGAAATTTGATGAATAATTTGCTCTCTGGAATTATTTTTCTAAAAAAACTTCTTCAAGCGAAAAGGAAAAAACGGATTTTTTTTCCCTTTTCTTCAGGGAAATGAGTCGCTCATGGAGGGAGTTCAATTGGGATGGTCTCTGAATGGAGGTAAAATTAGTATTGAGCTTATGGGAATAAATATCGTTCCATAGAAAAATGGTCGTTAAGGGGGGTGGTCGTTTAATGAAGTTGGTCGCACAGGGAGGTTCAACTGTAATATGCATTTTTTTATTTATAAAGTATCAAATCAAGCTGGAATATGTACTCTCTAACAATAATATGCATAAACAGTACCGGAGTGCATATTATCTAGTTTATTTATGTATGTTGTGCTAGCTGATTATTTACTTATTACAGTTTCTACTATTAAATGTATATCTCGATGGGTGCGGTCATGTTGGGGATACATTAACCACACTAATCCAGAGAAGATAATATTTTTTTTTTCATAAAACTAAAAATGCTTAAAAAAAAAAATAAATCTAACACTTTCTTTTTATTTTTTAGAGTCGTTCAACGTAAACCGTCTTCTACTCTTAGTTTGAAATAGAATGAGATTCATACTAAAATAATCCCAAAAGTATACCATCTAGATGTATTTCAAGAAATAATCAGACAGGAGATCCTATTCTACTTATTCAAGACTGGAGATTGCTTTCATATTATCAACATGGAGAAACGATAATTTTATTCGCTGCCATCTATCTATAAATGCGGGTAATGCAAACATCATAAAGACTTTGCTAATGTTCACACTATAACTTTGTATTTTCGGACATGCAATCGCTCAAACGATTGAAAATTATGTGTAATGTGATAAGCGTTTGGCATTCAAAAATATGAAATAGTTGTAAAAAAAGTGTTTAATTTTGTTTTGGTTAATAAAACCTTATATATCTGGCAATGATTTTTTTTATTTCATTATTTGTGTAATTAAAATGATATTTCTGACACATTGTGGCTTGCGACATTTTTACTAAAATCGACCGGTAGTCAATCGGGGGTGATGATACAAATGATTAAACGACTTTATTTACGATTCTTATAAGACTTAAAGCAACGTACAAAAAGATTTGACCTTTAAAATTTGCAGCGTTACTTTATATTTAAAAATAGTCATCAAACCAAATCAATGAACTTTTACAAAGGCATATGAATTATTTATACAAATAAAATTTGCGAAAGTAGAAAAATTAGACTTGATTGGTAATCATTCAGTAATGACTATGAAACGTTTCTATTTCAGGCAATAATTGGATATAGACATAATATTACAAGTTCACAAATTCTATTGAATTATTATTTACTATCGGCGCAAAGTTAATTCGAATGACTACGAAAGTATAATGTATTAATTACCACTCTATCTCATTTACCAATCTTACGAGCATAGATGAAAATCAAAATACTATTTTCAGCTATTGAATAAATCTCCTAGTATTTAATATTACATTATTTCTGTTTTAACGAAACAATAATTCTGTCTCAAAAACTTGCATCATATAAAAAGTTATATTGCTGCATACATTTAAAATTAAAATTAAATGTAAATGCAAATTATTATCTTATTATTTTTAAAAGCCAAAAAGTACAAGTCAAAAATATTATTTTACAAGATTACGACAACAATATCCGATTGGTAAAAATAAATTATTCAGACAAATAGTTAAACTACATATATAAATTAAAAAAACATCTAGTTTTATGGAGAAAATATTAATTAAAAGGATACCTCCATATTAACTGTTCTGCAAATAATCGCTTATAAAATTTACTGGCTTTAAATTATTATTAATAACATGTAACAATTAATGCTACTTTGAAAAATATATGTTATGAAATGAATTTTGAAAAAAAATATATGAATTTTAATATATGAATACATTTAAAAAAAATCGATTTCTAGAAGCTTATTATATGCGAATCCTAAATTACAGTCCATTCGTTTGGTATCCGATTTAAATATATCAGGTAAAAAAATTTTATGTAGGTGACGCCATAAGCAAAATTAAAATTTAAGTACGACACTAATTAGTTGGCGTTAATATTAATCAATTTGTACCAGTCACATTTTAATATGATGGTTTGAGACTATGTTTATATATATATATATTAACGACAAGATAATAATTTTTTGTAGAGAATTAGGTATAGCTTTTGTAGAATGATTTTTCTAGAATAAAAAAATATTCCATAAAAGCATATTGTATAGAAGAGTCTTACTTATTTTCTTCAAAAATATAATGTAAGTAATTATTTTTCGATTCTGATTTTTTTTATTGATTAGTTTTTTATACATCATTCTATTGGTTTTCAAGAACATTCTGAAAAATACACTAAGAAGCAATAATAAACAAATTACAATATGATGCTGAAATAAATTAACTTTATTTAGAATATATACTAAAATATTAAGCTAATTTGATATTTAAATATTAAAGATAATAGAAAATTTATAACAAAATTTTCGGTAAGTTTATACACTATATGGCCAAAGGTGACCGGTCACTTGCGATTTTAGACGTTTTGTTTAATATCTAGAAAAGCACATGAGGAATTAAACTGTAACTGCAGGTGTGTAAACAGTATAGTATATGTCATATATTTCCGGGAAGATTTTTTCCCGAAACCCCATAGGGGACCGTCAACAAATAAAAAAAAAACGAATATCTTTTGGACAACCCTGTAAAAACTAATGTAGCAAAAGCGTTCAAACTCGAGATTATTAATAAGTGCCTTATTTTATTATGCTGTGTTCATTTTTATGAGGATAGCATATATACTCGTAGAGAAATAAGGGTTTTTATAAAAATGAGTTGGAACCCGTCGAAATTCGACGAATTAAAATGTTTAGACTGGAACTCTTCGATCGAATGTATAATAAATCTACAAAAATATGTAATATTTTAGAATGTATAATAAATCTACAATAAAAAATTCAGCTCGCATTGGTGGTCTAACTCTTAAAACAAACAATGTTTATAACCTAAAATTATCAAAATATTATTTCCACAAACTTCAACGGTTTAATTTGTTAAAAATTTAAACTGTATTAGAATATGTAATCAAGATGAGTAATTATGTTGAATTTATCGATTGAGGCTCTTATGTTTGTTTTTAAGGGATAAAAAATCAGTAAAAAGGATTTCGCTTTGTCACATAAAATTCCCCTCCCCCACCTCCCACATAAAATCTAAACCGTACCTTATTTTCACATTCTCAAAATTTACATATGCACCACTCACATTCACAATTTAAAAGTATTTTAACGCGCAATACATTATTAATAAACGGATTTCCAAACTTAAAGTCACGTTTGTCCGATACCACGTTTCATGTTAAAATTCGCACAAACTTTAATTTCTAATCCCAATACCCGCGAAAATTTACCATTGAAAAATTTGCCTTTAGTCGCCATAGTATTGACCATTTAGTATTGATCAAATTTTTAGTGTAATCAAAGAAAATGATTGTTTTGTTTTAAATATGACATCATTTTTACTCACTGAATCATTTTGCCTAGCGTCTCAAACTCAGTATCAGCGTAATGTAAAAATATTGAAATATCTTCTTCAATCTTTTGATTTATGAAGAAGAATGCGTGTTTTTTTTTTAATGGCTGACGTCATTTTCTGTTCAAAAATTAGAAAAAAAGTGACTTTTATTTGTAATGTGAAAATGGCATCAATAAGGATATAATCAATAAAAATAAATAAACCATGACTATTTTCCTTTTACTTTTAATAGAAATGAAGTACTTCAGTTGCCACAATTACAAAATTGGCACTAAAAACTATAAAAAAATTAATATCTCAAAGATAAATGGAGATAGAGCTTTCAAACAAATTGCATTTAAAAGTACATTTTTTCCCTATACGGCAGTGTAAAAACTAAAACTGTGCGATGTTTAGAAGTTTAAAAATTTGCAGTAGCGAAAATTGCAAAACCGAAATTTCATTTCAAATTTCAAAGTGTTGCCATTCGCAGAATAACGTATGCGTTACGCATAGATATGTTTGTCCTTTATAATATAGACAGTCCCAAATTTCGCCAAGTTTTTTTGCTTATAATTTGCAGAGTTCTTAATATAAAAAAAGTTCTTTTCAGAAAATATGACAAACAACATTATACATAAAATTCTGCAATCAGAATTAAAAAAATAATAAAAATTAGATGAAAAATGAGTAGGTTTACTAGAAAACGTTTCATTGCGCATGCGCAAATGCAATCAAAATATAATGTACATAATTTATTAGCTAAGTGTATAGAGCAACTTTTGTGAAAGTCTCAAAACCATAGCTTGAAAATTCTGAAAATAATCGCCGATAGAATAAGCTCTAAATCCGTTGTTCCCTAAAGAAGCAAAATTATGAGGGGTTGTATCCAATTTTAGTAGTACGTGCAATATTGTGTATGCTATCTTTGCACTAATCAACAGATATTTGATACAACCCCTTATCTTTTTGCTTCTTTTTGGGAACAACGGATTTCGAGCTTATTCTATCGACGATTATTTTCAGAATTTTCAAGGTATGATTTGTGCCTTTCACAAAAGTTGCTCTATATACTTAGCTAATTCATTATGCATATTATATTTTGATTGCATTCGCGCATGCGCAGTGAAATGTTTTTTAGTAAACCTGCTCATTTTTCATCCATTTTTTATTATTTTTTAATTCTTTTTAAAGAGTATTGTGCACAATGTTATTTGTCATATTTTCTGAAAAAAACTTTTTTTTATATTAAGAACTCTGCAAATTATAGGCAAAAAACTTGGCAAAATTTGGAGCTGTTTTATAAAAACCTTAATTTCTCGACGAGTACACATTCTATCCTCATAAAAATAAACACAGTATATTACAATAAGCCACTTATTAATAATCTCGAGTTTGAACGCTTTAGCTACATTAGTTTTTACAGGGTTGTCCAAAAGATATTCGTTTTTTTTTTAATTTGTTGACGGTCCCCTATGGGATTTCGGGAAAAAATCTTCCCGGAAAATTATGACATATGCTATACTGTTTACACACCTCCAGTTACAGGTTAATTCCTCATGTGCTTTTCTAGATATTAAACAAAACGTCTAAAATCGCAAGTGACCGGTCACCTTCGGCCATATAGTGCAGTATTATTAATTTAATGATATTTAAAAAAAATTACGAAGGGTACAACTGAGAGGCTGCATTGCGACAACGTAGAAACAAAGATAATATAAATGTGACGTCATGATTGTATCAAAATTATCATCATATTAATTATGTGTCGCGATAGCATTATACATCATTTTAGGAAAGCATCATCAAAATGCGCCATAATACGCTGGGATGTTTTGGAAAGAGGAAATTAAAAAAAATCATCACTTTCCATAAACACCACTGACTTTTAAAATAACGAACATTTACCAGGAAATATCTACTTTCTGTAATATCATTCTGAAATTTTGTGATAAATATATTATCATTTATCTTATTTGTTTTAAACCATTGAATGACTAAAAATCAAAATTAAAAAATATATTTCTTTAATATTTTAAAACTTTTTACAAAATTGAAATTCAAATTTCAACTAAATATTTCTAAAAATAATTTTCCTTGTCTTTTTCTGAAATCTATAACTGTTTAGATATTTTGTAATATCGCGATTATTTCAGAATGAATTATTATTGATATTTTGGAAGGAAACTTTTTTATGCATAAATGTATTGTAAAAAAAATAATCACTGCGCATATTTTGTCAACAATTTAAAATGCAATTTATTTATTTAGTATTTTATATGTAGGAATGAACAGTAGTCACGAGAAGAAACTCGAACGCTAATGCGAAGTCTATGGGAGAAATCTTTAGAGATTTATTGTTCTTATTTTAATATTTTTGAATGTTTTTTTGCATTGGATACCTGAGGAACCTGAGGATATGAACCAGTTCCGAAAATGAAACTATCCTCTTAAAAAAAAAAAAAAAAAAAAAAAAAAAAACTGTAATGAAAATGGGAAAAGTACAAACGCACAACATCGGATGTGTTATGCAAAAGAAAAAAAAAATCAGTCAAAAATACTAAAATGCGAGCAAAGAATCTGTAAAGATTTCCCCTTTATACTTAAAATTAACGTTCGAATTTCTTTGTCTGACTATTGTAGGATCTTAAGGGAATACTTTAGGAAATTTGAGAAGGGAATCTCTAAACCAAAATGCTTTAATTACTCTGATAAATGATTTTACAAAAATACCTTTTAGAGAATAATATTCCCAGAGCGTCTTTTCACTTATTTACCAGAAAAAAAAATAGCTGAATAAGAAAGAGTATTATGTTACGCGGATTTTCATAAAATGTATAAGTTAATTTGCTTGGTCCTTTTAAGTAAATTATTTCTTTATATATGTATGTTATTTACAGTGTTGCCAGATTGGAGATTTTGTACGCATTTTTGCGTATTTTGAACCTTCAGGGGGAATTTTTTGGGGACGACTAATTCATGGGGAAATATCTGGGAACTATCAACGTTTTGGGGGGAAAATTTGGGGAATTTGTTTTCATTATTTTACGTAATGGTTAGTCTAAATCATCTTTAAGCATCTGATCGATCTAGATCTCGATTTTCATTTATTTTCAGAGGTCTGTGTTTTGATTGGGAAGACAAAAATAAAATACGGAATTCGGAAGCGTCAATTAATATTCTCTTGGTCGTGGTCGTCGTTTATAACGTTGCTGTTTGAACGTTTATCTAATTCTAATGTCTTTCCAATTAATGTATTTTTTCCCATCAAAACAAATGAAAACTTACTCCAACCAAATGATTGCCATGTTGTATTTCCTATTTTGTTTGTATATCATAGCTACATCTTATAGCTGTACCTCTGGGTAAAGTGTTTGAATATTTTACATGCAGTGATAAAATTTTTTACTATGTTGATGTAATTAATCGTATTCAGTAGTAGAAATGTACTTTTTTCAATCTTATTAAAATATATATGAAAACATTGTTTTAACATGTATATATTATGCACATAAGTCTTATATTTACATATGTATGTCTTACCGGAAGCAAAAGGAAAATTAGAGAACGCAGAATTATATATTTAACTTTAAGAAATTTTTTTATATAAATATCGTATATTAAATACAAGAAAATGAACTACAAGCTGTATTCGCTACACTAACGCCTTCGATCTCAATTTTACAGAAAAATCCATCTACATTCAATAAGAAATGAAACACAGCAACCGTTTCCAAACAAAACGTCATGGCTGACATTGCACAATAAAAGTTTCCAACCTTAAGTTTCTTAATGTTCAGAAATTAAGTTCAGTATGTTGCGCAGATTGAAGGTATTGGAATAATTAATTCCATGTAAAGATTTAAATGTTTATTTTTTTTCAAAAAATGGCTTGATTTGGGAAATTTTTTTAATCTTAAATTAGCTAAATATATTTTCTAGCAGTAAATGGAAAATTAAAACATGAATTTTATTAGTAGAAACTGGGTTAGGAAATTTTTCGAAAAAGACGCTGGTTTGAGAATTTTTACAACTTTTGGGGAAATAGACTTTCGACTATCTGGCAACGCTGGTTATTTAGTTCACTCTACTGAATTAGAACTTAAAAAATATAATTACTTGTGATGACATTTGAATACCTTCATTTCGACGTCCTACTTTCAAAATGTAAAAAAAAAAAAAAAAAAAAAAAAAAAAATGTATTTTTGAATCAATTTAAAGCTAAATAGTTGAAAAAAAAATAATTGGAGAGAACAAAAATTGAAAAATATCTGAATTTATGTATATTGCTGGGTGGAGGAGGGGGTGGGGGGTGGGGGTATCACTTTCAGAAGCTCAGTATTGTTTGATTATAACAGAAGATTAGAAAAAATTTGGAGCTATAAATATTTCTTGAAATTAAAGAATTTTTTAAGTCTAAATTGCACAAATCTTTGTTTACGAATTCCTTAAACACTTTTAATAAAAAATAAGAATTAGTTTAATTAAGAAATATTAATTATGGATTTTCAAATAGATGATTTGACATACATGTGCTATACTATATTTGATATATGGGGCATTCTCACAATATTTTGACTTACAGGAATAAAAATCTCGTGAAATTAAACTTGCTAAAATAACATTTTAAACTTATAGACAAATGCCTTAATGATTCAAAATAAAGGAAAAATGGTCAGCAGCGAAATTCTTTTTATTTAACTGAGTTTTGAGTTAAATTTGCAAGTTTAATTTACCTTACCATTTTACCACTATAACTTTTTATTTTCTTCTTAATTTTTACTTATGATGAATTTCCATAGTACCCACAGGACATTCAAATAAGAAATAATAACAATGTAGTATTCTTAGTAAAAAATTTTGGTATAACTTTGTCATGTAGGGGTGTAAATGACGGGACGGTAAGGAAAACAAAGGGGACGGTATGGGAATAAAGGGGTGGGAAAAACTGGAAAAAAATTCTGTGGGTGCATCTGAACGAGAAAAAAAAAGGATGGGACGGTGGGGGAAAATTCACAGCTATTTATAGGCAAATCATGCTAAGAGTCAGTGAAAAGCCACAATGTTCGTTGATTTTTAGAAACAGTTATTTACATTGAAGTAAATTAAAAAAGTAATAATAATTTACCTCGAAAAGTGCAGGAACTTTTGGGGTCAGTAAGACTACCAATAAAGTCACAATGCTTGAAATTGGTATTTAAATGCTGATTTAAACCCCAGTAAACTTTTTGTCAAAGAATTTCAGACATTCTTTCTCTAGCATATTTCTGCATGATAAAAAAAAAAAAACCCTTGAAAAAAAATTCTGTGGTTGCATCTGAAATGATTTTCTGTATAATTTTAGAAGGGGAACGGTAAGGACTCTAAAACCCAGGGACAGAGTTAAAAAATAATAACATCAATAGCAAATTTTATTGTCTTTTTCAAATTTTATTGTCGTAATATTTATATTGCTTTCATAATTATCAAATAAGAAAATCGCAGGATCAGTTTTGGAACAACTAGAATTATTAGCTAATGCGCAATTGCTTTAAATAACTTCTGAGGTCATCGACCAACTTTGGTGAGCAAGTTCAAGTTTTTGGGGTTGGGCACCTCCGAACATGAACTCCTTGAAATTTTTCCTTGAGAAAACTAATACTCTTGAACAGATGAACCTGATGCAGAAACAAAACACAAAAGTGCGACAAGTTTACCACGTTCAGCTGATCTTATGTGAGAAAACTGATTTTCACTAAGTTTTGCTACTATATTAGGTAGTTTGTGCTCTGTCATTAAGCCTGTTTTATTACAGTTAGTATATATTATGTTCTATGTAAATTTATAGCGATCCATAACTAGCTGAAACTTTTTTTAAATATAACAACATTAGTTTTGTTGAAACTTGTACTTCTTGTTAAGTTAATGACTATAGGTTTCTTAAAAGAAAGTAATGAATTTCATTGCACAAAAACTTGGAACCTATCAATTCCAGCTTGCTTCTTTGTTTGCCAAGATAGGGACATATATGGAGAGTTCAAAGCAATTGAATACTCATATTCACAGTTGTCAAACCATAGTTGATATTAGATGCTTGGAGCAAATATGAAGTTAACTCATTTTATTGAACTTCAATAACGGAAGCTTGATAGGAACAATATGAGGTGTTGAAAAGAACAAGTCTCTTTCAAACCCTCAGTTTCTGTCCCTTTCAACCCCATACCCACCTAGCGAATTTAAAAATGTATTCATGCATGGGAGTATTTTACCTAACAAAATATACTGATATTCAGATAAAGTGCATACTTTACAGTGCTAAATAACATAAATATTATAATGCTAAACACAATATTACTGTTTTAGAGAAAAAAGAAAAAGCAACATCAAAATTTATTTTTTTATATCAAAAACAGGTTTTGCTTTCATCACCTACAACGCTGCAATTGCTGACGTTAGTTATAAGCTCTATTAAGACAGAACAAGCAGCGTCATAGATTGAGCAAAAATTGAAACTTTGTACATTTTATTTTCTTCCTGAAACTTTGTGTGTCCCTTTCATTCCTTGGATCCTTTTCATCCCCAGTCTCCTCTATATGTTACGGTCAATTTGATAAATTTAGTTCTAATTAATAATAACCGGTTATTATTAATAATATCGCATCGTTTGATAAATTTGATAATATTGCATATTAATCACATTTACCGGTAATTATTAATAATTACCAATGTAGCTCTGTCAATATGATTAATTAAGCATAGTAATGAATATATCCTTTACTTGACCATGTACTATCATTATTTTATGAAGCTAATAACAAAAATAATTCATAAGACACAATTATATTCAATCAAAAGACATGTCCTATTATTAGGACGCCAGGCTCTAAGGGGTTAAAGGTAATTATTTTATAATTACTGAATCAATTAGGTAAAAAATATAAACAATGAAAGAATGAAAGAATAAATAAAACATTAAGAAAATGTAGCATAAGAAAAAAAATTTAAATTTTGACTTCTATCAAATTAAATTTAACGTATACGAGTTGAAATTTATTACATTGACCGATCTTCTTTGTTTAATATTGATAATAACCGGTTAATTTCATAAATTCTCATCAACTAATCATACTAACCCATTTAATCGGATATTATTTGGTAATTATTAATAATAGCTGGTTATGATTAATAATAATAGTCCAAGTAATGTGACTGTCATAAACAGTTATGGACTGACTCCTTCGTTTTCCATATGCAAAGCGGCCATTTTTAATCAAAATTATTTTTTCGAATAAAGGTACGTGAAAGGTACCATGATAACAAAGAATTCTTGGTAAGTTTATGTTATGTGGCGCAAATCTCACCAATAGCATTTTTTAACTTGCCAATTACCATTTTGTTTATTTTTCACGTGGTAAATTAAAGCAGTTCTTTGATATTGAAATTAAATGTCATGGTTTATGGTAACATTTGTTTATTTTTTTCTTTTCTTTTCTTATAATGAAAGTCGTAAATTTTAAATTTATCAGTTTTAAATTAAAGTTATGTATTTTAAAGAAAATAAATGAAAGTATCATATTTTAAATTAAATTAAGGAAATATGAAAAAAAGCGACGGGGAAATGCTTGGCAATTTATCACCTCAGTCTGGATAATATAAAAACACAGATTTCCTTATTTTTTTGTCAGAATCTTCTGATTTGGCATAGGATTGTGCGAGTAAATTAACTTACCTAAAAACAACGTTTAAACATACAATAAAATACATAATGTAATTTATTGTATTTTATTGTGTGCTTAAACGTTGTTTTTAGGTGATTTATATTTCCACACAAGTTTTTATTTACTAAATTAAATTATGAATAAAAGTGACATGATACAATGCTTAGCTTACATTTAATAGAGACCAAACTGGTCACCAAGGGAGACTAGTTATTAGAAATTACCGATATATATATATTAATAAATTTAGCTTTAGTACACTGACATTATACAAAATAAGAATGGAACCTATGACTTGTAACACAAAATCAAGTACAATACCACTAATTCACTAGCACATTGCGGATGATTAATCCATTTAACGCATGTGAAAAACCACCAAATTTGATGCAATAACCAATTAAAGACAAAGGATGCAAATAACCAGCGAAATAATGTTGAACCATTACAAGACATATGATAAACAAATAAAATATCAATTGGATGGATGTCTCAGGAAGCTTATATTGCATTTCACTTCATCTACATGAAATACAAATATTAGTGATGCATAGTCGATTCTGTAAAAGAATCCAGCTATAAGCTAAAAATTGAATTCCTTTATGTACCCAATCGACTGTAATCCAATATATATATAAATATATATATATATGATGTATATATATATATGTGTGTGTGTGTGTGTGTGTATGTGTGTGTGTGTGTAATAATGAGAATTTTTTATAGAAACCAATCACCGAATATGATTTAAAATATAGACTAAAACGTGTGATTCATTCATTATGATAATATTCTTGCAATTTCTTCATAATGATTTTTCTTAATTTTCTTTTCAAAAAAAATTTTTTTTCATGTCATTGAAGAAACACAAAAAAAATTAGATAACAAACAGATTATACGCTGGAAATATGAAAATCATGCGTCACTGGAATTTTTTAGCCAACTTTAAAAAAAGGATGTGTTCCCAATTCGATGCGTATATATAATTTTTTTATGTATGTCCATGTATTACTCCGAAACTACGCGACCGGTTTGTGCGGTAATGTGCTTTTTAAAAAATTAAAATAGAGCAGTCTCTAATTGGTCCCATTTGAAATTCATCAAAATTGGCGCTGCATTTTTTTAAAAATAAATTTAACAAAAACAAAAATAAAATAGAAAGCAGAAATTCTGCTTTTTCAGAATTTAGTGTCGCCCCCGATGAAAAAAAATATATGTATATAAATATAGATAATATGAAATACATTTCAGTTTTAAGACTTAAAACACACGCTTTATTTTATATAAAATGACGTCATCCCCATCCACTGAAAATTTTCCCATTTTCATATGACGTCACTATAGTTGAATAATGCACAAATCCAAAAAAAAAAATATATATATATATATATATATATATATATGTCACTCAAGAAACTCGACAAAGAAAATCGGCTCTCTAATGATTCATATGCCTTCATATGTTGGCAATATATATATAATTTAATTAAATATAGTTTATAATAGCTCCATGTTTTATAAGAAACAATTCATTTAGATTTTCTCAAAATAGCACGTATATTAATTACTTTTTATTTCAGTAGTTACTGGAAAATGACAACAAAAAGATTTAGTTACTATTATCCAACTATTTTTTCTTTATTTCTACAGAAATGGAATACATGATTTTCCAAAATTAAACAAATGGCGTTAAAAACTACAAATAAATTAATATCTCAAAAATAAATCGAGATGCAGTTTTCAAACATATTGCATTAAAAAGTACTTTTTTTTCCAATACCACGGTATAAAAATCGAAAATGTACGATGCTTATATGTTTAAAAAAATGTATTAGAGTATTTAACAATACAGTGATACAGCTGCTTTGTTTTGCGACTGGCTTATACAACGCAACGTTATTTTTTGGAGACGATATTTTAAATGTAATAATAATCGATCACATAATCGATTTTAAAACTTCATTTGAATGCAGCATTGAAACTTTTCAAATAAAAATGCTCTTTTGTTGGTTAGTGGTCAATTTAAAACATATATATTAATTAATTAAATTGTTTTTCCTTATATTCTGTAAGTCGGGATATCCGGGTTGCTTTCCCTAGTATATATAAAATGCAAATGGTAATTTCGTTCCGGGTACTTATGAATTAAGTATATGCTCGATGGATTTTGATGGGACTTGTGCTGTTGGTTAAATAATTTTTGAGGAAAGATGTTAGCATATAGCACACCGTCTACGTTTCTTAGTATTGAAATTAGGGGAAAAGTCTATAATCAGATAAAACCGATTATGAAAGCCTTTTTAAAAGATTCTGCTGAATGGATTTTGGGTAAATCTTGAACTCTTAGTTAGATAATTTTGGGGATTGGTTTTAGTGTATAAAACAGGCATATGCGTTGCTTAGGTATAGAGCTGTGAGAGAAGGTTTTATATTTATTTCAAAGCAATTATGGAAGGGGATTTCATTCTAAACTCTTACAAGTCACGTTATGAAAATTGGATTTTTATGGGATTCATATTGCCAGTTACGTAATTTTGTTAATTAGTAGAAAGTGGTGTTATGAACCATTAATCTTCAAAAATGCACAATTTTACAAAGTTTTCCAGAATGTTAGTTTACTTACTGTATTTATTCTTACAAATATTTAAAAAAAAAGAAAGAAATGCCGAATTTTTAAACAAATTTGGATAAAAAATAGTATCTATATATCATATTAATTTTTTATAAATTTTTAATACAGTCGAACCTCGTTATCCCTACACTCCAATGACCAGAACAAAGTGTCGTCATAAACGGGGTGTCGTGGTAACCGGAGTATGAGAAGAATGTTTATAAAAAGCTGTATTTTTAAGTAATTTAAGACAATTCGAAATTCATAACTGTTCTTGCAGTTTTAAGCAATAACACATTATTATTAAACAAAATAAACACAAAAACAAAATTGAAAGGAACAAAAATCATATTTATGGTGACTTGTTTTTTTATTATCACATGAAATATTGATAACTTAAAGTTTGCTTATTCCTAGATGTGCTTCCTACAATTCTTTTTCAATATTATACAATGAATTGTAATCAATATTCGTTGTTTCAGAAATGGATGTTAGATAATTTCTGATCGTTTCAATGCAATGCAATGCTTCGGTTTTAGTCGGATGAAAAATGCCTTGTAACCAGAAGAAAGCGCCACCTGACCAGAACAAAAAGTCCGAGAGTAGACTGATATGTCTATTTGGAGCTTAAGTGGGTCATTCATAGAGTTTGTGTTTATTTATTACGATAAAGGATTTAAAATTTTTCATTTATCTCAATGGGTATTTTAGACGCTTTTGTAAAAAGTTTGGCTAAGACATTTCTTACCGCTTAATTTCCGTGCTTATAAGATGGATTATGAAAAATAGACAATTTTCCTGAACCGTCGGGATATCCGGAGTTGAAAATGATACAACGACGTAAAATCCTTAGTTTATTTACATTAAAATCATATACAGAAAATCGGAACTATGAAAAACCGACGTGATAAGCGGAGTGACGTGAAAACCGGGTGTCGGGATAACGAGGTCCGACTGTATATCTTTAGATGTTTAGTAAGAAAGTTATTGAGGGGAGCAATTTCTTGATTCATATTTTCGGTTTTAAAGGATATAAAAAGATTAAAGTAGAAATATTTTTACTTCCTTCTATCTATACAAGAAGAAAGTATTGGAGTCGTAAAAATTTTCGATTTCCACTTTTCGACGGATTTACACGTTTTAGGTGTCAGCTATCCGGAAAAACATGTTTCTACAAAATTTCTCTCTGTGAGTCTTTGACTCTGTCGGTCTTAGTGTGACAAAAGTTTTGTGAGCGTTCTATTTCAAGAAGTAATGCACAGAATTTAATAAAACTTTACACTGAGTTATAGCTGGATATAAATTGATGCTGATTAGTTTTTGGTGCAAATTCTCAACAGGTGACGCTGCTATGCTGCATTGTTCACGATTTCCGCAATAGTTCTATCTCGAGAACTAATGCACGGATTCTCATCTAACTTCATATTCAGTTAGATGTTCACGTAATTTGTTGCTAATTAGGTTTTGGTGTTAACCGCTCAATAGATGGCGCTACTATGTTGAATTTTGTACGATTTCTGCAATAGCCCTATCTCAAAAAGTAAAGCATAGATTCTCATTAAAACTTCAGATTCACTTAGATGTTGACTTAATTTGTTGCTGATTTGGTCTTGGTGTAAATCACCCAACAAGTGGCACTTCTATGCTTCTTTTTTGCAGGATTTACACGGTTTTAGCAAAAGGCATATTTTAAGAACGAGTTGATGGAATTTCATATGTTTGGAATCTTCATGATGGGCATAGATTGCAATTTAATTTTGGTGCTGTAATAGCTAATTTTGAAGTATTAATGCATATGAGACTTGAGCATAAAAAACGTTTTCTAATATTAAAATCTAATCATATTTTTCCCATTTGTCTGGCATAATTTACTATTTTAAAAATTTGAAATGAAGGAATAACTTTCTCACCTTAGATCTCTATTTAAGTGTTTGGAAGTATTTGCATAACGATTTAAACAATTGATCTCATCAAAAATTACTTGGGCATTTCTATCAGTGCTTCGCAAACGATTAAAGTTTAACGATTAAGAACAGCAACAAAAAAAAAAAAAAAACTTCAAGTGCTTTAAAAAACATGCTAATTTATATTTATACAGGAAAAACACGAAATAGGAGGTAATACTTCAAATAAAAAGACAAAGAAAAGAAATAGAAGTTTCAAATAATAGCCAAATCCTAAACAAATGCTTAGAAAAGTTGTTTTTAAAAGAATTTTTGTTAAGAAAACATCCAATTTATTTTGATCACCCTCGATAATTATTTAGCTTAAATAATTTCGGATGAAAGCAGTAACATTGTCTTTTATCCAAAACTTGGATAAGAGGGAAAGCATTTCAAAGAGTTTTTCTTATCCTGAATATAATTACATGAGTTGTTTTGTTTCAATTTAGTTTTAAATTTCCGGTGCAATAACTATTATCCTTCCGATTTGTCTTGATTTAAAGACAGAAAAGTTTAATCTTATTTAAATAAATGTTTTTAAATGATCTATTTGGGATTTATGTTACTGAAGAACTACGGTTTAATATAAAGTATTTTAAAAGTTCATTTTATCGTATAGGAAGCGAATGGTAAAACGTATTTCGAAGAAATGTATCAATGTATCTTATTTATCAGAGGAAATAATATATCATGTTTATTAGTATACAGCTGATTACTCTGCAAATATGCATAAAAAGTAATCAATGTTTATATTTATAAAGCTCGAATTTCTAATTGTATTTACTATAACCCCTATATGCCTTTTTCAGGTGCGTTTTTAGTTATGAAAATACGTAGCACCTATAGTCGTGGTCTTGTCAGTCCGTCTGACTGTCTGTGTTCGCATATAACAGCGCAAACACTACACAACCCAATGGTTTGAAATTTTATAAATAAAATCTTTGCATAATATTGTCGAGTCATTTCAAATTTTATGAAAATCGAATGAAAACTTACAAATATATTAATAAAAGTCTTCGTCATGCAATTAAATCCTATCATACGCATTTATTAAATGATATACTATGATAGGTCGTGATTCTAGGTTGTCATGGTGATGGCGTCCTATTTAAGATGGAGTCCTATTATTTTCGCTATTTCTGAATTTAATATACAGAATCGTAATAAATTCAGTATTCATGCATTTTTGCGTAAGAGTGCAACAACTAATGCACCAAGATCTGAACTAACTAAACTGAACTAATTGAACCGATAAAACTACTTATAGTACGAATGCACCTCATTTGACACGTTTGACGTACAATTTCCGACTTGTTGATCTGTGTAATGACCATGAATTTTCATTAATTGTGTAATTAATTCTTTAAATGCTTTTTAAAAAAAATATTTTACTAATTTTGTTTTAAAAGTAATTCTCGTTTTTATTCCAACATATTTCTGTGCGATTCACACTCTTCATATGCAACAGTACCAGTACGCTAAAATTTATTGACTACGGTATTCGTAGACAGACTGGTAGGATTTGGTTTTGTAAATATACGGGCAAAGTTGCCCACAGCTGTCCATACATCATTCCACGAAGACGAACAGAAACAACAGCGGTCTTCTTTGATTAACATTCTGTCATATTATCCGCAAGGCAAAAATATTCAGTAAGCATATTACTGAAATGTATAGTGAGAAGTATGCTTTATAATCATCCTGTACATTTTACTGTAGAAGTCTATCTACTGATGTCGTGCTCAAACAATTTTTTATCCAAAGATTTTGATGAACTTTTGAGAAGCTTTGGAGACGTAACGACATGTGTGGATACGAAAGGAAACTTTTTTTTTTATTTGCTTAGACAAAAGTTTCGATCACGAGAATCATTTTTATCAGAACCACACTCTCGTAAGCCATTACTTGATTTTTAATTTTGAATTTTAAACTCTGCATGGATTCTTGTCCACCCTGTATTTTACCACACATAGACAGAAAAGAGATAAAAAAAGGTATTCATGAATAGAGCATATTCATATTTAGTTGCAAAAGCGAAACTATAATTTTATACTTTAAAATTTATAAATTTATTCTAATCTGTTTCATAAAAAGCATACTTTCTGAGGATCTGAAGTCTTTCCTGGGTTTTCATATAAACGCTTATAAATCCCAAGATATGTTAAATTTGATTTCGCAGTTTAATGCTAAGTTATCTTATAATATCACTTCACTCGATATATTTCTTAAACATAATTATGTTAAAAATATTTTTCTCTATAAACGTCGCTGTAGATAGAACGGATTCTCTCAAAAATCATTTTTAAATATAAATGTTACTGGAGGATAATATAATAATTTTCATTCGAAAATCCACTGAAATGTAAAGCACTTTGAAGCTCCTTTAATATAAATACCTACTTATTTTTAGAATTGTAGAAGATTGTTACAACTGTTCTATCTATTCAAACTATAATTTTTTATTCAATTTCTTTTACAACGAAATAAACTATTAAAATTTATTCACAATTATACAAATATTGTTAAATACAGATAAGAAAATACATAAAACTTCAATCTAAATTTAAAAATGCATGAAATTATTTCACTGAGAGCTTCAGAAATTTTACAAGTCGAAATATATTTCATTCTTCAAATATTTTCGCAAATATTTGATATTTAATACTGCAAAACACAGAAATGTATAATTACTTTTAAAGATGCTTAGGCCAATTTTTATTTATAAAAAGTGAACAAACAATGGGAGGTAAAGTCTCATAAGAAATACTTAATCTCTGAATACTCTAAGTAAGAAAACATCAAAGCCAAAAGCTTGAAAGAGTTGTTTTAAAAATACTTCCCTTCAAAAAATAACTTGATCTTCAATCACCGATGGCTTCATCTTAACTGTTATGTAAAACAACTACAAAAGAAGGGAAAAATAAGTTAGATTAAAAAAGTGTTAAAAAAAGCACAACATAATTATTTCTGCTGTAATTTGTTTCCGTAGCCTATAGTTTTTTAAAACTTTAGTTGCGTTTAATAAAAATAAATAAGTAGTACGATTTCTATTTTCTGTTAATTCTATGATTGATTTTCTGCTATGAAAGCTTAGATGCTTAGGTTAACTTTTATTTATAAAAGAGCGAAACATAATGGGAGTTAATGGTTCAATCTGACTTAGAATTAGAATACTCTAAATAAAAAGCCAAAGGAAAACTTAAAAGAGTTATTTCAAAGATTTTTCTAGCCAAAATAACCTCATCTTCCCCAATTGCTGTTTTTTCTTAATTATAATGGACATCAACATCAAAGCAAGGGCAAAGTCGGTTAATTTAAATAAATGTTTCCGATTTTTTTAAAGGAAATATAAACTGCATATGTGTTTCTGGTGGCTATTTGCTTCTAATGTTTCATAGCAATTAGTTTTTAATTTTTACTTTTATTTAGTAACAAAAAATAGTGTTACTTCTGATTTTTCTTAACTCTTTGAAACTTCGGTTGAACACCCCAGACGTGCAATTTGGGATTTCGTAACATTAAATCCATACAACTTTGTTCGCAATGAAACGGTTATGAGATATAAAACATTATTCTTATACGTAATTGAATGATGGATACAACTGGGTTATTTATATTTATTCAAAAATACATTTTGCTAATAAAAATTCAAATTAATGAATAGAGGGATTAAAAAAAAACGCCAGCGTTTGAAATATTGTCCTGTGCGAATTCTCACTAGTGTGGAGTTCACTGGCTAATTATGCTAATTAATTTCTGTTTTTAAAGCATTAAGGCAATTATCAAATCTCCTACTCAACAATGCTAAATTTTCTTATACATTTCGTGACCCATTTTTACTTTCTTCTATATTTACAAGAAGAAAGTATTGGATTCGTGAAAATTTTCGACTTCCGGTTTTCAACAGATTTATACGTTTTAGAATGTCCTGAACACGATTTGATGGTTTTTAGAAAATCTATGTCTGTCACTCTGTCACTCTGTGAGTCTGTATGTGACAAAAATTTTGTGGGCGCTCTATCTCAAGAATTAATGCACGGAATTTCACAAAACTTTAAATTCAGTTAGAAATTAATATAAACTATTCCTGATTAGTTTTTGGTGAAAATCGCCCTACAGGTGGCGCTGTTATGCGGCATTTTCCCCGATTTCAGCAATAGCTATATCTCAAGAACTACTGCATGGATTTTCATAAAACTTCATATACAGTTAGTCCAGAATGTAGTTAGCTTCTGATTAGTTTTTAGTGAAAATCAACCAAGAGGTCGCGCTGCAATACTGCATTATTCATGATTATCTCAATAGCTCTAACTCAAGAAAAAATGTACGAATTTGCTTCAAACTTCAGATTTGAATAGTCTCTGATATAAATTAAAGCAGTTTAATTTTTGGTATAAATCTCCCAATAGGTGGCGCTGTTGTGCTGCATTTTTCACGATTTCGGAAATAGCTGTATCTCAAGAACAAATGCATGAATTTTCATCCAGCTTCAGATTCAGTTAGTCCCTAATATAAACTGGCGCTAATTAGTTTTTTATGTAAATCGCTCAACTGGTGGCGCTGCTATGTGGAATTTTTTACGATTTCTGCAGTAGCTCTACCTTAGGAACTAATGAATAGATTTTCATCAAACTTCAGATTCTGTTAGACATTAACATAAGTTGTTGATTATTAGATTTTGGTGTAAATCCACCTATCCGGTGGCACTGATATGCTGCATTTTGCATAATTTACACGATTTTAGCGATAGTCCTATCACAAGAACTAATGTACAAAATTTCATGTCTTTACAATCCTCATGATGGGCATAGATTGCCAATTAATTTTAGCTCTGTACTAGAGAATTTTGAAGTATTAACATGTATGAGATAGAAGAAAGTTTTGGGATTGGCATATCCGACTAGTTTAAATATACGGACATAAAATTGACAGCTTTGGTTACTGAAGCGGTTTGGAACCGAAATAAGTTTTCCATTTTTGATGAATAAATTACTTATCGAGTTATAGGTGATTGTGGCAAAGTGACAACCTGTTTTTCTCTTGTCTCGCGGAGAACTTCGGTTTAAAATGCCAACTTTGATGGGATTTTCTGAAATATCGTTTGCGTTTACTAAAAAATGCAAAATCGTCTTTCGATTACATATTTTCTTAATAAGAACACCTGCCAACTTCATGCGTTTCGGAACAGAAATTACTTTCAACATGTATCAGAAATCAAGCATTTTAGATTAGAAAACAGCCTTAAAGCTAAATTTCAAAAATATTTCATTTCTATTTAAGAGCATGGTATAATATAGGAGAAAACACACATAAATTTCAAGATTATTATGTAAAAATAATAAAACTTTGTTTTGCATTTTGTCATTTGTTATGTGCGAAAGGCAGATGTAACATAAAATGTTTACTAATTTATCTGTTGCTGATTGATTTCTGTATATATGTCAATTCAGAAATTTTCAGGATAATACAACCCAGTGACAATGCATAAAGTTCGACAGAACATACATGGAAACTATTTTTAATTGAAAACTCTGATTCATATTTTACATTTAATATATATGTTATTCGCTGCAACCTAATAACACCAAAAGCATTCTTAATTGAAACATACCTTTGTTCTTGTGTAGCATGGATCTGTAAAATGTGAATGCAACATAATGTGTAAAATGTACTGTTTAAAATATTTCTATACAGAAATACCTTAACTTACGCCAGCAATTCGTTACAAGATTAGCGACGTAAGTCCAGGTACATTTAGATGAGCAAAAAACAGATAAGTAATAAAAATTCACCAAAATCTAATGAATATGTACTATTGTATTTAGGAAATATGTTACATACATTTAACATTAGCAAAAAATGCGTTTGCAATAAAAGAATTTGGAATAAATCAAT
This sequence comes from Maratus speciosus, assembly GCA_963932465.1. NCBI lineage: Eukaryota > Metazoa > Arthropoda > Arachnida > Araneae > Salticidae > Maratus > Maratus speciosus. Next base: position 32,624,698 of record OZ010791.1, on the reverse strand, counting down.
AAGTTTTTAACTTACGATTTATTGTTTTTCTAGCTTCCCAGTCCGAGGAAGCTTTTTCTAGTCGTTGTTACACTTTACTCGTCTGAATCAATATTTTCAAGAACCGTCATTCCAGATTCAATAAGGTTTAGTTCTTCGGTTAATTTCGCAACCGTCATAATCCTTCACCTTTCCCCTAGACTCAAAATCTTCATGTAATTATTCGACAGTACTTTGTTTCTTTAATTCGATAAGTTATTCGGTGGTTAATTCCGGATCAGGGGAATTTATGATTTCGACAAAATCATCAGCTTCCATTACCAAGTTGGATTGTCTTCCATTTTCGACCATTCCATGAATTAAGAGAGTTACAGAATCATAATTTTCAGATGTTTTCTTAGTCTCTGCGAAAGAAAAAGGGCATAGTCTTTTCCAAGCATCTCTGATTGTTTTTTGCTGAACTTCACCGCACATGGCTGTGAATGCATCTGAGATGCTCACTTTCTTTCAAAAAAGTTTAAAGTGCGTCTTAATTGAGGAAAATGCTTCTTCCAGGCCAAACCACGTAAATTCGGGGTGACATAAGTCGTGGTAAAACTGTACTTCAGAGATGTATCATACCATTTGATGATTTATCAGGTTTTAAAGGATTGATATGCTCTTGTAAATTTCCCACGGTATTATCCACATTGCAAATAAAAATGCTATGTAAATAAAAACATATCGAGAAAACATAAATTTTCAATGTCATAGTCTGTATTGAATATAATTTTGTGAATCTCAGAGAAATTAGTAAAATAATCATAATATTATTTATCAGCTATTCTTTAACAAGCTGGAAATTTTCATTTACATCTTTTGCGAACAATACCCATTTAAATGAAACGAAAAAAATAAATGTTTAATATTTCTCACACATAGAAATAATAAACAATGTTAACCTTTCATTTAATTTCCAGTAATCAATAAGTCTGTCTAGTTCCTTATGTCTCATTTTGGTTTTTAACAATTTAGCACTGCATAAATAGTTAGAGAGACAATTTAATTGTGTATGGAAGGTTTATGACTAACGATATTTTTATATTATTATTTTCGTTAGTAAAATAATTTTTTTTCTAAAAACTGCAATTTTTTTCTTATAAGAATTATAAAAAGAAAAAGAAAAAAGGCTTTCATGCTTAAAATTATTTAAATTTACATTTATAGGTTTTAGAATGACATAAATAAAATATGTAAGTATCACTAACATAAAAGAATTTCACCCATCCCAACGGTGGCATTTTATCAGTTACAGATCTTGAGAATATCACCGTTGGAGTATACAAAACTACTCGGTTTGTTTTAAAATATTTTATGAATTTTCATACATATTGCAGTAAATTTTAGCATGTACAAGGATAGCTAAAAACAAATTTTTCAGATCAACTTCTAATGGTGCAGAAAACTTAACTTTTGTAATTAGAAGAAAAAGGCATTCTTTTTTTTTAATTGGTTAATTTCATTAGGACTTGATCGTACTTCATTTTTGGAAAATATGATCAGAAATCAAATTTACTGAAACTATTGATAAAAAAATTTGAAAATTCCGACCTACCTCTAATAGGACATAAAAGTTGCTTTGGGAAATTAAAGATTAACGCGAAAAGAAAAATTGAAATCCGTTAACGTCTTTTGGTCTCTCATCGCCATTGAATTTAGGAAAATATTATCAAAATTGATAAAGTTTCATATGAATTTTAAAACTTTTTTTTCGCATCAACGTCTAAAAACGTAATAATATTGCGTTATATTCATTGAAATTTTACATAAAACTAATTTTAAAACAGACTAATATCTTTCGGTCATGGCGTGTTTTTAAATTATAAAATTTTTACAAAAATATATTTTTCAATTATTTTATTTATTAAATTTAAACAATTATATTAAAAAAATAAAAACACTGCTTATTAAAACATTTTTAAACTGAACTTGAAATAATTTTAAACAAATTCTACTGAAAAAACTTTAAACTAATTTTACTGAAAAGAAAATGTGAATTTATGTACTTTTTTAGAATTGTTACTGATGTCTTGTACAAATATAATTTCTAATACAGGTAAAACTTGTACTGAGATTTGTTATCAAACTTTGGCAATAGTGATCGAGGAACAAAATTTATTCTAACACAGCCATCTCTGTTATTAGTACCGAATAATTTTTCACATTCCTCAATCACAAGTTTCCGTTAATAGACAATCTATACTGATAAAAAGGACAAAAAGCGAAAATAGTACTGGCAATCGAGACACCAGTACTATTTCTGAATTTTAACGGAAAATGTCCCCCGTAAATTCCAGAAAAACGGAAATTTTTCTGTAACTTCTGGGGGAAATTTTTCTGTTAAAATACAGAAATATTACTGGCGTCTCGATTGCCAGCACAATTTCCGTTTTTAAGTCCGTTTTTTTTTTTTTTACAATGATTCAGCTGCTAATATATTTTTGAGATTCCTATGAAGAAAATTTCTGCATCCAGTTATTTTCGTTTGGTTTTCTTTTCATGGACGCAAAGCAAACCAAATTTTATATATTTTAGTGTATTTAAATTTCATAATTACTGATAAACGTTCTGAAAAATTATGAAATGTACGTGAAAAATCCGTTTTTTTACTGTTTAGATTATATTGTCGCATAGTTTATTAAATTTCTAAAACTGGTTATTTATAACGACAAGCAGTGAAAATCTAGTACTACATAGATATTGAATTATCTCACCAGGAAAGTTTTAGCATCGCCCTCATATTATTCATAATAAAAAAATGTCTAAAAAAAGTTGGCAATATTTGTAAAGTGACGGATCGTTTGACATAACACCTTTAACAAAAAAACTTCGAGTTTTGCACCTAATTTAATGATCTTGCAAATTATATTGGACTGTTCTTAAATTTGCGTCCTTTAATGTCAGTAATAACGGACTCTATTCTTGTAATTCATCCAAGGAACTTTTCATCGTTATGGAACTTGAAGTAGATCAATTATTCTGCCATCAGGGGAAAAGTGTAAAACATGTCTCCTTTATGTATTTTTGCCATATTCTATGTGACATGAAGGAGATAAATTTACAAAAGAGCAAAAGTTCTGAGAAAATCACATAAATAATGTAAGATAAAGGCCAAAAATGCACAAAATGCGGCTCTGAATTTACTCGTTAATCCCTCGAAGCATACTTTTATCTTCGCTTTATCTTTCAAATAGATGGTTCGCATCACACAAAACTTTATAATTTTTTTGGATTAATAAAAGTATTTTTCTCGTATATTACGTTAATAAATTTCAATTTTCAGTTTTACTTATCGCATATGTATATTAAAGTTCTTTCCATAAATATGTTAACGCGTTGAGGGCAACGCTGACTGACACTGAAGTGCTGAAAAATTTACAATGTTTAAAGTATTTTTTAAGAAACTAAATCCTGCAATAAATAAAAGGTAGGTAAATTTTAAATAAATGTTCAGTAATCACTTAAAAGAATATATATATATTTTAGTTTTGTATCATATTTTAGACGTCAGACATCGGCGAATGATGCGTTTTAAACGGAAATTTCACTGTCAGTCACCGGTGACTGACGTGGCGCTTGACGTGTATAAAATCAAATATCAAATATTAAAGGATTTTAGGTGCAAAATTAAATCCATTGAATACTACGCAATATTCACAAAATCATAGTTTCTGATTTTTTCAAGCACAAAAATCAATCTTTCCCCATTATTTTATTATGACGTCATAGTTACATTTGAAACTTTCCGCGCTTCAGATTCATAATTTACCACAATTATATTAAAATGTTTATATGGTGCTTATTACTATTTTTTTAAATGTCGTTATAGGCAATGTGCATGTTTGTCAAGAAACTGGCTTGATGCTTGTTTACTCAAATTCGCGTAGGCAAAACTCCAAGCTAATAAATTTCATAGTTTTCGCTAAATTTCTCGCAATCTTAAAATAACTCTATTACATCATATTAGCTATAGGAAATAATACATTATGAATTATTAGATCAGCAATGTTTGTTATTTTCTGCCTACATCGAGTTGAGAAGTGCTACTACACTTGGATGCTGCTACTTCTTGACGTCACATGCACATTATCTATTATCAGAAGCCTTTTATTCCGTGCATGCATACCTAACTAGCACAGCCTGTTACTTTTTTAGATCGACCATGTGCCAGTAAATCGAATACAAACAACAATGCATACAAAGGAGTTTTAAAATAAAAAGTAAAGATGAATTTTGTTATTGCTTTTCATAAGTACAAATGTTATCTCTACAGAAAGTAGGGAGTTGGGTGTACAGAAAAAAAGCGGATTCACTATGGCGTCATATTCAGATAATTATAATACAATATTTTATTTTAATGTATGAAAATGATCTTTTAGTTTGAGAATGACGTCACTTTCACCAGCGGAATAAAAACACCATTCCGACATCAGTGCATGATTTAACGCACCGTTTAAAGATGTTATTTTTTAAGTCTATGACTTCTCCATCACCACTTCTCCTTCTTCATTTCCACACTTCATTCTCATGTCTTGATTTTCACTTGTTTTTTCCACGTTTTCATTCACATCTTATTCATTTGTTTACTTCTTGAGTTATTTTACTTCTTCAATCATTCTCATTTTTCCGTTCATTTCTTCTCTCGTTTCACTTCTTTATTTTCATTTCTTCATTCACATCTTATTTACTTCTTCACTTCTTTACTCATTTCTCTTCTTCACTAATTCCCAATTCTTCGTTCATTATTTTACAATCATTCTAACTTCTTCAATCATTCTCACTTCTTCATTCTTCTTTCTTATCTCTTTAAGTTTCCATCTTTTTCATTCTTTCATCTTCATTCTCATCCTCTTCATTCTCTTTTCATTCTCACTTTTCCCTTTTCTTCATCTTGTAAGGCCGCGACTCTCGTCATCATGACCATGACTTCTCCATCAGGATTGTGAGACCATGACCTACTATGTTGTACTGTTTTCTTTCACCACTTTTTAAAGCTAACGTCATCAGGCTGAAATGCCATCATCATTGCCACCACCATCACCATCACCATCATCATCACCAAACGCGAGACACATTATGTTCCTTTCCTTCTAATAATGCAGCCATCCACGCAAAACATTGCAACAGAGTAATAGTCCTGCGAGAGGGAACATTCTGCTCAAATTCCTTCTGGGAAGACAACGTACAGTCATAAACATAAGAGTAGAGTAGTGGTCCTGCGAAGGAGTGAGAGGAAGCCTACCTCCACGTGGTTCTCCCTGGAAACGTTGCTCGGGTAACGCATCTTGAAAATATTGACCAAATGGTGGTGAAGATATTTATTTCAATAATCTAAAACTTAAAACACAGTTTCATATCTCGATGGCCTTCTACAGTAATAAGGGCATCATCCGTTATCATCAGGGTATCATCTGTTATGAACTGCTTCAAAATAAAATGATTAGTATCAACGATACTAATCATTTTGCTTTGGAGCAGCTCATGCAATATTGCTAAGTTCAATTTAAACTGCTGTCCACTACCCAATTCATGCATAACAATTTCAATTAAACAAAAAGGAAAACCACTTTAAAAAGTCTCAACCTTCACAGAATATTAAAAATCATTTTTAAAAGAAAATAAATACCTGTGAATCACAGAAGCTATAAATTTCATAGATTAGCACACCACTCGGAGTGACACTGAAATTTGAGTTATATAAAATACTAGGGATAAAAAATTTTTGTTTTCAATTTTGATAAATGTCAATCGGCAAACAGTTTTCTTTCAATAATTGTGGGCAACCGGAAATCATGAAATCTTTGCAGACAGCATTTTTTTCGGAAGAAAGGCATTTCTTTTTTCATGTTAAAAAATAAAGAAGAGATAAGGGTTAAGAACTAATTGGGAAAAAAAAACAGTCTATTATTATACAATTATTCAAACTTTGAAGGAGAAGGGGAGAAGTATTCATGTAACGTAATAAAGCAATAAATAATTTAAAAAGAAGTACATCATCTTTCTCATGTTAAATTTAAAGGAAACTTAAATGTTAAGTAGTAATTAGGAAACGAATGGTGTCAATTCTAATAGTATTATTCAAAATTTACTATTAAAATAAATTTTCGATTCTACTCGGTTTTCGAATGCCTACTGAAAGTCTTGACAAATTGTTATTAATTTTCGACGATGCAAAGAACATATTTGGCATCATATTATCTAGTAAACATTTTTACGGTAACAATTAGAAAACCAACAATGTATTTAATAATAAAATAACGTTTACGGTCAACCATGTAAGAGTAAATGCTCACAAAGGTCTGTCATTGCAGAAACAAAGACAGAATGGTGTAAAAATTCCAATCAAATATTGCGAAAACTCAGAAAGATACAGTTAGCAAATTGACAAATTTTGGAAAATCCCTTATAATAAATCTACTTTTAGAAATGAACTCAAAATAAAGTCCCTGTCTTCCTGAATTTTCGAAATATTTGACTCGATTTTTTTCATAAGTTGCCCTAAATAGCCGACTACCAAATTATGAAATAAACTTTTCGGAATTTTTCACGCATACACAGTTAAAAATTATTTAATACAAATGCTCACATCTCATCAAACATTCAATATATTAATGTTTTAATTGCAGCATACTGTTTCTGCTGTTAGTTTTCATATTATCGGTAAGTGGTGTTAAATTTGGCTGGAAACTGTGTATTCTATAAAGAAAAACATTTGAATTTTTCACTGGAGCAGTAACAATTTTACGAATACATTCTATGCTTACGCAAAAGCACAGAAACGTTAAACAATATTCACATACTCATTTGATTGCATTAAGAATGTCTATTTATATACACACACATATAAGTATGTACCGGGGTGTCCTAAAAAGGACTGACTGATTTAAAAATTTTACTTGCAAACGGCGACAGATATTTAAAAAATTCTTGCAGGAGGGTTACGCATAAGGTCAAAAGATTTTTTACAGTGATTTTCGATTTTAGTTTGAATTACAAACAATAGATGGCGCTGCGAGCAATAGATGCTAAATGCAGGCTCGATTTTTGGTAGTTCGGGACCAACTTAATTCATTTTTCCGCTTGGAAGAAAAGAAAGGTCACAAAAATCGAACCTGTATTTAGCGCCTATTGCTTACAGTGCCATCTATTGTTTGTAATTCGAGCTAAAAGCGAAAATACTTTTAATCTTAAATACTTTTAACCTTATGCATAACCCTCCTGCAAGATTTTTTAAAATATCTATCACCGTTTGCAAGTTATTGAATTTTAAAATCAGTCAGTCCGTTTTAGGACACCCTGTATATATACATAAAGAAAAAACGTATACCTAATGCACTTTTAGTATTAGGTATATTTTTTGTTCTACATTTCTACAATTCTTTGTTCTACAATGTTCTAGTTACTTGATGCAAAAGCAGACAAGATCTGAACATTTTTTTTATAATATTTATATGAGTGGATATCATATTCTGTATAACTTTTTTCTCATTAAACTTTAAGCATAGTTGCTAAACAAGCTGACGTCACAGCAGAGGGAAATGTATCACTAGAGTGTGAAAACCTGTGAAGGAGGGAAAACTCACGAAATTTACGTGACGTAATTAAGGGATGATTCCTAATGTAACAAAATGAAGATAAAACCTTTTGATCATCCTCGTGTCTGTGACAGTTTGTGAGGGTTGTGACGAGGGTTGTGACGAGGGCTGTGCTATTATGGATGATGGAATATATCTTTCAAACTTTTAGTTTTAACAGAATAATTCAACAAAATAGATGAGCTATTTTGTGAAATGTGAGGTCCATAGACCACCAAGATTACGTTATTGGACACATTTTTAATTTTTCCCAGGCTTTTTAAATTTCTATCGAACGTATAATTAAAAAAAAATATCAGAAAATAAAAAATAGTTTTAATTTTAACACATTTCAACATCGTTGAAGGTTGTTTATGAATTCTGCTTGCCTTGCCGTTTGTTCGTCTGTCCACACTGTAACTTGCGTTAAGGGGTCCCAGGACTTTTAAAGCTTCAAAATTTTCGAAATTTAAATATTAAACTACTATTTTTTTAACTTTTTGATATTATTGTTTTCTTGAAATTTCCATTAGAACAAAATTTATGGCATTTTGAAGAGGCGTTTCCGAAGCTTTGAAGTCATTTTTCTCCGAATGACCTTTCCGCGCACGATATCTCAAAAAAAGTCTGAATCTGTTTTCATGAAATTTTCAAAACATATATTTCATGTTATTCTGTATAAACGGAACCTAAAATTTCATTTTTATTATCAACAATATATACATTTTTAGATGATTATACTGTTGAAATTTTCAAAAGGTTGCATTAGCTAAATAAAACTTTATATTAAAAATATAAAAATGCTTTCAATAGAAATTTATTTAGACTCGGGGTAATTAATATAGTCTGAAGTATAATTGGGCATGAAAAATGCAACTCTATTTGCAAAATTTATTTTGAAATCAGTGCATACGCTGTTACACCAATTTTCTGCAACAAATGTCTCACAGTTTGGAGCATCTTTAAAATACTTATTCTGCATCTTGCAATTAATTAAATACATGAAATGAAAGAACATACTTATATCTTTCATCCCAATAAAAATTGTGTTTTTAAATCATATACATTTTAAGATATTAAATGTTGAAAAAGGTCTTCTTTATACCCGACTGCAAAGAAAGGCTATGTGTTTCACGCGTATCTGGGTATGTGGATTTCTTTATACCCTCGAAACATACCAACAGTCTGGGTGAATTTTAATGAATGAGGTCTCTATCGATTTGTCTTAACCGTCAGATGGTTATAGGCTATGTTTTGTTTTTATAAATTCAAAATAGCGACCATAAAGTACAAAATGGCGGTGGAGACGTAAAAAAATTTTACGTACCCTATTGAGTGGCATATCATTAGATAGGTTTTTCAAAATGAAGACGATGTTTCATTGTCTATTTTACAGCCAGAAGCTCCGTTTAAATATTACACAGCCTGGAAGTTGTGCAGGTAGGATCTCTAGCTTTACTGCAACTCTAACCTTCATGAAAACAGTGTTTATAGATAGGAACTAACGATTAAACACAACTTAAAAGTCATCCATACAAGTAAATAAAAAAATAGGTAAGTAAAAAAAAAAAGTTTCACATTAATGAGAAATAATTAATTAATTCGCTTTTTATGCAGTCGGGTTTTTTGAATTTTCAAATTTAATTTTAATTTTTTTTTTCAATTTTAAGACGCCTGAGACCCTTTAATATACTCTGATTTTTATGCAATGAATATATGTTAACGATTTTTACCATCCCATGTTCGGTATCTACTTATAATAAAATCTGATTGTCGGTAACTATGCCGGTGCGGACCACTCCAGTGTGCGAATCGACCGTAGCTAAACGCCATGTTAGGCTTAATGAAAAAACATATCTTAACATATGACAGCTAAATGATAATTTTTTCTACTTGAAATCATGTCTGTTCAGCATATTTTCACTAAAACATGTATATCACATCCAATTATAATGTATTAAGCTCGAGATTAAAAATAAGCTATTATAAACATTAGATTACTAGATATAAACAAAAGAACACTGTTGCCATTCACAATTTCCGAATATTGAAACAAATGAATGACTCTTTGAGCGTTTCATTAAAAAAAAGTACAGGTTAATTATCTGATTTTGTTCTTAAAATATTTGTAGTGGCATATTAAAGACTTTAAATATTTTAATTTTGTTTTAAACCTTCAAAAACTATTTTTGCAGCCGTCTATCGTCAATTAATATAAGCAATCCAAATTTGTTAAAAATACGAGTTAATATTTGCATATAATTAGCATATTAAAATTTAATGGGAAATTTTCAGAAATTACATTTCACTTTGCTAATCATTATTATTATTGTTGCAAAAAGAAAAAAAAAAAAAATAATTCATTATTTATCATTATTTATATGAATCATTCATATGAATATTGATTCATATCAATGATTCATATATTTCACTCTTCTGTAGTGACAACAGTGAAACTTTGTTTCTTTAAGAAAAACATGCTCATATTTCGCCGCTATTCGCTTTGATCTATCTGCAGTTATTTGTGAATGTTTTAAAACAATTTTTTTTTATTTTTATTATGGATTTTCCGAATGAATCGCTTTTGGAAATAAGGCACCAATTGACCAGGAAAAGAATTGCATATTGGCGATCTCGGCAATCAGCGGATTTCTCAGTTTGCCTGATAAACACAGTTGACTTTACATAGAGCAGAATTAAACACCGATAGGCACAATTTTTTGTTTATTTTTTATCTAAACTATGCATATTTTAAGTTCATGTTCATTCAGATTTTTAAAATCCTTTATCACTCACAGAGACGTTTTATTATAATAAAGATTTAAAAATGAAAATTACATTTTTTTTTAAATTTTACTAAATTTTTGTACCGTTAAAAAACATAACTTTATGTATGTGAATGATGCACATAATGGTGTTTTAGTTTTAGCCAAATATATGAATCAAATTTTAAAGTTTCATCTAAAATTAAAAAATAAACATCTGATTTTTTAAAGAAATGCCACGTTTTTTGTTTTATTTTTAAGTTTTTTATTTCACCTATGCATATTTTAAGCTGAATTTAATATATTTCTGTGAATTATTTTTTGCTGTTTGAAAAATGAAACAGCTTTTTTTTTTTTTTCAACTATGCATATATTTTTAAAAGCATTTACAGACATGCCACTTTCCAGAGAAAACATGGAATTCCACTTATTCGGCACAATTTATCATCCCTGGGATTGATGCAAATCAGTATTAAAATTTGTTGACATTTTTAGGACGAGAGGAGGGGTGTAGCAGAATTTGAAAAAATAAAAATGCGAGTACAAACAGTGCCAAATTGAGTTTATTTCTAATCCTTTCCCATGACCTACTGTGCATTTAGTCCATGTATAAAAACAAACAGCATGGAAAAAAACATAGCAGGAGCTTGCAACTATCATCTGTCTACTTTGCTTGAAGGATTGCGAAAATCATCAAAAGATCGTAGAAAAATGGTGTTTTTGTCAAACGAATATGAATTTTGTCAAAGGATCGCAGAAAAAAAAACACAATTTTTCCCAAACGGTCCTTTAGAATGCATGTTTTGTCTAAGGATCATGGAATATGTGAATTTCGCCAAATAATGGTGGAAAAAACATGAATTTCATCAGATGACTGCAGAAAAAATGCATTATTTCATCAAAGTATCGGGAAAAACGTGAATTTCGTCAAATAATCACAGAAAAAATATGATTTTCATTAGAGGATCTCAGAGAAAACGAGAATTTCATCGAAAAGTTGCAAAAGTGCAAGTTCAACATAAGATCCTAAAAAAAATGTAAATTTTGAAATCAGGAGATCTTGAAGCTTATTGGTTGCTCAGTATCAGGTGAACCGTTAGTCAGCTAAATTTTCTGTTACGTAACTAATTTGCTGCATACATTCGGATGCACCTGTGCTTCTGTCAACGTATTTTGATTGTAAGTCTCGCTTGCTCTGCTGTTTATTTCTTTTTGTTTTTTATTAGGATTTTTTGCATTAACTGTTTAAAATGCACCCTTTATTGGCCAATATATCGATTTTTACATGGTTTACCATTTTAGAGACGGAAGATTCAGCCAACGGCTGCCGAAAAAATTCGAGTATGAAAACATCAAGGGTGTATTACCAAACATCCATCAAAATTTAAATTTAATTCAGTTAGAAGAGAAGTATCATACATTGACAGTGTTTCAGACCCTCACTAAGATCCCTTTTTCTAAACATTAAATTATTGATTATTTTTTTTTTAATTTTAACTGATTGTTTGTTTTTTGTGTGAATATTTAAATTTTTTTTTGTATGAAACTCCATCTTTTTTTATGAATCGCCGTCTCATTTATTGGTATTTCTTTATATTTATATTTTTACTTTTATTTTATATTTAATAAATTTTTTGGCAGTTCGGAGCTAGATTTTACCTGCATTCGTAACAAATTTTTCAAGATGGCGGAAAAACTTAGTTTTTAAATCTTTATGTTACTTATAAATCCATGTTCTTACATCATTTTCTATCTTTTGTGCAAATCATTGATTTATAAATAACAAAGATTTAAAAATTGTGTTTTTCCGTCATCTTGAAAAGATTTTTGGCACTAATTTTTTCGCCAATCGGCACAGGATGCGGAACTCTTCCCTAAATTTTGTCAAAGAAACGCGAGAGGTGTAATTTGTCAAAAAGGCGCAGAAAAAACGTGAATTTTGCAACAAATCCGGATAAAAACACTCATTTCGTGAAAGATTGTGGAAAAAACAGTCATTTTTTCAAAAGGCTGCGAAAAAAAACATGAATTTCTTCAAAGGTGTGCAGAAAAAGCGATATTTTTACCATAAACATTAATTTATTGATTTTTTTTGTTTGTAAATTTTAACTGATTGTTTGTTTTTTGTGTAAGTATTTTTAAATTTTATATATATATTTTTTGTATGAAACTCACCTTTTTTCTGAATCGCTGTCTCATTTATTGTTATTTATTTATATTTATCTTTTTATTCCAGCATCGAAGAAATGTTATAAAACATGTATAATAATCACTTATAAACAAATTAAGTTAAATAATGCTATAAAAAGTGATATAATATCTTTATTAAGACTTACGATCGTTTCATCGCACATCGCACAAAATATTTTGCCCAACTCTGATCATGTAATTAATTCAACTTATGAGTTCATACAATATTTGAATAGCATTAATTTACCTCAGAATTATTTAATTGCCAGTCTAGATGTAGTCTCTTTATACCCATCTATTGATACCCAAAAAGCCGTTACTAATATAAATAACTGCATCGACCACATGGAGAGTATTAACGAAAATATGAAAATTACTCTAAAGAGTGCTCTTAATCTCATAGTTAATAATAATTACTTCACTTTCGACGGCAAAATATACAAACAGAATAACGGAGCTCCAATGGGTTCTCCTATATCAGGATTATTAGCTGAATTCATATTACGACCTCTTGAAATGGATATATACAATTTGGATTATACCCCCCATGCATGGATCAGATACGTAGACGATATTTTCATCGTATGGCAACATGAAGAAACCTTGCTCAATAACTTTCTGAACCAGATTAATAATCTTGATTCTAAAATTAAATTTACATTGGAAATAGAAGAAAATGGTACGCTACCGTATTTAGATGTATTATTAATCAAGACGCACCAAGGAATAAAGCGCACTGTGTACAGAAAGCCCATAGCCAGTCAATCCATTATCCCTAATAATGCGCAAGCACCTTTTTCATACAAAGTTTCTGCATTTAGACATTCTATTCAGAGAGCTTTCACAGTTTGTACCCCTGAACATTTAAATAACGAAATAAATAAAATATATGACATTGCAAGAAACAATGGATACAAAGAAAGCACCATAGAAAAATTAATTAAGAGCGAGAAGAACGAAAAGAAAAGAAATTTCAAGCCACAAAATGCCACGTTATCCACTTTACAATATTTTCCTGGTTTCTTCGAACGTTTAAAATATAAACTCAATAAATTCAATATCTTCCTAGTCGCAAAACCATCCATGAAAATAAAAAATATAGTATGCAAGAAAATAGATCAAATTGAGCCCAACCAATTAGCAGGAGTATACGAAATACCTTTCACCAAAGAAGATGGAACAAAGCAGTTTTATATAGGTATGACAAGCAGAAAACTTAAAACTAGAATCAAAGAACATATAGCAGACATCAAATACAATAGAAGAACCACAGCTTTGGCCAGATTATGCAGCGAAGAACCTTTACAGATTGAATTTAAAAATAGCAAGTTAATTTATCCATCAAGATTTTATTTACCATCCATAGTCCGAGAATCAATAGAAATATTTTTACGCAACGAGAATATTTGCAATGATTCTGTGTCCCTTGACTTACCTAGAATTTGGAAAGAGATACTAAGTAATTGTAGAAACAGTAGTAAAAATTAATCCACACTCGCAAATAGCCAAGTTAATTTTATTTTATTTTATGTTTTGCAATGTTTTTCAGTATGCTTGATGTCTCGTGACATTGTTTACCATGTTGTTTTTAAATTATGTGAAAATTAATCCACGCTCGCAAATAGCTAATTTAATTTTTATTTTATTTTATGGTTGCAATATTTTCATTATGCTTCATGTCTCGTGACATTGTTTACTATATTATTGTTTTTAAGTTATGTGAAAATATTTTCTATTATGATTGATTTTGAAAATGTCGCCGATTGTGCGATGAAACGATCGTAAGTCTTAATAAAGATATTATATCACTTTTTATAGCATTATTTAACTTATCTTTTTATTTTATATTTAATAAATTTTTATGTAGTTGTGAGCTAGATTTTACCGGCATTCGTAACACATTTTTCAAGATTGCGGAAAAGCTTCGTTTTTAAATCTTTATGTTACTTATAAATCCATGTTTTTACATCATTTTCTATTTTTTGGGCAAAATCATTGATTTATAAATAACAAAGATTTAAAAATTATGTTTTTCCGCCATCTTGAAAAGATTTTTGGCAAGATTTTGAACAATTTTTTTTTTTTTTTTTTTTTTTTTTTGCCAAGTGGCACTCTTCCCTGAATTTTGTCAAAGAAACGTGAGAGGTGTAATTCGTCAAAAGGGCGCAGAAAAAAGCAAATTTTTCAACAAATCCCGATAAAAACACTCATTTCATCAAAAGGCTGCGAAAAAAAACACGAATTTCATCAAAGATGTGCGGAAAAAGTGAGAATTTGCCATAGGGTTGTTGGAAAAAGCTCTTCCCGTCCCCCCCTCCTTGCATGAGGTGGTTCATATTTTCTTCATTTGAAGGTTGACTTTTGCAAACACAATTTTTTGAATGCTTTTGAGGACTTGCCACTATCTGAATAATCATGCATATCAATCACCTGTTTAATTGGGTCTAACTTAATGTTGTAAACTTAAAATAACACTTTCCCGTCATTTTTGACGGGCCCATATGCTAGTTGAATATTAAGTGTGTAGCGTTAATCGATAATTCACAGAGGCACCCAAAAGATTCCTTTAAATTAAGGTCAATAGGGAAAAAAATATTTGCAGTGTATTTTAATGCAATTAGGCAATTTCAAATACATTGAAATTGATAGAAATCATAAAATTTCACTACAAGATGATTACGATAGAATAGAGTATTCATCGCATTTATCGTTCATTTACAGGGGAACACAAAATATATCGGTTTCAGTACTGTCTTTGTGCAATAATTGCTGGAAGTGAGTTTTTAATTTCATTATGCGCTTTTAGATTTAACTAATATTTGCACGTGACTCCTCATTGTGTATAAATACTATACCTCGTATACAGGTTTCCATAAAGTAATTCCCATACCATTTTCCGTGATAAACCCTAATTTCTAAAGGGTAATTTTCAACTGTGTTATATATTTCCTAAACGAACTAAATTTTTACATGCATGTACTTTATAGATACAAATCTATATTTCATATACAAGGTGTCCATAATTAAATGACCCTACTTCAAAGTTGTCTACAGACAAGACTGGAGTTCATAAAGTTGTGAAATTTTATGAAATATATAATAAAGGGATGGGAATTTGTTTAAGCTAAAAGTTATATAAATAAAAATAGTTCAAAATTTCGCCACCAGAGGGCGATTTTTAATAAATTACACATTTAGCATTACGATAATTTAGAAATTTTATTTACGGGGTGTTCATAATTAATCGACCCTCTTTTAAAGTTGCCTTCAGAGGAAATTATTGTTTAGAATGTTGTGAAATTTTTTGGAGGACATAATAAAAGTATCGGAATTTTTTTGAAAAAAATTAATATTCCATTTTTCAACGAATTACACATTAGCATACATTTATGATAATTTTACAAATTTTGTTATAAGCATACATGTTCTGCATAACTTTCATCTTTTTCAGATACCATCTGGAACCTTAAGATAGCATGTACCACAGTTGGAAATGCTAGGAACATTTCGTGGAATGTTATTTTTAGAATAAGGTTAAGTTAATAAATAAAATTTCTAAACTGTCGTAATGCTAAATATGTAATTTACTAAATATCGTCCTCTGGTGGCGAAATTTTGAACTATTTTTTTAATATATTTTTAGCTTAAGGCTCCTGTCCATGCCTGCGAAGTCACTCACGTGCTAATGCTAATCCCAAGGGGAGGAATTTTTTCTAATATCTCGTTTGCATTTCGACATTTTTAAATAATTTTTTTTTGCATTGGACAGCCGAGATCCGTCTCTACATTGCACCTTTTTTACTTTTTCGATTTTGGTTGCAGATATTTCTTAGAATGATACTTTCATTTTCAGAACCGGTTTAGAAGTTTTTCGGAAGCTATTCATTCCCAAGCAAACATTTTTATGTTCAAGAAAAATGTTTTACAAACAAACATGAAAAAGCAGCATGATTAAAATTAATATTATTCTGTTGCTTTCGCATGGATAAATTCAATAAAGAAACTAAATTATCTAATTAAGTATGTATAGTAGTCTAAATCCCTACATTTAGATTTAAGGGAGCCGTGGACTTTTATTTGAGCAAAAAATCGACCCGAAATCGACATTTCTTCTTATGTGTTATTATTATCCAATTCTTAGTACGTCATTCGTGGAAAACTGCATGCAGATGCGATTATTTTACGCAAAGTTACTAGTGTTTCAATTTTGTTCACAAACACTTTTTTGGCTTTTTTATGTACTGTAAATCTGTTTTTCTCAAAACAATTTTTGAAACGCTCCTTGCAACTTCATTTTTGATCAAAATTCATGAAACTGATAAGGAACAATTCTGATATTGCTTAAAAAGAAATTGTGTGCGCATTTTAAAATTCGACTTCATTAAGATAATTAAATTTGATTTTTAACTAATTATAGAGCATAATTTTGATGAAAATCGATATGGAATTCAGAAAAATATCTCTAAAAAATTAACTATTTTAGGGATTAAAAAATCGATACGCAGATTTATTTGTATATCCTGTATTTATTTGTATTACTGATATATCCGTTCACTAATCTGCAGATTTCACTGCATTCGAAGAATTATTTAAATTAATATAATTCTACAAATATAATGCAATTTTAACCTCTAAGTGTTTGGGGCGTAATATTCCGTTCACTAAACTCCAGGTTTCACAGCAATACAAGCAGTATTTAAGATAATATAATTCTATAGATTTAATGAATTTTAAATTGCATTGAATAATGATTAATACTCTCAAGGATTACATTCATATTTGTAATTGAGTTTTTTTATAATGTTGAAAGAATGATATTTTCTTAGCATTTAAAACAAAATGCAAAGAAAACAACATTACAATTTTACCCTTTTGCAAGACGCTCCGAGGGTTTTAAAACATTTTGTTATGATTAGTACTCTTAAGGCTTATATTCCAATACGTAATTAATTTTTTTGTATCATGTTGAAAAAATAATCTTTTTTTTTTAGATTTTAAAAATATTTACAGTGAAAACAACATTACAAATTTGCCCTTTTACGCGGCGGTCAGGGGGTTAAGGTGTTCTATATACTTATGGTGAAATGTATATTTGCACAGAATTTCAAATCTCTATTATGAAAATTAAAAAAAAAAAGTTATACCTCCACCGTCCCCTTAAGAAAATAATTTAATGAACTATAAAATACTAATCGGAACTGTTTCTGGATATCAGTGGCAGCAAAAGAAGCTTTGTTTTTCATAATCGTTTATTTTCTCGCAAATATATTCGGTTTTGACATTTCTGAAGAGAAAGAACGCTTTTCAAAATTTCGTGTAAATTGAAAGAGGTTATTGTATTTTTTCGTAAATAGGTGTTTGCATGATATAATCTTACAATAAGAAATATTTTGTCTTTTTCTTACTATGTGTGTTCATGTAGTGAAACATCACTAATAGCACCATCATTAAAATGCTAAAGAAATGCATTCTAAATTCACTTGCTAGTTTAAAAAATGCACTTAATATCAGAATGTTGTTAATTAAATACATTCCCTATAAAGAAACAGTTTCTGTTAGTTTCAGAATCCATTTTGTAATAAATTGGTATTTTACGTAGAAGAAGGATTTACCTATTGGCGAATAATCAAACTAAATATTAAGTAAAGGAGAAAAAATGGCTAAAAAATAATGAAATCATGTCAACAACAAATTTCATCCATAATTTATTAATAGCAAAAAACTCTCTAATGAAGCAGACGAGGTCGTCAGACGCGCAAATTTTAATAAATCCTGAATATTCTTTTCCTTCTTATAACATTGTTATTACAAGGTTTCAGTTTTTTATGATAGTTACTTTAATTTATGAAATATATAAACGAGAAAAAAAATCTGTTTTTGTTGTTAAAAGAAGGTTGCGAAACACTGTTATGTTTATTAAATTACTGTTATAAATCTGTTAATTATGTTTTCTCATTATCTTTTCCGTGGAAGTTTTAATTTTGTTGTTTATTTTCATACATTCCAAAATTCTTTCGGTGACAATTTTAAAATTCGAATAGCACCGATACTCTATGTGATGTTACTGTGACCTCATAATTGTTAAAAATGTTCACAGTTGGTGTCGATATAGTGGCATCTTTATATCGCCGCATTATGACTCTAGGATGACGGTCATATCCTGACTCCACTGTGAAAAGTGTAACAAAACTTTACAGTTGAAGGGAGTCCAGGGCTCAAAATTCTATTTTCTTTTATTTATAGAGATTTTGTTTTGAAATGTTTTCTGAAACATGTTTTAATATAACAAGAATATTGCATGTAAAAAAAAAATCTGAAAATTTTTAAATATTTAAAAAAAATTTAATTTTTAAATTTTAAACACATTTAATTTTTGATGTAACTCTGGAAGTACTGACTCGATTTACAAAAAATTTACACTTTTGTGTTCAGAAAATGCGTCATTTTAATTTGCCTTCAGAATTTCTTTAAATACTGATTATGAATTTTATAAAAAAGTTTGAAGTTTTTTTTATGAGTGGATTTTGCATTCATTAACCTATTTTCACAATTATCACTCAAAATTAAAAATCCTGAAGACAATTTGTTGGATGAAAATTTCATACATATATCTTGCAAAGAACTTTAGATATACTCTTTTAAAATTGACAAATCGTGAAAAAATTCATTCTGAGATAAATGAAGTTAAAGTTCTCATTAGAGGGTAGCTGATGCATCGCTTCTCAAAGCGAAAGGATCTCTGTATCTAGTGAAGATAAAAGCATGCAGTTTGCGGTATTTAACGCTAAAAACTCAGTATTTTTTAAAGTCTATAAAAAAATTGCATTTTTTGAGACTTTTTAGCCATGGACCCACTTAATAAAGTGAGTAATTATATCTAAGTAATCAATTTGGAAAATGTACAATACATTCGAAACCCCAAATTCAGAGAAATCAGAGAATCAAATACACCAATCAGCACGCAGAAGCGGAAAGGTGATTGGTATTTAGCTTCACCTAGTTACACCTATCGTATTCTTTGTAAGCTCTCCACTCTGCTCTTACATTTCATTTGTGACCTTGACCACTTACGGCAAGTATTTAACACTTAACCGGAAATGTAAAAATATCGTGTATAAACAGAATCGTGCCTCTGAGACTGCTAGATTAAAAAATTGCTATAAAATTTTAAAAAGAAAATAAGTTACCAAATAGTGAATTTAAACACTTAATCTTTAATAGTAATTCATTAACAGGACAATTCTTTAATATAAATCCATAAAAATAAGTTTTGAATGTCGGAGACAGAAAATAGTTTTAAATCACACATTATTGTTCAAAATATTACATTTTCGACATAATAATTAAATAAATGCAAACATTTTTATATATTTCGGTACAATATGAATTAGCAAAAAAAAAAAAAATATTAAGCAGTAAAATTAACAAAACATTTAATAGTCAATATTGTAGCATTTTCTAAATATTTGCATTTTTTATGCATTTTCTGACTATGTTGAGTCACTTTCGTGTTTAGAATTTATATTATATTCATCATCTGAAATACTTTCTACATTGCTTATGTCATTTCCTACTTCATCAAACCCTCGCAAAACAGTTTCTTCTAAATCTTTGTCACCATAGCGTACACAGTTTGAACGTCCCCTCTCTTTCAATATCCGAGAGCAAAAAATTACATAAACGGAAACATCCGTCTGGCAGAATGTTGAAAATAAAATAACTTTTCTTTCAATAACTAAAAATGACAGGTGCTGCAAATGGGTGGAGGAGGTAGGGGACCAATAGCATAAGGATTAGATTGCGTGATAAGATTGGAGATGCGTTCATTTTTGTTTACATTTCTACTGATTATCAAAATTTATAAAAAAATTCTACTGAATACCGATTTCTAATATTTACTGGAAGTTTATTAAATTTTTAATAAAGCCCTCACGAAGAAATACGTATCACGTTTTGAATAAAATATCAGGTCTTTTTCTACACATAACAAATGTCAAGTTTGAAATGAGGTACAAATATCAATGATGTATTTTTTATTTATTTTTTTTTTTAAGAAGAAAATCTTCAATTATTTTCAGTACAATTATAGAAAAAAGAAATAATTATATTTTATAAAAGAACATTCCAAAGCCATCGTTATTATCATACTCCTAAAGTAGCATTTTTTACGACCATTGTACTCTATTCTGCCCCTTGCATGGAGTAGAATGGGGTTGATTGAGTTACTTTTATTTTTAATTTTTAAAAATCATATCTTAAGTTCTTTTATAACTTTGCATAGTAAAGTTTCTTTTAAAATGTATAAAGAAACTGTTTCTAATACAGGATAAGTTTTTTTAGTATCTTAGACCTAAAACATTGCTTCAAACCTTAATTACCCCATTTTGTCGCGGTTTCTTCTATAAGGGAAATATTCTAATAAGGAATTTCTGTGTATGAGAGAGAGTGAACAGAATAATTCATAAAGGCTCCAATTAATAATTAAGCTCCAATTAAGCTCCCCGTCATCAAACCCTTGTCACAAAAACTGGACAGATTTTTGTACAAGTAGACCGCCAAATTATGTATTTAATTTATTTTTAAACTATTTTCAAACCATTTTACAACGATTCTAAGTAAAAACCACAAAGGAAATTGATCAGAGTACACATTGTATATATAATTATATATGCAATATAATAATAGTTATATAAAATTTACAAATAATGCGACGAGGTTATCAATGATTAGTGGCGCAGGGATAACGTATCCAGTTTCATTCGGAAGGTCAAGCGTTCGAATCCAGCGAATTCTGTCATTTCAGAACTTGATATGCAGCTCCAAGTCAAAAAATAAAAATATTTCATTTCATTTGATTTTGGAATTGCATTTAGCTTTATTTCAGTGTAGTACAGTTGAAAAAGAACAACAATTGATGTTTTAATAAATTCCCATGTTATTAAAGAAAATTGAAACTGTAAAAGATTAAAATTTGAGTGAATATTGTATTTTTGTAAAATTATTTTTTTATTCAAAATATTAGAATACTAAAATAGGTGATTAAAAATATTAGATTACGTATGAATTTCCCCAGTTGGTTGAGAAGGTTGCAAACATTAAGCATAAAATTAGCTTCTGCGGGACTTCTTAAGTTACGAAAACGCTTTGCATCATCATTGTTTTCATTTTGTGTGAAACATGTGTTGTTCGACCGACATAACGGAGCATCGTATTATTGATTTTCATAAAGAAAGACGTAATCAGCAATATATCACCAGTTACTTAAAATATTCTCAACCAAGTATTAGTAAAGCAATAAAGCAGTATTTTAATAACAGACAATTTGAAAACAAGCAACTGAATAGCGGCTGAATGTCAAAAACTACCCAGAGAGACGATATAATACTAGAGAGTATTGCTAAAAAATCGTTGTAGAAGTGTAAGATATTTGCATCGAAAGTGAAAAGAACACGGTGTTGATGTGAGTAAATTTACAATACTTAGATGTCTCCATAAGCTTCGATTTCAGTCTCGTGTACCAACGATAAAGCATCTCATGACTGTTAAACAGAAAAGGAGGAGAACTAAGTGGTACAAAAATGCTTTTCTGGGGTCTGGATGATTCTAAAAAGATATTGTTTAGTGAAGAGAATGTGTTTTGCATAACATATGGCGATCAAGGTGTTCGTATAAGGCAAATGAAGAAAGAAGCATATTACGACTGCAGGAAAACATCAGTGAAATTTGCAGCAGGTGTAATGGTATGGGCTTGCATAACTGCAGGTGGCCCTTGAAGGCTATGTATCGTTAACGAAAAGATTATTTCTGAGATATATCAAGAAATCCTTGAGAATTTCATGATACCATCGTTGGAAGGTCTGTGATTTGACGATATAATTTCAAACATGATTTATCACCTTCACACAGGTCAGTGACCTCTAAGAACTGACTTAGACAACTGACTTAGAATTAAAGTAGTAACCTAGCCGGTAAATTCGTCAGATTTAAATCCAATAGAGAATTTGTGTGGAATGATGAAGAAAATATTGCAATATAATCCGTCAAAAAACAAAATTGAAATTATTTCCAGCATAAAGTCGTTATGGTCAGTTCTGGGCAGAAAACATCGTGAACCACTTGTAGCTAGCTAGGCAAAGCGAGTTCGTGCTGTTATAAAATGTAAAGATGATGCTATAAAATATTAAAGAATAACTATTTTTCCCTTTAATAAAACACGCATTATTCTATCATAACATTTTGAACCAGGCAAATGGTTATTCTAATATTTTGATTTTTACCAAGTGTGAATAATTGTTTTTATATTTGTATTATTTCGATTACTTTTTATGCTAAAAGATTCTACAAACAATGTAGATTCTTACAATATTAATCTTTATCCTGTATTACTTTTTGTATAAGAGATAAACAAAAAACCTTTTTCCACAATTCCTTTTTTTCTGTTATTCTAATTTTTTGACTTGGAGCTCTATGTATAAACGGAGATACAAAAGTGAGTTTCTAGTAACAAATGAAAATATTGAAAATGAATTATTTTTTGCTTTGTAAATAACAGTTTTTTTGAGCAAAATAATACAAAATTTCTTACAATAATTTTTCTGACTACAGTTTTTTTTATTTATATGATTGAGACTTTTTCTTGCCCACTGCTATAATTCAGATGTCAGATTACTAACAACCATAACAAATCTTCAAATTTAATTCTGAAAACATTCTGCTGAAAATGAATGTTTATGTTCCTTTACAGCATGTAAGCAAAAAAATAATAAACATACTTTAAGCAATGAACCATCATTTAGTTATAAATAAAAATAAGTTATATAATTTTTTCTAAAGAAAATGTAAGACTACACTTAAACTTTTCGACTTTATTTAATGAAACCACTTAAATGCTTGGTATAATGCTTAAACAATGAATTCGTTTGCATTAGTATACGAAAGAATTGCCGCGTGTCTGATTAATAAGCCCTGTTTTCAGACACCTGCGCCCGTTTTTTACATGCCCTATTACAGAAGTGTACTCAATCCACAGAGGAGAACTTACAAAGGTTAATAAAACTTTTCCAGGTGAAATATACATTTGAAATAGAGCAGTTGGGTAACTATGCGAAACAGAAGTAAAATGTTACTTTAATACAAATCATTATAATAAAAGAACATCGAATACAAAGTCGAAAAGAAATGTATCTTTTATCTATTTTATGTATCTCTGTAACATTATTTCTTACATGTATCTATTTGACGTTTTTATATAGAAAATAAAATAAAAAATACGTGATAATTTATCTTTCTAAATTAAAGTTTCATCATTTTTCGCTTTATGTGATATTTAGATCCATACTTAAAGCTTATGCCCAAAGTAGAAAAAAGACATTTTTCTTAATCTAAAAATATAAATATAACGACGAATGAATGTATACAATAAACTATTCCGAGTTATCGATGATTTAAAAAAAGTTCTTTACCTTTAAAAGCCTTTAGAAACCGATATATTTTAGAGATTTAAAGAAGCCGTTATAAAATATATGTTTCCATTTGCTGCGACGGGTTTTCGGAAACGTTTTCGAGTAGCTTTTATACTATATTCGTTACTTTTCTCAAACCGGAATATCAGTTTCTAAAAGGCTGTAATGATGTTAAAGTGACATGTTTGTCTGTGAAACATGTTTGCTGAGCATGAAAATGTTTACTTGATAATTGATAGCATTCGAAAATTTTCAATTTCTAGTTGAAAAAAACGGATTAATGCGTTCAAAAAACTACTCGGAAAAGGAAGCATTAACATTAAAATTAATATCTATATATTTTAAAGACCAGTTTTTACTCGTCTGGCGTGAACTTTCTACTGAAACGAATTTCATAATTATTTTAGGCAGTATTTCATAAGAAATACTACCGTAAATAAGTGCGAGTAGTAAGTCAACATTATGTCCGCTACTAACCATATCACAGTATTAAAATGTTTATTTGCTTAAAGGATGTTATAAAAACACATTAAAAGTAAATTAAAAATCTGTATTTACATGTTTCAACTCTTTTACTGAGTCGTCATCAGAATGTATAACAGAAAATTACAAATGCATATGAAAAATGGAAAACATCATCGAATATAAACAAGTAATCATATAACGCGCCCTACATTTTCGCGATTGCTCGTGTTTCCTCTATTTCGCGACGCCGTAAGTTGTCCAAACATTCAACCCATAAAATCGGGATACGAAAAGATAATGTATCGTTACAAAATCTGAACCTCTTAAATAAATTTCAATGGACTCTGTTATAAATAATTGTAAATAAAAAATTAGACCTGTATAATAATATTTATAAGAGAGTCCATTGAAATTTATTTAAGAGGTTCAGGGATTTGCGACGATACCTTATCTTTTCGTATCCCGATTTTATATGGTTTGACAACTTACGGCGTCGCGACATATAAGGAACACGAGCAATCGCAAAAATGTAGGGCGCGTTGTATGATTACTTGTTTATATTCGTTGATTTTTTCCATTTTTCATATGCATTTGTAATTTTCTTTTATACATTCTGATGACGACTCAGTAAAATAGTTGAAACATGTAAATATAGATTTTTAATTTACTTTTAATATGTTTTTATAACGTCTTTTAACCAAATTAATATTTTAATATTGTGATATAGAAATACTGCCTATCGCAGTCGTTAACATGATGCAACTTCTGAAAAATTCCTTCATAACTTTTTTGTCCGCATGATAAAAGGCACAATTATGCACGGATCGTCTTCAAACCCGCCAAATCCATTGAGATGGCTAATGTCTCGTCGGCGATGGCAAATTACCAAAATAGGACGAAGGGGGCGTAAATGGGGGAGTGTTAAATTTTTTGAATACCGTCTTAACACGATTCTGATGAAACCCAGCTGTTACAGAAAAAATACAGGGGAATGTAAACATTTCTCGTTCTAGCCAGTTGGCAACATTTAAAAACTAGTATGTTGTGGCCATCACAAAACTCTCTCCTATTAAAATCACATAAACAGCACTAATTGATATCAAGGTATACCTGAATCTGAAGTTTGATGAAAATTCCTGCATTAGATCTTGAGAAGCTACAGTGAAAATTCTGAAAAATGCAGCATAGCAGCTTGTGCGCTTCGCAGACAGACAGACAGACTCACAGACAGACATTTTGTAAAATCATGAATTTCGGAATCTCTGACCCCTAAAACGTGTAAATCCGTCGAAAACCGAAAGTCGAGAATTTTCACGAATGCAACACTTTCTTCTTGCAAAGATAGAAGAAAGTAAAAACAATAAAATTCTTATCACAACAAAATACTTTTCTATTGGATAAATTCCACGTGAAAAATGAAAATGAAATAAATATTTTGACGAATAAAAAAAAAGTGAATATTACGCCATAACTTTTCTATAGCAAGATTTCCACGTTAAAAATGAAAATTAAATAAATAAATGAAAGTAAATACATATAAAAGCACAAATAATGTACAAAACTTACTTTCAGGTGCATAGTTGTATACACCTGAAGTAATTTTTGTACAATTATTTGTGCTTTTATATGGATTTTAGTTATGAAATAAATAGTTTGACGAATTAAAATAAAGTGACTATTATGTCATATTGGAAAGAAAATGGACGTCAGATGGTAAATATGTAACGTCATGTGAATAAAAAAAAAAACGTACTGAAACATGATAAAAACCCGACTATGGAAACGTTGGTATATTCTAACATTTTGAGACTCTAATTTTGAATACCACCTTAACATGATTCTGACAAAACCAGCTCTTATAGAAAAATGAATTTATAAACTCGTTAAAAATGGCCAGATAAAATTGTTAAACTGTGTTTATCTCTAATCTTGATTTTGTATTTGTTGGTGAAATTAGTACTTTTACTTTTACTACCCGAGAGAGACTGCTCAGACTAGGAAGTGAGTCTGTAGAGCATAGATTGTACATCCCGGTCCCTTTTATTGAGGTCTTAAAAAAAA
The DNA here is from genome assembly GCA_963932465.1 of Maratus speciosus. NCBI lineage: Eukaryota > Metazoa > Arthropoda > Arachnida > Araneae > Salticidae > Maratus > Maratus speciosus. The sequence goes on along the minus strand of OZ010791.1, from coordinate 32,598,163 downwards.
TGCAAATTTCAGCCGTGGCTGAGCCCGCCAATACGCGCGACAGAGGGCGGAGTGGTATATATAAGATATAAATAAATGTTATATTAGCAAAATTTGTGAAACAAACATAAGGACATTAAATAATGCAATATTATACAAAGTTAGACAATATTATACAAGTTGCTGTGACCCGACATTGGGTACTGAATAAGGGGGAATCCAAGTCCTTGCCTCAGTGATGGAGTAAAACTGAAAGGTTATATAAGAAGTTTAAGATGTTTTTAAGGTTTGAGAGCAAAATCGCGCAAAAACGCGATAAAATACTTGCTAGCCAACCATCTGGTAGTACAGGAGGACGGCGGATATGCCAGCGAGGTGTTAAAGGACAATTATAGAAGTAATGAGAGGCAACAGCAACATCACCGCACTCACATAGATGAGAAAGGGCTCTTTTGAACTTGAAGAGGTATACTCCAAAAGGACCAGTAAGGTAAGGAAAGCTGTAGTGAATGGAGTGAGCAGAAGAAGATCCAAAGATACCGCTGGGACAAGATCATAGGTATATCTACCCTTATCTGAGTAATACCAGTAATCCTGCCATTGTTTCATAAAATGAGCACAAAGATGCCTTTTGATGTGCGAGTGCGGTACTGTAAGTGAAAAATCAACTGATGGTCTAGCACCTCCTTTGCCAACATATCTGCCGTTTCATTTCCCAGGATACCCCTATGGGCTTAACGTGGCTTAAATAGGTTTTCCAAAGAAGATTTTTGAGAAGTGATTTAATCTGAATAACCTGGGGATTTGTTGAGCCAAACGAACAGATAGCCTGCAGGCTTGAAAGACTATCGCTAAAAATTGGAAATACTTTTTTTTGGTTTTGTTGAGAAATCCACTCTAAAGCTTTAAAGATGACAAAGAGCTCGGCTTGGAAAATGGAATTATTGTTATCCAGCCTGCAGGCCTATCTATGAGTCACTTCACTCCCTTTAGTAGTGAAGTTAGTACTTAACTTCGAAATCTACCTCCACCTGTAGTCCGAGATTTTTACTCATAAAGCTGTTACATTTCATTTTTTTTATTAATTCCGTTGATAGTGAAATTGAGACGCTAATCGCAGAGATCGCCAGTGAGTGAAAATGACGTTATAGTAAAACTGAAAGGAGTATTTTCTTTAATAAAACTAAATGTTTTACTGCGAATGTGCCGATATATTTTAAAAATAGTGAATATGAAGCATGTAAATTTTGCTATGGTGACGACGTTATTTTTAGGCTTCCTTGAAAACAAAAATTATAATTTCGTCATATTGACGCAATTTTCGTTGATTTTTCATTACGTAATAGCAATGATCAAAGTCTCAATTAATAACTTTTTATAATTTTTTATCTTAATTGCATGTTACTGATTACGTATAAGATTAAATTTAATTTTTTTAATTATTTGAAAAGTTGAAATTAAACTTCAGTTAAAAATAATATTTGTTTTAAGAGTTAGCCCAGCAGACATATGATTGGTTATTTATTATAATTAATTTTGTTTTTTTTTTACAAACTCAATAAATAAGTTCTTTTAAACATTTTCATTCGGCGAATTTGACGACTTTTGACTCGTTTTTTGTTATTCTTGTTTTATAAATCCAATAACATTGCTGAAAATTTTTAATTGAAAATTCTTAGCATCCTCAAAATAGTTATTTCGGTTAAAGAAAACTGATTCTTAAAGTATAAAAGCTATTCGAAAAAATTTCCTAAAATCAATGACTGTGAAACAAATTTCAGAACGCTTTTTGGGCATCGTTGATAACTCAAAAAACTTTATTACATATTTTTGGGTACTTTTCGGTTAGCCGGGCGCCAGTGTTATATATACATATGTATGTATATATATATAAATATATATGTATATTTATACAAAAAAAAGGAAAACGAATTCCAAAACATAATAATGGATAAATTCAGAAAATTAAAAAAAAAAATGTGTTCTTGTGTATGTGTATGTCCTGTTATATAATGATTATATTTAAAATTGAAATTGTGTTAAAAAAAAACTAACACACAATCAATACCACTCAAGTATGAAAATATTTAACTCCGTGGACTTTAGATTTTACAAAAAGTGCACTTCAATGTGTAAAACATAAATCCTGAGAAGCACTGAGAGAAAAAAATATGCTCACACAAACGCATGGAATTTTTTGCTGTTGTGGTTGTTCATCCTTTGTTTATAGCTTAAAGATACGTTTTGGTCTTTATGTACAGTTAAATTTTACTATTATATGTGTTTGGAATTGCTGAGTTAGCTATGTTTTTGAAAACGAAAATTGAAAATTCGGAAATTTGAAACTCTTTATCGCTTTATTTTCGTTTACATAAAACCATTCCTGATTATTTTCTGTATTAATCGGCAATGCTTATTTCACTACTAAGATGGATTGATATTTTTGTATTGTAAAGTTTTCAGTCTATTTGCACATTTTGTTGTTTGAAATATTTTTTCTTTCAAAATAACAAAGATTTTGCGTTATTTTCTAATTTTTATTGTTTTTTAATATATGTATATATAATATATATATATATATATATATATATATATATATATAACTCACTTATGGTTTTCATTAATAAGAATTCAAAACTGTATTTGTTATTTCGAAATCATCTTTTAGATCGCTTAAAAATCTACTTTTTCTTCCTGTTTTTTGTAACTAATTTGTCAGATTGTCGGTTTCCATTTGTTGGTTATCATTCAATCCATTGTGGTTTGGTACTGTCGTGGGAAAAAAATAGCATTACCCAAATTTCACACCATAAGTAAATTCTGCGCGCTTCAATCAGCCTAAATATAAATTTTCATGAAATTCGTACGATTAGTTTCCGATATATTAATTATTTTAAAATTAGCCTATTTTAGGGGCTGAATCAAAATTGAATTTCGGTACTCAATTGTTGAAATGATACAGAATGACTATGTCACTTTTATTAATGTATTATTTCTTGCAATAGGATTATTTCACTCGCTTAATATGTTTCTATTGCTGCCAGTTCAAATCTTTCAATAAAATGAGTCAAAAATATTTTTTTAATTATACTTTTCTGCACAGCCTTAAACCCATTTTGACGTTTTTTAAGCATAATTCGAAAACTACTTGGAAGAAAAATTTTAAATTGAGAATTCGGAAAAAGCAGGACATAATAAATATAAATCTATCAAAAAATATTCTAGGCTGCAATTGATATTTTTTTTCGAACATTAATTTAATAATTTATATCATAAAATTTTTAAAATTACAAATTCAATGTATATATGTTTGGGCTTTTTAGTTTTATATCCACACACAAAATTATCACATTTGGATTATTAATAAAAATATGAAAATGTATATTAACATTAGAAGCTCTAAATTGTGAAAGTTTATAATTCAAAAAGTTATCATCCAAATGACTAAATTTCGTGTCTAGGTATAATTTGAGCCGATTATTTAAAATACACTGCCAAAATTGTGTGTTGCCATTGAATAAAACAAAGTTTGATCTGGCTTTGATTTGTAGTTGGCCCACTAAGCATATTTTATTTACAACATTTAAAAATAGACTTATTTTCAATCGCTTGGTACCAGTAACTTTCTTCTACAATAATTTGTTACAGAGTTAGTATAGGATGTTTACTTTTCTTTTCCAAGACTGTACAATTGCAATAATGGTTCTCTTACTAACCAACTATTAAAAATTTAAAAAAAGAAATGCCGTTTATTTTAAAATGGAAATTATTACTGTGTACCACAAGACAATGATCAAATTTCATAGCGATTTACGAATGTTAGAGCCTTAATGGACAAAAGAATCAGTTGGGCTGATAAACATGCACTATTTGCTTTCTGGTGAAATTTGTACGATGACATCATTAAAACACGCCCATTTTAAGGGGGTCCGGAACACATTTTAAAATAATTTTTATTTATTGTGTTAAAAACTTGATTTTTTTTGTGATGGTTAACCATATCATTTGTAAATGAAATCACATGATAAAACTGTTTTATAATTAAAAAAAATATATTTAAAATTTATTTAATTATTATATTTAAATTAATTAATTATTTAAAAAAGAGGGATAAATTAAAATCGTTATAACACAAAATTTTATTTGTATAATTTAAATTGTCTTTCATTTAAATAAACAGAAATATATAAGTTTTAAGTTTGATTCAGCATTTTTAAAAATAATAATTAAAAAAAAAAAAAAAATATTTAAAGTAAAAAAAAAAATGATGTAACTTGAAAAAAAATCATATTTTCAAAACTAAATTTTTTGTCAACTTTGATTAATCAAAATTAAAGTACAACGTTTGAAAAAGACATGTTCCAAGTTTGAACCATTTAACTTTATTGGTTCTTGACTTATAACAATTTCAATACGAGAAATGGTGAAAACACCCATCATGAAGAAAAACGCATTTTTACATGACTTATTCTATGAAAACAATTGCTTTTCAGCTAGATTTTGAAAGCAAACCAAAACGAAATAATTAATATTTCCCGTTCTAATTAAGATAGAAACATGATTTAAATGTCATTTTAAGCAGAAAACACAGAGCAATTTTCAATGCAATAAAATGATTTTAGAAAATTTGAAGATTTTTGTGTCCCGGACCCCCTTATCAAAAGAAGAATGATTAAAATTGAACCAAACTTTCAAAAGGTATACGGGATCAAACATTAAAAAAATATAACAAAAACAGACGAATTATTTAAAGTCTTTTATTAAGGAAATACAGGACATAACAATAATTATACAAAGCCACAAGAATCACTGCACGTTTTCTAAATTTTATTGCCAATAAGTATGTATTTTTGATTAATCTGATCTGAAAAATGTTATTTTAAAATTTAGCTCATTAAATTTGGGTAAAAAAGCGCTTTTTGGTGACTTATTTTCATTTGTCAGTTATTCTTCCATTTCTTGAGGCTATGCCAAAGTTCGATAACTGGTCTCTAACTAATCATCCAGAAAACATTTTAAAAAGCTTCCAGAGATTTAGGAACATAGAAATTGAATAATTTATGTATAACTTTGATTTAGAGTTAAAAAATAAAAGTTAGGAACAGTTCATTAACCCTTATTTTCTAAGTAATATGCAAATTTAATCTTTCAATAAGATAATTGCTTCAGGACATGGTTGTTATCGACAACGTAACTAATTCTCTTTTTTTATACTAGCGTATGTCTCTTTGTTTGAAACCATATATTTTTATTTTCTTCTAATGAATTAGTCAGATCAAAATAACGTTTTTTCATAGATTGTTTTTTTTTTTTTGTTGTTGTTAGAGTAATATAATCTGAAAGCAAATAGCAATAAAAAAATTTATATTTATATTTATATTTACTATTTTTAAACGTACATGGTTTAGATATGTGGAATTATCACTAAATGCTTAACAGTAATGTATTATAATTAAAACATCTGTTGTAAAACAAATGTTCATTTAATGTTTTGTTTATTAGTTTTATATTAAAAATATTATTATCAGTTTTCTTGAAACAGCTACTATATTATAGGGGAAATTAACCAATATGTAATACCGCTATTGTATAGGCAGCATTATATGGAAACTTAATTTAAAACTATATTGCTATGTGTTTAGAAAGATGGAAGATAATGTTGTTTCGTTCAAAATAATTTTCGTGTTTTAAACATTCAATCAATACTGTGTAAATTCATCAATCATTGGCAAAAATGTTGGCAGTATTGGACAAATTTTTTAATTACAAGAAAATATATTGGAATAAAATGAAAAAACCCCACTGAATTAAGAATGTAGGGAGAAAAATAACAGTTTTATAAAAATGAAGAACATAAATGTAATGTGACATTTGTAGGACGTAAAAAACTCTATACACCATTTACAAAAACCGCAAATCCACACATTAAATAAACTAAATGCAGTAAACATATTAAAATAAGTTTTAGTGAAAATAACCTATATTAAAACCATATTTAACCTATACGCATATTAAACCTATCTTAAACCTATATTAAACCTGAAACCACAATTTAAGACGATTAAAAGTCATTTTTAAAGAATATCTCTTTTTTAAAATAAAAGTATTATTTTGAGACTAATTATATTGATATTATTTTCACCTTATATTATCTTATTAGATTAAAATAATTTTGACACATACCATTCTTGCAGTCAATGTAAAACTTCTTTTTAAATTAAAAAGAAATTTTGTTCATTACTAAAGAATAACATGTTACTAAAATAAAAATAAGTATTATATCAATGCTTCAATTATAACCGATGTTATGATAAAATATGTGGAGCGATGCCTATCCAAACCAAAGTAAATTTGAACTTTAAAGTCATTTTTCTCAAAACAGATATTTTTGACATTTAGCAAATCCTATTTCCAAAACTAAGTATCATAGAAACTTTTATATAATTTTATTTTATATAATTTATTTTATATAATTTTATAACCTCTACGTCTTTTTAATTAAGTACCTGTAATATATTTAATTATTTTTAAAAAAATTATTGAAATATTATCATAAATTTTGCATTTTATGGTTTTTTTTTTTTTGTTTTTTTTGCTTAAAAAATATTTACATTTGTAAACTTGATTATTAGTTTAGCTTCAAGTTAAAGTACAATATTTTAAGAATATATATGTATGATTAAGTTCCGAATATGTAATATTAAGTGGATCTATCAAATATAGCGCAACACATGTATGTCAAATCATCTATTTGAACATCCTTAATTATTATGTCTTAATTAAACTAAATTCTAATTATTTTTCATTAAAAGTATTTAAGGAATTCCTAAACAAAGACTTGTACAATTTAGCCTTAAAAAATTCTTTAATTTAAAGAAATATTTACAGCTCCAATTTCTTTTTAATATTCTGTTAAAATCAAGCAATATCAAGCTTGAAGGTGATATCACCCCCCCCCCCCTCCCTAAAGACATTAATCTATTCAGAAATTTATCAATTTTTGATCTCTCTAATTAATTATAACTATTTAGCTTTAAATGTAATCAAAAATACATTTTTTTTTTTTTTTTTTTTTTTTTTTTACATTTTGAAGATAGAACACCGAAATAAAAGTATTCAAATTTCATCAAAAATAATTATATACAGTAGAACCTTGATTATCGGAAGTAATTGGGACCGACCATCTTTCGGAAAATCGAAGTTTTCGGATATTCGAGAACGCTTCAATTTTAAGATTAAGGAGAAACATATGCGCTATTTCTTATTACGGTAACAAAAGATTATAAAAGTAAAAAATATCAAAATAGAAACAAGATTAAATTACCTGAATTTAAATTTTGAAATTAAATACCTTTTATGTATTTCACAAGGATTTGAAACAATGTTTTGTTTCTCGCAGTTTCGATTGTCTTTGCTGTGAAGTTCTGTCACGAAGTTTTTTAATATTTTTAGTTCACCAGTATCACAGTAGTTCTGCTGCTCCAGCCATGTCAAACATTTTGCAAAATATTCAAAAGCTTCCTAATTTCTAACTTGTTTGTTTTCTTTGTTCATTTCACTCCGCAGCTTACGGGAACTCAAGTTAAATTCAAAGGAATTCTAAGTAAGGGACTCGAAAACATTTATATGTACTCGTGGTTCATAAAGGAATACGATAGTTTAAAAAAAAAAAAAAAAAAAAAAAAAAAAAAAAAAAAAAAAAAAAAAAAAAAGCTTTCAAAATGGATTTTGCTCACAAGAAATATAATAGTAAAAAAAGAGCTGTAAAATGGAAAGTTTCGGTTAAAAGAGGTTCGGATAAAAGAGGTTCTACTGTATACGCTTTTTCAAGTTCTAATTCTGTAGCGGGAAATAAATAACGTAGATAAAAAAAATAGTTTATTTAGAAACTCCAAGCAAATTAACTTATACATTTTCGGATTTTCATTTACGCGCGTAACATAATACTCTTTCTTGATCTGCTATTTTTTTCCTGGTAAATAAGTGAAAAATCTCTCTGGAATATTATTTTCTAAAACGTATTTTGATAAAATCATTTATCAGAGTAATTAATGCATTTTGGTTTAGAGATTCCCTTCCCAAATTTTACAAAAGTAGTCACTTAAATCCTACAATAGTCAGACACTTGAACATTAATTTTAAATCTAAGGGAGAAATCTTCGCTCAGATTTTTCGCTGGCATTTTAATATTTTTGACTGTGTTTGTCTTTTGAACAACGTACCCGAGGTCGATCCCGTTATTGTGCGTTTGTACTTTTTTTCATTTTGATTACAGTTTTTTTTTTTTTTTTTTTTTTTTTTTTTTTTTTTTTTTTAATATGAGGATAGTTTCATTTTCGGAATCGGTTCAAGCCGGTCCTTAGATATCCTATGAAAAAACATTCAAAAATATTATAATGAGAACGAGAAATCTGTAAAGATTTCTCCCATAGACTTCGCATTGGCGTTCGAGTTTCTTCGCGTGACTACACTGTAAAAAAAAATGGTAACGTACCATGTAAAATCCAGGAACGTTTCGCCTTTTCTCAGGTTTTCATAATAATTTAGCTCTTTCCTGTGAAATTCTGGTTTTCTTATCTGAAACATTCCTGAACCCTGAACAAAAGTTGAAAACAGCAAAACGCTGCAGCCGCCATTTATTATTTTTTTTGCTATAATCCGTTGCTCGCGCGCGAGTGTCGAAAACGAATTACTTAAATGAATGTAAAAAAATCAATATGGAATGCAAATAAATCAATAGACGACATAATCCTTTATGTCTTTATTGTCAAGACAATTCAGATGAAAATACAATACCTCTGTGACATCGCTAAGAGATTATCTCTCGTACTTGTCTGTGGAACGTATAACGAGCAGATCGTGTAAAAAAAATACACCTATTATTTGGATCTCCATTAACCAGGGGACCATCAAACATGATTCTCACCGATTTTGATTAATTTAAAGTATGTTTTAGAGTTCTTATCTCTAATTATTCTTGTGAAAGGATTTCTTCAAATGGGCCTTAGATTTTGAGAAATTAGATGCCGGGGTTTAGCATACGTTTCAAATACCCATTAGTTTGCAGCTCTCAACGTGTCTTTCGTGGTGTGTTCGCAGAAAGCTCGCACGCCACCCGTACGGCCCGAGTTCGATGCTACCTCTGGAAACTTTTTTTTCCTTTTTTAATTAATTTTATAATTTAACACTTTATTACAATTTGATTTAAATTTGATATATATTTGACACTTTGAATTGCTGCAAATTTGAATTTTTTTTTATTTTCGGAAAAATTATACAATTATGTTTAGTTTTTTTTTTTTTCATGAAAATTTATATCTATTTTATCTAACTTGTAAACTAACATAATTACTGACGAAAATCCAAAATATTTTATGTCTAGATTTTTTTTCTAATTATTATTTACATTTATATATTTTTATATTTTAAGCAAAGTTCAGAAACAATAAATCATATATATATATTTACTTTATTGAATTTTAACTCAAAATTTATTTTTTCGTGTAAATTATAGATAATAATTTTGATGTCAATTTCAAAATATTTTTTCATTCTAACAAATAATGATAATAAAGCGAAAATTGTCAACTGGAAATGTAAAAATCGTCTGCGGATCCCGCATGCTGTGAAATGTCAGTAATGTTTTGCTGTCAACAGAAATATTCCTGGTATTTCGCAGGAAACTTACTGGCATTTCTGTAGAAAGTTTTTAACATATACAGTAAAGTTCCAGTCATTTTCAAGAAATGTTTCTTGGAAATAATGGGCAACTCAGCTGCCCATTTTTTCCCAGGAACGTTGCGGAATTTTTTTTACAGTGTAGTGTGTATTTATACATAAAAAATACTAAATAAATAAATTGCATTTTAAATTGTTGACAAAATATGCGCAGAGATTGATTTTTGTCAATACGTTTATGCATAAAACTGTTTCCTTCAAAAATACGAATAATAACTCGTTTTGAAATAATCGCGCAATTACAAAATTATCTAAACAATCATGGATTTCAGAAAAAAAGAGAAAGAAAATTATTTTAGAAATATTTAGTTGAATTTCAATTTTGTAAACAGTTTTAAAATATCAAAGAAAGATATTTCTAAATTTCATTTTTTAGTCACTCAATGCTTTATAAAAAACAAGATAAATGATAATATATGCATTGCGTATATTATATTATAGAAAAGAGAAATTTCCTGATAAAAGTTCATTATTTTCAAAGTCAGTGGCTTTTATTCAAAGTGATGATTTTTCATAACTTACTCATTTCAAAACTAAGAGAATAGCAATATTATTGTACATTTTGATGATACTTTCCTAAAATGATGTATAATGCTATCGTGACACATAATTAATATGATGATAATTTTAATACAATCATGACGTCACATTTTATAAGCTTTGTTTGTACGTTGTCGCAATGCAGCCTCTTCAGTTGTACCTTTCATATTTTTTTTTTAAATATCTTTAAAGTAATACTATAAATTAATACTATAAACTTACCAAAAATTTCGTCATAAATTTTCTATTATCTTTAACAATTTTAATACCAAATTAGCTTAATATTTTAGTATATATTCTAAATATAATTAATTTATTTCAGCCTCCTATTGTAATTTGTTTACTATTGCTTCTTAGTACATTTTTCAGAATATTTTTGAAAACCAATAGAAGTATATATAAAAAACTAATCAATAAAAAAGTCAGAATAGAAAAATAATTGCTTGTATTATATTGTGAAGTAAATAAGTAAGACTATTGTATACAAAGTGCTTTTACGGGATATTTTTTATTCTAGAAAAAGCATTCTACAAAATCCATACCTATTTGCACTACAAAAGTTTATTATCCAGTCGTTAAAAAAAATACAACCATAGTCGCAAACCACCATATTAAAGTGTGACTGGTATAAGTTGATTAATAATAACGCCAAGTAATTAGCATCGTACTTAAATTTTGCTTATGGTGTCACCTACATAAAAAATGTGTATTTGATATATTTAAATTGGATTGAGTTGTAATTTAGGATTCACATATAAATCTTCAGGAAATCGATTTTTTAAAATATATTCATATGTTAAAATTCATATTCTTTTTTCCAAAATTCATTTCAAAACGTATATATTTTTCGAAGTAACATTAATTGTTACATGTTATTACTAATAATTTGGTATCATTAAATTTTATAAGCGATTATTTGCAGAACTGTTAATATGGAGGTATTTTTTTATATTAATATTTGGAAATTTTTCCAGAGATAAACATTCGCCTTGAATACAATATTTCAAATGAAAATCAAATTTCAAATTATTATTATTATTTTTTTTTTTTGCGCCTTTTAAGCAAAAAAAAATAATTTGAAATTTGATTTTCATTTGAAATAAGGTATCTTTTTATTTAACATTTATTTATAATTTTCTCGATAAAACTAGATGATATTTTTAATTTATATATGTAGTTTAACTATTTTTCTAAATCATTTATTTTTATCAATGGGATATTGTTGTCGAAATCTTGTAAAATAATATTTTTGTTTTCTACTTTTTGGCTTTTAAAAATAATAAGATAATAATTTGCATTTTCATTTAATTTTAATTTTAAATGTATCCAGCAATATAACTTTTTATATGATACAAGTTTTTGAGACAGATTTATTGTTTCCTTCAAACACAAATAATGTAATATAAAATACTAGGAGATTTATTCAATTGCTGTAAATGATATTTTGATTTTTATCTATGCTCGTTAGATTGGTAAATGTGATAGAGTGGTCATTACTAAAAGGGGTCATTAATACATTATAATTTCGTAGTCATTCGATTTAATTTTTTCGACGATAATAAATAATAATTCAGTAGAATTTGTGAACTTGTAATATTATGTCTGTTTAAAATTATTGCCTCAAATAGAAACATTTCACAGTCTCCACTGAATGATTACCAAACAAGTCTAATTTTTCTACTTTCGCAGATTTTATTTGTATAAATTATTTATGTGCCTTTGTAAAAGTTCATTGATTTGGTTTGATGACTATTTTCAAATATAAAGTAACGCTGCAAATTTTAATGGTCAAATCTTTTTGTACGTTCCTTTATGTCTGTTAAGAATCGTAAATAATGTCGTTTAATCATTTCTATCGCAACAATGTCGCATGCCACAATGTGTCAGAAATATAATTTTAACTACACAAATAATGAAATAAAAAACTCACTGCCAAAAATAAGAGGTTTTATTAACCAAAACAAAATTAAACATTTTTTTTACAGCTATTTCATATTTTTGAATGCCAAACACTTATCACATTATACATAATTTTCAATCATTTGAGCGATTGCATCTCCGAACATACAAAATTATATATTGTCGACACCAGCAGAGTCTTTATGTTGTTTGCATTACCCGCGATTTACAGATAGACGACAGCGAATAAAATTTTCTTTTCTCGATGTTGAGTAAATGAAAACTATCTTCAGTCTTGAATAAGTAGAATAGGAACTTCTTTTTTGATTATTTCATGAAATACATCTAGATGACACACTATTGGGATTACTTTGGAATCAGTCTGATTCTTTTCCAAACCAGGGTAGAAGATGGTTTACGTTCAGTTACCCTAAGAAAATAAAAAGAAAGTGTTAAGTTTTATTTTTAAAAAAAAAGCCTTTTTAGTTTTATGAAAAACAAATATTGTCTTCTCTGGATGAGTGCGGTTAATGTATCCTCGACATTACCGCACTCATCGAGATATACATTTAATGGTAGAAACTGCAATATATAAATAATCAGCTAGCACAACATACATAAATAAATTAGATAATAATGCACTACGGTACTGTTTATGTGTATTATTTTTAGAGAGTACATATTCCAGCTTGATTTGAAACTTTATAAATACAAGATATGCAAGTTACATGAATTTTCATTAACCCATTATCCGCCGAAACTATAACATAGGGATGTTCAACTTTTTTGCAGAAAAACATTTTCAACCACAAATTGTGAAAGAAAATCTTCTCTTTATACAGTGATCAAAGTTTATGTTATTAAATAAGGGAAACATTTTAATTAAAAAATAGTGGTAGTTCGATAGTAAATTTTAGCATGTGTATTTAATTTTACTATTGCGTCAACGCAACACCAGCGGGTAATGGGTTAATATTAACTTGGCGAGCTTGAGAAAGTGTAATGAATTTAGGTTTAAAAATCACTTAACATCATCCAGACGCAGCTAAAAATTGCTAAAAGGGACACAAAATACACTTAAAAGACGATCGATATCTTGTTATTAATGCATAGGAGAATTTGGACACGATTTATTATATACTTTGCAACAAACCTGGAATTTACCTCATTTATGCCTGAATTTTTGATTTTTCAAATTTGTTGGTAAAATCACTTTAAAATGTTGCGAAATGAACTGGAAAAATGCTAAAAAAAATTGTGTATAAAATATTTTTGTATTTATTTGATAAAATGTAAACGTACTAAATGTGGCAATATCCATATATGAAAAAATGCATAATTATATGTTTGTCTAAATTTGTATAAATTAAGCTTTTAAATTGCATATTAAATACTATAATTAGTATTTTTATTAACTATTAAAAAATATATTTATTTCTTTACAGAGACTAACAACATTATAAGCATTATTAAGAATAATTTAAGAATAATCATATTTGAGGATAAAAAACGATTTATTTGAAAATCTTCTTGAAAAGGACTTTACATCAATAACTGTCCTCTAAATGGCTAATAGAAATATGTACCATTTGCACCTAGCGCCCTATATTTTGTACGTTACAAAAATGCAAAATAAAAAGGCTTGACAATATAATTTGACAATTAAAAAATACGTATTTCAAAGAAGTCAACAAGCTAAAATTATGGCATTGGATCCCTCATACAAAATATACAAATGAACTTGCTTTTTACATTTTGCTATCTTGATAAATAGAAAATCTATAAACACCGGAAAAAGCCTTCATTTAAGCAAATAAATATGGATCTTATGCCATCATCTCTCGGTAATAGATAAAGACATTTATAGACAATTACTTCATACAATTTCCATGTTGTAAAGAAGAAGAAAACTATAAAAATGCATTAAAATTCGAAATGTCCCCAAAATGGTACGCTAGGCATAAATGGGTTAAAAATACACGGAGATCTGTTAATTTCGAATTTACTCTTCATGACTTTTCAACTTTGAGATATTTTAAACGAATTGTTTTTCTTATCGCGATTTAAAATGAACAGAATTTGTTATATGTAGATTGCTATTAGAAACAAAGAACGTTTTCCTCATTTGTGCATCAATATCTGCTGACCAGAACTCAAATGCTGAATTGCTTTGTTATTTGTTCATTTGTTAGATGCGAAAAATATAATTTGAATTAATACGGAAAAAAAAAAAAAAAAAAAAAAGGTTTTACTAAAATTTAAACCCTGCAGAAGACAGACCGAGTAACTTCCCTGAACATTTTTTTTTCTTTTAGATAACTAAAACATATTCACCGCATTAACGAAGCCATTGGTTATTGTTTTTAGACGGCGTCGCAGTATTGTCTGCGATGACTTAAAAATAAATTTGTCTGTTAGACTGCAATTATTTACCGCCTTCACTGAAAAGACTAGTTCGGAGAACAGTTTATATACAGTCCATATAAAAGCCATACCAGAGGCCGAGAGATTCTGTCCTCAAAGCTGGTAGACGAGAGGTGATGGGTTCGAACCCAATTGCTCCCGTCGTCTTCAACGTACGGAATTTTCCGAACCTTGGATATCCTTGCGTAAATACGGGTTAGGTTCCCTTAGAAAGACCCTTACGGGGAGATCTACCCATTCGGGTCGGTGTCCCTCGTGTAGATAATCGGCCGCCATAAACAACACCGGGATAGCGCTAGAAAATAATATTTCTGGAGATGCAATAATTTGAATTAATTAAAAGTTCTTTAAAGATTCTTAAAGTTGCACCTACGTACATTAGAAAAAAATTGCATTATAACAGCTGTTTCAAAATTTGAAGTGCGCTTCCCAGAGGACGTTGAAAAACTTTTCAGATTATTTAGAAATAACTTATTACCGGGACAAAAGTTCTGTTCGTTCCTCTTTTATTGTTAAGGAAATCCTTTTGTAAACCATATTTCCTGAAATTCAATACTTAATTTATCACTCTTTACCCAACCTTTCTCCCTTTTTTCACTTAAATTTAAAGTGTATTGTCTCTTATTGCATACAACAAAATTTAAACGCTGAGAAAATTTGTAATTTTTCTTTATGATTCCTTTTAATAAAAATTATTCATTATTAATGCTTCTTGCTTTAATTAGAGTGTATTTCATGTCTTTCACTTTTAAATAACTTTTATAATTTTCGGCCCAAGTAATTAGTTTCGGTACCTTAGAAGTATGCAAAATGGAATGTTAGGCGGACGGTGGACGTTTAAAAAAAATTCTTTTAATTTTCGTAATAGAGATTTCAAATTTTGTGTAAATATATATTTCACCATAAGTATATAGAATACCTTAAAAGAAATTTGCAATCTTATTATAATTTTAAGATCTTTAAAAAATTTTTAAATTTTTAAATGAAACTTAAAATGCTCCTTGCATCTTAATTTTTTAGATATTTATTCTATTTTGGATTTTAGTCACGTACAACTCTATCACAAACAAATATGTGTATCAATTTTTTAAAACCTTAAATAGTTAATTTTTAAGAGATATTTTTGTGAATTCCATATCGATTTTCATCAAAATTCTGCCTTATAATATGTTAAAAATCAAATTTATTTGTCTTAATGAAGTCGAATTTTAAAATGCATACATGGTTTCATTTTAAGCAATATCAGGATTCTTCTTTATCAGTTTCATGAATTTGGATCAAAAATTGAAGTAGCAAGGAGAATTTCAAAAATAAAAAAAAAGCTGAAACATCGGTATTGAGAAAAACAGATTTAAAATATTTTAAAAGGCCAAAAAATTGTTTGTGAACAAAATGAAAACACTTGTAACACTGGGTAAAATAATCGCATCTGCATGCATTTTCCTTGAATGACGTAGTACAAATTGTAGAACAATAATATACACATAAAGCAAATATCTATTTTGGGGTCAATTTTTGCACAAATAAATGTCCACGGTCCCCTTAAAGAGGAAAAAATGTATTCATAACTGTTACACTTCTGCGATGTACATATAAAAAATTCATTACAAAACATTTATGAATATTGGAAAATGTTAAATACCAAAAATTTGCTTACGGAATATCACCCACTAATTATCACTAAAACGAGATTTATATTTGCTTACAAACTTGAATATTACAGATTTTTTTTTCTCGAATTGAATTTAGCATGAAAATTATTAAACGCTCAAATTGACCTCCTCCCCTATGAAAAGAATTCTTTGTTATTAAAAACAAATAACGTACTTCACTGCTCTTATTTTTCTACTCGGCTCTTTACTTTTATTCGAAAGAAAAGGAAAATTCCATAGTGTCTATCACTAAATTGCTGTTTTAGCGGTATCTCATTTTTCGCTAAGCGAAATTGCCGTGCCCTTAAAAAGGTAAAAAAAAAGAAAGCCCATATGGAATGACTAAGGAAGGATGGAGTTCTATGATAGATAAATATAATTGATATTAAATGTAAAACTTAAATATTGCTGTACATTTTATTGTTTAGATTAAAAAAAGTTAAATTGTTTATTAATGCATTTTATTTAACAATTGATTGAATCAATTAGATACTCTGAAGTTTATTTTTGCTAGTGAATATGAAATACATTTTTTAAATTGTGTTTTATTGATAAAGCGTTCTTCTGGCACGCCGCAATAACTTAGCTGAAGACCTTGAAAAAGTCTGCGAAACTACGGAAAAAGTAAGTTAAAGTAAAAGTAAGTCATTATTAACTTTAAAAATGTTTAATCAATTAGTTTTAATTGGCGTTCCTGAATGGTTAAATTGTCCTTGGCAGATGGTATTTTATCTTTGCGTTTGGACTTCGACTCCTTTAAAACTATTAAATACTTCTCACTATTTACTTAAAAGCACAGTCATGATATTTTCAAAATATTTTTCGTGGAAATAACATCTATATTACTAAATAAATAAATAAATAAATAATTAAATCATCTTTTTAGATAGCTAATCTTTATATTTCCCATTTATTTCATCCGTTTCTGAACTTGTTTCTCGACATAAAGTTCTGTGATCTTTCTAAAATTATAAATTGAACTAATATCATTGTATCAGAATACTTCCACTATATTTAAGTATAGATTGTAAGGAAAAGAAAAACAACTTACTAGTTTCTTTTTTCTACAACAACAGCAGCATAGCCGATTGAAGGCTTTAACGATACCTGAACCAATCCAATTAAAAAACGTCTTCTTTTTCCTCACTTCAATAAATTCACTTTCATCACTGTTACAGCTTTCACAAAGTGTTGATGTGTTTTTCTTGTCCTTCTGAACATCATGACAGTCGCTAGGGCTCTGTTTCACTTTATTAGTGGTTTCCCTTTCACTCTTATTTTCGTGTTCTTCATTATCAGAATTCCATGAAAAGTCTTTGTTCTCTGTTTGAACGGTATCATTATCATCAGCATTCTGTTTCTGTTCATCAAGATAGTTATCGTTTGACGGTGAACTTATCTTAAATTCCAATGTAACAGCGCGGCCTACGTGTAAATTAACAATGAACTCCAACTTTTTCAGTTCCCCTGTAAAAAGAACAGACATGCATTGTAACTGTGCGCATTATGTACAAAAAAGGAACGAAAATCCGCATCATTTCATATTTTAGAGAGAGGAGAATTTTTCAGTAGTTAAAACTTTTCCCAGTTGCTTTCGTTACATGCATAATATTTTTTAATATTAGAGAAAATGATCTTAAATGTATATTAATATACTAAAAGATATTTAATACACTATTCTATATATTTTATATACTAAATTTTACGTATTAAAATATAATTTAATCTTTGAATTCGACGTATGCTCAGCATTTTAAACCCACATGTACTTTTAAAGCATGCTTGTTTTTGGACATTGTTTTCAGTTAAGATGTGAAACAGATAATATAGCACCCTTAAAGACCTGTTATGCATACTAATCTGTACACTGTAGGTTTCTTCAATAACATACAAAATCCACTTCTGGACGTTTTAGTAAGTGAACAAGTTTATCGGCAGACGCAGATTTCAAGGACAGCAATCAAAATATATTTTATACTGATATTCATGTGGAAATATAAACAAATATTTAATAAATTTGGAAGTACATTTCCCCAAAGCTGGTAAGGTGCTAATTATTAGTAATTAAAGCTGCTTCTGTTATTTTTCTTTTCCTAAAAGATATGAAGTATTTTTTTATTAATTTAATTTTTTTTTGTGCATGTCTCTTGATATAAGCATTTATTAATCAAAATATAAATATATGCTATCATTTAAAGCAGAAAGAATCCAATGTCTTTGTCAGCGGGGATGTACAAATAGGTAACTCAATGGATATGCATTATGTAAAATATCAGTAAGCGTACTACGAAAGAAAAAATATACCATATATCTAAGATCATATACCCTAACACATACCTTATAGTAGGAGAGCTGTTGAACATTTTTGAGTAGGTATTTGAGGCACCCTGAAAATTTGTGCAGCACTTCTTTTGTAATGCCTGAATACAAAATCGAATGTCTGGCTGAAGGATCGTGGCCCAAAACCTGTGCCAGACACGTGTCAAATGCCATTTTTTGACACTACCCAAAAAAAGTATTTAAGGCACGCTGATATTGAAACAGAATAATATTTATACTTAGAAAAAAATATTTTGAAAATGACAGACACTTTAGTCGGCACAAAAACTGTGCCAGACACGTGTCAAGTGCCATTTTTTGTCTGGCACAGATTTTGGGCCACGATCCTTCAGCCAGACATTCGATTTTGTATTCAGGCATTACAAAAGAAGTGTTGCACAAATTTTCAGGGTGCCTCAAATACCTTCTTTAAAATGTTTAACAGCTCTTGGACTATTAATAATTGCCTGTAGAGAATTTTATTTCCTAAAACACATTTTAAAAATCATAATATTTTACTTCTCATATCTAATGATATGCATTATGCAAACTACCACTGATCGTAAAGAAGTCTGATGAAGTACAATTTTAAATTTAATAACTAAGTATATCACTTACATCTCTTTAACCAAGAATCATATTTCATTCCTCGAAAAACTTTCATTCCTCCAAAGATCATATGTTCTAGCAACTCATCTGGAACAGGACGTCTTTCTGGATTGAGATTGAAACATCCACGCATAAAATCTCTTAGATCACATAACGTTTTCCTTTTTATTCCCGACTTCAAAAATGCTTTTTTAACAAGTATTTCAAAGCGCTCCTTCTGAAAATATAAATCAAACATAAAAAATAAATATTTTCCATAATTTTAGTACCAGGTTCCCCAAAAATGACTAAAGGACTTTAAAATTCAATAACTTGCAAACAGTGACAGATATAAAAAAAAATTCTTGCAGGAGGGTTATGTATGATGTCAAGAGATTTTTTTTTCTGTAATTCTTAATTTTAGTTCGATTTCCAAACAGTAAATGGCGCTGCGAGAAATAGGTGCTAATTCCAGGCCCGATTTTTGGTACTTCGGGATCCATTCAAAAAATTTTAATCTCCTTTTTTCGCATGGAAGAAGAGAAACGCCAAAAAATCGAGCCTGGATTTAGTGCCTATTGCTTGCAGCGCCATCTATCGTTGCTATTTATAACTAAAACTGGGAATCGCAGTATTCAGACTAATGACATCTTACATAACTCTCCTGCAAACATTTTTTTATCTGTCACCGTTTGCAAGTTTTTGAATTTTAAAATCCATCACTCATTTTTGGGACACCCGGGATGTTGACGCAGCTTCACAGATTGGCAAACAATTATGCAGTGGATGATTTCGATATTATATAATTGGTTATATGGTACAGATAACAGAGTTGATACAATATAATATAAAAATATAGGGCATTTGCGACGCCTGGGATCCCAATAAAGAACCTAAAAATCCTTAATAATTTAATATTTTAAAAGTAAAAGTTCATACAAGCTAGTGCTATGTAAAAAAAAAAAAAAAGATGAGACAAAGAAGAATAAATTATTTTCAATAAATGTGACAGAAATGTAAAGAAATAATTAAAATCATCTGGTTGTCATACTTTACAATTTTCTAACAAATATATAAATACTGTAAAATTGTGAAGGCAACCTTCCATGTTCTAGAAGTGTAAGCGTCTAAAATCACCTTGTTTCCTTTAATTTTGAAAACTTTGTAAATATGTGGTTATTCTTAAACTTGGAAATAATTTAATTGAATCGAGATTAAATCCCAGTCTGTTTTATTTTTATTAAAAAAAAATTTGTGTGTAATCTCTTCTAGGTTTATACTATTTTAGTGTATTTAATTCATTTAAATACATTTGATTCACAAAATCATTGTTAATATTAATGCTAATTTTCCCTAACGGATATTTTTTGCTGAAATTATTTTATAATTAAAATAACAGTAAAAAATCACAACACAAATTCTTATTTTTTATAATTGCAATTAGTTAATCCGTTTAGCGTGAGGGATAAATTAATATTCTGTTAGCACACATTACCCAATGACTAGAATTTGTTTTTAATTTATGATCACAATAAATTTGCTTATTGGTGTAAATTAAAGTGTACCAATGTGACTTCTTGGTGGCGTTAGACAGTGTTGGAAAAATAATATAAAAATTACCAGTTTCAAAATAAAGTGTCTATTTCTGTCCGGCTAACCTATTTCATAAATATAATCTTAGTTCTTGAACTTCTTAATCTTAATTCTTTAATTCTTTAATTTGAACACTTTTGTATTATACATGACCCATGTATCTACTAAAGATAAAATATTAAAGCCCGATTTAATATTCTTTGAGACAATATGAATATACTTCGAAGGACACAAAAATAAACATTTGGATGAGAACAGGTAATTAACATAAAAGGAAAATCCATGGTAGCTTTCAAATCAACAATGGGATAGTTTAAATGGAGTTTCACACCTTTATAATATATCTTTTTATACGAGGATTTTATAAGAATGAAGTAAAAGTTTAACGTTACGTTAGTCTTTGTACTCCGTTACAGAATATCAATTACATACAAATATCGAGTCGTGTTTTAATGTTTACATCTTACAATATCATAATGGTATCTTGTTAGGAAATGATATTAAAGTCATCGCAGTACTTATTTCTATTTGATTCTATTTCTGAATGTAGAATAAGTTCCTAAATGTAAAACAATACCAACCTGTAAAATTTCAAATATTTTTGGGTACAAAACTTGTGTCCAGCTACATTTTCTTTGCTCCCAATCTAATGATTCACCTAACGCTTCTTTTGTAAATAGTTCCAAGGACAACATACCAACCGTGTAAATATCATAATGGAATCCATTCAGAATGGCTTTGCGACCAGTGTCAGTTTGTAGTGCTTCAGGTGGCCGGTAAATGAAGGGGCTGGTATACCTAAAAAATAATCATGATTTATGAAACTTACACAATTTTTACGTCATTTACTTGAATCTACATTATTCAATAATTAGTTATTTAAATTAGCCCTCAACACTTGAGAAGTATTGACATCATGAATTGCATCGGGGCTTAAGAGTGTGTGAAAATATTCACTACGATTGAGTTCAATTTTTGGTAATTTGTTTGACAACTATTGGAAAAGATATAAAATAACATAAAAATGGACTTAAATATTACATTTTAAACAATTTTAAACAATATTCGTATCTTAAGAATCACATAGGAAATATTGACAGGGTATAGGCTTCGTTGTCTTCAAGGATTAATAGCGCAGCTATGACGTCTGCGGTTTCAAAACGTGAGATCCAGTGTTCAAATAAATTTAATTCTATTTTTTTTAACAAGTATTCAAGCGCCCAGAAAGTTTACTGTAGTCATTCCAGATTTTTCAAAATACAAATGTTGTTTACACATTTTTATAATGATTTTGACTCTCTCTGTGACTTAAATTTAAATGAAAAAGGCCAATATGGCAACAGTTTCGAATAGGGTTTAACAGGACGGTGGACGTTTAAAAAATTTCTTTTAATTTTCATAATAGAGATTTTAAATTTTGTGCAAATATCCATTTCGCTATAAGTGTATGGAACACCTTATAAGAAATTTCTAATTTTATTATATTTTTAAGATCTTTAAAAAAAATTTAAATTTTAAAATGCGCCTTGCGTCTTAATTTTTTAGATATTTCCTCGATTTTGAATTTTAATCACGTAAAACTCTATTAAGAACAAATCTGTGTATCGATTTTTTAATCCGTTAAATATTTAATTCGTTAGAGATATTTTTTCTGAATTCTGCACCGATTTTCATCAAAATTCTGCTTATAATATGTTAAAAATCTAATTTAATTGTATTAATACATGGAAATTATTCCGGAGAGAAACACTCGCCTTGCATACAATATTTCAAATGAAAATCAAATTTCAAATTTCAAAGTAATTGCTTAAAAGGCGCAAAGGCCAACATAGTGAAAAAGATTCCAAGCCGGGACTCGAACCCGGGCCATCAGTATAGTGCACTGATGTTCTACCGACTAAACCACTTGGAACGATACCTAGCTCGGAAAATTTCTCACTATTATATGTTGGCAAGGCTACAAACGCAGCACAAGAAAATGAAAATTTTCTTGTGCTGCGGAAGAAAATGGAAGAAAAAAAATGGAAGAAACATTCGCCTTGCATTGTATGCAAAGCGAATGTTTCTCTCCGGAATAATTTCCATGTATTAATATAATTTCTATCGATGCTGGATTTAATTATGTTTCGTGTTTGTCCCAGGTCGGTGACTCACGATAAATATTCCATCTTGTGCTGCGTTTGTAGCCTTGCCAACATATAATAGTGAGAAATTTTCCGATCTAGGCATCGTTCCAAGTGCTTTAGTCGGTAGAACGTCACTGCGCTATACTGATAGCCCGGGTTCGAGTCCCGGCTTGGAATCTTTTTCACTATGTTGGCCTTTGCGCCTTTTTAAGCAATTACTTTGAAATTTGAAATTTGATTTTCATTTGAAATACTAATTTAATTGTTTAATGAAGTCGAATTTTAAAATGCGTACACACTTTCTTTTTAAGCAATATCATGATTCTTCCATATGAGTTTCAAGAATTCTGATCAAAAATTAAGTAGCAAGGAACGTTTCAAAAATAAAAAATCTGAAACACAAGTATTGAGAAAAACAGATTTAAATTATAATAAAAGGCCAAAAAATTGTTTGTGAACAAAATTAAAACACTTGTAACTTTGCGTATAATAATCGCATCTGCATGCGGTTTTCACGAATGACGTAGTACGAATTGGATAATAATAATGCACACAAAAAGAAATGTTGAGTTTTGCTCAAATACATGTCCACGATCCCCGTAAGTATGCCTAAATCATTAAAACTGTACTTTGCTTTAAAATGTTGCTGGGAAATAAACAATTGATCGAAGAGGATGCATTTGCAATTTCGTGTGAAAAGCATAGTTTTGATATTTAAATACGTAAAATAAGTGTTATCTACATTATAACGGACAAACATATCTCTGCGTAACGCTGACGTCATTTTGCGAATTGCAACACTTCGAAATTTGAAATGAATTTCGGTTTTGCAATTTTCGCTACTGCAATAAACATTGCGAATTTTCAATATTGTACAACGTCATATAAGGAGAAAATTTTACTTTTAAATGCAATTTCTTTGTAAGCTATATCTCAATTTACTTTTGAAATAATTAAAAATATGTAGTTTTTAATACTATTTTTTTTTTTTATCTTGGAAACGGAAGGACTCCAGTTCTATTAAAAGTCAAGGGAAAATACTCATAGCTTAAGGAGAAAGAATAGAGATTAAGTGTGGTGACTGGGGGTGACACCAAAAAGGTAACGCCAAACCCCGCTACGTTCGGCGCCCAAACACCACCACATGCTTTCAAGAAAAAATATGAAAATTTCAGTAATGCATTTTTTAAGTCATAATACAATGAAATGACAATTTCGAATGCTTAAGCGGATCCTTTTCATTTTGAGGAAAAATGCACCGTTGATGTCAAAGAATTCAGTCCCTGTAAGAACAGTCAAATGTCGCATTTGACTAAGTAAAAGGTGTAAAATGCATACCCAAGAAAGGCATGCTCAGAACTTTCTATATCTCAATTCTTATCTCATGTACACAAAAATGCAACTTACTAAAGAACTATCACCACATTTTTAAATATCTCTGTAGGAATTGTAAACCAAATTATAAAATATTATTTAATGCTAATTATATAGATATAAACACGACGTTCACCGCTAACTGTACCATAAGTAGCATATCGTGTACTGAAGTAAATCCCCAAAAGACTATCACAAAATCTTTAAGAATCTCTACAGGAATTTCAAACAAAATTATAAAAATTTCTATGGAAACTGTAAAACAAATTATAAAAATATAAAATAACTAAACATTGTTTAACGTCTTATATACAAAATTTAAAAATAAAAAATATATAGAAATTCATAGAAGTAAATACGTATAAAATTATAAATGCAAACGTTTCGGGCAAAATTTCACCAATTAATGAATTCTGCGCAGTTCCACCTGAATAAACAGCATTGCTTTGATATGGCTCTTTATAATTTATTTGATTTTAACTGTTAGTAATTACTAACTTTAAACATGATATGTAATTTCCTGGTCATTTGAATGTTATTGCACTGATGAGAAGCTAAAACTTAGCCTGAAACGTTTGCATTTTTAATGTATTTATGCAATTTTTGCTTGTATTTCTGATGAATTGTAATATATTTCTAATTTTTTGAAATAAAAATATCATTTAAAGCTATGTAAAATTTAAAAAAAAACGTGATGTTCATCGCCTAATTCGAAAATATATTTCTCTGCGTGACTATGAGCCTTGTTGTATAAAAGCATTTGGAAGGTAGAAAAAGGAAATAAGTAGATATACTTGATGATGCTGGGATATCTTCATCAGATTTCAAAATAAAAGATCGATTTACTACCGAAAAAGAGGATAAAACATCCTAAAATGTTTGTTTCGAGAAAACAAGTAGAGTTTCGCTAAAGTTTTGTAGTTATTGTTATATTATAACAAAAACCTAAATTAAGGAAAGAAGAAAAAAATTACAAAGCAACTGCGACTACCATACGAAATATGTTTTAACACCAACTTTCAAAGAAGACATTCTATTACTTTAACAAATGATTCTCCATTGTGTTACGTACCAACAGGGTAAAGCTACATGGCATACTATAAATTTCCTGCTAGATTTTAAGCAAAATGAGAAAAGAATACAGAATTGAGAGTATTCCATTTAAATACGTACTTCGACGTCTCTTCTATCGATGACTGTAGTGTTTTAAAATAATTTAATTATAAGTGGCAACCCAAGACACTTGACGGACTCTGGAAGATTGTGGTCTAGGATTGGAACAAAATAAAACTTGATATTTAATTTTAAAAAGCTGTTTAAATTAAGGTTTTAAATGTCAAGGAAATGTGTTAGAAAATTAAACTATTTTTCCCCGGGGGGGGGCAAATCTTTTTCCAACAGTCGACAGAAAAACATTTACAAAAATAGTTTGTTGACTAAAGACAGTACCTTTAACTACTCGTAGATATGAATTATAAAACTTGGTGAACTTCTATAATAAAAAATGAAATGTGGACTTTAAACATTTCAAAATTTACTGTAAAGTACAGACATCCTATTTAATGTAATTTAATTATAGACGATTCGGCAAAATTATCTAATCGCTGCATTGTAATTACGATGTTACATATATATATTATATACTAGGGGCTCGGCCCCCTACGAGCTACGCTCGCCAACCCCCGTCCAGACACTGCAGACTCTAAATGCACGTTAATTAGATCGGCTTTAAAAAGATTTCGAAAGATTGAATTATAATTAAAAAAACAGTGGCGATCTCCCTATAAATGGATTTCTATCCATTTCTCTTTGATTGGGGAATTTTAACGCCAAATCCGCTGCGGTACTACTTGATCATCCCATCGACCAATTTCGCCAAATTATATAAATTTCAAACCACGCGCCAAATTATACAAATTGATATAATTTTTATTTTAAATAACGAAAGAACAAATAAATTAGTACAACATTAATAAAAATACAAATAAAACGTCGAAATAAAAATAACTTGATGACGTAGGCACGTGTAACAACATTTCAAAATAAGCTAATATAAAAGGAATTAAGTAAACAGACTCTTTGTCTCCTGGTATTTTTTAATAAAGCGAAAAGAAAGTTCTTTTAAATGAGACATTTTAAATTAATCTTTTTTAATCTGACGTAATTTTGACCAAGATTTCTCTTTTAAATATTCACGTGAAGATACTTTTGTTAGAAATGAAATATTATTTGCGCTTTCCTAACAAAAATAGTTGAAAAAATCCTCTCAAAATATCAAATACATAATAAAAAACACATACTACAATATATATTAAAACAAACACACACACATAAATAACGCCTGCATTTAACAGTTAAAGGTATATATAAATATTTTACAGACATACATACAATAAACACAATAAACCCAACTGGAGTGAAAAATTAGCCAGAGCCAGGAATCGAACCCGGGACCACAGTATACAAGACTGCTGCTCTAACCACCGAGCTACTCCGGCCGATGCCTGAGTCTGCAATTTCTCACTAATAAACCATGTTGGGGGAGTCACCAGCCATCTATACGACAACCTTGGATGACCGGACAACGATGAATAGATTTTACTATTACACCGATCTACGATAATTATAATAAAGCACACATACTGCAGTTACATTTGTAGTATGTGTTCTTTATTATAATTATCGTAGATCGATGTAATAGTAAAATCTATTCATCGTTGTCCGGTCATCCAAGGCTGTCGTATAGATGGCTGGTGACTCCCCCAACATGGTTTATTAGCGAGAAATTGCAGACTCAGGCATCGGCCGGAGTAGCTCAGTGGTTAGAGCAGCAGTCTTGTATACTGTGGTCCCGGGTTCGATTCCTGGTTCTGGCTAATTTTTCACTCCATTTGGGTTTATTGTGTGTATGTCTGTAAAATATTTATATATACCTTTATCAAATACATGTCTAGCTTAATTTCAAAATTTAAATTGTTTTGCAATATTATTTTGTGTTCGTTATATGTAATAACTGTAATGTGACGTAAATATGACGTAATTTCTCCTATTTAAGACTTCTAACGCATGTTAATGAATTTATTTTACAATATCCTTTCTCTGTTAAAATTCACGTGTAATTATAGATGAAGTAATTTTCAATAAGTTCCTGCTTTTTACACGTAATTATTTAATTCTAATTTGAAAGTTTTTTTTTCTGTTTATAATAGTCACGTGTAAATAAATTTTTAATTTGAAGCAAACATTATTGTTTGCGCTATTTATAAAGTTGGCAACAGGTTAAATTAGTACAATTTTCTAAAATAAGTAAAAAATATCTCTCGAAATGCCGAAAATTTGAATTTAAAATAGAAATAAAAGATGACTAAAATTTAAAAACTAAATGAAATCTGCACACTGGGAAATTATAACGTATAAAATGATCTAAAAATGATTTAATTCCGATGTATAGTTTTTGCTCCTATAAAACTTTTTTAATGGAACGACGTTGTAAAAATTTAGCCTTAAATATCTCTTAAAATAATTCTTCGATTTGAAAACTGTCTGCATCAGCGTGTTTATCAAACATTTCTCTATAGTACAGCCGATTTTCATATTTGTGTATGCAATATTTTTCTTATTATTAACGGAGAAAGACCTCCGGTCACAAAAAACTCAAAACCGGCGCCGGCGGCGGCGGTGACAGCGGTAGTTACTTTTTTTAGAATAGAGAGATACTGGTTAATGCAATGGTGGTTAAAAGTTATTTTTCTTGAATATTCGAAAAACTATGATTTGCTAAAAACGTAATATGAAATTCAAAACAAGTAAATAAAATTCTAGTAGTACATAACGACAGTTTTTCCAAAATTTCTTTTTAAACGGTTCTTTCTGTTAATATGTTAAGGTGGTGCTATACTATCACTTTAACGGCCTCGTGTATAATTCAGTAATTTTTTGTAAAATATTAAGAGTTTGTTAACTTATGACAGATTCTTTGCCTGTTAATAGTACATATTTCTTTACCACCACACTGTGAAAAACCTGTAACTTTTGTTGCATAGTCACCCCACCGCTCTTATAGAATATCAATCTATAATCAGACCAATGAGAATGCTCCATAATAACGTCAAGTAATCGTTTTATATAAAAGCAGTGGACTATGCGGCAAAATCTACAGATTTTTAACACTGTACAAAAAAAAAGGAATTCTTGGGCAAAATGGAATAAAAAAATGTATCTCTAACCTGTCCGTTCCTCCTTCTGTGCGGGTGAGGGATCCAAAATCACACAATAATGCCCTTCCGTCATCATTTATCAGAACATTCGATAACTTGATATCTAGATGACACAGTTTTTTGCTGTGTAGATACTGCACACCGCTGCATACTCCATTCAGCCATGCTAGGGCTTTTTCAAATCCTTTCTTATCCTTGCTGAGGCCAGGTCCTTCCACAAGTTTGTTTAAAGCTGCTGGACACAGAGGAGTAATGTACACGTAACAATGTGTAGAAGGTACGTGTGCGACATCGATTAAGGGCAAGATGTTATCATGATACAAATCTGGCCAAAGTTCATTTTCATTTTTTGAAACCAATTCTTGGAGGACGATTTTAGCCGCAACATGTCGTTCTTTGTCTGGACAGAGGAGTTCTACTACAGCACCAAATGTGCCGTGTCCAACCTTTTTTACAAAACTGTATTTGTTATGAACTTTCAAATAATTAATCGTTTTCAAAACTGACTGGACTCTATGTACATCGTCCTCGATGACACTTTGCTTGACTTCTGCAAGAATACTAGGCATTTTGCTTTAAATAAGCAAACCGATACAAGATAAATTACTATCAAAAATCGATGAAAGCAATAAATCGTAAATTCAAAAACTCAGCGAATTTTCACTGTAAGGCCTTGAGAAATCACATAGGATAAATCAAAGTGACTTAAAATAGGAATTTACAAAGATCATTGGTTTTCAACAATGCTCAAAAGTTGTAATTATTTGTATTGTTGTAATACATTCTTGAAGTATTTATTAATTAATAGCTTTGTTGCACGGTAGGCAAATATTATTCATTGTTATCCTTTGTTGTCTTTTGTTGTTTTAAAAAGTGATACAGAATTTGCTTGCGTCATTCAAAATGAAACATGTACACGCTGAAATTTTAAGTATGTTTGAAAAAAGAAAACAATTAAGGGGTCTCAGGACTCTTAAAGCTTCAAAATTTTCAAAATTTTATTTCTTTTCAGATATTAAACTCCTAACTTTTCTGAACATTTTGATGTAATTGTTTTCTTTAAAAGTATAAGTAGTAACCAAAATTTTCATTCTAGTTTCAAAATTTATTTTGTAATCCAGCGCGTAACCTGTCATACCAAATTGCTGCTCGTCCAATGTATGACAGTTTGGAGCCCCCTGTAAATGCTAATTATGCATCATGTAATTTTTTAAATACATGAAATGAAAGAACATACTTATATCTTTCATTCTCAATAAAAAACGTATTTTAAAATCATATACAATTTAAGATATTAAATTTTGAAAAAGATCTTTTTTATCTTTTTTTTTTCGAATTTTAAGAGTCCTGAGACCCCTTAAGTGATATGCATTTGTAAAATTGTAAAAATAAAAATAAAATAAGAGAAATTAACGCAGATATTTTTATGATTTTCTTTTTCCTGTTACAAAACACGATTAAACTCTTGTTTGCATTTAAATTTTACAAATACTGTATTGCAATTTTTAATTGCCTTACAGTTTTTATAATTAATTTTTACTTTCCGAACACTTAGAATAAGGAAAATATTGTAATCATAATTTATCTTTCTCTGTGTGTGTGAGCACTATATCTCGAAGCGGGCATACGTAGGACATGTTCTAAACCACCATTGAAGGAATTGTATGCACTCTCAGAAAAAACTGTAAATTGATGAGCGTTTGCCCTTCAATTTTCATGGGCAACAGCCTTATTTGGATGAAAAACGGTCCGATCCATTAAATAAGCGCCTTATCCCTTAGATATTTAGAAAATTAAGGGCAATCCACATATCTTTACAGTTCTAGACCATCTGTTAGCAAAAATACGGATTGGTAATTGGTTATGGATTTTTTTTACGGGGTATGACTGGAATCTCTGCCCGTAATTTTACAGGGTGTTGGTATTTGTGTGTGTGTAAGTCGGATTAGATATTTAATCGACTTTTTAACCATTATTCCACCAACATTATAAGGGAAAGCACGACAAAAACTTCACAGAGTATAAGAGGTAAATACTGCGGCGATGTCACCAAACATTAGTAGCGCAGATTTGAAAACAGGAGGTCAAACGTTCGAATTCACCAGATTCCAACCAAATTCGAATCCGATCATTTTTTCTGGACACCTGCAGCAGTGTCGGGATACCATAGTGGAATCACTCCTACATTTTTAAATATAATTGCTTTCTTTGGACAATTAATTGATGAATCAGAAAGTCAATCATCTTAAATCTATGTTTATCAGTCGACATATTAGTACTTCTGACATTTATTTTGTAATAAAATTTGAACTTGCTTTATCATCCACAGAGATTGTCATAAGCAGAAGAATGTTTCGTGATAATAAATAGTAATAGGAGTGATGTAGAATTCATTTGGATAAATATTTCTTACAGTTAAAGGTTTTTTTTATCAATTTTTTATGATAGAAAAACAAACAAGTTGGAAATTGCTCATACAAGGTGGCAAATGAGGTGCGTTCGTACTATAACTAGTTTTATAAATATTTTTTGCACCGCATATTATACTGAATGTATATTTTAGTTCACTTCATAAGTTCCTATCAATTTCATTCTGTTCGAAAGTCTGTAACATCATTAAAATGCACTTGAAATTTTTTTCTCCATTGGCCTTAATGTAATGGAAAACTTTTGACTGTCCCTGAAATTAAACTATACATCTGATTTTCATAAAATTTGAAATAACTCGACGAAATTTTGCAACAATTATATATTTAAAATTTCAAACCATTCAGAAGGCTGTAACATCATTAAAATACACGTTTTCTGTAAAAGCAAGTGGACAGACTATGCAGCAAAATATACAGGTTTTTAACAATGTACAAACAAGTTGTAAATTGCTCGTCAAATTTGGCAAATGAGATGCGTTCGTTCTATAACTAGTTTTATAAACAATATTTTGCACCGCATATTGTACTGAATGTATATTTTAGTGCCATTCATAAGAGCCTATCAATTTTATTTTGTTCGAAAGTCTGTAAGATCATTAAAATGCACTTGGAATAATTTTTTCCTATTGGCTTTAATGTAACAGAAAACTTTTTACTGTCCCTGTAATTAAACTTTATATCCGATTTTCATAAAATTTGAAATGACTCGAGAAAATTATGCAACTATTATATATTTTAAATTTCAAACGATTCGGTCGGGTAGTTTTTGCGCTGTTTTATGCGGACGGTGGACAGACAGAGAGACGGACAGACTGACGGACAGACGGACGGACTGAACGACAACTATAGTTGCTACGTTTTTATATAATTACGAACGCACCTAAAAAAACGGAAAAAAACCTTTTAAACTTTTTATTAACGCATACGGCTCGATTTTGATATTCAATGATATTGAAGTAAAAGTGATTACATATATCTATATATTTTCCTGGTCAATTTTAAGTAGAAATATCCCAAAGAGATTTTTGCTTTAATACAGTGGTAAAAGAAAACATATATATGAACTTGAAATTGCAACTCATTTTTCGCGTTAAATATACACCAATTCTTTGTTTTTCATCTCAATGCAATTTTATATTTTCAGAGTGAACTTTCAAAACAAATTAACTTTAAATAAACACGAAGTGTTTTTAAAATAATTGGTTTGTAAGATAAGAAATATATAGAACTAAAAAAAAATCAATAAATTTAGTTCTTTTTTTTTAATTTATTTTGAAGAAAAATTCATTTAAAGTAAGTTAATACTTGTTAAAAGTAATAAAGTACACATGCAAGGCAAATGATTTTATAAAGTAGGGGAGGTGGGGGATGAATGGGACATTTTCACAAAAATATTTTTTTATATTTTATTATTTAAGTTACTATCAATATTATATATCACATTTCATACATTAGGTATTTGCCAACATATACGAACAATATTTATTCTAGATTACGATTTATTCAGAAAAATATTATGAAATCAAAAAAACGTTCCTCCCTGTCCCAATCATCCCCACATCAGGGATGAATGGGACACTAATAGGGATGGATGTGACACAAAGATTTTCCTCCCTGTATTCAATTTTACCAAATTAAAATTTATAATTATAACCTTATATGAAAATTATATTTGTAATATATGATTTTACAGCACGAATCGATATGTTTTTTTTCAATAACTTCTTTTATTGCAGTTTTAACTTTTAATGCGGACTTCGGCTATCCACCTGTTCTTTTTTTCCACTTATGAGGCATTTTAGTTTTGAAATGAAAGTGCAAAATATCTTTTAAATATAGCATAGCTAATAATTTTTAATCATAACTTATTAATTAATATTAATTAAATGTATCTTAGAAACTTGCAGAACGGAAATTATTGTGTCGATCAGAAAGTCATGTCGTGTTGAGAAAATCAATTCGTACCAGAAAATTCTGCCCGATAATTATTAGACATTAGATATCGGAATCAACGTCTAATAATTAAATGATTGAATTTTCCGGTACGAATTGATTTTCCCAACACGACCCGACTTTCCGATTGACCCAATATGTTAAGGGTGGGGATTTATTTGTGCAACATTTCAAAATTCAATATAATTTCCCCCATTTGATCAATACACATATTTTTATACTATTTTAATACTATTTTTATCAATTTTATCTATTTTGATTAAGTTTTAGTACCAATTTTTTGATAATCCATTAATAATTATTACAATACAATAAGTAACACTCAGAAATTTTAAACAATAACAACTCATAGAATACTATTTAATACTATTAATTGACGTAAATTATTGATTATCATCCTATATAATACTGTTTAATTAATAAATAAAATTTTCAACATCTCTAGGGAGGAGTGAGAATGTCCCATTCATCCCCATTTGAAATGTTCCAATCATCCCCATGATGCATAATATCCCTTCTCAGCCATTTTACCTCAAAAATTATTTTGTCACAATGGTTACTATTCATTCATTTTAATTAAAGATATTGAACCTTAAAATAAATAACTACAACATAGCTTAATTTTTTATATTGTATAAGATATTTCACATTTTCAATTGTAAAAAAAACTTACTTTTAAGCAGAGATTTCAGAAAATGCAACTTTGAAGGAAAATGAAAACAGCAATGTGGTCCTAATTTTAGTTCTGAAGCACACTGTGGTAGAGGTATATGGGATTAGGAAGCAATTTAAAATAAATGTTTAATGCCTGAAATATTGAGAATGTCCTATCCATCCCTTGTTCCATACATCCCCTAGCTCCCCTACATTTATTAAAGTCATAAACTTTTTATAAACTATTAAACTTTTTTTAACTACTGAATGTTATATTTTCACAGTGAACTTTCAAAACAAATTAACTTTAAATAAATGCGTAGTGTTAGTAAAATAACTAGTTTGTAAGCAAAGAAATATATAGAGCTAAAAAAAAAAAAAAAAAAAAAAAAATCAATACATTTAGTTCTTTCTTTTTATTTTCTTCTATCTTCAATAGAAGAACGTATTGTAATCGAATTTTTTTCGACTTCCGGTTTTCGACGAATTTACATGTTTTAGGGGTCAGAGATCCCCAAAAACATGTTTATAGAAAATGATTGTCTATTCGCGTGTCTGTCCGTCTGTATGTCGCCATTGTACCATCAAAAATTGTATGAAGTTATGCATATAATTAAACCAAATTTTTATTTTAAGATTTTGGCTATGGCAAGCAGATCCTCCCTGAATTTTGAAAAAAAATCGCCTGTAGGGGGCACTGTAATAGCGATTTTTGTGAGATTTTGTACATTGTACCATCGAAAAGTGTATGGAGTTATACATAGAATTGAACCAAATTTTTATTTTATGTTTTTGACTATGACAAGCAGGCCCTCCCTAAATTTGGAAAAAATTCGCCGGTAGGGGGCGCTATAATACCAATTTTTGTGCGATTTTCAATATTGTACCATCGAAAAAGGTATGAAGTTGTGCATGGAATTGAACCAAATTTTTATTTTAAGTTTTTGGCTATGGCAAGCAGGTCCTTCCTAAATTTGGAAAAAAAGTCGCCGGTAGGGGGCGTTGTAACAGCGATTTTTGTGAGGTTTTCAATATTGTACCATCGAAAAGGGTATTAAGTTGTGCATAGAATTGAACCAAATTTTTTGTGTTTGTTTTTGGTCATGGCACGAAGGTCCTGCCTGAATTTGGAAAAATTCCGCCGGAAGGGGGCGCTGTAATCGTGATGTCTGTGCCATTTTTATTATTGTACCATCGAAAATTGTATAAAATTATGCATACAATTGAACCAAATTTTTTGTGCATGTTTTTGTCTTTGGCCAACAGGTCCTCTTTGAATTTGGAAAAATTGCGCGGTAAAGGGGCTCTGTGATAGCGATTTTTGTATACTTTTCTTGATTTTTCGTAGTTCTATTGTCCATCAGCAGCTCGTGCAGCGGCGGGAACTCGCTTCCTGTCTAGCCGGCTATTCGCAAACAGCTGATAACAACAGAATAAGAAAAAATTATTAATTTTAACAAATATCATGATATACATTAACTCGTTTTTAGTCCGTTTAATTGACTGAAGCAGAAATTTAAGATGAAAATAAAAGTTAGTATAGTATTGAACTAATAACATGTGTAACTACTTTTTGAAATATAAGATAGAAGAAAGTTTTGGCATTGGCACATCCAACTAGTTTCAATTTAATTTGAAATAAAATACATTTAAAGTAAGTTAATATTTGTTAAAAGTGATAAAATACACTTACGAAGCAAATAATTTTATAAAGTACATTTATTCTAGTCATAAACTTTTCATGTATAAATTGTTGTTAAAGGGATATGAAACATGCTTTACACTTCAAATAGATTTAAAAATGGATATATTAATGTACCATTAAGTACGCCACTTAGAAAAAAAAAATGCTTTGAATTCAAAAATAATTACATTAACACCTGCCACACATTCTTCCCAAAGAATGCTTCATTTTCCAATGAATGTTTCAATTTCGCATTTTTTTATTCTTTTTAACACTTTCCAACATATTTTAAACTGTTTATGACTTCGGTTTGTCTGTTAATTAAAAAAAAAATTAATTTTTCTAATAGAGATTTGAAATTTTGCGCAAATATACTTTTCACCATACGTATACAGAACACCTTAAAGTAAATTTACAATCTTACTGTAATTTTAAGATCTTTAAAAAAATTTAAATTGTTTAAAGGAAATTTTAAAAATACTCCTTGCGTCTTAATTTTTTAGATATTTCCTCGATCCTGGATTTTAATGACGTAAAACTCTATTAAAAACCAATCTGTGCACCGATTTTTTAAAACCTTAAATAGTTAATTTTTAAGAGATATTTTTGTGAATTCCATGTCGATTTTCATAAAAATTTCGCCTGATAATAAGTTAAAAATTGAATTTAATTGTCTTAATGAAGTCAAATTTTAAAATGCATATAGAGTATCTTTTTAAGCAACATTAGGACTCTTCCTTATCTGTTTCATGAATTTTTATCAAAATTAAGTAGCAATGAGCTTTCAAGAATTAAAAAAAAAGTTGAAACATCAGTATTGAGAAAAACGGATTTAAAATATATTAAAAGACCAAAAAGTTGTTTGTGAACAAAATTCAAACAATTGTAATTTAGCGTAAAATAATCACGTCTGCATGTTGTTTTCCACGAATCACGTAGAAAAAATTGTAGAATAATAATACAGTAAAACATCTTTTATCCGAAAATCTTTTAACCGAAAATCTCGATTAACCGAATTCGATTTGAAATTTTCCCTTTTTTTTTTCTTCTACTATCACATTATTTGTGTGCAAAATCCATTTTTTTTTTACTACCATATTCCTTGTGTGCATGTGGTCCTTTCCGAACTACGCGTAAATTATATTTTCGATCCTCTTTCTTAGAATTCCTTTGAATTCAACTGGTGCTCCCGTAAGACGCGGAGTTGAACGAAGAAAAACGAAGAAATTAGCAATTCTGAAGCTTTTGAATGTTTTACAAAAGGTTTGGCATGAATGGAGCAGCAGAAAGACTATGATACTGGTGAACTCATAACATTAAAAAAATCCGCGATAGAGCTTCAAAGCAAAGGCAATCGAAACTCCGATAAACAAAACATTTTTTCAAATCCGTGTGATATATGTAAAAGGTACTTAATTTCAAAATTAAAATTCAAGTAATTTATTATTGTTTCTATTTTGCTGATTTTTATTTTTATTAAGCACTTGTTACCATACTACGAAATATTGCATCTATTTCATCTTAATCATAAAATTGAAGCATTCTCGATTTTCCGAAAGAGGGTCGACCCCTATTACTTCGGATAATCGAGGTTCTACCGAACACACAAACAAAATACCGATTTTGGGATCAATGTTTGCCCAAATAAAGGTCCAGGGTCCCTTTAACTCAGCCGTCAGTCCCTGCTCTAACTTGCGTAAATATAGTTCGATTGCCATGAAATCCAAAGATGTTATTGGCTATCACTATGGAATGTTTGGTATATAGAATGAAATGTGTAGCAGTTACGGTTCATTTACAGGGACGCTCAGAAGAATTCCATTGCATTACGGTGTATGGGGAGAAATAGTTTGCTATGTATTTTAATGATATGACAATATTTTAAACATATGGAAATTTATATATACTAGGGGGCTCTGCCCCCTACGAGCTACGCTCGTCAACCCCCCGTTCAGACACCGCAGACTCTAACAGCACGATACTTTGATCGGCTTTAAAAAGATTTCGGAAGATTGAATTATAATTTGAATCTGAGAAATATAATCTGACGTAATTTTCACCAAACTTTTCTTTTTCTTTTTAATATTCACGTAAAAATACTTTTGCTAGAAATGAAATATTATGATCATCTTAAAATATTAAATAAATGTCTCGAGCAATTTTTAAATTTAAACTGTTTAGCAATATTATTTTTTGTTCATTTTATATAATAAGTGTAATGTGACGTAAATGTGACGTAAATTCTCCTATTTAAGACTTCTAACGCATGTTTATGAATTTATTATTTTACAATATTCTGTCTCTTTTAAAATTCACGTGTAATTATAATTTTTATGACGTAATTTTCAATGAGTTCCTGCTTTTTATATTTTCTGTTTATAATAGTCACGTGTAAAATAAATTTTTAATTTGAAGTAAACATTATTGTTTGCGCTGTTTATACAACTGGCAACAGTTTAAATTAATAACATTTTCTAAAATTTGTAAAAAATATCTCTCGAAATGCTGAAAATTTGAATTTAAAATTGAAATAAAACCTCAAACAATGAGTCAAATTAAAAAAATAAATACAATCTGCACACCGGGAACTTATAACGTATAAAATGATCCAAAGATGATTAAATTCTCATGTATAGTTTTTGCTCCAATAAAACTTTTTTAATGGAACGATTTTGTCTAAGTTTAGCATTAAATATCTCTTAAAATAATTCTTCGATTTGAAAACTGTCCATCAGCGTGTTTATCAAACATTTCTCTATAATGCCACCGAT
Source organism: Maratus speciosus (assembly GCA_963932465.1). Taxonomy (NCBI): domain Eukaryota; kingdom Metazoa; phylum Arthropoda; class Arachnida; order Araneae; family Salticidae; genus Maratus; species Maratus speciosus. The sequence goes on along the minus strand of OZ010791.1, from coordinate 32,560,223 downwards.
TTTCATATTTTTGTATGCAACAGTTTTTTTAATATTAACGATGAAAGGCCATGCTTAAGCATTCAAATTGGATGTGGATCTACCCAGAATATCTACGCAGATTGTCATTGGTCCATTTCCAAATCAAAACTTTTTTTTTTATATATAGAAGGATTACTGAGGTTTACTACACGGCGGTTACTGTTGAATATTGTGCGCATAGAATTTTTTCTTCATTTGCAGAGACGCGCAAAAGAATTTAGCTAGAGAAGAAATTAAAAAATAATTGATTGATTGAAATCTATGTTTCTACACAGTTTCAGACATGATATCTACACAGCAGATACTCATCTAATAATGACAAAATACTTTCTCATCACTACTTATATAAAAATAATGGCTTAGTCTGCGACACTAAAATAAGGAAATTATCTTGAACGAGCCACAATTCTGGCATGAGAAAATAATTGATGAGTTTGCTCCTTTTTTAGATTACTCTAGGTCAGAAATGCACACGTGCCGAAGCTGGCACGTATAAAAATTTCTTTGGCACGCTAAAAAATTAAATTTAAAAATCTGATGGATAATTTTTTTTTATTGTATTACATAAAACATTGCATACAGACTATGAGTATCACAAACAATGCATTTATTTTTTGCAGGATTTAACAAATTAGATTTTCTTTTTCTACTCTCTACAATAAAATAACAAGTGTAACCAATTTGTCCATTTATTTCACTAAAAATAACACAATCTTAGCCAGCTATCAAGCATTCCCCTTCATTCTTATAGTAGCAGAAGTCTAATTGTTAAGTTATTCATACATTTTTTATAAAACATGAATCATTTTAATTTAGGTGCTTCAATAACGATGCTAAAAAGTACTAAAATAATATTTCCGATATTTCCCTATATTACAGTACATGCCACTCAAACGAAAAATATTTTGAAATCCAAATTCATAAAATTTTGGCTGATTCCAATATATAAAAAAAAAAATCGAATTTTGATTTCTGTTTTCCATTTTTTAATACATGAAAGCATAGCTGCCAACTTTTACGCTTTTTTTTCACCACTAAAATTTAATGTAGTCTTGTTTAATCGATTAAATCTGCCGATGAAGTAATATAAAAAATTCTGTTAAATTTTAGTGGTAACAAAAAAGCGTAAAGGTTGGAAGCTATGCATGAAAGCGACTGACTCAATTAACCAGCGTTTTGTTTAAGTAACATATGCTGCAACAGCTCTTTATGAAAAAGTCTTGCACGTAACAATTTCGATTGATATTGTTTATGAATTTTTGGCACACGTATGTAAAAAAGGTTCTCCATCCCTGGTCTAGGTATATTTATTACAAAGAGATTTGCTGAGTCGGACTGACTCCATGGACTTATACATTTATTGTTGTTGCTGTACGTCTTGTGAATACATTCTGTTGCCCATATCACTATTTGTAGATGATTGTGTACACTATTGACACACAAAGATAATCTTGTTGCATGTTTTCAATCACGAGAATAATTGCGTGATTCTTTATTTGTGAACACCTGATGTGCGCCCTTGCTATTTATAAGATTAAAAACCCTGCTTTATAGCCTAGGTATAAAAATCAATGCCGATTTATCGCGCATGTGCTATGACTATTTCCACTCTTTATTTTATCAAGTAAGATTTAAATAAAAAAATAATAGTTTGTGTCGAATCTGCAACGTTGTCTGTTCTATGTAATTAAGCTATTATTTTTTTACTTTCTTCTACCTTTACAAAAAGAACGTATTGGATTCGCAAAAAATTTCGACTTCCTGTTTATACGTTTTAGAAGGTCTTGAACACGATTTGATAGTTTTTAGAAATTGTCTGTCTGTGAGTCTGTCACTCTGTGAGTCTGTATGTGACAAAAATTTTGTGGGTCCTCCACCTCAAGAGCTAACACACGCAATTTCACAAAACTTTAGATTCAATTGGACTTTGATAGAAACAGGTGCTGATTACTTTTTGGTGTAAATCTTTCAACAGGTGACGCTGCTATACTGTATTTTTCACGATTAGCGCAATATCTCTATCTTAAGAACTAATACACGGATTTTCATAAAGCTTGAGATTCAGTTAGTCCTTAATATAATACGGAACTGATTATATTTTGATAAAGATCGTCCAACAGGTGGCGCCGCTCTGCTGCATTATTCATGATTATCGCAATAGTTGTATCACAAGAGCTAGTGCCCTTATTTTAATAAAACTTCAGATTCAGTTTGTCCATGATATAAATTGGAGTTTTTTACTTTTTGGTGAAAATCAGGTGGCGCAGTTATGCTGCATTTTTCACGATTTTCGCAAATCTGCATCTCAAGAACTAATGCGTGAATTTTCATCAAGTTTCAGATTCAGTTACTCCCTGGTATATATTGGTCCTAATTAGTTTTTTTGTGTAAATCGACTAACAGGTGGCGCTGCTATGCAGAATTTGTTACGATTTCCGCAATATTTCTATCTCGAAAATTAATTCACGGATTTTTATCAGACTTCAAACTCAATTAGAAATTCACATACGTTGTTGGTGATTAGATTTTGGTGTAAATCACATAACCGGTGGTGCTAATATGCTGCATTTTTCAGGAAGTAGTAAAATGGATGAGATAGAAGAAAGTTTTGGGATTGTCACAAACGGTTAGTTTTAATTACTGATAGCTATAAAAGATAACAACAAAAATAAGAAGTTTATGTACACATGAGAAATATCTCGAAGAGTGATTGAACGAGCATTAAAACAAAAGAAAACAAGTTTGGTTTGTAATTAACGCTAACTATTATAATAAGTATTAGGGAAAATTGTAGTGTATACTAAAAACAAATAAACAAAGGAGTCAATAATACATGAAGTAAACTGACAACAATTTCTTGTAATATTTTATACAATTACTTATAGACCGGGAGCCAGCATCACTGACTAGCACCTCATAGAGTTCATGGATGAAGCCCTAGGATTAGTTAAATTTTGATTCGCATATTAAAACGCAATTGGTCTGCCAAATCATATCTTGGTGGAAAACACCCGAAAACCGGATTTTAGTGGATGACTCGTGGGTTTGCCATTGTGTTTTCCTGCACTAAAATGTATGAAAACAGGGAGTACTGGCAGTAGGGAAACACAATGATAAACCTGCGAGTCGGCCGCTAAAATAGGGTTTTCAGGTGTTTTGCACCAAGATATGACTTGCCATGCCGATTGCGTTTTAATATGCGAATCAAAATTAAACTAATCCTAGAATTTCATCCGTGAACTCGATGAGCTGATTGTCTGTGCAACCGGCTCCCAGTCCATTTATTGCGTACATATTTTAGCTATTCTTCATAATATAAATTTAAATGCTGTGGTTTGCGCGCGTCGTGATAGTAGGTGAAAAATTCCTATACCGGTATAATTTCACCTTTTGTGTTACTTTACTTTGCATAGTGTCTTTCGCGTGGCTTAGTCTTCAGAAAATGTGGTTTCTTGCTAAATTTCTTAAACAGTCACGAAAATGAAGCCGCGGTCAATAAAAAAAATATATATATATAATGTGGCTTATTTATGTAGCTATATGTTATATACAGAGAGCGTAATAAATTAGCTCAAATTTTAAAAATTCATTAAAAAGGAACAAATGATTCGAAAAAATTTTGGTTTGTATGCGTGAGACTAGAGAGAGATTGGATTGTTTAATAGCCAAAGTGCAAAAAATTCCGATATATGGTGCAGGCATGCATAACATGAAGTTGATTTATGTTCGTATATAAAACACCTCGACTAACTCTATAGCTCAAAGTTGATATTTAGCAGACCGTATATGGAATCCACCCAGATATGCCGTACTCAGATATCACCGGTCTTGTGATTTGTCTTACTTCTCCCATATCATTTGGCGGAGTTCATATCGAACACTTGCTGTATAAATGCATCTCTAGAATGCAGAGTTGTGTTGTTACTGCTTCGAGTTGTCTTTTACCGTAAGCCTAATATGCCATTAAAAAGCCAACGTTTAAAATGCACAAATAATACATGAAAGCAGCAAACAGCTGATTCGAATCTACTACCGAGATTCTTCTTCAGTGCAAGATAGGGAAAAAGAAGAGCGGGCTAGAAAAAAGCCAGGCTGAGCAAAATCATATACAGAGACGCGATGGCTTATATACCCTATGTGGGTAGCGAAGGCGCCAAAAACAACCAATGAGAGAGAAGCAGTGGAAACGACTGGGTGGACAAGTAGCGACATCTACCGGAGAAGGAGAGAAAAAGAAACCAAAAAAGAGTATAAATTAAATTAATGCTTTCCAAATACTTAGAAAATCAGGAGTACTAGATAAGTCATTGACTAAAGAGTGAGAATTTTTAATGATGTGGTAAGCTTCCCAAAAATCAAGATCAAGGTTAGAAGAACATTTTTGAATAATGTTAGCTGAGGAAAAATCGAACCTATGTTGAGACGACCAAGAATATTGAGCAATAGAACAACGTTTGAGCTCCTGATTTTTAACATAACCTTCATGCTCTTTTAAACGAAATCTAAGAGCACGTTTAGTCTGGCCAATATAAGAAAGGAATGTTGAAAGAATCATATTTTCTTTGCATTTAAAACCAAATGCAAAGAAAACAACATTACAATTTTACCCTTTTGCAAGGCGCTCGGAGGGCTACGCGATCAACCGGGTGTTTGAGATTTGAAAAAGTGCTTTTATTAACAGGAGAAAAAATAACATTAAAATCAAACCTTCTTAGGATTTTAGCAAATTGCTGACTGATTTTAGAAAAAAATGGTAACACAACTGAAGTATTAGAGTTGGAATTAGAATGCTTTTCAGAATGGACGGATTTCGTCAATTTCTTATAAATAGAATCAAAATTATTAGAGGAATAACCACGATCAACAGCAATAGCTTTGAGGTAATTAAGTTCAGCACTAAGTAACTGAGGAGTGGAACATATATTGGTAGCTCGAAAAACAAAAGTATTGAAAGCAGCGAATTTTTGGTTAGGGGGATGAGAAGAATACCTGTGAGGTGGGAGACTGACAGCAAAATGTTTACGAAAGACGGTAGTCTGAAAGCCATTTTCACAACGAATAACAAGGACTTCCAGGAAAGAAAGACAGTTACTGGTCTCAATTTCAGAGGTAAATTGAATGCAGGGATCAATGGAATTCATAATAGAGAGAAAATGATTAATATCCGAATTCATTTCAACCAGGACATAAACATCATCAACATAACGAATATAGAACGGAAATTTTATAATAAGTACCCAGTTTATGAAAAAATTACCCATATCTTGAAAAATAACTATTTACTTACTTTAGTCTCACTTAATATTTATGTTTTTCGTTCAGCGGAACCTAGAATTGTTTTTATTACTTCTAAATTATCCTCATTAAAATTATTTTTTAAAACATTGCTTTTTCTGAGAGTTTCTCTATTTGTCAATAATCGTACCTTGAGGCTAAATGACAATCCGATAATTGGTCTCTAACTAATCAACTGGGCTAAATTTGAAAAAAACCTCGAAGGATTCAGAAGAATTTAAAAGGAATAATTATCAATTTTGGTTAAAATAAAGAAAAATACAAAACAGCTTATTAACTCATATTTTTCGAATAATATGCAAATTTTATTCTTGTCATCCTATTATCGCTTCTGGGCACAGTTGCCTTCGACCACGTAACCAATTGTTTTTTTCTCTTGTCGGCGTATTTCAAATTAGTTAAACTCAGAAAAAACATTTTGTTTTTAAAAATTAATTCTAAACGTTATTTTGGGATTTTCTTTATTTTTTTTTCTTTCTTTAAATGAAGTTATGGAAACAATCACTGAAATTGATTAATAAATTATTTAAATAATATTCACATATCTTTAATCGCTTAATTCTCGCCCTCGTCAATATGACGATGTCGCTGCTTATTTTTCGTGCCCGTGTTATTGACGGGCTGGAGATTTAAAACCGGAAAATACTTCTAAAACCAGAAAAATTTAACAGCCATTTCCCTATTAAACCTTTGAAAATATACGTCCTAGTTTGGTTTAAACGATTTTTATTTGAGTAAATTATGGATTCTGATGAGTCAAGCATTTCTGATGATAATTTTATTTTAATTGATAGTCCACATTTTATGTATATATATTGTTTGTAAACGTTTGTAAAGTAGTAAAAATTTTAAAAATAAGGATCTTATTCGTATTAATTTGTATGGAGTAAAACAAACATCAAGGTGCAAAATTCCCGCACGATGGCTTTGCGGGAAGTGTGAATTTGTTCTGTAACATATTTTAGGTTGATTTCGTAAGAAATACTACCTATTGCAGTCGTTACCATGGTGCGACTTTTGAAAAATTCCTTCATAACTTTTCATTATAGGGCCCCAGGAACCCAAAACCACCCCCACCTAAAAAGTTTATATATATATATATATATATATATATATATGTGTGTGTGTATGTATGTACTAAATTTTGTTCGCACGATAAAAGTCGCAATAATGCAGGGATCGTCTTCAAACTCGCCAACAACTTTGAGATGGTTGATATCTCGGCGGGGATTGAAAATGGACATAATCGGCCAAAGGAAAGGAAAATGTGGAGGGCTCAAAATTTTGAATACCGTTTTAACACGATTCTGATAAAACCAGCTCTTTCACAACAATGACAGGAAAAAATAAATATTTTTCACTAAGCAATTGCCAACAATTAAAAAAAAAAACAATAAAATTCTCACCACAACAATTGTTTTTCTATTGCAAGATTTCACGTGAAAAATTAACTTAAATAAATAGTTTGACGAATTGAAAACAAATTGAATATAACGTCATTAGCTTTCTAGTGCAAGATTTCCGCATGAAAACTCAAAATGAAATAAATGGTTTGACGAATAATATATATATATATATATATATATATATATATATATATATATATATATATATTGCGTCAGATTGGAAATATAATGGACCTCAGCAGGTGAATATGTAACGTCATGTGAGTTTGAAGAAACGTATTAAAACATGATAAAAACCCGACTATGGAAATATTAACATATTTTAACACTTTGAGGTTCTCTGAATTTGCTTTATCCATTTTTAAACCTATTCCATATACATGCGTGTGTGTATTCGTGTATATTAGAATTTTCACAAAATGTTTAGCTCCCTAGAGCTCATTCTTAGTGAAGGAACTGGGTTTATCTGTAATCTTGATTTAAGTTTTGTTGGTGAATTTAGTACTTAACTTCGAAATCTACCTCCCCCTGTAGGCCCGAGCCGGCAAGGATTTTTTTTCCCTCTCAAACATACGACTAATTGCATATTTTAATTAGCAATCTTATAATTACTCAATTTTTGCAATAAAAAAGGTACCTTTTTGATGCTATTTTATAAATATTAAGCGATCCTTAAGGGGTTAAGTACATATGACTGGACTATTTTAATATCAGTAAATGTATTTTTAGAAGAAATGTACACGATTTTGACATCCTTAATAATAATGATCATGATGATAATAATAATAATAATAATAATAATAATAATAATAATAATAATACTATTTTTACAAAATTCAAAAAATTAGTTTTACATTACATTTTTAAAGTAGTTCGGATTCAGCGATTCTTAATACAGGATATTTGCACATTCTAATATTTTTATTTTATTAGTAGAGTTATTTTTTATTATGTAATAAAAACGTGTGTTTAAAAGTAAGAATTTTAATACATTTTTCACAAACTGGTTCTTCTTTTAAATGATTTTTATTTTTTATTTTTATACAATCATTTGAAATTTGTTTCATACAAATACTGATTTATTGGGCAAATTAGGCGAAATCGAATCCTCAATATAAAGAAAATGTGTTTATGTTTCACGCTTATTTAACAAATCATTTTGAATATAATAAAATATTTTAATGCATAGTAAAATGTACAATTAAAGAAAAAAAGCATAATTAATAAAACTTCTCATCTTAAAGAAACAGTTTCAGAAGAAACAAATTTGCAGGAAAATGCCTATTTGATGATTCAAGAAAATAAATAAACTTCTTTGCCGATATCCTTCTATATATAAAGAAAAGTTTTGATTTGGAAATGGACCAATGAAAATCTGCGTAGATATTCCGGGTAAAACTCATCCAATTTAAATGCTTAAGCCAAGGCCTCCTTATCGAAATAACAGGCCTCGCAATCGCTGAAGTTTCCTTTGTCCGCTGTACACGTGGTTAGAAACCACATCCCGTGACTAGCGCCATCTAACGTGAGAAACAGAAATATTTTTTAATTTGTTTTCCATTTGTCTTTTACCATTTTCTTTACGATGTGCTTTGTAGTTTGCAAATGATAGTTGTTAATCTTAAAATTTTCATATGTTCTAGACATTTTATTTAAAAAATGAACTTATTTTACTGTTAAACAAAAAATGTTTACTGCTGTATTCCGTTATGTAAATAAATGATGATAATAATAATAATAATAATCAGGAAAGAAAATTATTTTACCATGAATTTCTCAGTGATATTAGTTATTGAAATAAATGGATAGCATCTAGATCCGGAAAATGTAAAATATTTCATTTCCTCTTTTATATTTTCAAATATGTGATTTATTTTATTTCTGCTATTTCTTTTCTTTTCACAATTAATTTCATCTTACAGTATTAATTCAACATCGCTCCTTCAATTTGTTTCAATGCACAGTCTCATTTATTTATTTATTGGACTATCATTTGTTTTATTTTTGAAGGTATGGGGGATCATTTCAGTTTAACATACTTTAGATGAAAGCTTCACTGTTTTTTCATATAAAGTTTGTATGTATTAATCTATGGAAAGTTTCATAATTGGCTCCACAGCCAATTGGCATATCTTGGCGGGCATAGTTTGGTGCGTAATTAATTTCCTTGTTTTAACTCACATATGTTATGTAAGTTTTACTAAAATGTATCAAAGTATTTTAGGAAAGTTAAAACACGCATAGATACACAAAAAAACAGACTGAAGTCCTAAACACTTAAAAAATTGGAAAATTAAAGTTTAATAATCACTTAAATTTATACATGTCCCTCCACTTTCCGCAAATACCGTATTCTTGTCATGCTACGATTTTGGTGTTTGTAAATCTTAATTTGAGTATTCTGCCTTAATCAGACCTAGAGCCAACTGGCGTAAGTGTAGTTTGGCGCAAAATTAATTTTATTTTTAAACCGTATACTTGATACCACATTATTCCAGCATCGCGTTTTTGCAGTCAACTTTGACTGTGGAACAGATTACAGAACGTTAGCTAATACTACATTATATAATAATAAATCGGTATTTTTCAAGTATAGGGGCCTTGGCGAGAGAAGAATATTTGGCAACGTAATTTCTGGAAGCATATTTACTGTTTCACATAAAGAAGCAATATTTTCCAATATTTGTACAATTTATTTAATATAAAAAAGGCATTTATCTATTTTATATACAAATATAAACAAATCGTATATAAAAAAAAAATAATAATATCTAGAAACTAAATTTATACATGTAAATTCGGCACAGATGGCGCGATTTTTTTCTGGCGTAAATGTCATATACGCACCGGATACTTAACTGGCACCAAATTGTCGTTATTTTGCTTGATATGGTTATCCGGATATAGATGATATGGTAACGAGGTTTTCGCAAAATTGGCGTCGGAAAAATATCCCGCCAATATGAGGCGTATATGACATCTGTGCCATAAATTCTTATAAAACAAGCTGATAGTTCATAAGTTTTGTTTTCATAACTATTTATATCAATCGGCAACAAATCGCTCTTTCCGAAGCCCAAATTGTGCCAAGATTAAAAAAAAAATAACCCGCAAAGTCCTATGTACTGAAAATGGTACTTGTTAGTTATCCCGTCGACCAAATTACTGTCGCCAAATTGTAAGATTAAATGCCAATAATGGTTTGCCATAAATTAATTAATTTTAAGATTAAATGCCAATATTGGCCAATAAAACCAATATTTCGATGTTTTATTTGTATTTTTATTAATGTTATACTAATTTATTTGTTTTTTCGTTATTTAAAATAAAAAATTGTGTCAATTTGTAGAACTTGGCGAGTAGTTTGGCGATTTATATAATTTGGCGAAATTGGTCGACGGGATAACTAACAAGTACCCTGAAAAAATATCAATAAATCTTATATTTAAATCTTCATTTTTGATATGTTTCATTTTTTAAAGCCAGAAAATAATTGTGCGAAATATTTTTTTTTACGCCTTTATTTTACTGGAATTCGAAAAATATTTTATACAATTTTGCCAATAACACAATAGTTTCAATTTTTTACTATGCATTTGTTTATGGAGTATTACCAGGAGTATATACCAGGTGGCGTAACTTACGGGACAAAGTCAGCTAATAAGTTGGCAATTATCGGGGACATTTTCACCCATAGACTTTCTCCGGATTGTCAACTTAAGCATGGCCATAGCCTACTATGATATATAACGGACCGCGCATTTCGCCGAAAAAGTGAAGTCGGATCCAACTTCAAACCCTGAACCAAAACTTTACAACGTGCTCCTTGTTTACATTTATACCCTGCCCAGATAGAAGCTTGTTTCTCATCGTCGAGGTTTCAGAATCATTCATCGTATTTTCATGTAATAAATTAAATATTTATATTCTTTAATTTCCTTCGATTTAAAAGGCTATTTTACACAAATTGTAGCATTTTAGTGTTACACATACTTTTAAGATTAGCTAAATTATTTATTGATTACCTTGATCGTTTGGTTCATTCATGAAAAATGCTGGTTCTGTTATTCTTTTTTGAATGTTCCGTATTTATATAAAAATAGCTTGGTTTCATATACACGTTGTAAAATTAAAATTTGATTTTTATCAAACTACAGTTCTCATAACTGACTTGAAGCAGCTATTTTTGATTAATTTACTGTTACCGGTAAAATATTTGTTTTTAATATCGCCCGAACCAAGAAGAAGAAGAAGAAAAAAAAAGCCGATCTTCATTAAACATTAAATATTTTTATTTTTAATCAGAGAAAGAAATGGCGATCACGGATTTAAATATCGTTGCAATATTCTATGTTATCCAAGCAATTTTGATTAAATCATGTAGGGGTATTTGTTACTTAATAAATTACATTTATTAATTATTAAAGGAATTTTATGACTATTTTAATATATTAAAAAAATTCCATCAGTTTTATTGTTTCAGCTGTGAAAATAGTAAATAAATGGTACTTAGTTATCCCGTCGACCAAAAATCTATCGCCAAACTATAAGATTAAGTGCCAATAATGCTTGATCGTAAATGTCATATACACTTGACTGTAAGCAAGTTACACGTGTTTATGTCATCAAGTGATTTTTATTTCGACGTTTTATTTGTATATTTATTAATGTTATACTAATTTATTTGTTCTTTCGTTATTTAAAATAAAAATTATGTCAATTTGTATAATTTGGCGAGTGTTTTAGCGATTTATATAATTTGGCGAAATGGGTCGACGGGATAACTAAGTGGTACTAAATAAATTTGTGACATTGATGTTTTAGACTAAGCATGTGTTTTTTTTATTTATATATTTTTATGTGTGTTGGTTTAACAATTTTAAAGAGAAACACATTATATTAGTCACTTAAATAAATAGAACTTTACATTTACATTGATATGGACAGTTTATAATAACCCTTAACAGCTGTATTCGAATTAACTGTCATTTCTAAGCTTGATTGGAATGTCAGCAGAACTGTAAACGTAACCATGGCGACATCACGTAATTTTGGTGTTTGTTTACATATCTACCCTTCCCAGGTTGTTTCAGTTACGGTCAGAGTCACATTTCAATTTTGGGCAGGGTATCAGAGTCCTCTGGCGAGCGACTTCATACATTAAACGCAATTTAGTCTGCCTGTAGTAGTATCTAAGTATGCCTTGAGCATGGCCTTTCTTCGTTAATATTAAAAAAACTGTCGTATACAAAAATATGGAAATCGGTGGTATTATAAAGAAATATTTGATAAACACGCTGATGCAGACAGTTTTCAAATCGAAGAATTACTTTCAGAGATATTTAATGCTAAAGTTGGACAAAATCGTTCCATTAAAAAATTTTTATTGGAGCAAAAACTATACATGAGAATTTAATCATTTTTAGATCATTTTATAGGTTATAAGTTCCCGGTGTGCAGATTGCATTTATTTTTTTTATTTGACTATTTTTTGAGGTTTTATTTCTTTTTTTAAATTCAAATTTTCAGTATTTCGAAAGATATTTTTTACAAATTTAAAAAATGTTATTAATTTAAACTGTTGCCAACTTTATAAACAGCGCAAACAATAATGTTTACTTCAAATTAAAAATTTATTTACACGGGACTATTGTAAACAGAAAAAAAAATTAAATTAGAATTAAATGATTACATAATAAAAGCAGGAAAATTGCGTCATAAGAACCATATTTACACTGGAATTTTAAAAGAGAAACAAAATGTTAAAATAAAAAAAACATTACTATGCGTTAAAACCTGTAAATGGAGGAAATTACGTCATATTTAAAATGGCCAAAAAATATGGCAAAACAATTTAAATTAAAAAATATATCTGCGCGAGACATTTACTTGATATTTTGATACAATATTTTCAACTATTATCGTCAATTCGAAGACAGCGCAAATAATATTTCCTTCTAACAACAAAAGTATTTTCATGTGAATATTAATAAGAGAAATAAAACTTTGGTGTAAATTACATCAGATTTAAAACGATACATTTAAAATGAATTATTTAAAAGAACTATCTTATAGCTCTGTTAAAAAATACCGGGAGACAATGACACTGTTTACTTAATTCATTTTACATTAGCTTATTTTCGAATGTTTAACTAATTTTTTTAATTAAATACGAAAACAGCCATTGTATCTTTTAACAGCAGCAGATATGGCCTTAAAAATCCCCAATCCAAGAAAAACGAATGGAAACCCGTTTACAGAGAGATCGCTACTGTTTTTTTTTTTTCAAATTTTAATTCAATATTTTTAAAGTCGATCAAGTTAGCGTGATTTTTGGATTTTGGTGTCCCTGAACGGGGGTTGCCGAGCGTAGCACGTAGGGGGCAGAGCCCCCTAGTTACATATAAAGAAAAATGCAAAACAAATCTGGGTGGTCAACAGTTAATGGTTAGAAATATGAGGGCCAGTATCTGCTTGAATTCACCTTAATTTAACCCGTAGTATTTCAACTTCTCAATCATATCAATTGTTCTCAATCATTCTTAATGAGTAAACTGTAAGTAAGCTAATACTGAAACAAAATTGAAAATACAAATATAATCAAAGATTGCAGGACTGTACAATTGCTTACCTCACTTACAATAACAGTATTTAAATACAGACAACGAACAACAGTAAAAAAGTTGTACGCGTTCAAATTAGAAACCATTAGTAAAGATTTACCTAAAATGAATGTTTTAAATCTTAAATTCGATTTTATAAAAGTTACAATTTTTAATCACTCACGATTTCAAATTTATCCAATTCTTAGTGAAATATAGATATTTATATTTAATTACGGTAAATTAAATAAAATATCGTGTGTAGAAATATTTTAATAGCATAAAAATATATTTATTTCATTGAAAGTAATTTGAAACATTTTTTTTAGAATGAATTAAATTAATTTAAAAATATATGTTAAAACGTATTTTTTATATAGAATAAAGAAAAAGCCTTGCATATATATATATATATATATATATATGTATATATATACTTATACTAATATTATAAAGAGGTAAACATTGTTTATTTGTAGGAGGTAAGCTCTGGAACTACCGAACCGATTCCAAAAGTAATGGTATCAAAATGATGGTGTTAGTCCAACTTAGAACATAGGCTATGTTTTATGTCAGTACCACTACCCCAAAGGGTGTGCAGGAGCAAAAAACGTTCTAAAAATGCGATTTTTGTGTTACTGAAGGACCTAGAAATATGAAATTTGCAATATTAGTTACTTATAAGATATAAATGATGTCTAAGAACAGTTCTTAAACAATTCGAAATTTAAAAGGGGAGAAAATGCACAAAAAGCGTTCTAAAAAACGTTCTAAATGGTAGTTTCGACATAATCTCCGGAAATATGGAACCGATTTCAAAACCAATGGTATCAAAATGATGGTGTTAGTCCAACTTAGAACATAGGCTATATTTTATGTCGGTGCCACTACCCCAAAAGGGGTGCAGGAGCAAAAAACGTTCTAAAAATGCGATTTTTGCGTTACTGAAGGGCCTAGAAATATGAAATTAGGAATATTAGTTACTTATAAGATATAAATGATATCTATGAACAGTTCTTAACAATTCGAAATTTAAAAGGGGTGAAAATGCGCAAAGAGTGTTCTAAAAAACGTTCTAGATGGTAGTTTCTACATAATCTCAGGAAATACGGAACCTATTTCAAAAGCAATGGTATCAAAATGATGGTGTTAGTCCAACTTAGAACATAGACTATATTTTATGTCGGTGCCACTACCCCAAAAGGGGTGCAGGAGCAAAAAACGTTCTAAAAATGCGATTTTTGCGTTACTGAAGGGCCTAGAAATATGAAATTAGGAATATTAGTTACTTATAAGATATAAATGATGTCTAAGAACAGTTCTTAACGATTCGAAATTTAAAAGTGGTGAAAATGCGCAAAAAGTGTTCTAAAAAACATTCTAAATGGTAGTTTCTACATAATCCCAGGAAATACCAAACCAATGTAAAAAATATTGGTGTCAAAATGATGGTGACTACGTTTGCTCCAAGATAGGCTGTATTTTATGTCGGTGCCACTACCCCGAAGGGGGTGCAGGAGCAAATTACATTCTAAAAATGCAATTTATGTGTTACTACAGGGCCTAGAAATATGAAATTTGAAATATTAGCTACTTATTAGATATAAAGGATTTCTAATAACAGTTCTTAAACAATTCGAAATTTAAAAGGGGGTGAAAATGCGCGAAAAGCGTTCTAAAAAAATGTTCTAAATGGTGGTTTCTACACAATATCAGGAAATACCAAACCGATTTTTAAAAAATAATGCTGTCAAAATGACGGTGCCAACTCTTTCTCCAACATAGGCTATGTTTTATGTCGGTGCCACTACCCGAAATTGGGTGCAGAAGCAAAAAACGTTCTAAAAATGCGACTTTTGAGTTACTGAAGGGCCTAGAAATATGAAATTTGAAATGTTAGCTACTTATTAGATATAAAGGATTTCTAAGAACATTTCTTAAACAATTCGAAATTTAAAAGGAGTGAAAATGTGCGAAAAGCGTTCTAAAAAACGTTCTAAATGGTAGTTTCTACATAGTCTCAGGAAATACCGAACCGATTTCAAAAGCAATGGTACCAAAATAATGGTGACAACCCTTGCTCAGACATAGGCTATGTTTTATGACGGTGCCACTACCCTAAAGGGGTGCAGGAGAAAAACTTTCTAAATTGCGGTTTTTGCGTTACGGAAGGGCCTAGAATCGTGAAATTTGAAATGGTAGTTAGTTATAAGAAATCAATGATCCCTATGGACATTTCCTAAAAAAATCGAAATTTAAAAGGGGGTCAAAATGCGCAAAAAGCGTTGTAAAAAATGTTCTAAATTGCGATTTCTATGCAATATCAGGAAGTACTGAACCGATTTCAAATATAATGGTGTAAAAATGAAGGTGACAGATCTTGCTCCAAGATAGGCTATATTTATAATTATTTCCACTACCCCAGAGAAGATGCAGGAGCAAAACTCGCGAAAAGCTTTCTAAAAACGTTTTAAATGCCGATTTGTCAATAATATCTCAGAAAGAATCAAACTGATTTCAAAAGTAATGGTAGGAAATTGATGATGTCAGCCTCTGCTCTAACATAGACGCTATTTTATGTCGGTATCACTATCACCAAGACGTTGCAGGAGCTAAAAAGAGATCTAAATTTCGATTTTTGTGATCGGTAGGGGCTAGCAACTAAAATTAGGCAAGGTACATATTTATTAGATATAAATGATCTTTAAGAACAGTTTCGAAAAAATTAAAAATTTAAAAAGGGGTGAAAATGCGCGAAAAACGTTCTAAAAACGTTCTAAATTGCGATTTCTACTCAATCTCAGAATTCTACTCAATCACAGCGATTTCTACTCAAGCTATTTCAAAAGTAATGGTTGCAAATCACTGGTGACAGTCCCTGCTATAACATAGGTTACATTTTATGTTGCTGTCACTACCATCTGAGGGTTAGAAAAGCAAAACATGTTCTAATTTGCGTTTTTTGCACAACTGAGGGGTAAGACTTTGAAGTACGGCATGGTATTTACTTACAAGATGCAAATGCTTTCTAAGAACAGTCGAAAGAAAATTCCAAATTTAAAAAGATGAAGTGAGCGAAAAGCGTTATAAATTATAATTTTATGCAATCTTATCAAATAACAAATTGATTAAAAAATAATGATGACAAATTGTTGGTGATAGAACCTGATCAAACATAAGCTATATTTTATGTCTGTGCCACTACCACCAGAAGGTTGCAGGAGCTAAAAACTTAACTTTCTAAATTGCGATTTCTGTGATACTGAAAAGGCTAGAAACTTTAAATATGGCATGGTTGTTACTTATAAAATATAAATGCCCTCGAAGGACTGTCGAAAATAAATTCGAATTAAAAAGGGGTGAAGCGAAGGCGAAGTGCGAAAATATTCTAAAAAAGTAATAAATTACGATTTCTATGCAGTTTCAGGGAATATAAACCGATTATAAATGTAATAGTTGCGATTCAATGGTAACAGTCTCTGATCCTACACAGGCTATACTTTATGCCGATGATTCTACCACCTGGGGTTTACAGGAACAACAAACGTTTTAAAAAAGGCCTTTAAAAGCTTTCTAAATTACGTTTCTGTTGAATATTAGGAAATAACAAACCGATTTCAAAATTAATGTTGGCAAATTAATGGCGAGAGTTCCTATTTCAACATAGCCCTTTTTGTTGAGAGAGGTGGTAGGACTTGGAATTTGACATGATAGTTAATTTTAAGATGTAAGAAGATGGTTTTCTAAAAAATTCAAAACTTCAAATGAATACTGAAATGAGCGTATTAATTGAGCATAAATGTTTCAAAATATTTTCTAAATTATCATTTATTTAGTTTCATTTCCTTTTATTAATTTATATTAAGTCTCATTTCTGCTTAATGCAGTGTAATAATGATGTTTAATCAAACTGTGTTTTAAATAGTAATTTTTGAATTATTCCTAAAAGTAATAAGTACCTTTTAATAAAAAAAACTTTTTAATAAAATAAAATTGTTGGAATACAACGTCAATTTATCTTACCCTTTTATTTCAGCGCATGCGCGTACAGTGACGTTTCTACAAATCCGCTCTGCGAGCGAGATTATTTAGTTTTGTTAAAAAACATGTCAGTGCTTAGTCGCACTTGCGCTATGTCTATATTTTTGTCTTCGTGTTAGTGTTAATAAATGTTTATGTCGAGCTATTCTGCTAACTCTGTGTGCCCCCAAAACCAACAAAGGTTATGGGTACCAGAGACGCTACTCACTGCGCTATAAATAGCAGAAATATTTTTTAATTCGAACTTTTGAATTGTAAAGTCTTAAGCCTGAACTGAAACTAAGAACTCTTCTACGTTCTGTCATTAACTGTTTTGATTTGTGGCTGCGAGATATTTTATTTAATCATGTCACATGTTACGACAATTGAAAAGCTCGGCAAAGATAACTTTGATAGCTGGAAACTTCAAATTGAAGCAGTATTAATAAAAAATGATCATTGGGATTATGTAATCGGCAAAGAAGAGAAACCGGCCGAAGGTAGCGCTGATGAAAAGAAATGGCTTCAGGCTGATCACAAAGCCCGTGCTGATATAATTCTTGCCATAAATCCTAGTGAATTGTACCACATCAAGCATTGTGCGACTTCAAATTCTGTATGGAATAAATTGAAAGACGTTTATGAATCAAGAGGCCCTGCAAAGAAAGCAACGCTGTTAAAACAGCTTCTGTTTCGAAAGATGAGTTTCAGTGAAACGATGTCTGAACATTTAAATATCTTTTTTGAGATTGTTGATAAATTAAAAGAAATGGAAATAGAAATTGCGGATGATTTGTTATCAATTCTTGTACTCTACAGTGTTCCTGAGAATTTCGAAAATTTTAGATGCGCTATAGAATCGAGAGATGAATTACCTAAACCCGATTCTTTGAAAATTAAGATGCTAGAAGAATGGGAAGCTAGAAAAGGAAAAACGACTCATGATTCACAAAATGCCTATTATATAGAAAACAAGAGAAATAATCAAGAACAGAAGAAAAATGAAAAATGGAAGACTAATACGAATAAAAATTTTCCTGCAGAGAGAAATTATCGTAATTTCAAGTGCAATTATTGCTCCAAAATCGGGCATAAAGCTAACGAATGTAGAAAGAAAATAGCTGACAGAAAGCTTGTATCTTTAAATAAAGGAAATCAAGGTTCAATGATTAGTTATGAAGAACCGGTTAGTATGGCATTTAACGACGTATATCATGAATCTACTGCATGGTGTTTAGACAGTGGTTGTACATCTCATATGTGCAAAGATAAAAATTTATTTACAGAATTTCATCCTCGTGATAATTCTACAATTCAGCTTGCGGTTGATAAAACAGCAAAAATCACAGGAATAGGAACAGTTCTTATTACAGTGCCTAACGGTAGTGGGACTACTAATCTCACACTTAAGAACGTTCTGTTCTTACCTGAGTTAAAATGTAATTTGATTTCAACGTCAAAAGCAACGGCTAATAATCGTTCTGTGCTTTTTAAAGAACGATATGCTAAAATAATTGAGCCTAATGGTTCTATACTAGTACAAGCTGTTCGTCAAGGTGATTTATATTATGTACATCCAATCACCGAAAGAGCTGCAATAGCACAGGTAAGTGATTTTGTAAAATGGCATTTAAAGTTAGGACATTTAAATGAGTCTGATTTAAAGAAACTTAAATCTAATAATATGGTTAGAAATTTAAATTTCAATGATGATGAGTCTCTTAAAGATTGTAAAGTTTGTATTCAAGGTAAACAAACTGTCCGCCCTTTTCCTAAACAACCAAATTTTGAAAGTAATGATTTATTATTTCGGATCCATTCAGATTTATGTGGACCTGTGTTTTAAATAGTAATTTTTGAATTATTCCTAAAAGTAATAAGTACCTTTTAATAAAAAAAACCTTTTAATAAAATAAAATATTACCTTTTAATAAAATAAAAATTTAGTTAGTACGTTTTAATAAAAATAAGACATATAAATGTCACTTGGCATATTTCAACTATCACACGAGCAAAGCCGCAGGTTTGCTAGTATATATATATTTACACGTATAACTTAAATGCACCGTTTAATGTGTCACTTTTTTTCTTTTAAAAGTGAGAAAAACTTTTGAGAACATAATTTCACAAAAGCTGTTAGGTCTTTTTTTTATATTGAATATTTAAAGTATTTTGAATCATTATTGATTCACATTTCATTTCTCAAAAATAGCTTTGAGTGTAAGAAATTTAACCGACAAAATGAACTTCAGAATGTTCTCGATTTGTTAACCTGTTTTATACAGAAACTTGTTAAAAAACTAGATAAATTACTAGTTTCCTCTTCTGAAAGAGATAATATTTTATCCTATATATACGGTGTTCTTTCTAAAATATTTGAACAATTTTGAATTTCAAGAAAACTAATTTTAAATTTCACATTTTATATTATAGAGTAGATATTCCGTTTTAAAATTTATTTATTTTACAGTTCTAATTGGTGTATTTCTAAACACTTGTTGTTTTTACATATTTTAGCTAGTTAAGAAATTTATAATTCGCAATACTAGAGTCACATCTGTATAAAATTATCGTACCTATGAAGTAGCTGTATTCGACAAATGAGAGAGACAAAACATTTCACTAAATTAAGATATGTTTGTGGCTTAATTTATATGTTGTAGCCTGTAAAAGTAAAAAAAAAAAAAAATTGAATCCTGGATTATGGATCACATTCGAATAATTAATGATAGAAAATCTCATCATAGAATTTCAAAAATTTTAAATATTTTTATTTACACTGTGCAGCGGTGGTCCAGTTGGCAGATCATCGGGCTCGTAGCCGAAAGGTCGCAGGTTCCTCGCCGCCAGCTAAATTTTTGCCATGTTATGCTAATGACGCCTGGCGTCTGTAAAATCGGTCGTGGATGTAAAGTCTTTCAAGTTTCCTGTGATCTATACCTCTGGTGATGATTAGTCTGGTGAAGATCTCGTTACCTGATCAAGGTTCTAAATTACGAAATCAGGCAGGGTAGCGTTGGTCTTCCTTCGGCTCCAACTTCGCGCTCATTTTATGAAACAATGGTAGGATTACTGGGACTACTCAGAGAAGGGTAAATATACGTATGATCTTGTCCCAGCGGTATTTTTAGATCTTCTTCTGCTCACTCCATCCACTACAGCAATCCTTACCGGTCATGGACCTTTTGGGGCATACCTCTTCAAGTTCAAAAGAGCCCTTTCTACTCTATGTGAGTGCGGTGATGTTGGTGTTGCCTCTAATTATTTCTATAATTGTCGTTTAACAACTCGCTGGCATATGCGCCGTCCTCCTATTCTTCTAGATGGTTGGCTAGCAAATATTTTATCGCGCCCTACTTTGCTCTCAAAGCTTAAAAACATCTTCAACTTCTTATGTAACCTTTCAGTTTTACTCCATCACTGAGACAGGGACTTGGATTCCCTTTTATTCAGTACCCAATGTCGGGTCGCAGCAACTTGTATAATATTGTCTAACTCTGTATAATATTGCATTATTTAATGTCCTTATGTTTGTTTCACAAATTTTGCTAATGTAACATTTATTTATATCTTATATATACCACTCCGCACTCTGTCGTGCGTATTGGCGGGCTCAGCCTCGGCTGAAATTTGTATTTTTTTTAAAGACCTCAATAAAGGGGACCGGGAGGGACAATCTATGCTCTACAGACTCACTTCCTAGTCTGAGCAGTCTCTCTCGGGCAGTAAAAGTAAAAGTAAAAAAAGGTTGAAATTTTCAACTTTTTAGCTGAACGTTGTTTGCCACCATAAACTCTGAAAGATAATATTCGCTTTATATGATCTTAAAATTTGAAAATAAAAAAAAGTCTTTAGATAAGGCCAATTTTTTAATTAAAAAATAGTGGTGGATATGTAAATAACTGAAGGGGGTAGGATACCTTTGAACACGTCGAAAAAGTAAAAAATATCACTGTGTTCCAAACTTCAAAACTTGTGTAATAAATCAAAAATAAAAATAAAACTTCATTTAAACGTAAAGCTCGTATTTAAATTTATATTTAAAAATATTCATATACTTGTAAATTCACAAATAAATATTGAAATGATAAGTTTAAAAATATATAATAATAAGAGAAAAAATCTTGCGCGCATGATAAAATCTGAAAATATGCATATAAAGAGGACATTTTGGTGAAAATAAATGCATACCTTTATACTAAAACCAGAATATTTGTAAAAAATATTGACTAAATTAAAAGATTAACAAAAAATTAAAAAAGTTCACTTTTTGAAAAGTATTTTCAAAGTACAAAAACAGAAAAAAAAATAAAATTTTACATTTTTCTGGTTTTAAGTTGTAGATAATACAGAAATGAATATGTGATAAAAATTTCATTTGATTGCCATGCATAGTTTTTTAGTAACACCGCGTGCAGTATCAAAATTCATCGTTTTGAATAAACGCAACGCAAAGTAATTATCCTATGTAGTCTTAATATGTAGTCATAATAAAACTGCCATAATTAGTAAACTAATGGGAATTTTTTAATGCGGTTTTTTGCATAGTGTTCAGAAATGATTACGAAATCAAAATATGTATTTAAAAAAATTCGAAAATTTTGATGGTTTAAAGGTATCCTACCCCCTTAAATATGTGCATTTATTTTGACCGTTGCGTGAACGCAACACCAGCGGGTAATGTGTTAACATACGAAAGTATAATTTAACTTCATACGAAAATACACAATAACTTCTTCCAGGTGACGCACGATTCAAAAAAGCTTTTTTTTATCTTTAAATATTCCAGAAATTATTACATTTTCCATATTTAACGAAGCATTTGTAAAAACCAGGTTTCTTTTGCTGACGGTGATTTTCGAAAATGTTTCCGAGTAAATTTTACGAAGTTTTCTCAACACCGAATATCGATATTTAGCATGCTTTTCATTCTCAATCAAACATTTTCAGCTGCGAAAGGGAATTTATACACGCAGGCGTGGTAAAATTGTATAAATATTAATGTGAATGTTAACGAGCTTAATTTATCATGTTTATTTGTAAAACATGTTTATTGAACATGAAAATGGTTACTTGCGAATCAATAGAGTCCGAAAAACCTATTTTCCAGGTTGAAAAAACGGATTAATACACTAGAAAAACTAATCGAAGACGATTCCGAAAATAAGTGGCAGAAAAATAAACTTTGTTTTTTATAACTGATTCTTTAACTCCTTGCCTGTGGAATATCTTTAAGAAAAACGTACCAAAAATTGAAAAAGAAAAATTGCTCTTTAATTTTGTTCGTTATTATCATCAAATTGTTAGAAAAAGATTATTAAAAAAAAATAAACGATAAATAAACTACTATATTCAATATTTTCACATATATAGGAAATGTTAATGGATTACAGTGATTTTTGCTCAAATTATATCAAAATAAATCAAATGACATAATTTTCCAGATAAATATAATAAACTAATACAAAGATATTATTATTTATATCAACTGTCATGAATTCTATGTCCCTCAGATTCCGTTGAATTTCAGAAATCATTTGTAGTATGGTATATACTAAAACATGGAACGGGTACAGAAACCTGCATCACAGTCTTTAACCCGGGAGGAACTCGCTAGTGAGAATGCCCAATTGCTTTTCTTTTACTTTACATTCATATAATATCAACTTTTTTTGGTTGGCTTAGTACTTTTATTCACAAAATAGGTAAAATAATTGAAAAACATTTTGAAATTTTAATTAAAATGAAAAATGATTTAAATAAGAGTCTTAAAAAAGTACGACTGTGAGAGAAAATCTCATGCAGCGAGTTCTCCCGGGTTAATAAACTGGTGTCTCGCGTTGTATCCTCTTTCCCTTTTCATGACATCTACGACAACAAAAGAAACATTCTCTGGTTAGGGTAGTCTTTTTCTCAGTTGGTGGAATATGATCAGGAAAGCGCCGACCCGTAAGTCGCAACAAGTTCATGAAACACCGATATTTCTCTTGCCCGAACTCAGGTCGGGCATTCCAAAATTGACGTATTTGCGTTGCCCAAACAGAGTTCGGGCGTCACAGGCAAGGGGTTAAGGCTGTTGTCAAATCCAAAAGGGCAACTTTATTACATAAGTTTTAATTTATTTTTGTTCGAAAATGCATGAAACTAACTGGTGTTGTTGTTCAAAAATTATGTCATCCAGCTGTTTTTCCGTTTTTTTGCAAACGCAACAGAACTTTTCCGAAAATAGAGTCAAAGTGGGCGTTTTGAACCGAATTTCTTCGCGAAAGGAGAAAAAGCACTCTAGAAATATGAAAAACATATTTGCCAAGTGATAAAAATCGCTTATAACCCAAAAGGTAATTGATGGATCAAAAAATGGAAAACACAGTTCGATTCCCAATCGCTTCGATGGTCAGGCTTCCCAGTTTCATATCTTTCCATTAGAAAATGAATTTGTAAATGTGTCAAAACGTTTTGCGCTTGTTGAGCAGAACAGTTGAGAACAGCCTTAAATACTAAAAATGGACAAGTTTCTGAGATTCCTTGAGATGGAGGTCTATTTTCGAAATCTTGGGTAACTCGGAAGAGGTTATCGCATATTTTCGTGGTTATATCGCTCACCCGCAAGAAAAGTGACACATCTCACAAAAATTCATCTCGCGTTTTATTCCTATAATAGGCCTGTCATAGGTACGTCTTGCTACACAAAAAGTCTCATAATTGTACTTATACGAAAAATCACTTTATTACGCTGTATGTCCATTCGTGACCACAGAAGGAAGGAGGATTGTTTGGGGAGGAAAACATATTAAAACCGTTCAAACCTCATCTACGTCTTCATTCTTAAAGGTTTTATAGCCCAGTAAATTTAGACCAAAAAGGGGGTCGATAGTTAAGAAATTCATAATGTGCTAAAATTTTCAGGATTAGCTCCTGGATATGTATAGAATGGACCCTGAAAAGTCTCAAAAAATTCGATGTCGTCTTCCATTCAAAATGGCGGATCAACTGTGGTCGCCAAATAATTGCGCCTTGTTGGATGTTTTTCTGCATATTTACGTCAAAAGTGAATATTTTTCGCTTCTAATCAAACCAATGCAGTCAGCAAGTATGCTAATTTGAATATGAGCTTAGGTTTATAAAATAAAGAAATTATAAATGTACGGTAATACGATTTATTTAAACTGAAATTATTTTAAAAAAAAATAAAAATCGTTTTTTCCTTTGGAGTTTTCACCTACATTTTCACACACGGGCATATTTTAACAAAAAATGCAGATAAGAATAAGAATAAAAGGTAGTGAATGAAGGAATTTCCTACGCATGCGCTGCATACAGACATGGAGGGGGTTGGAGAGGAGAATGAGTTTGCTGACGCCGGCTCTGCTCACAGTTTATTGTTTCGGCAAAAGGCTTGACTGTGCGTGGTCATTTTCGCTTCTGTTTTTGCGCCGTTTAGCTTTTTACGTTCGAATATAGCTCAAATGGATTGTGATCCGTTGTCTGTGATTTGTGGTGAAGCACTGAATGTTGGTAAAACAGTTAGAGTGACAAGGGACCTTCAAACTCATTTATATATTCAGCAAATGGAAGAATTAATGGAGAAAATGGAAAGCAATGAATTTTAAAAAATTGTTGATGGTTATTTTACTATTCGCAGAAAAGTCAGGGCATAGAGTGGAGTTGCACCAGACATGATAATAGAGCAGAGTCTCATGAAATCCATAAAAGTAGCAGGAGGCTTAACACATGGCCGAGGAATGGAAGATTCTACTTTGTCCAGATGGATGCTTCTTGCCCAATGAACACGAAAGTATCGGAAGTATTAGAAGATTTTTGTGAAAAAACGTATATAAGCTCATAACAACACGTTGAATTTCGGCCTTCCAGACAATCAAAAGATGATTCTGATTTGAATAAGCTATCCGAATGGCTACTGCTTCCCAATCCTTTCGATAATCAATGTCCTAAACATTTGTTGATGAATATAGCTAGTGGATTGGTTGCTGATGATAAAACAAACTGTGGCAATGCAAAGAAAATTGGTGAAAATTTACTGCCTTCAATCATAGGATGTTCATTTGGGAAAATTAAACTTCAACGGAAAAAGAGAGCTATACCAATATCGGCAACAAATAACACATTGATAATAAGGAATTCAACTGTGATGTTCAATCATCTACAGTTGTTTAGGATTGCTGCTGTACTCAAGTCAAATGAAAATCTACGAGATTACCTCAAATACGATGTGGCTCCTCAACCTTCCTCCCTCTTTGATGAAGTTTTGATGAGGAAGAATGTTACTCAACTTTAGCTGCTATCATTGAAACAACTGAGCCTTGTCTTGAACCTCCACCAACTTGCTCGTTTATTGTAAATGGAGAATTTCTTTTGCATGCATTGGTTTGGAATGAGTCCGTCACCTACAGAGATATATGCCTCAAATATGTTAGACTTGTCCAGAAACACTTCTGTGAAGCAGTTGTTTTTGATGGGCACACTTGTACCGTATCAACTAAAAGTGTGGAGAGACAAAGAAGGTTGATGTCGAAAATGTCTGCAACTATTGCTTTTGAAGAAAACATGGTGGGCAAGCTGCTTTAAACAAGCCGTTTTTTATGGAACTCCGAGAACAAGGCTAGGCTTATTCGAATGACCATGGGCTACTTCCAGGCGGAAGGAATAACTACCCTACAGGCGGATGATGAAGCTGATACACTAATCTGTACAACAGGAATTAATTCAAGTAAGACCAATTCTAGATTAGTCACAGTAGTTGGTACTGACACAGATCTGCTGACCATTCTCATCGCACGAGGTAACCCAGGAAAACCACTCTTCTTTCAACGACCTTGCGAACAAAAATTCATATTTAAAATAAATAATATTAGTCAGCAAATAATATTTAAAATAACATATTTAAAATTCAAAAATCACTTGGCCCAATGAAGGATTCGTTCTCTTCCTACATGCAGCAACTGGACTACCACATCAGCAATTTTTAGGAAGGGGAAATCCTCAGCTTTTAAATTGATAAAGAAAAACCATGAGCTGCTTTCTTTGACTTCCTTATTCAACAGTCCTCAACTTAAACCCCTAAAGGTAATTGAAACTGAGGAGATATTCATGAAAAACGTTTTTGGGGAAGAGAAAGTTTACTCCCTAGATGAGCTGCGATAGATCTGTTACAATAAAGATGTAACCAAAAATATCTCATAAAAATTTAACCTGGCCGTTATTCCACCAACAAGTGCAGGAAATTCGCAGTTACTTCGCAGCACTTCGGGTTTATCTTCAAGTCCGACAGTGGCTGGGAAACAACCTAGATTCTACTGAATGGGGATGGTTCATGAAAGAAGGCAGATTAAACCCATTACCTTAAACATTTTCGAAGATCTTCTGCAGCTTATCTCTTGTGATTGCAAAATAACTGCTGCAAGGGACTGTGATGAAAGATGTCAGTGCAAGAAGGAAGCTCTCCATTGTTCTAGGTTTTGTACCTCTTGCTTAGGAGAAACATGCACAAATTCAGTTCGTCCTGTTAACGGATTTGAAGACGACGATAACGGTTACGACGTTGAATGAGTGGCATTCTGGTAATTTTGTTTTAAGTTTATTTACCACAAGATTATTAGCTTATTTATTACAAGCATTACTATAATGTTTTATTGTACTTTTACTTTGGATTTAAATTTTTGTGCCTTGTAATAATCAATTTAAACTTGTTCTAACTTTCTTTCTTTTTTTTCCATCACAGTCCTCTGACAAACATTTCTATATAGAAAAATGGAATATCTGTCATTTTTTAAAACAAAATTTAAAAAATAATCCTCACAAATAGGATTACGAACATACAGATGGCTTGACAATAGTTTCCTAAGTACGAGGCGAAACAGGCTAAGGGCAATGAAATTCTATTAATTTGACGAAAAATAAATGAATATACAACTCATTCGTAGCTTTTATTTTGATAAAAACTAGGTACAGGGCTCAACTAATCGACTGAGGCCTGGGCAGGCATCTCTTTGCGGGACCCCTACACCTTAAGGTTCTTTTACAAGACCATTAAAAAACCTCAACAGAGAGATTTTTTTAGCAATTTTATTGTTTTTTTTTTTTAATTTTTGAGGCTTTTTCTGGCACGGGGGCTCGGGGCACATACCCCGTGTGCCCTTACTTTAGTCAGGCCGTATGTATACATTAAAACAGCGTGTAATTAGAGGTCACAGAATTTTTCAGAATTAAAAAAATATTGATATATGACTTAGAAATGGGAAAAAAAACATTGGACGATGCAAAAAGGTCTTAGCGGACATCTTTGATCGGCCATTTTGGATAGAAGTTTTGGAAGAACTTCTATCTAGAACTACATTTTGGAAGAGCTTCTGAGACTTTTAAGGGTTTTTTTTACTTGTCATAAAGAGCTAATTCTGAAATTTTCAGTTCATTATGAATTACTTATCTATCAAACCCTAAATTTACTGGGCTATTACGCCTTTATCCACGTTTTTACTCCCGCATGCAGAGCTAAGTGCTATAATTTCATGTTACAGTAAAATCATGCAAATCTTCTTTTCCCTCTCCTGTGAACGTTACTTTTGTCGAGATGTGTCACTTTTCTTGCGGGTGAGCGATATTATGTCTTCAAAGATAAATAAAGCTTTGTTTTTTTTTTGTTTTTTTACAGTGTATCAATATGGCTTTAAAAATTCTTATCACAAAAATCTTAAGCTATTTCAATATTTATATTATTTAGTCATGCATATTAAACACTTTTGATATACAAAGTGTCCATAAAAGAATATCCCAGTTTCAGTGGTATAACATAATAGTTTAATTTAGACTATTTACAAGAAATCATAATCAAATTGAATGTAAACTAGGCTAACCTAGTTTTTCTAACAAATCTTCAATGGGTGCATCTTTAGATAAACGGCACACACCTAACATAAAGTCCAATTCTTCCTACACTTTGGTCAACAAGTCCGGAGTCATGAAGCAATAGCTTCTTCAGTTCCGTGTCTAAACTCTGTCATTAGGTAGCGGCGGAACGTAGGCACGATCTTTTATAAATCCCCAAAGGAAAAAATGGCATGGCTCTGACGGCTTTTAAATCTTCTGCCCAGCAATAAAGCGTTACGCTCAAGAGTCGCCATTTTGCGTGCGTGTTACTGCCAGCGAGTCAATAACAAAGTAGTAATCGCGCATGCGCTAATCTAAAACTGTTTGAGTTATTCTTTATTTGTGACCTTAAAAACAGCCTACAACGCTTAAAGTTGATACTATTAAAATTTATATCTAGGACATTGGCATGTTTAAAATACTGATGCGTAATCAGTAATGTTTTATGAAATTTATTATAAAAAAAGTAGCTACATTTACACTCTATTTTAAGAATTTTTTTTTTCTTCCGAAAGTCAATTAATGAGTACCGCTTTGTATAGAAAATAATATGTAAAAACGTCCGCACCTTTCATACATTATTCCATCATTTAGAATTTTTTTTTTTTTTTTTTTTTTTTTTAAACCCTTGAGTCATTGGTAATTGTTTACCTATAAGGTATTTAAAAAATATATCCTGTTGTCAAACAACGTCACACATAATATAGGCATCTTTAAACTATAATTTATGCAAATAAAAACACCCAAAGAAAACATACTGTAATATAATAATTAATTTATCACAGCATAATTAATTTAGTATAATACTTCGCCGATGCGAAAAGCAGAATTCATTTATCATTTTTTGCTTATATGTTTCCTTGAAAAACATCCATTTTTTCCTGTAATAACAAGGATGTACACCTAAAACATCTTTGTTATAGAAGCAAAGAAAAAAATAGGGATTTGTTTTAATGAAATCTCACATGATGAATGTGTTTTTAAACATCATTAGAAGCTTAATTTTTTATCGATCAATTATTTAGGCATATTATGTTATAAAAATAATTTCATTATGCTTGTATCTTGTCAGTTTTGTCCATTTCTTGGATGTTATATATTTTGTCATATGAAATTATTATTCAGGGGAAAGCATGTAATATGTTGCGAATAAAACAGAGTTACCGTTTAAAGGTAAAATTCTAATAAAAACTAAACAAAAATGTTTTCTGTATTTGAGCATAAAAAAACAACATTAAAATACAAAGGGGATTTTCGTAAGATGTTTTATCTGGGGGATTTAAGGGGACGATGGGCCTTTAAAATCATTTTTTTTTATTTCTTAAAAATTTTATTTGAAATATTATTCAAGCGTACATTATATGCATTACTGCATACATTTATCACAAATATATATATATATATATATATATATATATATATATATATAAAGTGAGAAAAAAACATTTTATAACTTTTCAAAATGCCCCATACGCATTCCATATCAATGAAAATCCCCCATATTTTTATACACGTTTGGTTTATATATAAAAATAAATTGTGCATCGAATTTTATATATTTGAATATAAAGGTAAAAAAAAAAAATTAGAAAATATATTTTTTCTTACCTTTGATAAAGGCAGATTATCTTTCAAAAATGCTATCAAAGTGATCATTTTGAACCGAATTTTCCGAATCGATAGTGATGAAAACGAAAAATAATGGTCGTGTTCGGAAAATAATTGCTTTTAAATCGAATTTTATATACACTGCTCAAAACAATTAAAGGATATTGCAGTTTTAGATGAATTTTGTATCTGGTAAACTGTTTAGCTGATTAATACATGGTCGACAGACATAGTAGGTTATATGAGAATAAATTACACATGTTTGGCAGAAAAAAATGCATTTTATTGCGCATTTGTGTACTAAAGGAAAAAAAAACATGAGAAATTGTGCATATGAGAAAAAAAGAATAAGAAAAGGTGTTTTCTTCAAAGAAAATCATTTTCAGTAGGGGGTATGGTTTCCATGGGCGGCCAGCAACGTTGAGCACCTTTGAGGCATGGACTCAGTGACTCTATTAATGACGAGTTGGGGTATTCTGCCCCACTCTTCCAGAAGAGCTCTTTCCAGTTCTTGGAGAGTTTGTGGGGGTTGTTGGCGGCCAGAAACTCGTCTTCCTAGAGCGTCCCAAACGTGCTCGATTGGATTCATGTCTGGAGAACACGCTGGCCATTCCATTCGAACGATTCCTTCCTCGAAAAGGAAATCCTCCACCAGGTTTGCACGATGTGGCCTGCAGTTATCGTTCATTAAAATGAAGTTATCTCCGATTGCTGCAGTGTAAGGGACTACAATAGGTCTGAGAATCTCATCCCTATATCGGCGACCAGTCAGAGCTCCATCTCGAATGATGTAGAGGTCAGTGCGCCCGTCAATGGAGATGCCACCATACACCAACACTCCTCCACCGCCAAATCTGACACTTTCGTGCACGAACGCAGGATTATTCCTACTGCCACGGTCCCTCCAGATGAAAATACGCCTATTATCCGGATGCACAGAAAAACGGGACTCGTCAGAAAACAGAATATTGCTCAATTCATTTCTCCTCCAGTTGACATGCTCGGTTGCCCACTCCCTGCGGTCGCGACGATGCCTTGATGTTAATCTAACACATACCATCGGTCGGCGAGCATACAGACCTATAGCATGGAGCCGGTTTCGGACACTCTGAGTTGAAATCGTGGTGCCTGTAGCCGAGCGAAGGTGTTGTTGGAGAAGAGTAGCGTTCATGGTTCGGTGTCTCCGAGCTGTTAACGCTAAATACCGATCTTCATTGGGCGTTGTTGCCCGTCTACGACCTTGCCCTGGTCTTCGGCCTGCACATCCACTCTCCAAAAAACGGTTCGGGATCCTGGAAATGACACTTTGTGACACTCCAATGGCTTGCGCTACTTCGGCTTGAGTTTGGCCCCCTTCTAACCTACCAACAATTCTCAAAGCTTCTGAATCTGTCAAATGACTTCGCTGAGACATCGTACTCATCGAAACAAAGCAATCACTGAATGCCGATCATCCTTGTCTTCATTCTCTTTTATCCAGTTGAAAGTCAAATTTCATTCGCTGCCGCTGAAGCGATGTTTTTGACGTCGAACTCAAAATTTGCATACTCCACAGTTTGAAAACCAGAAAAATTTGCATTTCTGATTCTCTTCTTCTATTTTCGGCAAAAAAAATTCGTTTATATCTATATTTTATATAAAACTTCAAATATCCTTTAATTGTTTTGAGCAGTGTATTTGAATATAAAGGTAAAAAAAAAAAATTAGAAAATATATTTTTTCTTACCTTTGATAACGGCAGATTATCTCTCAAAAAATGCTATCAAAGTGGTCATTTTGAACCGAATTTTTCGAATCGATAGTGATGAAAACGAAAAACAATGGTCGTATTCGGAAAATAATTGCTTTTAAATCAAGTTCTAATTGACCACAAAATAAAAACACTTGCCGCTTATAAATCTCTTCAAAAGATCACGTCAGCAAGTTACACGATTTTACTTTTAAAAATGAGTCTGAAAATGTGTTACAAAATTTCGATTTATTGAGCATGGAAAAATATTTTTTGAATACTGCCTTAATATGATTCTGACAAAACGAGCTCTTACAGAAAAATGAAATAAAAATTCGTTAAATGCGGCCAGATAGAATTGTTAAACTTGGTTTATCTCTAATCTTTATTTAATTTTTGTTGGTGAAATTAGTACTTAACGTCGAAATATACATCCGCCTGTAGGCCGAGCCGGCAAGGATTTTTTTCTGGGGCTATATGTGAGTTCACAAGTTTACGCTCATAACTTGGAAATAAACATTCGTCGCGTTATTGCTGGTATACAGCCACAGCTGCTTGATAAAATTGCTGAAAATTAGACTTTCAGAGTGCGCTTCATTCGAGACAGTCGCAGCGCCCATACACCCGAAATCATATTTAGACACTAATGACATAAAATTATTTATTTAATAAAACCAATATAATTACTATTAACATTATTCCCATGTGTTTTATTTCGTTTTAAATGTGTATACCTCTAAAAAACGCCTTTTATTTAGTTTGTTTTTAACTAGTTTAACCCCTTCGACGGCTTTTACACAAATTATATTCGGTTGGCACCCTTTTCAAAAAGAAGTTACCTTTACTTAAATAAGCAAAGTTACACGATTTTACTTTTAAAAATGAGTCTGAAAATGTGTTACAAAATTTCGATTTATTGAGCATGGAAAAATATTTTTTGAATACTGCCTTAATATGATTCTGACAAAACGAGCTCTTACAGAAAAATGAAATAAAAATTCGTTAAATGCGGCCAGATAGAATTGTTAAACTTGGTTTATCTCTAATCTTTATTTAATTTTTGTTGGTGAAATTAGTACTTAACGTCGAAATATACATCCGCCTGTAGGCCGAGCCGGCAAGGATTTTTTTCTGGGGCTATATGTGAGTTCACAAGTTTACGCTCATAACTTGGAAATAAACATTCGTCGCGTTATTGCTGGTATACAGCCACAGCTGCTTGATAAAATTGCTGAAAATTAGACTTTCAGAGTGCGCTTCATTCGAGACAGTCGCAGCGCCCATACACCCGAAATCATATTTAGACACTAATGACATAAAATTATTTATTTAATAAAACCAATATAATTACTATTAACATTATTCCCATGTGTTTTATTTCGTTTTAAATGTGTATACCTCTAAAAAACGCCTTTTATTTAGTTTGTTTTTAACTAGTTTAACCCCTTCGACGGCTTTTACACAAATTATATTCGGTTGGCACCCTTTTCAAAAAGAAGTTACCTTTACTTAAATAAGCACGAAAATGTTCTAATAAAAGAACCAAATATTACTTTTTCATTTGCTGGTGCCAAAATGAAATTATGTATTCTCCTTTTGAAGGTGCATACATGCACCCATGGTCCCGAACTGGTTAACAGACAGTTTAAGGGGTCTCATGACTCTTAAAGCTTTAAAATTTTCGAAATTTTATTTTTTTTTACATGTTAAACTCCTATCTTTGCTGAACATTTTGATATAATTGTTTCATTGAAATTCCATTTAGAACAGAAGTTATGGCTTTTATATTTATACACGTTCAATAGCTGAAGCGTCGTTTCGGAAACTTTGAAGCCATTTCTCTCCAAATGACATTTTTGGGCATAACGCGCACGATAGCTCAAAAACTTATGAATATTTTTTCATGAAATTTTCAAAACATATGTTTTATGTTAGTCTGTATAAACTTAACCTAAAATTTCCTTTTTATTGTTCAAAACAATATTTTTTTAGGTAATTATACTGTTGAAATTTTCTTAATTTTACATTAGCTAAATACAATTTTGTATTAAAAATATAAAAAAGCTTTAAATACAAATTTATTTAGGTTCATGGAAATTATTACAATCTGAAGCATAAGTAGGCACCAAAATTTTCGTTCAAGTTGCAATACTTATTTTGTAATCGTGCGCGTAATCTGTTATGCCGATTTTTGGCTCGTCAAATGTCTAACAGTTTGGAGCCCCCTGTAAATGCTAATTCTGCATCTTATAATTTTTTAAATGCATGAAAGGAAAGAACATACTTACATATTTCATTCCAATTAAAATTGTGTCTTAAAATAAAATACATTTTAAGATATGAAATGTTGAAAATGGTCTTTTTTTTCATTTTTTCCAATTTTAAGAGTCCTGAGACCCCTTAATTTTAACTTATTTTTCTAAATAATTTCAAAGATGAATATTTCAAAAGTAACTGAGAAACTATAAAGAATATATTTTTCTTAAGTGAACAAACACTTAAAACATTAAACACACAGTTAAAACAATTATAAAAAAGTCACGTTAAAACACATAAAAATTTGGCAGTAATTTTTTTTTTTTTTTTTTTTTTTTTTTTTTTTTTTTTTTTTACAGTGTAGACATGACAAAATAAAAAAAAATGATGTCAGTGTATCTACAAAATAAATCTTTCAAAATATTTTTAAAAAATAATCTGCAGACTATCTTATATTAAATCTTAACAAAGTATTTAAGTTACGTAACATTAGTCAATTTTTACGAAAGGTGGAAAATTACATACTATAGAACACTTTAAAAAAATCACTGCCAGTTTTCCGGTAGGAATCGGAAAAATAGTTGACCTTATCGTACCGGAATAATTTCCGACCCAGCTCGGAATAAAATCCGTAAGAATAAGGAAATAGTCAAGTAAAACGGTATTTTACGGATTTTATTCCGATTTTACGGATTTTGTTCCGAGCTGGGTTGGAAATTATTCCGGTACGATAAGGGAAACCATTTTTTCGATTCCTACCGAAAAACTGGCATTTTTTTTTTTTTTTACGTAGAAAGTTATTAAAACAGCTACTAACACTTTTACATTCTAATAGATTTTATACGGAATCACAAGTAGAAATTTTCCTATCCAACAAAATATACTCTTATCAAAATCGGAGCAACCATTTGGAAGAATCGATATCTTTGCGTGCTTACAAAGTTACTTTATCAACACAGCGTGCATATACAAAAAAAAAAAAAAAAAAAAAAAAAAAAAAAAAAAAAAAAAACTAGCTGCATGTGCCAATCACAAAACTTTCTTCTATCTCATATATTTTAATATTTCAAAATGTTATCACAAATGTCAATACTTCGTTTTTATTAGTTCAATATTATATCATCTTTGATTTTCATCAAACTTTTGCAAAGTAATCGGAATAAAAACGAGGAAATCTCGATCATGATATTTATTAAAATCAATTGTTTTCCGTTATTCGGTTGTATTTCAGCTGTTCTCGAATAGTCAACTTATCAGAATGAGAAGTTCCCGTCGCTTCACGAGCCGCCGATGTACAATAGCACTAAGAAAAATCAAGAAAAGTACACAAAAACCGCTATTATAGTGCCCTATTTCGGCGGAATATTTCCGAATTCAGGAAGGACCTTCTTTCAATGTCCAAAAACACACACAAAAAGTTTGGTTCAATTCTAAGCACAACTCCATAACCTTTTCGATGGTACAATATTGAAAATGGCACAAAATTTTCTATTACAGCACCCCTTCTGGTGGAATTTTTCCAAATTCAGGGAGGACCTTCTTGCAACGACCAAAAACATACACATAAAATTTAGTTCAATTCTATGCATAACTTCATACACTTTCCGATGGTACTAAATTCAAAATGGCCAAAAAATTGTTATTACAGCGTCCCATTTCGTCGGATTTTTTCAAATAAAAGAAGGACCTGTTTGCCGTAGCCAAAAACTAAAAAAAAAAAAAAAAACATTTGGTTCAATTCTATGTAATATCACACAATTTTTTATGGTAAAATGACAACAGACACACGGACAGACAGACTTTTCTAAAAATATTTTTTTGGGATCTTTGACCCCTAAATATGTAAATCCGTCGAAAACTGGAAGTCGAAAAAAATGTCGATTACAATACTTTCTTCTATTGAAGAAAGTAGAAAAAGTGTGGAGTGACTCCACTCGAATTTCCGAATACAAGACTTTCTTCCATCTCATGTCAATATTTCATTATAAGTACGTTTATTAGTATTTTTATTAGAATTAAGCATAACTTCATACACTTTCCGATAGCATAATATTGAAAATAGCACAAAAATCGTATTACAGCGCCCCCTTTCGGCGGATTATTTTCAAATTAAGGGAGGACCTTCTTGCTATGACCAAACACATACACAATCTAGTTGGATGTGCCAATCCCAAAACTTTCTTCTATCTTATACATCTTAATATTTCAAAAACTAGTTACACATGTTAATACTTCAATATTATTAGTTCATTGCTATACCAACTTTGATTTTCATCTTAAATTCCTGCTTCAGTCAATTAAACGGACCAAAAACGAGTTAATGTACACCATGATATTTGTTAAAATTAATAGTTTTTCCATATTCTGTTGTTATCAGACGTTTGCCAATAGCCGGCTTAGCAGGAAGTGAGTTCCCGCATTTGCACGAGCCGCCGATGGACAATAGAACTACGAAAAATCAAGAAAAGTATACAAAAATCGCTATCACGGAGCCCCTTTTCCGCGTGATATTTCCAAATTCAAGGAGGACCTGTTGGCCAAAGCCAAAAACATGCACAGAAAATTTGGTTCAATTGTATGCATATTTTATACACTTTTCGATTGTGCAATAAAGAAAATGGTACAGACATCGTAATTATAGCGCCCCCTTCCAGCGGAATTTTTCCAAATTCAGGGAGGACCTTCATGACATGACCAAAAATAAGCACAAAAAATTTGGCTCAATTCTATGCATAACTTCATACACTTTTCGATGATACAATATTCAAAATGGCACAAAAATTGCTATTAAAGTGCCCCCTACCGGCAAATTTTTTTCAAATTAAGGAAGGAACTGCTTGCCATAGCCAAGAACTTAAAATAAAAATTTGGTTCAATTCTATGCATAACTTCATACACTTTTCGATGGTACAATATGCAAAATCGCTATTACAGCGGCGCCTAGCGGCGAATTTTTTCCAAATTCAGGGAGGACCTGCTTGTCATAGCCAAAAACTTAAAATAAAAATTTGGTTCAATTCTATGCATAACTTCATACACTTTTGGATGGTACAATATTCAAAACCGCACAGAAATCGCTATTACAGCGCCCCGTACGGACGAACTTTTTCCAAATTCAGGGAGGACCTACCTGCCATACCCGAAAACTTAAAATAAAAATTTGGTTCAATTCTATGCATAACTTCATACACTTTTGTATGGTATAATATTCAAAATCGCACAAAAATCGCTATTACAGCGCCCCTACCGACGAATTTTTTCCAAATTCAGGGAGGACTTACCTGCCATATCCAAAAACTTAAAATAAAAATTTGGTTCAATTCTATATATAACTTCATATACTTTTGGATGGTACAATATTCAAAATCGCACAAAAATAGCTATTACAGCGGCCCCTACCGGCGAATTTTTTCCAAATTCAGGGAGGATCTGCTTGCTATAGCCAAAAACTTAAAATAAAAATTTGGTTCAATTCTATGCATAACTTCATACACTTTTTGATGGTACAATGGCGACAGACAGACGCACACACGGACAGACAGGCAGACATTTTCTATAAACATGTTTTTTGGGACCTCTGACCCCTAAAACATGTAAATCCATCGAAAACCGGAAGTCGAAAAAAATTTCGATTAGAATACTTTCTTCTATTGAAGATAGAAGAAAGTAAAAATTTGGTTCAATTCTATGCATAACTTCATACACTTTTCGATGGTACAATATTCAAAATGCACAAAAATCGCACAAAAACTGTTATTACAGCGCCCCTAATGGCGGATTTTTTCCAAATTCAGAGAGGATCTTCTTGCTATGACCAAAAACATACACAACAAATTTGGTTCAATTCTATGCATAACTTCATACACTTTTCGATGGTACAATATTCAAAATGCACAAAAATCGCACAAAAACTGTTATTACAGCGCCCCTAATGGCGGATTTTTTCCAAATTCAGAGAGGATCTTCTTGCTATGACCAAAAACATACACAACAAATTTGGTTCAATTCTATGCATAACTTCATACAATTTTTGATGGTACAATATTCAAAATGCACAAAAATCGCACAAAAACTGTTATTACAGCGCCCCTAATGGCGGATTTTTTCCAAATTCAGAGAGGATTTTCATGCTATGACCAAAAACATACACAACAAATTTGGTTCAATTCTATGCATAACTTCATACAAGTTTCGATGGTACAATATTCAAAATGAAAAAAATCGCACAAAAACTGTTATTACAGCGCCCCTAATGGCGGATTTTTTTCAAATTCAGAGAGGATCTTCTTGCTATGACCAAAACCATACACAACAAATTTGGTTCAATTCTATGCATAACTTCATACACTTTTCGATGGTACAATATTCAAAATGCACAAAAATCGCACAAAAACTGTTATTACAGCGCCCCTAATGGCGGATTTTTTCAAAATTCAGAGACGATCTTCTTGCTATGACCAAAAACATACACAACAAATTTGGTTCAATTCTATGCATAACTTCATATAAGTTTCGATGGTACAATATTCAAAATGCACAAAAATCGCTATTACAGCGACCCCTACAAGAGGATTTTTTCCAAATTAATGGAGGACCTGCTTGCCATAGCCAAAAACATAAAAATTTGGTTCAATTCTATGCATAACTTCATACAATTTTTGATGGTACAATGGCGACACACGTACATACGGAAACGCGGACACACGGACAGATGGACACACGGACTGACAGACAGACATTTTGTATAAACATGTTTTTGTGATCTCTGACCCCTAAAACGTATAAATCCGTAGAAAACTGGAAGTCGAAAAAAATATTGATTACAATACTTTCTTCTATTGAAGATAGAAGAAAATAACAAAATGAGAATTTTTATAAATTACTAACTACTAGATTCGAATGCTGACCCTCTAGATTTGAAACTGCAGATATTACCTACAAATGCTTGATTACATCGTCTCAATAATTATCATACTCTGTCACATTTTTAATGATTTCCCTTGTAGAATCGGTTGCCAAATTGTTTAAAAATGTGTTAAATATCTAATCCGTAGGCAGATTTCTACGACAATTTGTATAGTGGCCCCACCAGTGGCTGAGAGGTTCTACTCTCGAAACTGGTAGACGGGAAGTGCTGGGTTCGATCCCAATCGCGCCCGTCGGCCTAATCGTTCGGAGTTTTCGTGGTTTTCTTCGATCCATGGATTTTCATGCGTTAATACGGGTTAGGTTCCCTTAGAAAGACCCCCACGAAGGGCACCCCCCCTCGGGCCTATATCCCTAGTGTAGATAATCGGCCGTCACAAAATCAACCAACCAACCTGAGATAGTGGTTTATAATATATTCTCAGAATGGGAGCTCAATAGCAATAAGTACAGTCGTGGGGGGGGGGAAGTAAGCACCCCCTACTAACTCCTCATCAAATTATCGTAGAAGAAATTTACTGGTATCGAACGATTGGAAAAAAAGTCTACTTTTAAATGATGTATATAAAATTTACTTAGGGGGCCATCGACATGTTAAAACGAACCATATCTTCATTTTTTTCAACGGCAATAACCAATTTTAACTAAAATGTTTCAATTCTTCGGATCAAACTATGCCTAGACACCAAATGTCAAGTCATTTGAATGATAAGTTTTTGAATTATAAACATTCAAAATTTTATGCTTCTAATGTTAAATTACATTTTGATATTTTCATTAATATCTCTGGAAATTATACTCCTAATTAGCTAATTTTTTGTGTAGCACTAATACTAAAATACCCAAACATTAACACGTTGAATTTGCAATTTTTATAATGTTACGATATGAATTATGAAATTAGTATCCGAAAAAAATATGAATTGCAACCTACAATTTTTTTTGATAGATTGAGATTTATTAAGTCCTGCTTTATGGAAATCCAAAATGTCACATTTTTGTTCAAAGTAGTTTTCAAATTATGCTTAAACAAGTTGGAAATTGCTCGTCAAACGTGGCAAATGAGGTGCGTTCGTACTATAACTAGTTTTATACTTATTTTTTGCATCCCATATTGTACTGAATGTATAATTTTTTGCGCTTCATAAAGCGCATAGTCTGATACATCATTAAAATGCACTTCCAATAATTTTTTCCCATTCCCCGTAATGTAATGGAACACTTTTGACTGTCCCTGTAATTAAACTATACATCCGATTTTCCTAAAAATTGAAATGGCTCGACAACATTTTCCAACAG
This sequence comes from Maratus speciosus, assembly GCA_963932465.1. Classification (NCBI taxonomy): domain Eukaryota; kingdom Metazoa; phylum Arthropoda; class Arachnida; order Araneae; family Salticidae; genus Maratus; species Maratus speciosus. Next base: position 32,520,177 of record OZ010791.1, on the reverse strand, counting down.
TTATATCTTTAAAATTTCAGATCATTCGGAAGGCTCTAATATCATTAAAATCCACTTGCAATAATTTTTCCCATTGGCCGTAATGTAAAGAAAAAATTTTGACTGTCCCTGTAATTAAACTATACATCCGATTTTCATAAAATTTGAAATGGCTCGACAAAATTTTGCAACAATCATATATTTGAAATTTCTGACCATTCGGTTGGGTAGTTTTTGCTCTGTTACATGCGAACAGACAGACGGACGGACAGACGGACGGACTGAACGACGACTATAGGTGCTACGTATTTATATAATTACGAACGCACCTAAAAACGGCAAAATGATGGTTTAACCCACTAGTGCATGATTTTTTCTTTTTTCTTTAAAAAAATAGATTTCATTTCTTAATGGGCATACATTAAAGAAAAAAATACTGAAAAAATTACCACTCTCATATTTTTTCGTATTTTGGATTTTTTAAATGGTTGCCAAATGGCAAACAGCATGCATTAAGCGTATTCTAAGCATATTCTACGATATTTCTTTTTTCTTTTTTCTATGAATTGTCGGGTGGCATTTTGCAGCACTTAGTTCTGTTTTTTTCTTATTATTATAAGGCACGAAATTTCTTTTGATTTAAAAAGTGTCCTTATGTTCACTGATGTTTAATAGTTAACAAAATACAGTTCATGATTACAGGTTCAACAACTGGATGAGTTAGTCTAGCAGTGACTCAAACGCTAACCTCCAAGTCATGCCCACCTGGCAAACTGGTTTTATTTTTTTCGCAATAAATATAAAAATTGCACGAAAATCTTCATACTCCTGCGAAAAATAACGATTTAAAACCACATTTATGCGGGTTTTTTTTTTTTTTTGGGGGGGGGGGGTATATTGCATTATATGGTGACGAGCCATTGGCGCACTGATTTGCTCATAAACACAGAGAGATGTTTTGATGGAAATGGATAAGAATTTCCATTCAGTTTACCGACTATTGGTCTCAATTTGAATAACTTATCTTTCACTTTAGACAATGTATTATCGTTCAGTTTGGAAAATTGTCGAATACCGTATACTTTCAAATGTATTCAAGATCATATTGCGACTACCTGGTGATACACCAATGACAGGGTTCCCAAACAATCTTATGATTTTAAAGTTTGCCACGCTACTCAAAATACAATTCCTTAGATACTTTTTTATATCTTTCTATTTCCAGTATATATTGAGTGGCTTTTAAGAACGTTTTAAACACTATACATGCTAGTTTGTTGAGAAATATGCTCGAAAGGTACTGGGTGGAAAAATCTAAAAAAATATTTATATGGTGTTTTTAATGATAAAACACTTTCAGGCAGAGAAACATCTCCAATAATCTTTATCTAAGAAGGATCTGGCTGAGGAGTTTGAAGCTTTAACTTTTTTCTGTTTACATTTACCTGGCTGCTTTTATTGATGTAGATGGAATATTCACTATTCTAATGTTTGCATCAAAATTCTAGTCAATTGCATTAACTGATTTATCTGCTTGTAAATCACAACCAGTCTCATCATAAGTGTATGAACCGCTTTTGAACAGAAGGTTTGGATCAAAAGGTGGATCGTCATCCCTGTCATTATAAGAAATGTCACGTTCACTAGACAATCCAATCCAAATTTCTTCTGTTAATATAATTTTTAGTACCTTTGCTTTAAAATATACGCTGAACATGATGAAGCTCTATCATAACAAACGTTTTGAAGAAAAAATAGACAAAAAAGCAAGATGAAACAATCAACAAATTCATTGAACAGAATACTAAAAATGTAAATAAAAGCGGAACTCAATTCATGGTGTTGCCAAATGGCAACAAACGTATATTTGCATGCATACAATATTTGTTGCAAAAAAACCTTACTCAAAATTATTTAAAACCACCTTTAAAAGCATATTCTTTTGAAAAATATTTTTTTCAAATGAAATTTTGCATTTTAAATATTTTTATTTATGTTAGAAATCCATCTATGTCTAGGAAAATGGAAGACTTCAAAAATTCCTTTTTATTTTTAACTGATAAACAACTATTATCACCTATGGTATTTTTAATGTACTAAACATAAGAATAAGGTCAAAATGAATACATAAAGCATAAAGTTAGGGTTACGGGACCGTCTATGATAGAAGTGAGACGATATTTTGAAATTTCGTATGCTATTCTGTAATCTAGCAGTCTTCAATGAATGCTTGAGTGGCGCTTAAGACGCCTTGATCAAGAAGGGGGCTCTCTGGGTCAACTATTTAGTACCGACCTTCAATTTGGATACAGTCCCTAAAATATACTCGTTTTAAACAATTAATTTCTCGAAAACTTATCGCACGAATTACATAAAAATTTGTTTTTAAGCATATTGAAGTGTGTAGAGTTCATTTATGCTGTCAGAAATGTGTACTGCTATTGAAAAAAACAAAGTTATGATTCGTTTTAATATGTAGATGGTCCCAAGGCAAATTTCATATACATCATTTAAAAGTAGACATTATTACTAATCGTGTGGCACCAGTAACTTTTTTCTACGGTAATTTTTTGCAGTGTTTGTAAGGGGAGTTTACCTTTTTTCCCCACGACTGTACCATTTGGTTCTTATCGTGTTTACTCACAAACCACCAAATCATAATTTCAATACGTTCCTTCCACTGTGCGATTGAAAAGTAAAAATGTAGATAAACGATTTGTATAACTCCCTTTTTTGGAAAGCGTAATTCCGAATCATGTAATTCCGATGCTAGATTAACGAAGTTGATGGTAATGTGCAGATTTACACCGAAAAGTATTCTGTTGAAAATGCATGTTGATAGATTTTGTTATTATTATTGCGTAAAAATAAACATACCTTTGTACATAATTTATATAAATATAGAATATCGGTAAGTTGGCTAAAAATCGATTGCAAAATTACATGCATATAAAAACAGGTTAAGTTAAATAAACCAGCAAATAAATAAATAAATAAATAAATGGTACTGCTTTATCATCCAGACAACCAAAAAACGCTAGACTTTAAGATTAAATGCCAATAATAGCTAATCCTAAATGTCGCATTCAGTTGACATTTAACATGTTAAGCTGTTTGTTACGTCATCAAGTGATTTTTAATTAGATGTTTTATTTGTATTATTTAATGTTTTACTAATTAATGTTATTATTATTGCGTAAAAATAATATATTCATATTTAAAACATTAAATAATCAATTAAGTATAAATAAAAATCGGTTTAAACTTTTAAAAAAAATTAAATGTAAGAATACATCTATGCCCTTCTTTTTTATTTAATCTAGCCACTCAACTGCTCTGTTTAATGATTAAACAAGGATTTTTTTTACAGTAAAATCTACAAAAAATCCCGTCCCATATCTGATTAATACGCCCTGTTTTCAGACACCTGCGCCCATTTTTAGATGCCCTATTACGAAGGTGCATTGTATCCACAGAGGACAAATTACAATACTCAATATCCAACGACAGGGATTCCTTTAAAGGTTAATAAAACGTTTCCAGGTGAGATAAACATTTTAAATGTTTCTTTAGGTGAAATATTTTTTGAAACGGAACTAAAATATTTTTCAAATCATTCTAATAAAACGAAACTAATAAAAAATCAAGAAAAATAATATCTGTTATACAAAATATGCAACTCTGTAATGTGATTTTATTCTTTTGCGTCTTAAAAAATAAAACAATGTATACTCTATTATATATATGAAAATATATAACATGTATTATTCATTTATTGTTTATATGAAAAGTATTATGATACATGGCAGGGTACAATGTAGGGGTATAAAGCAAGGTTTTACGAACAAGAACTCAATTAAGTCTTGTTTTGTAGCATTCAGCTTGCAGTCGACTGTAGACGAAACATTTTAACTCGCTGACTCAATCATAGGGATAAATTCTTCTGCGTGTGAAGACATATACTATTTCATTGTCTCTTATTCTTTGAATTATTTACTATGTGCAAAATTCTATGATGTTTCTTAAAACAATGACTTCATGTAATTAGACTCTTACATTTATAGAGGAAAGGCATATTAGATAGGCAACTGAAACAATAATGATTATGTTTTACGAAATCTATTCGTTCTTGAACAGGTAAATTAAGAAATTCCGAGCTCTTAGCCAACTACGTTCTTCTTTACAGTAACCACAACCCAAGGTAGCTACAAAAGCATTACGCTTATTCGAAAATACAGATTACAGTTGCCTTATTTACCACTAGCTTGCTATTTTGAAGACTTCTTGTGTAATTCTTATGAAATGCAATAAGTTTTTACGTTTCGAATTTTACCACTTTTAAGCTGACGTTCCCACCCCAATTTTGTAGAAGTATCCAATTTTTGTAAAATTAAATGTCACTAAGGTACCACCAAATTTGTCATTGGTCTGTTTCAATACTTCTAATGAGCAAATGACTTCATTAATGTTGTCAACTAGATACAAAATAGCAATAGCTAATTCTGTTTCAATAGTTGGTAAAGTTAGAAATCGTTTAACACATGCAAAAATTTGTTCTTTCTTATTTGAATATCATTCGTCTAGTAGATTCCACGCAATCTCAAAATTAGAATTCGAAATTTGAATAGACTGAATGACGTGATTCGTTTCACCTTTCAACGAAGCCTTCAAATACTGCAATTTTTGAGCATTAGATATACTTGTATTGCGGTTTGCACATGCATTAAGAAGATCCTTAAACGCTATCTATTCTGTTATACTACCTCTAAAAGTGGGGAATTATAATCTAGGTAACTTAATATTCTAGAAAACGTTTTCTGAATTTACACTATCAGATTTAATTTGACTCTTATTAAACTAAGAATTTTGGATTGTCAATATTTTTTTCACCCTTAAATTTCTGCAATTCAGTTTTATCTGAGATTTCCTGTGCGTGTGTGTTCTCTCACTCTCTAATTGTTTAGATTCTGTAATTAAACCTTCAATTTCTCAATCAAGTTTTTAGACCCGTTTCCTTCTGTTTTAATAATTCAATATTTTCTGCTAAATCTGTTGCATTAATCACCTAGGTAAATCACCTGCAATTATACTTTCGATTTTCTTAATGCAGTTTTTGAAACTTCTCCGTTGAACAGTTCTTTTTTGCTTTAAAAGTCACCAGTTCACTCATTTGTTCTTAAATCAAGCCCAAAACTAGTTCTAAAATACGTAATAAGAAATTTAGTTTAAAGCTAAACTATATACTTTCACAATAATTCTGTAGTTTTAAACACAAATTCTTTTTTCACATGAAATATAATTTCCAAAGTTAACTTAAATCACAACCTGAGGTAAATCTTTCCTCAAAGACGATATCACGCGGCAGTTTAGAAACTGTTTGATTCTACTTTTTTATTTTTCATTAGCGCCCGGCTAGATTTGTACCAACAAATGGCTGTACATTTTAAACTAATAACACGTACTACTGGTTCGTACACTTAAACACGACAAAGTGGACAGTAAATGCGATTTGTTTAACACCAAATGTAAGCGAGCCATCACACGGCTTATAATATTACACCATTTTTCACACTACACAACAACAAAAATCAAAACAGAATAAACACGGAGTGTTGCAACACGCGGAAAGAAAGAAAAAGAAACTTACATGGATTCGAAGAACACGAAACCAAGGAAATGCAACTTTAGCTCGCTTCAGACGATTCTTGCATAAACAACATGTCTTACTTTAGCTTAAATGCTCGATTTAATAAATTATTCATGAGTGTCAGATTCTTATAGGAAGTCTCCTACATAGAGGCTAAATCAAGTTATCTTCATCAGAAGTACAGAGTTTCAAGCTAATAAAAAGTTTATGTGTGATTTAAATCATAACTGATAAGAGAAAATCTCAAGAACGAAATCTTAAGGCAAGTCAGATACACGTGAATTCTTAAGAGCAAGCAATCGAAGTTACTTCGAAAATGTAAGTCAGAGCCTGAGTGTGTCCTCAAACGTGTCACTATAATATAAGTAAAACGGAGTTGCTAAAACTAAAGCGCGAGAGAAAAACTCAGCCCTCACTGGCTATCCTCATTTTAGGCAGTTAACCACTTTAAGTCATTCTACCAGCAAACAAATCTATCATTGGTCGTGGGTGCATGTATAGCGAGCCCTGGTGGCAATTTCACACGACTGCCCTTAATATGCACAAATAAAATTGCCTATTCCTTTCTTTATTTAGGATTAATCAGCGATGTAGTAGAGATTATAATGCCATGAAAAAGATATTCGATTTTCTTTAACCCTTTCAGGGGCAAAGCAATTCCATTGCTAAAGTGTTGAAATTAATGATGACACCGGAATTTGGAAACAAATTTATCTGTAAATAAGAAAAAGCTATAATTCACGAATATAATAAACCGAAATTATTTTAGCTATTCTGGTGTATATATTAAATTCTGGTGCCAATGTGGCATTTGGGAATTAAAATTAAGTGGTTTCATAAACATACCACCGCCCCTCAAGTGGGTAATACTATGCTCCTACGGGCTGTGCAAATTTCGATTTAAAAAATTGTAAACAAGAAAAAAATACATAAAATTAATATATAACACACATTTTATACAGTAGGTTACAAGGATATTATTTTGTATCAGTACATAGGCCCATTTTTTCGTTATTGATGTGTAAATATTGGTTTCGTTGCTTTCACGCAACTGTTAAATTTTGACATTGCGGGGAAGCAAGGATGCGGGATTCCATCCCAGCACTTTACTTTCCTAAATCGAGCACACACTCCTAATCCATATTACCATCCATTCCTAAATCCTACTGCTAAAATTCTTAAACAATAAGATTTAAAATGAGTTTTTCCCTGCTAATGAACTTACTCTCTACAAACTGAAAGACCATTTTGAGATTTCTAATTCCTGGTACGTATATATATAATATTTCTTTTACGTGTGGTGTTTCCTATACTGAAGAAAAGGATGGTAGTTTAAAATTAAAGAAGCCAAGCTGAATATTTCTAAACAATAAACTAACATGTCGGTCATGACAGAAGAATGCTAGGAAATGAACCACACCTTTGGCTTTTATCAACTAAAATTATCCCTAAACCCACTTCTTTACTTGATGAACTTTCTTGAAGAATTAAAATCATAAAAATATTATTAATTGGGATTTTCTTGTTCTTCCATTCTCAGACTGTTGAAAATATTTTATAAAAACCTTATTTTCTGCTAATATTTTTTCATATTACTTAATCCCTCTCATATGCAATATCCTATTGGTTGTTTCCTGTTATTTTCTGTATTTGTATTGGTAAACAAACCTATTCCTCATATCATTTTCTCCTCCATATATATGGGCGAAATTCCATCATTTTTTGAAATCATTATAGTCCGCTGAAAGATACCAAAACAGATTTGCAATTAGTTAACGGATTCAGATGAATATAATATTGTGTTTTCTGCCTATATTTGATTTTATGATATTTTATAAAAGGCGAAACTGATGGATCATTCATATTTTCCATATAACTACTTATAAATATTAATTCAATAATTAATGCAATACAAAAATGTGACTAGTTTTCATTAAAAAATCTAAATAATAAATTTTAAATACGTTGAAATGTGCAAGATTATACATCAGTTTCAGTGTCAGTACATTCTTGCAAAATATGTAATAAACTTTATATATTTACATATTTAGCGATTTTCATCAACTATTTTTTTTTTTTTACTGAGAAATGGGGAATTCATGAATGTTGGTATTTCTTGATATTTGCTAATCAGTCATAATGTAGTTACTAAGGAATGCTTTAACTCAATGCATAAAATACATTTACCACTGCTTTCTAAAAAAATTTGTCATTTTCATTTTTATCTGTAAAAGCAGTATTTTCGTACTGTCTAATAAAAACCTAGTAATATTTCCAGACACGCAATTCTTATAAAAGCATATGTGCCAAAAAAGTTCAGATGTAAATATATAATGTAATACAGGTATTAACCAAGAAACGTTGTTTTTTAATTATTTGACTATTTAATATACGTTTGTATCAAGCCTGTTAAATACAAGAATTCCTGTCAATATATCCTCTCAATATATGGATGCTACATAGCCCAAAAGTTTGTTTATGAAAAATATTTTTGAAGTAAAAAAAATATTCTGTCGACAAAGTTATGTTTTTTCATTGATTTATTTTAAGTGTGAAATTCAATATAATATCAAGGATAAATGTTCACTTCATCGACTCAACTTTTGAAATACAGTGAAACCTCTCTGTGCGACCACCTCCTTGAAAGATCATTTTTTCATGGAACGAAATTTATTCCCGTAAGCTCATTACTAATTTTACCTCCATTCAGAAACCATCCCAGTTGAACTCCCACCATGAGCGACCCATTTATTTGAAGAAAATGAAACAAACATTCCGTTTTTTCCTGGTCACTTGATGAAGGTTTTATTAGAAAAATAATTCCGGAGGGCGCATTATTCATCAAACTTCTACACTAAGTTTAGATTTTTTTTAATTCCGGTAACTTTTAAGTGTTTAAACCCCTTTGTATCTTTGTGCCTTTTTGGGCAATGTATTTAACTCTGACGGCGAATTAGGAATGACAGTCAATAAACTCCCCTGCCCTATTCAGTTAGGAAACTCTAAAACAAAAATAGATATATTAATGAAAACGTCATTATTTGTTCCCTTTGAAGGAAAATTGCATTTATTTACTGAACTTCCAAAAAACATGGAAATAAAAGTTATGAAGAATAAAACCGTAAAATCAAAGCAAACGTCAATATAGTCATTTTTTAAAGTATGCAGTATTTAACTTATGTAATTAACTTTTGTTTTGATACTTATTTTTTTCCTAATGTGAAAAATAAATTTTAGTAACATTAATTGTTACATTTTTTCAACAATTAAAATCTAGATTTAAACATTACCTCTGTTAAGAGACCACCTCTTAAGTAGACCAATTTTTATTGGAACGGAACGTGGTTGCTTTAAGGAGGTTTTACTGTACTAGAAATTTCGCTTTAACAACATCTCATTAAAAAAATAATAATGATTTCATACCAATTTTAGTCTCTTTTTATGAAAGAATTTGTATCCAATAAGAAATAATGACAGGTTTTCTAATATAGCATTTGAAAAAATATATCAGGATTTTTTCAGGCATAGATTTTTATTAGTTCACATAGATCAATAAAAAATATCAAAGTATCGCTATTTCAAAAGAAAAAGAAATGAAGCTGAGAAAGACGAAGCGCAGAAATAAAAAAAAGAAATATTTAGGCTGAATGATCTTTGAAATATCATTTATCAGACTTTTTAAACTAACGGAATTTCTTATTCATAGCGAAAATACCCTAAAGATAATTTCTTCTTTCCAGCTACAATATCTCCGCTTGCGGTCTTTTCCAACTGTTCCTGCAATTCCTTTGAGATTTTTAAGATGCGTACAATTTTATACATTCTGCATCGGTTTCAATAGTAAAAATTTGGGAAACAGGTGTTTTTGTTCCGTGGAATTCGGGTGAGAGCACCTGATTTGAATTTGTGTGGGAGGCGGCTCCATTTAAAGTTTATGTCCGCGTAAGAATTTTTAAAGATGTATATAAATATAAAATTCTTAACATTTATGGAGAAATTTTATTTTAAAACTTCTCTTACTTTATTTTAGGGTTTATATAAATGTACCATAATCTTTTAAAAAATGTATGTCCGTAAAATTGTAGATCGTGCAATTTTTAATACAATAATTAATAGAGATTTTTTAACGATTGAGTTGAACAGTATAAATATGAATAAAATTAAAACATTATTTTATTGAGACAAATGAAGAAATGCAGTAAAAGCAAGCCAGACGGAAAATGCGTGTTTTTTGAAGCAGTTACCATTTCACGCAATGCATAGTATTCTATGCTTAAGAGGTGCATATTATTTCTTCTGAAACGCATGCTTTTGTTTATGGCTGTATCCACTCGTGTTTATTGGTTTTACTTCTTCGTAGATTGGAAAGTATATGGGGCATTCTCACAATCTTTTTACTTTCAGGTCCCTAAACAATAATTTTTTATTTAATACCCTTTTTTGTGTTTTTTTCTTATTTCATATACTGGGGAACATCCCATTGCATGATTGCATAACAATATTAACGAGATAAATAAGTTTTGGACGATGTTGGGGGTCCAAATACCAGGAATACTCATCTACCTTACCGTGTCCCTGATGTTGATTTTTAAGTTTGGAGCTGTCTGTATAAAATTGATTTAATAAAAGTAATGCGATGTAATTTTTTCCGAAACTGGGACAATTGTTTTATATAAATGTGTATCAAAAAATTAACCTGCACGCATTTTTACAGTTGATATTATTTTTTATCTCTGTCCATGGGTTTTCATCCTTACCGTCCCTCTTGCTAAACCTATACAGAAAATCACTTCAGATGCAGCAACAGAATTTTTTTCAAGTTTTTTCTCATGCAGAAGTATGCTAGAGAAAGAACATCTAATATTCTTTGACAGGAAATTTATTGCAGAATTTAAATCAGCATTCAAATATCAATTTCAAGATTTGGTCAAGATCCTTTATTGGTAGTCTTACCGTCTTCAAGGTTTATTCCTGCAATTTTCGAGGTAAAATAAAAAAAATAATAATAATCCAATGTTAAAAACTGTTTCTAAAAATCAATGAACATTGTGGCTATCACTTAGTCTTAACATGATTTTCCTAAAAATAGGTGGTAATTTTCCTTACCTTTCCATCCTTACCGTCCCTTTTTTTACTCTACCATGCCTTCTTTAACACCCCTTTAACCTTCCTACTTTGATTAAAAAAAATTTTGTTTTAACTGAATGGTTCAATTAGACCCAGTTTACTTGTATATATTTATTCTAGCTCAAAACAATTATTTTTATCTAGCTTTATACCCTATATTATTTTTGTATTCACTATTATAGAGAAAAAAATTTATAATCCCCCCCCCCACTTTTTACTACACCTCTTCCCCCTCTTCCTTGCAATGCCGTGTTTGAAATTAATAATAAAAAAATAAAACACATTTGTTTTATTTCCATTGTTCTTGATAAATTTTTTTATGATAAACAAGATTTACAGTATACATTCTGGCAAAGAAAAGATAAGCATGAAGTACATCTCGTCTGCGTTTTTCGATCTATCTTTGCACCACATTCTTTGCATCTTCCACGTTTATTTGAACTAATACGTTCATTTTTTTCACCTGCAACGTTAGCCAATTACTTCTTTATTGTTACTCGGCTATTTTGTTTCATCCTATTACTTCTGTGAGGTTCGGTCAGCTGTTTGCCATGTTCCTTTAGAAAAAGACGCCTTTTGTATAGTTTGTTTTGATTGTAAGAAGGATTTACATGCATAAAAACAGCATATGCATTTATTGCAGCTAGGTCAATTAAATTGTAGAATAAACACACAGGCCATCACCTAGTGCCCCTTTTGCATGTATATGCAGCAGCTAATTTATAAGTAGTATCTATTCCATCTTTAGTTTCATTATAATATAAAATTATATCCGGTTTCTTTTCTTTCTCATCTAAAACTTGGGCCTCGTGATGCATAGTTGAAAGGAGGATTAACGATTTGTTTTTTTTTTTTTTGGCACATATGAAACATGTGTCATATCTAGTTGAAAACCGAATAATGAGGAAAATGTTTCTCGCTCACGCGATGACTGAAATTTAGAAGGAATAAATGGCTTATTTTTCCTAAGATTACCAATAATAGTTCATTTTTTCTTCAATAATTCTTTACCAAGAATATAATCCGTGAAGAAATTATCAACCATAATATTTCGAGCGGTACCCTCAATCGAATTTACTAGGCACAACACAACATTTCTACCTTGATTTCTTCTCGCTCACCATCTGAAGGCTTTCCAGTATAGATCTCAGCACCGCAAACATAAGCTGTTTTGACATCAGGCATCAACCACATTTTAATTCCATATTTCCCTCTTGCGTTTGACGGTATTTTGCCTAAATGGGCATTTATCACGAGAAGGCACAAGCTATTGTAACATTTTCGTAACGAATGAACATCTTTGGCAACTGAGTAACAAACATATCGAATAATGATCTTATTGCAGCTAGCTTATCTAAGCGACGCCGATTTACTCTACTTTCTTTGTTGTCAAACCTAAGAAACTCTCTCATAATTTCAAAACGTTGCAAAGACATAGTTGCACGAAAAATGTCGCGGTCATCTTCTTCGCTCCATAACTCTTTGAGAGGTTCTACTGCTGACTTATATACACCAGCTAAAATTAGCAAACCTGTAAAGAAAATTATAAAAATAACTTCAAAATTAAAAAAATGGATAAATTACAAACAGCGGAATCATTTGCATTTTTTTTCACTTTATCTATAAATTATTATAATAGAAGTTTAATTTTTTTACCAATGTAAGCTTCAAATTCCTCTAAAGCTTTCCAATTCCATCATCAGTAAAACCGTGCTTATTACGTACCATATTGCATAAAAAATGGCGAAGCACTCCAAAACAAAAAGAACATTACTTAACTTTATCACTATGGTATCACCATCTACCCATCATTATTCGAAATACACACTATCTAATTATTTTCCATGCATTTATATGCGATTAGTGATATGGGTCGTCTAGACCCATTCAGGTAAAATGTGACTTTTTTTTTTTTGGCTAAAAAAAAATAATTCCTGAAGTCTGAAAAAATTATAAACTGAAGATATTTATCTATTTGAGGAATACTTAAATTATAAGAGCACTTAGTTAAAACCCGAGGGAGCTATCGTGAAATAAATAATAAAAATGGGTCGATTAGACCCATTCAGGATAGGAAGGTTAAGACAATGTTATACAAAAATTCTGTATTAAAAGTACTACATTTTTATTATTTCTTATTTGAATGTCCTGTGGGTACTATGGAAATTCATTATAAGTAAAAATTTAGAAGAAAATAAACAGTTATAGAGGAAAGACGGTAAGGAAAATTAAACTCGCAAATTTAACTTAAACCTCAGTTAAATAAAAAAAAATATCGCTGCTGACCCTTTTTTCTTTATTTTGAATTAATAAGGCATTCGTCTGTCAGATTAAAATGTTATTTTAGCAAGTTTAATTTCACCAGATTTTTTTCCCAAAAGTCAAAATATTGTGAGAATGCCCCATATACTGCAGATTGCTTCACTCATTCTTATACATGAAAGTGACTTGGAGCAAGGTCTGGCGAATAACTTGTGTATAAGTCGTAAAGGAAGATGACTCGCAAATTTCATAAAAAATCTATTTTTAGTCAGAACAATTTCCATGCACATTTCGGTTTCTAACGTCACCTCGCTAAGCGCGCAATTGAAAGAAGGAAAAAAGGGTTCCTACAGTCTTTCGTTTGCGTTGTTTGTTAAGTGGCAATACACGCTGTCATCGAAATACTCAAGGCTAGAGCACGGCAACACTGTGGAATCTCGCTTCTGACTGACTTTTTATTTAGGGATTCCGCATTCTCAGCAGTAAGTTTGAATAGTTATTATTGTTTTATAAGATGATAGATATTCCACAAATTAAGTAAAATAAAATTGTTATTCAAAATTTTCCGGTGTGAATTCCAATACTAGTGAGAAGTCGGTCGATTAGTGATGACGTCACAGTCGTGTCCTTTGTCCTTGAGTATTTCGATGGCAGCGCAATACATCTTTCAAAACGTTTAAAGGAATTTTTATCAACAATATCCCATTTGTTTCACAAATGAAAATCTTCTTGTCATCTCTTCAGAGAACTTTTAACAAATGATAATATTTGCGTATTTCACTCAAATAATCTTGATTTGGAATATATTAATAAAATAAGAATGTATGACAATTTTAGAAATGTTCTGTTGCGTCCAAAACTATGGCATTATCTTGCGTATTACTGAAAAATGAAGGAAAACGTGATTACATTTCTCGATATTGATTCTGCCATCTTTTATGAGTTTTCATTGGCATAATAAAGAACGTTTTAACGAAAATCTTTAAAAGCAGCATGCGGATATACTAAGTTATTTCTCTAGTTGTCATCTGCTTTATTTTGTAAAATCTATTTTGACAAATTTGATTTTTCTCATTCAGAGATGGGTACTTTGTTGTATAGATGTGACAATAAATCGAGAACATTAGATTATAATTGTTTTTGAATATAGCATATACTGTTCAACGTAACAATTTAAGGGGTCTCAGGACTCTTAAAATTGAAAAAATAAATGAAAAATAAGACCATTTTCAACATTTAATGTCTTAAAATGTATTTGTTTTTAAGACACAAATTTAATTTGGATGAAAGGTATAATTATGTTCTTTCATTTCAAATATTGAAAAAAAAATGCAAAATGCAGAATAAGCATTTATAGGGGGCTCCAATCTGTCAGACATTTGACGAGCAGAAAAACGACATAACAAATTACGCGCAGCATTACGAAATAAATTTTGCAACTGGAATGAAAATTTTGGTGCCTACTTCAGATTGTAATAATTGCCCTGAACCTAAATAAATTTGTGTTTAAAGCATTTTTATGTTTTTAAAACAAAGTTGTATTTAGCTGATGCATAATTTAGATAATTTCAACAATATAATCACATAAAAAATATTTTTTTAACAATAAAAAGAAAATTTTAGGTTCAGTTACAGACTAACATAATGTATATGTTTTGAAAAATTCACGAAATATATTCAGAAGTATTCGCTTTATGCCTAAAAACGTCATTTTGAGAAGAACGAGTTCAAAGTTTCGGAAACGCCGCTTCATCTATTGAGCGGGTATATTTCTAAAAGCCATAACTTCTGTTTTAATGGAAATTTCGAGGAGACAATTATATCAAAATGCTCAGAAAAGTTGGTAGTTTAACATCTAAAAAAAGTAAAATTTCGAAAATTTTAAAGCTTTAAGAGTTCTGAGACCACTTAAAGAGATGAATAATTTTAGATTTTTGTTTTCATATATTACAACAAGCTGCGTCTGTTAAATAAATTTGATAGAGTAAACAATTAGGCTTAATAAATGTTTGTTGTTTTGACGAAGAAAGTGACGGGTTATAACATCTTAATGCAGTTGCATGTGAAAAGAATATACTTTTATTTTAATAAAGAAAATAATAAAAACACCATGAACACTTAAATATAGGTTAAAGGAGATAAGTAAATTTATTTTAAGTTTTCGTACAGATAATATTATATGAAGTGAATGGTCGTAAAAATTAATTTAGTAAAATCTTTCATTGCAACTGTACTTTTTATTTAAGGGAATCGAGCGTTGTTTTGTACGGATGCTGCACTCATAAAACTTAATGTGCTGGATCCATAAATATTTTAAGAAATGCATTCTGCAATTTGTTTTAGTTTAAATAACGTACTTCAAGTTATCCGACAATTTCAGGTTATTTAAAAAAACATATTAAAATAATTATTGCTTTCAATTTTTTTTTTAAAGTGCTAATTGACTGATAGCATATGATTGAAATCTAGCTATTAAATTTATTAATCAAGCATACTGTGGTTCGAATCATGTCTTCAACAGAATTATTGTTATCGTTAACTGAACAAAGAGAATTAAAAACAACTCCTGATTTCAAGAGAATGTTTGGATTGAGTTTAATAACTTTTATAAAAAAGAAATTGATTACATGTAGGAACTTTAATGAACAAAAGCATTCTTTTTACTCGCTATTTAACTGGCTATATTTTCTAAATTATCATACTTCAAAGTTCCTCAAAAATAGGCAATGTGCTTTCATTCTTCTCATCTCTTCTGAGAACTTTTAATAAACGACAGTATTTCGTATTTCGCTCAAATAATCAGTTCATAAACTTAATTTGGAATATAGTCATAAAATAAGACTCTATAACAATTTCAGTAAAGTACTATTGCGCCCGAAACTGTGATGATATCTTGCATATTGCTGAAATAGGAAGCGCAAACATGATTGCGTTTCTAGATATTAATTCTGCCATATTTTATGAGTTTACATTGGTAAAATACACGTTTTACCAAAATTGATTAAAAGCAGCATACAAATATCCTAATATATTTTTGTAATTGCTATCTGCTTTGTTTACAAAAATTTGATTTTTTGTCATTGAGAGTTGGGTACTTTGTTATATAGATATGACAATATAGTATAGGGGATTAGTAGATTAGAAATGTTTTTCAATACCAAATCTTGTTTAGCCTAACTATTGGAGGAAGAAATTAATAATTTTAGATAATTGTCTATATATATATTACGCTATCGTACGTGGCATAGAAATTGCGATTATTTGTTAATTGTTTAATGGCAACGCCGGAATGAAACGCATATCATTGGTTATTGAACAGCGTTTAATGTATCTCCATACCTATAGGTGTGTTACCATAGGAGAGAACCTGTTCTGCCGCCAAATACCGCCAAGTTTGTCGCCAACTATGCGATATATCGCCAAATTTTGCGACCAAATTTAGCCGCCAAAAGTGACGTCAACTTGGCGATATCTTTAATATTTCGCCAAATTCCCGTAGACTTCCATTGTGAACTAACAGGCTTTACTTGTTTACAGAAAATCAACAAATTGAAATATTTTAGCATGCTTTCCCAAACATAAATTTTAAGGGAGACCAAACTGGTCGCCAAGGGCGTCTAGTATTCCTATATTACAACAATCTGTGACTGTTAAATGAATTTGATAGAGTAATCAATTACGCATAATGAATGTTTATTTTTTGGCAAAACAAATTACGGGTTATAATATTTTAATGAAGTTGCAAGTGAAAACAAAATACATTTGTTTTAATACAAAAAAATATACAATAAATGATTTATGAAATCTTAAATATATATTAAAGAAGATACGTTTTTTTCATTTTAATTTTTTGTACAGATAGTATTAGATGAAGCGAATGTTCATAAAAATTCATTTAATAAAATCTATCATTACAACTGTGCTTTTTATTTAAAGTCCTACCTAACGGAAAGGAAATTGAGCTGTGTTTTGTATGGGTGCTCCATCCATAAAACTTAATGTGCTGAATCCATAATATAAAAGTATTTTGAGAAATGCAGCTCTTCATTCTGCAGTGTTTTATTTTAGTTTAAATAACGTACTTCGAATTATCCGAAAATTTCGGATTACTTGCAAAAATGCATTAAAATAATTCTTGTCATTAAAAAAAATTATTATTCAAAGTGTTAATTGACTGATAGATTATGATTGCTTAAATAAATTAATTTCTGTTTTGAAACATGGCTACTAAATTTTTTAAACAAGCACGTTCGAGTCTTCTCTTCAACTGAATTGTTCGAAACATAGAGTATAAAAAAAAACTCCAGCTTTCAGGAGAATGTTTGGATTGATATTAGTAGCCTTTTTTTAAAAAATGGTTTTTATATACGAACTTTAATGAACAAAACCATTGGTTATATTCACCATTTAACTTATTGTATTTTCTAACTTATGACATTTCGAATTACCTCAGAAATAAAGCAATTTTTTTTCGTTTTTCTTTTAACACTTGACGTCATTGTACTATAAATCACCGCCCCCTGAATACTAGGCCTGAGAGCTGACACAAAAATGGCGGCTGTCGAAGGCGGATTTTTTTCAGCGTGTGTACGGTCCCTTAAATATTCGTACCAATAATTTTTTAAAGATTTTTCCACTTTATTTTTCTGAGATTAAACAAGTCAGAGAAATCTTTTATAAAATACTTGTGTCGATATTTAAGGGACCGGACCTACGTAAAAAAAAAAAAAAAATCCGCCTTCGGCAGCCGCCATTTTTGTGTCAGCGCTCAGGCCTAGTATTCAGGGGGCGGTGTATAAAAAGCAACTTAGAGCATTTGAGACTCTCTTCAGCAAAGGATATGGTCATTACGATCTCTGGGGTTTGATTAAATTTGTTTCTTTTAAAATTCAGTGTTAATAGTAAAAGGTTGACACATTTATTTTTTTTCCTTGAATTCTAATTACTGTAAATACATGTTTAAGAAAGTACTATTGTGATTTATCAAAACTCCCTTGGTATTGCACTTACTTCAGTTCTGAACTAACATTTCCTTCGATATTTAAATGTAAAAGCTGTGATTTGTTTTACTTATTAATGTTAGTTACTTACGCTAATTTACAGAAAATACCGTTTAAATAATCCTTAGATTTGCTGAGTTTCAACTTTTCAATCTCCAGAACTAATGCACGGATTATCATCAAACGTCAGATTCAGTTAGTCCTTGACCTGAATTGACGTTTTATACGTTTTGGTGTAAATCGCTTAACAGGTGGCGATACTATGCTGCATTTTTTTGCGATTTCCGTAATAGTTCTATTTCAAGAACTAATGCTTGGATTTTCAACAAGCTTCAGATTCAGGTATACCTTGATATGAATTAGTGTTGTTTATTTTCTGGTGCAAATCGCTCAACATGAGACGCTGCTATGCTACATTTTTCAAAACTTCCGCTATAGCTCTATCTCAAGAACTAATGCACGAATTCTCATCAAACTTTAAATTCAAATATACTTTGACATGAATTGGCACTAAATTGATGTAATTAATTCTACAATTTAAATGATTAATTGATGTGATTTATATAGATGAAAGTTTTGTGATGGCCACAATATACTAGTTCTATTATGTAGTTATTTCTTTTTCTAAATAATTCACTTTTAAAGATAAACGTGATTCATGATGAAAAAAGAGACTACTGACAATTTGTATCTTTGGAACGATCGAAGAGAATAGATTTATGTCATATCAAACTTTATATGAATTATAACAGACATCGATAAAATTTCATTTCGTAGAAAGCAAGGTACAAAATGACGTCTAATGACATGTATTATAACTTAAATTAATAACAATAAATTCATATCGGATTATTATGAGATTGAGTAGATAGATAGATAGCTTTAAAATTTATCCGTTGATATTGCATGTAATCACAGCAATTATGACAGTTTCATGAATATTCGATAGTTATTATTCTTTTATATAGAAAATAAATCATATCCACAAAACAAAATTATGATAAGTTGGAAATTGTGCGTTAAACGTCGCAAATGAGGCACGATCGTACTATAACTAGTTTTTTTTTTTTTTTTTTTAAATATTCAGATCTTGGTGCAATAGTTATTGCACACTTATGCAAAAAGGCATGAACACAAAATGTATCAAGAATATATATAATATTTTCAGAAAACGGAAATAATAGGACTCCGTGTTATATAGGATGTCATCTCCATGGTAATTTAGAATCATGAATTATCGTGGGATATCATTGAATAAATTACCTATGTTTGGATTTAAAAGAATAAAGAAAACTTTTATCAACATCTCTTTAAGTTTTGATTTGATTTTCATAATATTTGAAATGACTGGACAAAATTAAAATTGTGAAACGATTATATATATATTCCATTTCAAACGATTCGGTGGGGTAGTTTTTGTGCTGTTGTATGTGGACGGACAGACCAAACGACAAGTATACGTGCTACTTATTTATATAATTATGAACTCACCTAATTAGTGTAATACATAACTACGAGACGGCAATAAGATTCGTTGAAGAATTGTGAAAAATAAATGTATATGAGTTATATATTGGTTAAATCATACAAATTTAAATGAAAAATAAACATATTTTATGTAAAATTTTATTACTATATTTTAACCTAAAAAGACATTAAAAACAGTCTCATAATGATGAACTGCTTATTATTTCCGATCTAGTTCAAACTTTTTCATGAAGAATTTTTCAGATGTACTTATATACATACCGTGTGTCCCAAAAAGGACTGACTGATTTTAAAATTCAATAACTTGCAAACCGTGACAGATATTAAAAAAATCTTGCAGGAAGGTTATGTATGATGTCAGGGGTTTTTTTTATTGTGATTCTCGATATTAGTTCGAATTACACATAATAGATGGCGCTGCGAGAAATATATGCTAATTCTAGACCGTTGGTACTTCGGGATCCATTAAATACATTTTAATCTCCTTTTTTGCGCATGGGAGAGGAGTGAAGCCGAAAAATCGAGGCTGAATATAGCGCCTGCTTCTAGCGCCATCTATCGCTGCTCTTTGTAACTAAAACTGTTAATCGCAGCATAAAAACTCCTGATATTTTACATAGCACTTCTTCAAAAAAAAAAAAAATAGCTATATAGCTATCACCATTTTCAAGTTATTGGCTTTTAAAATCAGTCAGTCCTTTTAAGAACACCCGGTGGATACTTTATAAAAAAATAAATAAATACATTCCGTGTAATATATATTCCATCCATCTGCATTATAAAGGACAAATGTGTCTGTGCGTAACGCTGACGTCATTTTGCGAATGGCAACAGCGGATGATCGAATTTCGCTTTTACTGGAACTTTTTTAACTTCTAAACATTACACTTTTTCGACTTTTACACCGTCAAATAGAGAAAAAAAATTACTTACAACTGCAGTTTGTTTTAAAACTGTATCGATATTTACTATTTTTTATGCTTTTTTAAAAATTTTCAAGAATTATTTTTTTTGAATCTATCTCCATCGTTTGCAGACGATTATGAAAGAGCAATGCGTTTTCACTTCAGTTGATATAAATAATTCAGCATTTGTTTCCGACGGGATATTCCATAACGGAGTTAAAAGTTCTTCAATAAACTAAAATAATATGAATAAAACAGAAATTTAATCGAACGACGCGCTTAAACATCTGAAATGATTAGAATTAAAATTGTGTGCTTTAAATAATGAAATCTTTGGTGATTTCTTCAGCTATTAACTCATACGAAAGTATCACTTTTAATAGATTTCAAAACTTTATGTTTGCTTAAATTTGCATATTTGAATGCAAAATCGATACTTTTCAAATAAAAATATTCTTTTGTTGTTGTTAGTGGGCCATTTAAAAAATATATATTAATATAAAACTGTGGTTTTCCACTATATCCTGTAACCCGTGAGGTTCGGGTTGGAACCCCTAGTATACATAACATTCAAATGAGAATTTTGTTCCAGACACTCTTAAATGGAGTTCTTATGGATTGATTTTGATAAGATTTGTGCTGTTAGTTAAATATTGTTTGAGGAAAGAGTTTAGTAAATAACATGTTGTTTTACGATCCTTAGTTTTGGAATTATGTTGAAAAAGACTATAATCAGATGAAACCAATTATGAAGTACTATCCTTTTTAAAAGATTCTTCTGAATGGATTTAGGTACAATCTGCAATGTTAGTTAGATAATTTTGGGGATAGGTTTTGCTTCGTAAAACATCTTTGTCCGTTGCTAAGTTACAGAGCTATGGGAGAATGCTTTATGATTAGTTCAACCCGATTATATAAGGGAATTTCATTCTGAACACTTCCAAATCATTTTATGCTAGCCCCACCATTTCCGAGAGGCGCTGCTCTCGAAGCTGATAGACGGGAGGTGCTGGGTTCGAACCCAATCGCGCCCGTCAGCCTAATAGTTTGGAGTTTTCGTAGTTTTTTTCGAACCATGGATTTTCATGCGTAAATGCGGGTGAGGTTCCCTTAGAAAAACCCCCACAGAGGGCACTCCTTCCCCCCTTAGGGCCTATATCCCTTGCGTTGATAATTGGTCATCATAAACACAACCAACCATTTTATCCTAAATGGCTTTTTATTGGTGTTATTATTTATGTAAATTTGTTAATGGATAGAATGTGGTGTTATGAACCATTAAACTTTAAAACTGCACCTTTTAACAAAGTTTTCCAGAACGTTGGTCACTACTGTATTTATTCTGGCAAATATTTTACAAAAAGAACTGCTGACATTTTAGATAAATTTGAATAAAAAATATTATATAAGTCTCATATTATTATTTTATAAATTTTCTAGTATATATTTAGATATTAAGTAAGAAAGTTATGAGGTGGATCAATTTCTTGATTCATATGTTTTAAATGTTCCATATGTTTTAAAGGATGTTAAAATATTAAAGTAGAAATATTTTATTTTCTGCTATCTGTACAAGAAAGAAGTTTTGGATTCGTAAAAATTTTTGACTTTCGGTTTTTTTATGGATTTACACGTTTTAGGGCTCATACATCCGGAAAAACACGTTTTTACAAAATGTCTGTCTGTGAGTCCGCGACTCTGCCTGTCTGTGAATGACGCAAATTTTCTGAGCCTTCTATCTCAAGAACTAATGCACAGAATTTGATAAAACTTTAGATTCAGTTATAGCGTGATATAAATTGATGCTGATTAGTTTTGGTGCAATTCTCCCAACAGGTGGCACTGCTATGCTGCATAATTCATCATTCCCAAAATAGTACTGTCTCGAGAGCTAATGCACGGATTTTCATCCAACTTCATATCCTTCACGCATTTTGTTGCTATTTAGGTTTTGGTGTTAACTGCCCAATAGATGGCGCTATTATGCTGAATTTTGCAATAGCTCTATCTCAAAAAGTAATGGACATATTTTCATCAAACTTGGATTCATTTAGATGTTGACTTAGTCTGTTGCTGATTTAGCTTTGGTAGAAATCACCAAACAGGTGGCACTTCTATGCTTCTTTTTGCAGGATTTACACGATTTTAGTGAAAGTCATATATTAAGAACGAATTGATGGAATTTCATATCTTTAGAATCCTCATGATGAGCATAGATTGCAATTTAATTTTGGTACTGTGACAGCTAATTTTGAAGTATTAAGGTGACAGCGGGCGTTTAAAATCGCAAAAAACATAAAAAAAAATCATTTTTTTTTGTTTTTTGGAAAAAAATGTTCTGGCAATCTTCTACTTTCAAATAAATAAAAAGTGTAATCCGTCAATTATATGCAGAGATGCAGCTGTATTTCTAACGTAAACAATCGTTAATCTACACTTATAATAAAACTTTAAATGCAGTTATCTCAAAATGAGAATTTTCGCCGACTAAGTAAGTTCAAAATGCTCCACGCGTCTTAATTTTATACCAATCGTCATAATACATGGTAATATAGTTATTGATGTAATTTATAACAAAATTTGCTATTAATATGCTTGCATTATTTTATATAAAGGTAAAAAAAAATAATATTTTATCATTGAATTTTATCACAAATGATCAATATTATGTAATTTTTTGCTGCCAATGTACTTAGTATAACTTTAAAATGTATACCATTTTTTGATATAATATCGTAAAGCTATTGTAAAATAATTACAAGTTTCTGAAACAAAATTTAATGCGTATGGAGCATTTTTAACTTGTATCAGTAGTTAGAATATTATTAATTAGTTACTCATTTGCATATTAATATTTTTAATGAAATTAAGAAAATTTCTTAATTATTGCAAAAATTATATGTGTATTAAATTTCAAAACAATTGAGCAAAAACTGTAGAAAATGTTTTTGAACGTGCATTGTAGCCTTCACACGTATAAGATAGAAGAAAGTTTTAGGATTGACACATCCGACTAGTTTTTAGTAAAGTAGACATGAGCATAAAAAACGTTCTCCAATATTAAAATCTAAACATGTTTCCCCATTTTCCTGGCATAATTTACTATTTGAAATATCTGAAAAGAAGGAATAATTCTCTCACTTTAAATGTGTATTTAAGTGTATGGAAGGATTTGTATAACTATTTAAACAATTTATCTAATCGAAAGTTACTTGCACATTTCTATTAGTCCTTCGCAAACGGTTAAAGTTTAACGATTAAGAAAAAAAAAAAAACTATATTTATGAATTAGCATTTACAGGGGACTCCGAACTGTCAGGCATTTGACGAGCAGAAAATTGGAATGACAGCTTATGCGCAGGGTTACAAAATAAATTTTGAAAGTAGAATGAACATTTTGGTGCCTACTTATCTAATATAATAAAAGCCTAAGTCATGTGACTCTCATCAACAGTTCCGGGTTGACCGCTTCACTTTTTGTATGCCAAGCGGCTAATTTAGTAATTCAATGTTAGCCGGGAGCAGGTGTTAAATCGCCAAATATTGTAAATATGCCATCGGTATTATAATAGTCCATTTCATGCTACTGTCATAAACAATTTTTCACGCGGTAATTTAAAACAATGCCTTGATGTTGAAATTAAATGTCATGGTTTATGGTATTATTTATTACTTTTCTTTTTTTAAGCAATAATAGAGAGTCATAAATTTTAACTATTTCAGTTTTAAATTAAACTTATGCAGTTTAAATAAAATGAGTAAAAACACTATATTTTAAATGAAATACCAAAAAATACGACGGAAACAATGTTTGGCGATTTATCACCTGCGCCCGGCTAACATAAAAATGCCGAGTTCAGGATTTCTGTATCAGAATCTTCAGATTTGGCGAATGATTGAGCAAGTAAATTAAATTATGTATAAAAGTAACATGATACAATGTTTTCCATATGTTTAAGAAAGACCAAACTGGTCGCCAAGGGCGGCTAGTAAAGATTTTAATAATTAACCAGATCCTAAATAATTTTGTATTTAAAGCATTTTTATATTGTTAATATGAATGTGTATTTAGCTAATGCAAAATTTTGAAATTTTCCACATTATAATATCCTAAAAAAATATTTTTTTGGAAAAAAAAAAGGCAACTTTAGGTTCAGTTTATACAGACTAACATGAAACATGTGTTTTGAAAATTTAATGAAAAAAAAAAATCAGAAGTTTTTGAGATATCGTGCGCGTTATGTAAAAAAGAAAGAAAAAAAAAAGAAAAGTCAATTTGGCGATAAGTGACTTCAAAGTTTTGGAAACGCCGCTTCAGCTATTAAGCGGGTGTAATTCTAGGTACAGATGGCATATTCGCTCCATATTGGCGCGATTTTTTTCGATCGCCAATATCATATAGGCAACGGGTACTTAACATGCGCCAAAGTGTCGTTATTTTGCATGATGTGGTAACCCGGATTATGTTGTTTATGCTGTTGATGTTTTCGCCAAATTGGCAACCGAAAAAAATTGCGCCAATATGGGGCGAATATGACATATGTACCTAATTCTAAAAGCCATAACTTCTGTTCTAATGGGATTTTTAAGAAAACAATTAAAATAAAATGTTCAGACCACATAGACGTTTAACATCTAAAAAAAAAAAATCGAAAAATTTGAAGCCTTAAGAGTCCTGTGACACATTTATCGTTTTCTTTTTCAAACATACTTAAAGTTTCAGCGTGTACGTTTCATTTTGAATGACGCAAGCAACTTCTGTATCACATTTTAAACAACAAAAGACAACAAAGGATAACAATGAATAATGTTGTGCTGTCGTGTAACAAATCCTATTAATTAATAAACACTGCCAACAATGTATTACAACAATACAAATAATTGCAACTTTAGAGCATTGTTGAAAATTACTGATCTTTGGAAATTCCTATTTTAAGTCACTTTGATTTATCCTATATAGAGATTTCTCAAGGCCTTACAGTGAACTTTCGCTGAATTTTTGAATTTGTGATTTATTGCATTCATCCATTTTGGACAGTAATTTATCTTGTAATTGTTTGCTCATTTAAAGCAAAATGCCTAGTGTTCTTGCAGAAGTTAAGAAAAGAGTCATCGAGGACGATGTGTATAGAGTCCAAACAGTTTTGAAAACGATTAATTATTTGAATGTTCACAATAAATATAATTTTGTAAAAAAGGTTGGACACGGCACATATGGTGCCGTTGTAGAACTCCTCAGTCCAGATAAAGAACGACATGTTGCGGCTAAAATCGTCCTTGAAGAACTGGTTTCAAAAACTGAAAATGAAATTTGGGCTGATTTGTCTCATAAGAACATTTTGCCCTTAATCGCAGCGGCATATATACCTTCAGCGCATTCTTACGTGTACATTACCCCTCTGTGTCCAGCAGCTTTAAACGAACTTGTGCAAGGAAATGGCCTCGGCAAGGATAAGGAGGGATTTGAAAATGCCCTAGCATGGCTGAATGGAGTATGCAGTGGTGTACAGTATCTACACAACAAAAAACTGTGTCATCTGGACATTAAGTTATCGAATGTCCTGATAAATGATGACGGAAGAGCGTTGCTGTGTGACTTTGGATCCCTCACCCTCACAGAAGGAGGAACAGATAGGTTAGTGATGCATTTTTTTTATTCCATTATACCTGAGAATTCCTTTTCTATACTGTGTTAAAAATCTGTAGCTTTTGATGTATAATCGGCCCACTTCTTTTACTGAAAACGATTACTTGACGTTATTATGGAGCATTCTCATTGATCAGATTATAGATTGATATTCTGTAAGAGCGGTGGGTGACTATGTAGCTAAAGTTACAGATTTTTAATAGTGTAGTGATAAAGAAAATGTACTATTAACAGGCAAAGAATCTGTCATAAGTTACTAAACTCTTAATATTTTACAAAAAATTACCTAATTATACACCAGGTCATTAAAGTGATAGTTTAACACCACCTTAACCTATTAATAGAAAGAACCATTCAAAATGGAAATTTTGGAAAAACTACCGTTATGTACTACTAGAATTTATATTACCACTTTTGAATTTATTATCAAGATTCTAGTAAATCATAGTTTTTCGAATATTTAAGAAAAATAACTTTTAGTCACTATGACATTAACGACTTCATATATATAATATCCTAATTACAATGCAGGGAATACATAATTTTGCCGAATCGTCTATAATTACATTACGTTAAATAGGATGTCTGCACTTTACAATAAATTTTGAAAGGTATAAAGTCCATATTTCATTTTTTATTATAGAAGTTCACCAAGTTTTATAATTTATATGTACGAGTAATAAAGCTACTGTTTTTAGTCAACAGACTATTTTTTTAAATGTTTTTCTGCCGACTGTTTGAAAAAGATTTGATCCCGAGGAAAAAATAGCTTAATTTTGGAACACATTTCCTTCACATTTAAGCCTTGATTAAAAAAAAAACAAAAAACAAACAGCTTTTTAAAAAATAAATATCAAGTTTGATTTTGTCCCAATCCTAGTTCACAATCTTCCAGAGTCCGTTATGTGTTTTGGGCTAACACATATAATGAAATTTATTTAAAAGGTAACAGCCATCGTTAGAAGAGACAATAGAGTATGTATTTAAATGGAAAAGCCTTAATTCTGTTTTCGTTTCTCATTTTGCCTAAACTATAGCAGAAAATATAGAGTATGACTTGAAGCTTTATCCTGCTGGAACATAACACAATGGAGAATCATTTGGTAAAGTAATAGCATGTCTTCTGTGAAATTTGGTGTTAAGAGGTTTCAAGACTCTTAATGCTTCAATTTTTTCAAAATTTTATCATTTTTGTTTAGATGTTAAACTCCTATCTTTTCTGTACATTTTGATATAATTGTTTCCTTAAATTTCTTTTTAGATAGAAGTTATGACTTTCAGAATTATAATCGCTGAATAGCTGAAGCGGTGCTTCCGAAATTTTGAAGTCATTTTTCTTCAAACGTCGTTTTTAGGCATAACGCGCAGTATATCTCAAAAACTTCTGAATACTTTTTCATTAAATTCAAAAAATATGTTTCATGTAACGCTGTACAAATTGAATCTAAATTTCTTTTTTTATTGTAAAAAAAAAAAAAAAATCTTTAGGTGATTATACTGTTGAAATTTTCAAACTTTACTATAAGCTAAATACAACTTTGTATTAAAAATATCAAAATGTTTTAAATATAAATTTATTTAAGTTTATTAATGTATTTAACACCCAGGAAAGAGGAAATTGCTGGCCAGCAGCAAGATAGGTGCTGGCAATGATGGAGAAGTGCTGGCTTATAGTCTACCACTGCATGACCACTGCTAGACAGCTTCAGTCAACTTTGCTGTTGGAGATCATCAGATAAAATTCTGGTGGGCATCCATTTTATCTCATGCGCTGGCCCACTACTACATGGAACTGCACGAACTTTTGCAGTATTATTGCTGGGAAACCTTACGCTAGGTGGCGCTGCGAATATCGAAGACATTGAGTATTTGAACACAATTCTGAAATGAATATCATAACACAATTTAAGCTGTGAAGCTATTTTTTTTAAATGTAAAAAATACAACACTACTGCCACACACAAAATAAATAAGTAAATGAATAAATAAATAAATTCTTTATTTCAACGCACTTTTTTTTCTCCTTAAAATTGGTTTTACTAGGTTACGAAGGATTTCCGTTTTCATAATTTACACAGTTCAGAATCAATAATAAAAAAAGGGTATAAAATACGTAGGATTTCTATACAATAGAATAATTTCTATACCAGTTTAATGATTGGGAACGTAAATCACAAAAGAAACAAATCGATGTGATGTTAGCGTAATGAGACCATGAAAACTACGAGCAGCCGTAGCGTACGCTGAAAGTACTTGTTTATGTCCGATCTCGAAAACCAAACAGCATCGAGCGCGGTTAGTACTTGGGAGGATGACCTCATGGAAACCGTTAAAAGTTAAAATATTTCTATGAAAGACACTTCTACAGATATTTCTATAGCTTTTGGTGAAACTAGCTTATAGAAAAAAGAGCCATAATTATATAAGACTTCGTTTTTTAATAGAATTCTATAAGAAATTTTTGTAAGGGAAAGTGCTGAGCCAGCAAAGGAATAGCAGTGTGATAGGTGCTAGCACTGCAGGAAAAGTGCCGGATTGAAGTAATGTGATGGCATGACAATGCTGGCCTGCTGTTGGCCATCACTGATGGGCCAGCTGCATTCGGCTCGGACACTTTTGTACAGGTTTAAGTAATGGCACCATTGCACTTTACCGCTGATGGCAGTGCTAGCTGCCATCTTTTTTCCAGCTGAAGGCCCACTGTTTCTTTCTTTACTGGGTATAATATAAAGTATAAGTAGGCACCAAAATTTGCATTCTAGATGTAATATTTATTTTGTAGTTATGCGCGTAAGCTGTTATACCAGTTTTCAGCTCGTTAAACATCCGACAGTTTGGAGCCGACTGTAAATATGAATTTTGCATCTTGCAATTTTTTAAATACATGAGATGAAAGAACATACTTATATATTTTATTCCAATACAAATTGTGTTTAAAAAGAATTCACATTTTAAGATATTAAATGTTTAAATTGTCGTAAATCCACTTAAAACATATTTTGTATGGTAATCGCAGCTGCGTTATACATTTTTTTCTATTTTCCTTAATTTACGTTTTTTTATAAGATAAAATAGCAATAACCATAAAATTTCCCCTTAACCATAAAACCCTCCTTATTTTCTCGAAAGAAACATTTTAGATGTTTTATCCTCTTTTTCGGTAGTTAATCGATTTGTTATTTTAAAACCTGATGACGATATCCCAGCCTCATCTTTCATAACTACTTATTTCCATTTTCAACAATTTAAATGCTTTTATACAACAATAGCCTCACATAGTCACGCACAGAAATATATTTTCAAATTAGGCGGTGACCATCACGGTTTTGTTTCCTTACATAGCTTTAAATGATATTTTTATATATAAAAATTAGAAAAATATTACAATTCATCAGACGTACAGGCAAAAATTACATAAATATATTACAAATGCAAACGTTTCAGGCTAAGTTTTATTTCCTCATCAGTGCAAGAAAATTACATATCATGTTTACAGTTAGAAATTACTAACAGTTAAAATCAAATAAACTATAAAGAATCATATCAAAGCAATGCTGTTTATTCAGGTGAAACTGCGCAGGATTCATTAATTGGCGAAATTTGCCACTTTTTTTTTTCTTTTTTTTTTTTTTTTGCCCGAAACATTTGCATTTTTAATTGTATATATATTTACTTCTATGTACGATGAATTGTAATATATTTCTAATATTTAAACTTTGTATATAGCACGTTGAACAATGTTTAGTTATTTCAGATTTTTATAATGTGCTTTACAGTTTCCATAGATATTTTTATAATTTTGTTTGAAGATCCTACAGAGATATTTAAAGATTTTGTGGTAGTTTTTTGGGGACTTACTTCAGTACACGATATGCGACTTTTGGTATAGTTAGCTGTGAGCTTTGTGTTTGTATATATATAATTAGTATTAAATAATATTTTTATAACTTGGTTTAAAATTCCTATAGAGATATTTAAAAATGTTAAGATATTTCTTTTGTAGGTTGTATTTTTGTGTACATGAGATGAAAATTGAGATATAGAAAGTTTTGAGTATGCCTTTCTTGGGTATGCATTTATACCTTTTACTCAATCAAATGCGAAATTTGACTGTTCTTTCCTTTTTATTAATAACAAGCACGTAGAACAGGAACTGAATTCTATGACATCACCCGCGCATTTTTCTTCTAAATTGAAAGGATATGCTTATGTTTAAGCATCAGAAATGGCTATTCATTGTATTATGAATTAAAAACTGTATTACTAAAAGTTTTCTTCTTTTTTCGTGAAAGCATGTGGTTGCGTTTGGGCCAAACGTAGCGGATTTTAGAGTTACATTTTTGGCGTCACCCACAGCCCCCACACTTCATCTCTATTCTTTCCCTTCAGTCTATTACTACTTTCCCTTCATTTTTAATAGAAATGGAGTCCTTCAGTTGTCACGATTACAGAAATAGTATTAAAAACTCAAAAGTATCTCAAAAGCAAATTTTAATAAGCTTTCAAAGAAATTGCACTTAAAAGTACATTTTCTTCCTTATATAACGGTGTAAAAATTTAAAATGCTCAATGTTTATTTCAGTAGCGAAAATTGCAAAGTCGAAATTCATTTAATCGGAATTCATTTCGAATTTCAAAGTGTTGCCATTCGCAAAATGACGTCAGCGTCACGCACAGATATGTTTGTCCTTTATAATATAGATAGATATAACTTATTTTACATATAGAAAATCAAACTTCAAATCATTGCAAATACGTAATCTTCTATAAATTGTTTATTTCCCAGCAAAATTTTAAAGAAAAGTACAGTTTTAATGATTTAGAGATATTTAAACCCTATTCGAAATTGTTGCTATATATATATATATATATATATATATATATATATATTATTTAAGTCGTAGAGAAAGTCAAAATCGTTATAAAAATGTCGAAACGAAATTTGTATTTTTAAAAATCTAGACTGACTACAGTAAACTTTCTGGGCACTGGAATACTTGTCCAAAAAATAGAATTAACTATATTTGAACATTGGATCTTACGTTTTGAAACCGCAGACGTCATAGCTGCGCTACTAATCCTTGAAGACAACGACGCAATACACTGTCAATATTTCCTATGTGATTCTTAAGATATGAATAGGTATGAATATTGTTTAAAATATGCATGTAATATTTAAGTCCATTTATATGTCATTTTATATCTATTGCAATAGTTGTCTATAACAAATTACCAAAAAGGGAACTCAATCGTAGTGAATATTTTCACTCACTCTTAAGCACCGATGCAATTCGTGATATCAATACTTCTTAAGTGCTGTGGCCTAATTTAAATAACTAATTATTGAATAATGTAGATTCAAGTAAATGACGTAAAAATTGTGTAAGTTTTCATAAATCATGATTATTTTTTAGGTATGCCAGCCCCTTCATTTACCGGCCACCTGAAGCACAACAGAGCGACACTGGTCGCAAAGCCATTCTGAATGGATTCTATTATGATATCTACACGGTTGGTATGTTGTCCTTGGAGCTATTTACAAAACAAGCTTTAGGTGAATCATTGAATTGGGAGCAAGGAAGATGTAGCTGGACCGAAGATTTGTATCCGAAAATTTTTGACATTTTACAGGTTGGTATTGATTTACATTTTAGGAAATTATTCTACATTCAGGACTAGAATCAAATAGAAATAAGTAATGCGATGACTTTAACATCCTTTCCTAACAAGATACCATTATGATATTGTAAGATGTAAACATTAAAACACGCCTCGATATTATATGACATTAATTGATATTCTGTAACGGAGTTCAAAGGCTAACGTGACGTTAAACTTTTACTTCATTCTTAAAAAATCCTTGTATAGAAAGAGATATCATAAACGATTGAAACTCCATTTAAACTATCCCATTGTTGATTTGAAAGCTATCATGGATTTTCCTTTTATGTTAATTACCTGTTCTCATCCAAATGTTTATTTTTGTGTCCTTCGAAGTATATTCATATCGTTTCAAAGAAGATTGAATCGGGCTTTAATATATTATCTTTAGTAGATACCTGGGTCATGTATAATGCAAAAGTGTTCAAATTAAAGAATTAAATAATTAAGATTAAGAAGTTCTTGAACTAAGATTATATTTATGAAACAGGTTTTCTGGACAGAAATAGACACTCTATTTTGCAACTGGTAAATTTTATAATATTTTTCCAACATTGGCTTACGCCACCAAGAAGTCACGTTGGTACATTTTAGTTTACACCAATAAGCAAATTTATTGTGATCATGAATTAAAAATAAATTCTAGTCATTGGGTAATGCGAACTAACAGAAAAGTTAATTTATCGCTCACGCTAAACGGGTTAACTAATTACAATTAATTAAAATAGGAATTTGCGTTGTAATTTTCTGCGATTATTTTAACTATAAAATAATTTCAACAAAAAATATCCATTAGGGAAAATTAGTAATAATATTAACAATGTTTTTGTGAATCAAATTTATTTAAATGAATGAAATACACTAAAATAGAATAAACATAGACGAGATTACACACATTTTTTTAAATTAAAATAAAACAGACTGGGATTTAATCTCGATTAAATTAATTTATTTACAAGTTAAAGAATAACCCCATATTTACCAACTTTTCAAAATTAAAGGAAAGAATGTGATTTTAGACACGTACTTACGCTTCCAGAACATGGAAAGTTGCGTTCACAATTTTACAGTATTTATAAATTTGTTAGAAAATTGTAAAGTATGACAATCAAATTGTCAATCGTTTTTTACATTTCTGTCACATTTATTGAAGATAATTTATTTTTCTCGGTCTCATCTTTTTTTTTTCTACATAGTACTAGCTTGTATGAACTTTTACTTTTAAAATATTACATTGTTAATAATTTTCAGTATCTTGAATAGGTTCTTTATTGGGAACCCAGGCGTAGCAAATGCCCTATCTTTTTATATTATATTGCATCAATTTTGTTATCTGTACCATATAACCTATTATATAATATCGAAATCATCCGCTGCATAATTGTTTGCCAATCTGTGAAGCTGCGCCAACGTACCAGGTGTCCCAAAAATGACTAATGGATTTTAAAATTCAAAAACTTGCAAACGGTAACAGATATTAAAAAAATGTTTGCAGGAGCGTTATGTAAGATGTCAGTAGTTTGAATTCTGCGATTCCCAGTTTTAGTTATAAATAGCAACGATAGATGACGCTGCAAGCAATAGGCGCTAAATCCATGCTCGATTTTTTTGGCCTCTATCTTCTCCCATGCGAAAAAAGGAGACTAAAATTTTTTGAATGGATCCTGAAGTACCAAAAATCGAGTCTGGAATGAGCACATAATTCTCTCAGCGCCATTTATTGTTTGGAAATCGAACTAAAATCAAGAATCACAGTAAAAAAAACCCTGCCATCATACATAACCCTCCTGCAAGATTTTTTTTTTTATATCTGTCACCGTTTGCAAGTTATTGAATTTTAAAATCCATTAGTCATTTTTGGGACACCTGGTACTAAAATTATGGAAAATATTTATTTTTGATGTTTGATATATATTTTCAGAAGGAGCGCTTTGAAACTCTTGTTAAAAAGGCATTTTGGAAGTCGAGAATAAAAAGGAAAACATTATGTGATTTGAGAGATTTTATGCGTGGATGTTTCAATCTCAATCCAGAAAGACGTCCTGTTCCAGATGCGTTGTTAGAACATGTGATCTTTGGAGGAATGAGAGATTTTCGAGGAGTTAAATATGATGCTTGGTTAAAGAGATGTAAGTGATATACTTAATTATTAAATTTAAAATTGTACTGCATCAAATTACTTTACGATCAGTGGCAGTTTGCATAATGCATATTATTAGAAATAAGAAGTAATATACAGTAAACTCTCTGGCGGACTCTGTGTAAGACGGAAATCTGACTAACTTGGAAATATTTTCAAGTTCCTGCGAATCTATAGACATAGAGTAAAATTTGTCTAAGATGGAATATTGTCTACTACGTAAAATTTTCTCGGCCCCGATCGATTCCGCCTTAGAAAGAGTTTACCATGATTTTAAAAATGAGTTTGAGGAAATAAAATTCTCTCAGGCAATTTTTAAGGCATGTGTTAAGGTATATGATTTTTGATACATAGGATATTTTTTCTTTCATAGTACGCATACTGATATCTTACATAATACGTATCCATTGAGTTACCAATTTGTACATCCCCATTGCACATGCACAAACAAATTGGATTCTATCTGCTTTAAATGATAGCATATATTTTTATTTTAAGTAAGAAATGCTTATATCAAGAAACATGCACAAAAAATAGTAAAAAAATACTTCATATCTTTTAAGAAAATAAAAATAACACAAGCAGCTTAAATTACGAATAGTTAATACTTTACCAGCTTTGGGGAAATGTACTTCAAAATTGATTAAATATTTGTTTGAATTACCACGGGAATATCAGTATAAAATATATTTTGATTGCTGTCCTTGAAATTGGCGTCTGCCGAGGAGCTTAAACTCGATCACCTAATAAAAGTTCTAGAAGTGGATTTTTTAAGTTATTGAAGAAACCTACAGTGTACAGATGAGTATGCATAACAGGAATTTAAGGATGCTCTCTCATCTGTTTCACATCTTAACTGAAAACAATGTCCGAAAACAAGCATTCTTTAAAAGTATATGTGGGTTTAAAATGTTGAACATACTTCGAATGTAAAGATTAAACTGTATTTTAATACATAAAAATTTGTATGTAAAATATATAGAATAGTATATAAATATATATTTAAGACCATTTTCTCTTTTATATATATATATATATATATATATAATTATAGGAAAATAGGTTATGTAATGCATGTAATTTTCACCGAACGCATGTGAAAAATATTTTAACTACTGAAAAAGTCTACTCTCTCTAAAATATGAAAAGATGCAGATTTTCGTTTTTTTTTTATACATAATACGCGCAATTACAATGCATGTTATTTTCTTTTTACAGGGGAACTAAAAAAGTTGGAGTTCGTTATTAATTTACACGTAGGCCGAGCTGTTAGACTGGAATTTAATATAAGCTCACAGTCAAAAAATAATTATCTTAATGATCAGAACCAAAATGTTGATGGTACTGACCCCGTTCAAACAGAGAACAAAGACATTTCATTGAATTTTGATAATGAAGAACACAAAAGTGAAAGTGAAAGTGAGACCACTGATGAAGTGAAAAAGATCCCTAGTGACCGTCATGACGTTCAGAAAGACAGAAAAAATACATCAACACGTTGTGAAAGTTGTAGCAGTGATGAAAGAGAATTTATTGAATTAAGGGAAAAAAAGACATTTTTTAATCGGATTGGTTCAGGAATCATAAAAGCCTTCAATCGGCTCTGCTGCTGTTGTTGTAGAAAAAAGAAACTGGTAAGTAGGTTTTCTTTTCCTTACAAACTATATTTAATTATATTGGAAGTATTCTGTTACAATGATATTAGTTGAATTTCTAATTTTAGAAAGGCCAGAGGACTTAGATTTATGTTGAGAAACAAATTCAGAAACGGATGAAATACATGGAAAATATGAAGATTATCTATCTAAAAAAGGATTTATTTATTTAGTTAAATAGTTAGCAATATCGTTGTTATTTCGGCAAAAAATATTTTGAAAATATGGCCAAAATTTTATGTCTTTGAAGCAAAAAGATAAGTTGCTGTGAGAAGTATATAATAGTTTTAAAGGATTCTAAATCCAAACACAAAAATAAAATAGGGCCTACCAATGACGATTTAGCCGTTGAGTAACGCCAATTAAAACGAAATGTTTCGTCGATTAATGTGACAATAACAACTCGCAACTAGCATATTCTAATGTCTAATTAAACATTTTAAAAGTTAATAATGCGTTCATAACTTACTTTTCCGTACTTTCGCAGGCTTTTTTCAAGGTCTTCAGCTAAGTTATTGCGGCGTGCCAGAAGAACGCCTTTTCAATAAAACACAATTTAAAAAATGTATCTCATATTCACCAGCAAAAACAAACTCCAGAGCATCTAATTGATTCAATCAATTGTTAAATAAAATGCATTAATAAACAATTTAACTTTTGTTAATCTAAACAATAAAATGTACAGCAGTATTTAAGTTTTTACATTTAATATCAATTATATTTATCTTTCATAGAATTCCACCCTTTCATAGTAATTCCATATGGGCTTTCTTTTTTTTTTACCATTTTAAGAGCACGGCAATTTCGCTTGGCGAAAAATAAGATACCACTAAAACAGTAATTTAGCGATAGACACAATGCAATTTTCCTTTTCTTTTGATAATAGTATAGACGCGAGAAGAAAATAAGAACAATTAAGTATGTTATTTATTTTTAATTACAAAGATGGCTTTTTTTAGGGGGGGGGGAGGTCATTTTGAGCGTTTAATAATTTTTATGCTAAATTTAATTCGAGAAAAAAATCTGTAATATTCAAGTTTCTGAGCAAATGTAAATCTCGTTTTTAGCGATAATTAGTGGATGATATTCCGTAAGCAAATTTTGATATTTAACATTTACCAGTCTTAATATTGGTAAATGTTAAATAAGTATTCTCTCATTAGTGTTTTGTAATCGATTTTTATATTTACATCACAGAAGTTTAACAGTTATGAATACATATTTTCCCCTTTAACTTTCCATTTTGCATACTTCTAAGATACCGGTACTCTGGCAAATGAAAATTACTTGGACCAAAAAATATAAAAGCTATTTAAAATTGAAAGACATGAAACACACTCTAATTAAAATAAGAAGCATTATTAATGAATAATTTCAATAAAAAAGAATTATTAAGTAAAATTACATTTTTTCTCAGAGTTTAAATTTTGTTTTGAGCAATAAGAGACAATACACTTTAAATATTAGTGAAAAAAGTGAGAAAGGGAGGGTAAAACTATTATCAATTAAGTATTGAATATCAGAAAATATTGTTTACAAAATGATTTCCTTGACAATAAAAGAGGAACAAACCGGACTTTTGTTTCGATAATAAGTAATTTCTAAACAATCTGAAAAGTTTCCGACCTCTCCTGGGAAGCGTGCATCAAACTTTGAAACTGCTGCTATAGTGCAATTTTTTTCTAATGTACATAGGTGCATCTTTAAGAATCTTTAAAAAACCTTTAATTAATTCAAATTAATTCATCTCCAGAAATATTATTTTCTAGCGCAAAAAGAATTGATTTTTTTTCATATGCCCCGTTGTTGTTTATGACAGCCGATTATCTACACGAGGGATACCATCCCGAAGTGGCAGATCTCTCCTTAGGGGTCTTTTTAAGGGTACCAAATTCGTATTTAGGCAAGTATATCCAAGGTTCGGAAAATTCCGAACGATGAAGCCGACGGGAGCAATTGGGTTCGAACCCATCACCTCTCGTTTACCAGCTTTGAGAGCAAAACCTCTCGGCCTCTGGTGGTGCTTTTATGTGGTCTGTATATTAACTGTTCTCCGAAATGGTCTATTCAGTGTAGGCAATAAATAATTTTAGTCTAACAGCGAGATTTTTTAAAGTCGTTGCAGACATAACTACGACGCTATCTAAAAAGAATAACTGCTGGTCTCGTTAATGCTATGAATATGAAAAAAAATGTTCATCCGTTATCAGGAGTTACTCATTTAAATTTTATAAATAATCTTTTTCTTGTTCGTAATAATTCA
The DNA here is from genome assembly GCA_963932465.1 of Maratus speciosus. NCBI lineage: Eukaryota > Metazoa > Arthropoda > Arachnida > Araneae > Salticidae > Maratus > Maratus speciosus. The sequence continues at coordinate 32,482,403 of OZ010791.1, read as the reverse complement.
AATTATATATTTCGCTGCTAACAAATAAACAAATAACAAAGCAATTCAGCATTTGAGTTCCGGTTAGCTGATATTGAGGCACAAATGAGGAAAACGTTCTTTGTTTCTTATAGCAATCTTCATGTAACAAATTTTGTTCATTTTAAATCGCGATAAGGATGAAAAATTCGTCTAAAATATCTCGAAGTTGAAAATTCATGAAGGATAAATTTGGAATTAACAGATCTCCGCGTATTTTTAACCCCTTTAGGCTTAGCGTCCCATTTTTGAGACGTTTAGAATTTTAATAAATTTTTATAGTCTTCTTCTTTTTTACAACATCAAAATTGTATGAAGTAATTGTTTATAAATATCTTTATCTATTACCGAGAGATAACAGCATAAGATTGATATTTATTTGCTTAAATGAATTCCTTTTTTCAGTGTTTATAGATTTTTCATTTATCAAGATAACAAAATGTAAAAAGCAAGTTTATTTGTATTTTTTGTATCAGGGGACCAAATAAAAAGCGATAATTTTAGCTTGTTGACTTTTTAGAAATGCGTATTTCTTAATTGTCAAATTATATGTTCAAGCCTTTTTTTATGCATTTTTGTAACGTACAAAATATAGGGCGTTATGAGCAAATGGATATATATATCTATTAGCCATTTAGGGGACAGTTATTTATGTAAAATCGTTTTCAAGATGATTTTGAAATAAAACGTTTTCTATCCTCACATACGATTATTCTTAAAATATTATTAATAATACAAAATAATGTTCTTACTCTCTGTAAATAAGTAAATATATTTTTAATATTTCATAAAAATACTAATTATAGTATATAATACGAAATTTAAAATCTTAATTTATATAAATTTAGACAAAACACATAATTATTCATCTTTCAAAATATGGATATGGCCATATTTAGTACATATAAGTTTTATAAAATAAATACAAAAATATTTTAGCGTAATTTGTTTTAGCATTTTCTAGTTCATTTTACAACATTTTAAAGTGATTTTATCAACAAATTTGAGAAAACGATATTTTCAGGCATAAATGGGTTAAATTCCAGGTTTGTTGCAATGTGTATAATAAATTGGGTCTAACTTCTCCTATGCTTTAATAACAAGATATCGATCGCTTTTTAAGTTTATTTTCTTTTTAGCAATCACTTTTAGCAATTTTTAGCTTAGTCTGGATGATGTTAAGTGATTTCCAAACATAAATTTATTAAATTTTTTCGAGCTCGCGAAGTCAATATTAATAGAAATTCATGTACAGTAAAACCTCCCTAAAGCGACCACGTTCCGTTCCAATAAAAAAAGGTCGCTCCGAGAGGTGGGCTCTTAACGGAGGTCATGTTTAAATCCAGATTTTAATTGTTGAAAAAGGGTAACAATTAATATTACTAATACTTATTTTTCATATCAGTAAAAAATATGAAAATTTAAGTACCAAAACGAAAGTTAATTACATAAGTTAATTTAACGTAGAGTTTAAAAACTGATTGCATTGATGTTTGCTTTGATTTTACTGTTTTATCTTTTATATCCAAGTCCTTCTAAATTCTGTAAATAAATGCAATTTCTTTTCGACAGGAACAAATAATGGCGATTTCATTAATTTATCTATTTTTTGAAAGTTTCCTGAGAGAATAGGGCAGGGGTGCTTATTGACCGTCATTCTTAATTTGCCACCAGACCTAAATTCGTTGCCGAAAAAGGCACAAAGGGGTTTAAACACTTAGTTACCGGAATAAAGAAAAATTCTAAACTTAGTTTAGAAATTTGATGAATAATTTGCTCTCTGGAATTATTTTTCTAAAAAAACTTCTTCAAGCGAAAAGGAAAAACGGATTTTTTTCCCTTTTCTTCAAGGAAATGAGTCGCTCATGGAGGGATTTCAATTGGGATGGTCTCTGAATGGAGGTAAAATTTGTATTGAGCTTATGGGAATAAATTTCGTTCCATAGAAAAATGGTCGTTAAGGGGGGTGGTCGTTTAATGGAGTTGGTCGCACAGGGAGGTTCAACTGTAATATGCATTTTTTTATTTATAAAGTATCAAATCAAGCTGGAATATGTACTCTCTAACAATAATATACATAAACAGTACCGGAGTGCATTATTATCTAGTTTATTTATGTATGTTGTGCTAGCTGATTATTTACTTATTACAGTTTCTACGATTAAATGTATATCTCGATGGGTGCGGTAATGTTGGGGATGCATTAACCACACTAATCCAGAGAAGATAATATTTTTTTTTTTTCATAAAACTAAAAACGCTTAAAAAAAATTAAATCTAATACTTTCTTTTTATTTTTTTAGAGTCGTTCAACGTAAACCGTCTTCTACTCTTAGTTTGAAATAGAATGAGATTCATACTAAAATAATCCCAAAAGTATACCATCTAGATGTATTTCAAGAAATAATCAGACAGGAGATCCTATTCTACTTATTCAAGACTGAAGATTGCTTTCATATTATCAACATGGAGAAACGATAATTTTATTCGCTGCCATCTATCTATAAATGCGGATAATGCAAACAACATAAAGACTTTGCTAATGTTCACACTATAACTTTGTATTTTCGGACATGCAATCGCTCAAACGATTGAAAATTATGTGTAATGTGATAAGTGTTTGGCATTCAAAAATATGAAATAGTTCTAAAAAAAAGTGTTTAATTTTGTTTTGGTTAATAAAACCTTCTATTTCTGGCAATGATTTTTTTATTTCATTATTTGTGTAATTAAAATGATATTTCTGACACATCGTGGCTTGCGATATTTTTACTAAAATCGACCGGTAGTCAATCGCGGGTGATGATACAAATGATTAAACGACGTTATTTACGATTCTTATAAGACTTAAAGGAACGTACAAAAAGATTTGACCTTTAAAATTTGCAGCGTTACTTTATATTTAAAAATAGTCATCAAACCTAATCAATGAACGTTTACAAAGGCATATGAATTATTTATACAAATAAAATCTGCGAAAGTAGAAAAATTAGACTTGATTGGTAATCATTCAGTAATGACTATGAAACGTTTCTATTTCCGGCAATAATTGGATATAGACATAATATTACAAGTTCACAAATTCTATTGAATTATTATTTATTATCGCCACAAAGTTAATTCGAATGACTACGAAAGTACAATGTATTAATTACCACTCTATCTCAGTTACCAATCTTACGAGCATAGATGAAAATCAAAATACCATTTTCAGCTATTAAATAAATCTCCTAGTATTTAATATTACATTATTTCTGTTTTAACGAAACAATAATTCTGTCTCAAAAACTTGCATCATATAAAAATTTATATTGCTGCATACATTTAAAATTAAAATTAAATGTAAATGCAAATTATCTTATTATTTTTAAAAGCCAAAAAGTACAAATCAAAAATATTATTTTACAAGATTACGACAACAATATCCGATTGGTAAAAATAAATTATTCAGAAAAATAGTTAAACTACATATATAAATTAAAAAAACATCTAGTTTTATGGAGAAAATATTAATTAAAAGGATACCTCCATATTAACTGTTCTGCAAATAATCGCTTATAAAATTTACTGGCTTCAAATTATTAGTAATAACATGTAACAATTAATGCTACTTTGAAAAATATATGTTATGAAATGAATTTTGAAAAAAAAAATATGAATTTTAATATATGAATACATTTTTAAAAAATCGATTTCTAGAAGCTTATTATATGCGAATCCTAAATTACAGTCCATTCGTTTGGTATCCGATTTAAATATATCAGGTAAAAACAAAATTATGTAGGTGACGCCATAAGCAAAATTTAAGTACGACACTAATTAGTTGGCGTTAATATTAATCAATTTGTACCAGTCACATTTTAATATGATGGTTTGAGACTATGTTTATATATATATATTTTTTAACGACAAGATAATAATTTTTTGTAGAGAATTAGGTATAGCTTTTGTAGAATGATTTTTCTAGAATAAAAAATATGCCATAAAAGCATATTGTATAGAAGAGTCTTACTTATTTTCTTCAAAATATAATGTAAGTAATTATTTTTCGATTCTGATTTTTTTTATTGATTAGTTTTTTATACATCATTGTATTGGTTTTCAAGAACATTCTGAAAAATATACTAAGAAGCAATAATAAACAAATTACAATAGGATGCTGAAATAAATTAACTTTATTTAGAATATATACTAAAATATTAAGCTAATTTGGTATTTAAATATTAAAGATAATAGAAAATTTATAACAAAATTTATACACTATATGGCCAAAGGTGGCCGGTCACTTGCGATTTTAGACGTTTTGTTTAATATCTAGAAAAACACATGAGGAATTAACCTGTAACTGCAGGTGTGTAAACAGTATAGTATATGTCATATATTTCCGGGAAGATTTTTTCCCGAAACCCTATAGGGGACCGTCAACAAATTCAAAAAAACTAATATCTTTTGGACAACCCTGTAAAAACTAATGTAGCAAAAGCGTTCAAACTCGAGATTATTAATAAGTGCCTTATTTTATTATGCTGTGTTCATTTTTATGAGGATAGCTTATATACTCGTAGAGAAATAAGGGTTTTTATAAAAACAGTCCCAAATTTCGCCAAGTTTTTTGCTTATAATTTGCAGAGTTCTTAATATAAAAAAAGTTCTTTTCAGAAAATATGACAGTAGTATAGAAAAGGGTGTTCGATTCCGGCGGTGGGAGGTGAGAGGTGAGGAGGGAGGAGGAAATCGTACTATAGTACGAGGGGGTTTGAGAAGAGTATTAGGAAAGGAGATAAGATAGGATAGTGAGATAAGATAAGGTGATAGTGAGATAAGATAAGCTGATAGTGAGATAAGAGTAAAGTGTGGAAAGATCATGCTATAGTAGGAGAGTACTAGTTTAGAAGAAAATTATAGAAAGTGTGAGAGGGGTTGTTTTTTCAAAGTCGGTTCCCCCCCCCCCCTTCTCGAGATTTTAAAAGTTAAAAGAGAGTTGTTAGATATGATATACGCCATTTTTCAGAATTTCATCGCGGGAGGAAGTGTTGAGTGTAGTGTGCCTGTATATAGCAGTGTGTATTATTTTTTCACTGATATATGTATTTACCGGAAGTGAAAAGTTTAAGGTTGATTTTATACTCAATTTGAATGAAACCGGGAATTTATCTTTCTCAATATGATGCGATTGCATATCACGTAATAAAATTTCATGCTGTAATGAAGGAGATTTATCAGAATCCAAGTCATGCGGGAAGTTTCGGTGGTGTCAATGCTTTACATTCTGCTGCCAAAGGAAAGGTTACGAAAAAGACCATACAGAAATGGTTAAGCGGGGTCGACTCGTACACGCTGCATAAACCTGTGCGAAGAAAGTTTCCGATCAAATGCGAGATCGTGCATTCCATCGATCAACAATGGCAAACCGATCTGGTGGATATGATCAGTCTCCAAAAATACAATCGGGGATATCGCTACATTCTAACCTGCATCGACATTCTGTCTAAATATGCGTGGGCGATACCGCTCAAAACGAAACGCGGTGAGGATATTGTGAAAGCCTTTCAAACTATTTTTGCAACAAGATAGCCCAAGTCTTTGCAATCGGATTCTGGGAAAGAATAAAAAAAACAATCACTTTCAGAGATTTTTAAAGTAGCAAGGCGTACGATTTTTTACTACATTTAATAACACAAAAGCATCGGTCGTAGAACGTTTTAATCGTACCTTGAAAACTAAAATGTGGAAATATTTTACGCACAACCACACCTATAATTTTATCGATGTGCTAGACTCCCTGTTACAGAGTTACAACCATACCCATCATTCCAGCATCAAGAGAGCGCACGTGGAAGTAACATCTGAGAATGAAAGCGATGTATGGTTTACTTTATTCGGGAAAATGCAGAATGCAGAAACAAAACCGTGTGTGTTTAAAGCGGGGGAAATCGTGCGCGTGTCGAAGTAAAAATTAACTTTTGAAAAAGGGTACGAAACAAATTGGACTGAGGAACTGTTTGTGATAACGGAATGTGTGTCGAGAGACCCACCAGTGTATCGAATTAAAGATTTGATGGACGAACCCATCCAAGGAACCTTCTATGCGCAAGAACTCCAAAGAGTTCAACCGAAAGAGGACTATACTATTAAAAAGATTTTAGAGAAGCGAACGCGAAAAGGACATATAGAATATAAAGTGAAATTTAAAGGGTACCCTGATAAGTTTAATCAGTGGATTCCCTCATCTAACATGTTTTCTTTATAAAATCTACGTTATCGAGATTGTATCGTCATTTCGAATCATGTCTTTCTACGAGACGCTACCTTCAGACAGTTCGCTGAATTATTTTCCTGATTTAATTAAATTTATATCACAAATGTGTTAACATATGCAATTGATATTTTTGAAAAGTCTTTACCAAAGTCTAATACTAATGACTTTTATAAATTAACGATTAAAAAATACTTTATTCATACAAAAATAATTTTACTTTAGAACTGTTATTCAAAACATGCATTATAGAGTCATGATTTCCTTGTATATCAATAACAAATGCTTTATACATTGAATTATAGACTACCAATGCAAGTGAAAATTCTTAAAAATTGCATACATACAAGTATGCTAAATAAAAAAAATCTGAAAATATAACTGACTAATAATATAAAGTAGAACAAACAAATCATTTAAAATTTAAAAAATAATATATATATATATATATATATATATAACTATTAATTTATCAATAAACAATAATTTTAAATGAAATAGATGAACTAGTAAGACATGAAAATTAACTAAGAGGAATTACCTGATTAAGATAATTTGAATCTTAATGTAATTTTCTAACAACATAAAAATATTAATGAAACTTTCTAAAAATCTTATGCATCCAGAAAAAATATATTAAATAACATAAAATTCAACTAACACATCATCTACATTTTTAAAGTACATATAATAATTTTAATATATCAATAAATTCTGAATACTATATTACTATCCTGTATCAAATTTGACGATAAATGGTAATTTTAAATTAAATACTTGAACTACTAAACCAGGAAAATTAATTTAAATGAACTAATAGATCATCTGTATTTTAAAAATACAGATAATATATCAATAAATTTTGAGTGCTATATTACTATACTGTATTAAATTTGGCTATAAATTTGGCGATAAATAGTAATTTTAAATTAAATACTTGAATTACTAAACCATGAAAATTAATTAAAACGAACTAACAGATCAACTACATAGCAGAAGTTTAAAATATTAAAACTAATAATCTTAATACTTTTAAAAATAAGAAACTTAAAAAAGTTTTTCAAAATTAAAAAGTTTACAAAATTAAAAAAATAAAAACTTAAAAAAAATAAAAACTTAAAAAAAATAAAAACTTAAAAAAAATAAAAACTTAAAAAAAATAAAAACTTTAAAAAAATAAAAACTTAAAAAAAAGTTTAAAAAAAATTAAGTTGTCAAATTAAAAGAAATTATTTAAAAAAACTTCATAAATTAAGTTTGCAAAAGCAAGTTTACCTGGCTGTACATGTATATGACTTTCATTATGTTATAGTTTAATAATATGTATCCTCTTTATATTATATAAAAGCATAAGATTAATATATATATTTATATATACTTAATAAAAATATTTATAAGTAAAAAGAAACTCTTCTTTCAATGTCTTTTTTAAATGCTTGAAACAATTCCAAGAATGCTTTTACCAATTCAATAGATCAAACATTATTTAAGGATTCCGATTTCAATTTTGCACACATTTGAAGTTTTATGTTGAAGCATGGGCAAAAGTATAATTACTTTTAATGTCACGCTTAAGCTTAACTTTTTTTATTTATTTTTAAAGTGAACATGTTGTAGGAGGTATCGGTTAAAATACCTTTAAATAATAAGACAAAACTTAACATAAAAAGTTTGCTAGAGTTTATTTCAAAACGTTTTCCATCAAAATGTATTTCTTGTAATCTGATTACAGTGGTTGTTGTTTCATCTTAATTATTCTGGACAAGTTGAACAAAAAATAAATGGAGTCAATAGATCTCTTTATTGTCGATCATTTTAAAATGTTAAATTAAAACATTCTACTAAAAAGGATTTGAAACATTGTATTAAAACATGGGGAACTTTTCGGTTATCCGAGAGCCAGTGATATATACAGGGTGATTCATAAAAGATGGGCAGAACTTTAAGGGGTTATAGTACACTTAAAGACAAATAATATTAAATAGGAGACTAAGGGTCCCAGACGTATTCCCAAGGAGATAGGGGGCATTAAAGTTTAGGGTCCGAAATTTCAAATGATTATAAAACATGGAAAAATTGGTCGATTCGTTTGCGGTTTTTGCAAAAAAATTTCTTTATGCCAGTATTTTCTTGAAATAAAATTTTAAAGTTCAATTTCAAAAAATGCCGATAGGGGGCGCTTTAGACTTTGGAGTAACAAACAACTATTTTTTAAAGTTATTTTTTGTATTTCTTTAAATGATTTCGAAAGCTTAGACTTAAACTTAAATTTTGATCTAAAAATCTGAGTCCTAACGAGTAGTTAAGTAGCATAAACTGAAATTTGAAATTTGAAACCCTTCTCCCTACAGAACAAAAATCAGTTATTCCCGATCTTTGTGTCGTAGATTAGGCTCTAACTACTGCCGCGTTTTGCTAAAATTATTCTTTATGTCAGTATTTTCTTGAAAATAAATTTTAAAGAAAATTTTCAAAAAATTCCGATAGAGGGCGCTTTAGACTTTGGAGTAACGAACAACTATTTTATACCGTTATTTTTTGTGTCTCATTAAATGCTTTCTAAAGCTTAGACTTAAATTTTCAGCCCAAAATCTGAATCGTTAGACGTGGTTAAGTTTCTGGGGAGAGGGGTTTGAAATTTCTACTCCTGAGCACAGTTCAGTTTACCATGTCCACACATTGTGTGCTGTTATACGAGGTAAAAAGACACAAATTAGGATTATGTTACCAAAGCATATTTATTAACATGTAATTACAATAAATGTTCAAAATTGTGACCACCAGAGGTTATGCACGCAGAACAACGGTGAAGAATGGAACGGCGAACATTCGCGAAAACATCAGGCTTTTCGAGCACTTCCCCTACAGCGGCGGAAAGTCTGGCGACCAGTTCCTCGGGGGATTCAATGGGTGTCTCATACATAAGAGCCTTCAATCGTCCCCAAAAAAAGAAATCGAGGGGTGAAAGATCTGGCGAGCGAGCAGGCCAAGCAACAGGATCACCTCGACCAATCCATCTGTTCGGAAATGTGATGTCCAGATAGTTGCGGACGTCTCGTACGTAATGGGCTGGCGCTCCATCGTGCTGGAACCACATGACCCACCGGATGCGTGGAGGAACAACGTTTAACAGGTCTGGCAGCACATGTTGCAGAAATGTGAGGTATGTTTTACCGTTGAGGCGTTCAGGAAGAAGGTACGGTCCGATTAGGTGGTCTCCGAGGATTCCTGCCCAAACATTGATGGAAAAGCGTCTCTGATGAGCATGTGGATACGTAGCATGTGGATTGACATCTGCCCATACATGTGCATTGTGTGTGTTAAATGTACCTTCACGTGTGAAGGTACATTCATCGGTGAAAAGCACAGTTCGTCCAAAATGTGGATTTAGCGCGTTCTGCTGCAGAAACCAGCGGGCGAATTCAATACGATTTGGATAATCCCCTGGAGACAGTTTCTGGACTCGTTGCACATGAAACGGGAGCAAATGTTCACCCTTCAGTACCCTCCAAGTCATGGACTGTGAGGTATCCACCTGCCTAGCCACTGTTCGTGTACTTGTACTTGGCTGCGCCGCTACTACATCCAGAATGGCTTCTGCAACAACTACTGATTCGTCCTTTTTTGCACGACCTGTATTCGACCGGGAAGCGAGAAATGATCCCGTCTCACACAACTGTCTGTGCAAGCGCTCGAAAGTTTTGCGGTTAGGCAACCGCCTGTTGGGAAATCGCTCTCCGTACATTCGTTGTGCCTCTGCACCATTTCCATCTGCCGCTCCGTAAATTAAATGCATCTCAGCCTTTTCCTTATTCGTGAAGGGCACCATCTTCCGATTCATTACTACAGCGACTTACACTTGACTCACCGTTCAGTGGTTTTTATGCCTGAATCGTGTCGAAATTTTGCACACGTGTTTTTCTTCTTCCCCATTTGACATTTGCATACTTTCTGTTTCCTTCTTCACCCGGTGACTAGCATCAGGAATGGAGCTTTAACGTTTGCATGAGCGACGTTTCCAACTGTGCCAGTGCCTTTATGAGTGAATTCCGACTATGCAGTCCTTGACGAAAGTTGTATTTTTGCCTCGTATCACAGCACAGAATCGTTGGGCATGGTTAAGTAGTGCAAACTGAACTATGTTCAGAAGTTGAAATTTGAACCCCCTCCCCTCGCTACTGAACCACGCTCAGCGATTCAGATTTTGAGCTGAAAATTTAAGTTTAAGTCTAAGCTTTAGAAAGCATTTAATGAGACACAAAAAATAACGGTATAAAATAGTTGTTCGTTACTCCAAAGTCTAAAGCGCCCTCTATCGGAATTTTTTGAAAATTTTCTTTAAAATTTATTTTCAAGAAAATACTGACATAAAGAATAATTTTAGCAAAACGCGGCAGTAGTTAGAGCCTAATCTACGACACAAAGATCGGGAATAACTGATTTTTGTTCTGGGGGGAGAAGGGTTTCAAATTTCAAATTTCAGTTTATGCTACTTAACTACTCGTTAGGACTCAGATTTTTAGATCAAAATTTAAGTTTAAGTCTAAGCTTTCGAAATCATTTAAAGAAATACAAAAAATAACGTTAAAAAATAGTTGTTTGTTACTCCAAAGTCTAAAGCGCCCCCTATCGGCATTTTTTGAAATTGAACTTTAAAATTTTATTTCAAGAAAATACTGGCATAAAGAATTTTTTTTGCAAAAACCGCAAACGAATCGACCAATTTTTCCATGTTTTATAATCATTTGAAATTTCGGACCCTAAACTTTAATGCCCCCTATCTCCTTGGGAATACGTCTGGGACACTTAGTCTCCTATTTAATATTATTTGTCTTTAAGTGTACTATAACCCCTTAAAGTTCTGCCCATCTTTTATGAATCACCCTGTATATACATATATAAATATACATACATATATGTATATATACATATATAAATACATATATACATGTATATATACATATATATGTATATATAACACTGGCGCCCCACTATCCTAAAAGTACCAAACATAGCTTTTTCAACACAGGATTTTTCATAAATACATTTTAAGATGTTTCGAAATCTCAAGATTTATTGAAATTTTAAAAAATCATTTTATAACTATTTATTGTTATTTTTTTTTAACTTCTTAATTTTTATTTTTTATTTATTTATTTATTTTTTGTAAGTAGACATTTCATTTAAATATATATTTTATAATTATTTTCTTGTAGATAAATCTTCTTTATCAAAGAATATGGATCTTAAATTAGATATTCAACTTAATAATGTAAAAAATAATCTGGATTGCTTATATAAAGACATAAACTAGCATGAAGAGAGTTATTAATGTTTTTATTAAATTCTGTCAAACCTTTAATTATTAATATTAAGAAATGTAAAATGTCGAATTTCTTTAGAAAAAAAGTATCGTCCAATTTTTATTTATACTAAATGAATTTAAGAATTGTTGGGTTAGGTATTTTTTTTGACGGCCGATTATCTACTCTAGGGATGCCCAATGGAGGAGTGCCCTCCATTGGGGGGGGGGTGTTTCTAAGGGAACCCAACCCGTATTTACGCATGGAAATCCAAGGTTTGAAGAAAACCACGAAAACTCCGAACGGTGAGTCCGACGGGCGCGATTGGGTTCGAACCCAGCACCTCCCGTCTACCAGCTTCGAAAGCAGAACCTCTCGGGAATTTAAGAAGGAGGTAAATTCTTAAGGAAAGGTTCGGTAAATTTTAATCAAAACAACCTCTAAATTATTATTTTTTTTAAGGTAAAAACTTTTTTAAAAATACATGAGTGTTTTTGACAGTAATCTATTTTTAAATATTCGTTGCATCAAGTTTAAACTTTAGATTTATTTTAATTAAAACAAGTAAGAAAAATCATGCGTACAGCATAGATTATGAAACACTTTCCAACACTCCCTGAAAGCTTTAACGAAACTTCGTTACTTAGGCAAAAAAGGTAAATAAAATAACTAAGTAAACATTTAAAAATCTGATTTCAGTAGTTACCGCCCATAACCAAATATGAATTCCAATTCTTTTGGACAGCCCTGTATTCGATTTGTATGTTGATATACATACTATATAATGGGAAAATTTAGTTTAGCAAGAAAATGCATAACAGGTTGAAATTCATCTTTCAGCAATTTATACTAATAGATGAAAACATACTTGAATACTTTTGTACAGCCCTGTAGTTTACCTAGTACCTTTATTACATGCCACTATTTAGCTAAAATTTAATTCAAATTAAAACACGCTTAAAACTACTGAAATTTCATTTCCAGAAATTATCACCCATAGACGGCCCTGTATCCAATTCTTTGCGTGGCCCTGTATATCATTTTATCTATATTCTACAAATATTTCTTAGTACACTAAATTCAGTTCAGCGTAAAAATGCATAATTCCTTTAAAACCCACCTTTAAGCAATTTATGCTCATACTCAGTAACCTTTACGAATTTATTTCTGTAGCTATGTATATGAACTATAGCATTTATACGCACTTTACTGTATGCATAAATACAGTGAACAAGTAGGTACGTGTGATCACAGATCGCACAGAGGGTTTCGTTTAATATTCCTTTCAAAACACTTTATCCTTTTGAAAAATCTGCATTTCGCAACCAGGGGCGCACTCCATTCTAAACAAACCTCTATCCGAACGAAACTCCGTTTTATATACTATCCATAGATATATTAGTCGAGGGGATTGGACCGATAGCACCCGAGATAAGTAGACGCCCCTGGCGGCAAAAAGTGGAACTAAAATATGTAAGGCTATGGTGCATAATATGAAAGAATGGTGAAAGTGGTGTCGGAAAAAGTTGGAAAAGTGCCCCCCCCCACCCCCCCCCGGGTGTAAAGGTTGGAGGCTAGAAAAATTGCTTAAAATACGCAATTTAGAACCCGGAGGAGTAAATAGCTCAGAGGGTTAAATGTAAGACTTTTTCAAGATTTTATGATTTGTCGCCTGGCCTCACGTGTTCTGTTATAAGTATGCAAAATTTCAAATCTCCAATTTAATAAGGGGCTGAGTAAGAAAGAATTGCTTAAAATACGCATGTGGGAGCCCAAAGGGTTAAATGTACGATTTTTTCAAAATTTTATGATTTGTCATTTCATGTGAGGTGTTCAGCTATAAGTATGCCAAATTTCACGCCTCCAACCCAATTAGGGCTCACTTAGAAAGAATTGTTTAAAATACACATGTGGGAGCCCAAAGGGTTAAATGTACGACTTTTTTAAAATTTTATGATTTGTCGTATAATGTGTGGTGTTCAGCTATATGTATGCAAAATTTCACACCTCCAACCTAATTAGGGCTCACTTAGAAAGAATTGTTTAAAGTACACATGTGGGAACCCAAAGGGTTAAATGTACGACTTTTTCAAAATTTTATGATTTGCCGTATGATGTGTGGTGTTCAGCTATAAATATGCAAAATTTCAAGTTTCCAACATGTATAGTTTCTGAGAACGGGCTCTTCGACAAACGGACAGACGGACAGACAGACAGACAGAGGAGCGAGACAAATAGGGTTTCGTCAGATGAACAAAACCCTAAAAAGCGCATATTATTAATTAAAAATGCATTTAGAGCAATCATTACTAATATACAGTAATTCGGATACAATATAGGATGTGAAATCTTTTCAAATACACAGCAAACAATTTCCCCTATACCATTATGAACGGAATTCTTTTGTGTAGCCCTTTAAATGAACAATAACTATTCTTTGCACCGCATATTCAACATAATGCATTCTTTAGTGGGCTTCATAAATGAATATCAATTTTACTATGTTTGAAAGAGTGTAACACCATTAAAAATCATTTGAAACGATTTTTTCCCATTGGCCGTAATGTAACGGAAAACTTTTGAGTGTCCCCGTAAATGAACTAAACATGCTACTAACTTCATTTGCAATAGGTAACATGCTATGGCAAAGGTCACTAACATTCAAAAATTTCAGAACGATCCGAGCAAATTTACGAAAGTTAGAGCAATCTCAGGAAGTACTGAATCAATTAAAAAAATAATGGCGTCAAAATTATGGTGACAACCCTTGCTCCAACATAGGCCATATTTTATGTTCATGCCACTATCCCAAAGGGGGTGCAAGAGCAGAAAACGATCTAAAAATGCGAATTTTGTATTACTGAAAGGCCTAGAGACATGGAATTAGGCATGGTAGTTACCTATTACATGTAAATAATATCTAAGAACATTTCTTAAAAAAATCGAAATTTAGAAGGGGTTATAATGTGAGAAAAGCGTCCTAAAAAACCTTCTAAATGGCGATTTGTACGCAATCTAAGGAAGTATCAAACCGATTTCAGAAGTAATGGGTTGAAATTGATGATGACAGCTGTTGCTCTATCATAGGCTATATTTTATGTCGGTGTCAGCACACCAAAGAGGTTGCAGGAGCAAAAAACGTTCTTAAAATACGATTTCTCTGTTCCCGAAGGACCTAGATACATTAACTTTGCGATGGTAGTTAATTATTAGATATAAATTATATCTAAAAGCTTTCTAAATTACGATTTTTATGCAATCATATGAAATACCAAACGGATATAAAAAAAAAAAAATAATGGTTGCAAGTTGTTGGTGATAGAACTTGCTGAAACATAAGCTATGTTTTATGTCGGTGCCACTACCACCAGAGGGTTGCAGGAGAAAAAAACTTTCTAAATTGCGATTTCTGCGATACTGAAGAGATTAGAAACTTTAAATATGACATGGTGGTTACTTATAAAATAAAAATGTCTTTTAAGAACAGTCGAAAATAAATCCGAAATGTAAAAGGGGTGAAGCGAAGGGAAGGACCGAAAAGCGTTCGAAAAAGTACTAAATTACGATTTCTAGGCAATCTCAGTGAAATAATAAACCGATTACAAAAGTAGTAGTTGCGAATCAATGGTGACAGTCTTTGATCCTACACGGGCTATATTTTCTGCCAGTGCCACTACCACCTGGGATTGGCAGAAACAACAAACGTTCCAAAAAAAGTCCTTAAAAACTTTCTAAATTACGTTTTCTATGGAATATTAGGAAATACCAAACTGATTTCAAAATTAATTTTGGCAAATTAATGGTGATAGTCTGTTTCAACATAGGCAATTTATGTTAGTGCCACTTCATCAGAGAAGTGGTAACCGTTAGACAAGATGCTTCGAATTTCACATGGTAGCTAATTTTAAGATGTAAATGCGTACTAAGAATGGTTTCTTAAAAATTCAAAACTTCAAATGAATACTGAAATGAGCGAATGAAAAAAGCATAAAAGCTTCAAAATAATTTCTAAATTATCATTTATTTAGAATTAGTTTTAGTTCTTTTTATTAATTTAAGTCTGATTTCTGTTTAATGCTATATAATAATGAAATTTAGTCAAACTGTGTCTAAATTAGCGATTTTTGAATTATTCCTAAAAGTATAATATCTTCTAATAAAAATTACACATACAAATATCACTTAGCACATTTCAGATATTACTCATAGCCACCACGAGAACTAAATACAGAGGCCTTTAATATGCTGTACCAGACATTCGACTACAATTATCACTAATTTAAGCAAATGAGAAAACCATGTAAAAAGATGCAGGCACAAGTTTCATATTAAATGTTTATATGTTATTGTTCGTCACATCAACAATGTAGAACTGTAAGACAAACATTTATATTCATTGAATTTTACGTAATTTATATGTATCACGATATCATCTATGAATTTAATACTATTGTTGGAAAGATAAATTGAATGTTTTGAATAAATGTCAAATTTATCAAAATAAAATTTCATTGTCGATACAATGCACCATAGGTTAAACTAAAATTCAGCACCATTTTTCCTGCTTCATAACAATGACTGTAAACATCAATATGAGTTAAACATAAAGTACCGTCAACCAGGGCTACTTTGGTACTTGCGGGGTTAATTTGGTCCATCAAATAAAAATAGTTTTTATTCTTTTTACAATACAAGATAATTTGGAGTTTTTGCCCTTGAAAAATAATGTATACCCTACTATAGGGTATTTGAGTATTTTGTTGGTAATTTAATTTTTTTAGTGGCAACTTTGAATGTGTTTGTAAACAACTGTTTTAGTGTGTAAATTTTAACTCTCCAAACTTTCTATTATGAAACAATCTTGATAAGTGCTACATAGAAAGTAAGTGTCCTTTAGTAACCTGTAACCCATGTGTGATCACAATTTTTCCTTTAACTTTTTATTTTGGCAGAAAATGTTTAAGTTTTCATAAAGCTAGCATGAAAACTGGTATTATGGGAATACTATGTTTAATGGCCTGTTTTGGTCCGAAAATAGAACCAATTACTAAGATTTGCCGTTTATACAACGAAATCTCTTAAAACATGTTTTAAGTAACTTTTTTTTATGTTACTTTTGCAAAATGTTACATTAATTGTTTTTGTTCTAGTTGCTGAGGATAACATAACGGAAACTCTTTCTCGTTTTTTTAATATTAACAATTGGTTTATTGTGTTTAAATGTTAAAAAAACATTTGTTTATCGGGTTTGCAGAGTTAATTTATTAGCAAATGCTATTGCAAGGAGATTTCCATAAAAATGTATTCATTTCCATATGAAATGTATTCATTTTGTATGAAACTAAGTGAGTGGACCAAAGAAACCCCTAGCAGGGGTTACTGTGTTCCAAAACTTTAAAAATAGTTAAAAATAAAAAAATAAAAAAAATGCTCTTTAAAGTCATACAGTTTACTTTATTGTTTCATGTTAATTGTTTACAACTCCATTTCGATGTTGAAAAATCACATATAATATTTTTTATAATGAAAATGTGAGTGGAACCAGGTAAAAGTGGCCCAAAGTAGCCCCTGTTGACGATACGAACTTTATACTTCTATAAGCACTACATTCTCTGAAAGGTTTAAATATGTGTTTTTTCGAAAGATTTTGTAAGTTATTCAATTTTAAATAATCTCTAGAAAATTTCTAAAAAAAAAAAAAAATACTGTCACACTATACATTTCGTATTTTCTCAAACAGAAAGCTCTTTGAATATTTAAAATTTATAAGTATAATGGTTAAATACTATATAGCTTTCAGTTTTTTTATTTATTTCAATAGTTTAAAATAAATCATTTATATGAAATCTATTTATTTTAATTTATTTATTTGATTCATTTTTTTTGTACTGGGATTTAGGGGTTGAATAGTTTTTTAAGTATTTGTAGTTTATTAATCCTTAATTAATGTAATACCAGGAGAATATTAATTATTTGAATAGAATGGAAGTATAAAAAAATCGCTATCTCAACTATTTTATTTAAATAAGTTTAAAAGCAGACTCTGTTATATCATTAGTGATAAATAAAAATGTATTAAGCCATAACGAATTTGAATGGGATAGGAAAACTTTTTAAACTATAAATTACCATGACATTTTTAAAACAAATTTTAAAATCATTAGAGAGTTTAAATTGATTACACATTCAGTGTAAATCAGACAGTGGCGAGACGATATAGTTATATATAATGACAAATTCAACAAGATTATTTTATTATGCTAGAAATGAACTATATTAAATGAACTGCAATTTATTTTCTATTAGTTTCCCTAAGTGTTTAAAATAACATTTCTTAAAAGTTTTTATTATGTACCTCTTTTTTTCTGTTTTAAATGAAGAAATAGTTAATTTAGATAACTATATTTCAAAACTTTTTTCGATATAGTCCTTTTATCTGAAAAACATTCTCACTTCTTGTCGTATGTAGAGATATTGGCATAATAATACAGCGATAAGCTATAATCCTTAATGCCCGATTTTTCGGCCGCTCTCTCCTCCCATGCGAAAAAAGGAGATTAAAATTTTTTGAATGGATCATAAAGTACCAAAAATCGAGTCTGGAATTAGCATTTATTTCTCGCAGTGCCATCTATTGTTTGAAATTCGAGCTAAAATAAAGAATCAGAGTATAAAAACTCCTGACATCGTACATGACCCTCCTGCAAGAATTTTTTTAATATCTGTCACCGTTCGCAAGTTATTAAATTTTAAAATCCATCCATTTCTGGAATACCCGGTATTTACTTTTTAATTTAAAAGTATAAACTAATTTAAAAGTATTCAAGAATATAAGTTATCCAGTATCGACTGAAAAGTGGTTGTAACTCGTAAACTAAAGGCTTGTGGAAGGGTTCATTCGATATAAATAAGTAAATATTTCAAAAAACTCAAAATAATTAAAATAAATAAATAAATACATTAGAAACCATTATCAGAAAAAAAATTCCTAAAGATAGAGCGATTTGCAGATCTTTTTTTCTTCCGGAAAACGGGAGTTTCGACTCTCTGTCTGTCGTAGACAAATCAGCTGTTTGAAGAATATACACAAATATATAATAAGGACTACTTAATGTTAAGATCTAACTAGATAGAGAGTTTCATGGAATTATGTGTATTAGTTACTGTTAGTTAATTGTACTAGTTAAGTCACAAAATTTGTGTAACCCAGAGACAAACAGATGTTTTTTAAAAATAGCCAACTCGCAGTTACTACATCCTAAAACGTGTAATTCTGTTAAAATCGAAAAGGATATTTGTTACAAATCAAATAGTTTATTATTATTATAAATGTACAAGTGAAAATGCACAATGTTGTTTATTCTAAGCACTTCCGAAAAGGGTTTTGCTAGTTTTTTATACCAATTTTTGGTGCGTTCGTAATTATATAATACTTAGCACCTATAGTCGTCATCTGGTCCGTCCGTCTGTCTGTCCGCATACAATAGCGCAAACACTTCCCAACCGAATGGTTAAACATTTAATATATGGAATCCATACAGAATTTTGTCGAGCCATTTCACATTTTATGGCAATCGAACCAAAACTTAAAAAGATATTAATAAAATTTTTCTTCATTCTATTAAATCCTATCATACGTCATTCATTCAATGACGTCGTTCAATTAATACGTCATTATCCTCCGATAGGTAATAATTCTAGGTTGTCATGGTGATGATGTACGAGTTTAAAAGGGTGTCCTTTTATTTCCATATCGCTGAATTTAATATATAGAATCGTAATAACTTTTGTATTCATCCATTTTTTCATAAGAGGGCAACAGCTATTGCATCAAGATTCGAATATTTATAAAACTAGTTATAGTACGAACATACCTCATTTCTCACGTTTGATGTACGATTTCCGCCTTGTTTAATAAGTTGACATTTTATAAAGAAGATCAATTTGTCGATCATGAAAAAAGAGATATGAAAAATTAAGTAAAGAGAAAAACGCTCTAAAAAGTAATGAAATTATATCAATAACATACATTATTGATAATATATTAAAAGGAAAAATGCTATAATGAAGTAGAAACTCAATAGTTTCTCAAAATTTAATAATCTGTGTACAAACCTTTTCTTCTAGCAACACTGTAATTACAATGTTTCATATTTTCATGAGAAACAGAAAACTTTCTTTTTATTTATGAAATAAAAAAATAAATATAAAGTATTCACTTTTTTGTTGAAGCATACTGCGAAGCAATATTATGTTTATTAAATTTTCGTGTCATGAATATGCTTATTACGTATTTTTTATCGGATTTTCTGCGGAAGTTTTTATCTTTATCACATATATTTTCACAGTTACGAAATTCAACCTTCCTGCATATGGCCTGAATAATTCTTTCTTTTAAGACGTTTACTGGAACATGTTAACACGTTAAGCGCCCCGTCAGCCGCCGATGGCTGACAGCGAACTTTCCGTTAAAAACGCGTCATTCACCGATGGCTGACGCCTAAAATATGATACAGAACTGAAAAATATACATTGTTTTAAATAATTACTGAACAAATATTTAAAATTTACCTACCTTTTATTTATTACAGGATTATACTTTCCTAAAAATTACTTTAAACATTGTAAATTTTCAGAGCTTCGGTGTCAGTCATCGTGGCACTCAACTTGTTAACCAAGTTTTATTGAATATAAAAAGTCGTATACTTTTTTAAATAAGGAGTTATACAGTATATGATGGGAGAATAAATGAAATGTGCTTCTGTAAATATAATGTATACTACTGTATGCAAAAGTATAGAAAATAAAGAAAGACGTGTAGTTAAAACATTGCTTATTCAAAATATAAAATAATTTATATTTTTAATCAGCAAGAATTAAAAAAATGAAATCCGTATCACTTTTTTATTGCTTTGAGATTTATGTTATTTCTTCCCTTTTTACTTTCTTCTATCTTTACAAGAAGAAAGTATTGGATTCGTGAAAAAATTCGACTTCCGGTTTTCGACGGATTTATACGTTTTAGAATGCCCAGAACACGATTTGGTTGTTTTTAGAAAATGTCTGTCTGTGAGTCTGTCTGTCACTCTGTCGCTCTGTCACTCCGTCACTCTGTCACTCTGTCACTCTGTCTGTGAGTCTGTATGTGACAAAAATTTTGTGGGCGCTCTATCTCAAGAACTAATGCACGGAATTTCTCAAAACTTCATATTTAGTTAGACCTTGATATAAGCTGGACCTGATTAGTTTTTGGTAAAAATCGCCCAACAGGTGGCGCTGCTATGCGGCATTTTTCACGATTTCTGCAACAACTATATCTCAAGAACTACTGCACAGATTTTCATAAAACTTCAGATTCAGTTAGTCCAAGATATAGTTTGGTGCTGATTACTTTTTTGTGAAAATCGCCCAACAGGTGGCGCTGGTATGCCGCATTGTTCATGATTATCGCAATCGCTCTAACTCAAGAAAAAACGCACGAATTTTCATCAAACTTCAGATTCAGTTAGTCCCTGATATAAATTAGTGCTGTTTAATTTTTTGTGTAAATCGCCCAACATTTGGCGCTGCTGTGCTGCATTTTTAACGATTTCCACATGAGCTGTATCTCAAGAACTATTGCACGGATTTTCATCAAACTTCAGATTTAGTTAGTCCTTGACATGAAATGACGTATAAATTAGTGCTGTTTAATGTTTGTTGTAAATCGCTCAACAGGTGGCGCTGCTTGGCTATGCTGTATTTTTTGCGATTTCCGCAATAGCTTTATCCCAAGAACTAATGCTTGGATTTTCAACAAACTTCAGATTCATGTATACCTTGATATCATTTAGTGCTGTTTGCTTTTAGTGTAAATTGCTCAACAAGTGGCGCTGCTATGCTAGATTTTTTTCAGAATTTCCGCTATAGCTCTATCTCAAGAACTAATGCACGAATTTTCATCCAACTTCAAATTCAGATATACTTTGATATGAATTGGTGCTAAATTGTTGTTATTTTTTGTGCTATTTAAAGGATTTAATTGACGTCATTTATATATATAAGAAAGTTTTGTGATGGCCACAACATACTAGTTTGAGTTGTTTACATCTATTTATCTTCAAGACTTAAAATTCTCGCAGTCACACTAAATTTAGATAATAATAAAAATAACATAATCTATACATATAAAACTAAACTTTTTAAACTGACTTATTTTAGTATGTATTTTTTTTAATAAAATTTATAAATTTGCCTTCTTTAAATACGAGGGCAAGTCAGAAAGTAGGTCGCAAAAGCTAATAAAAAAAGGCTTACTTAAAAGGAATGTTTATTTCTCTATATAATCGTCATTTACATTGATATATTTGTCCTATCTCTTTATGTTTACTAACACCTGCTGCGTAAAAGTCTTTGAACTGTACTCTCAGCCACCTGTGTGGACTCACATTCAAAGTCTGTATCAGTCGACTGTAGACTAAACCATTTAAACACCCTGTTGTAGTTGCGACGTAGTCTGTTTTGTTCGCCTGTCAGCTCTAACCATTTCCTCAACCTTCCGCACTGTGTCTTCTGTCGCAATCGCAACAGAACGACCACTTCGTTCTTTGTCAACAACTTTTGAACGCCCCTGCTCATCTTGTACAACTCTTGTCTTGTAAATTCGAAATTGATCTTACAGTTGGACAGTGCTGCCACATATTGGCACCTATTGCTACCTATTGGCTGCCCCCTATTGGAAACAATTTACTACTAATTTTCGACATCCCATATCGGTTTATGACCTAATTACTGAGTTTCCCTCGTATATTGCTGCTGAAATAAATAACTTAAAAAATGGAAAGCGTATACAGCAATAAACTCTTCTACAACTTTTATTATTAATAGAATGTTTTTCATACAAAATGCTTCCAGAAAGAGATAGTGTTCAAAATGTACTTAAATTAAAAAAAAAAAATCAAGCCAATCGAGTTTTCACTTTCATTAAAAAAATATATCACAGAGTTCCTTTCCTCAAACATAAAATTTTTGCATACAATGTAAAAAAAAAAAAGACCAGTTTTCCTGTAGGAATCGAATAAATAAATGCCCTTATCGTACCGGAAAATTTTCCGACCCAGCTCGGAAAAAAATCCGTAAATGAAAGGAAATAGTCAATAAAACGGTATTTTACGGATTTTATTCCGAGCTGGGTCGGAAAATTTTCTGATACGATAACGTCAACTATTTTTCCGATTCCTATAGGAAAACTTGTAGTATTTTTTTACTTTCTTCTATCTTCAATAGAAGAAAGTATTCGAATCGAAATTTTTTTTTTGACTTCCAGTTTTCGACGGATTTACACGTTTTAGGGCTCAGAGATCCCAAAAAACATATTTGTCTGTCTGTCCGTGTGCCGTGTGTCTGTCGCAATTGTACCATCAAAAAGTGTATGAAGTTATGCATAGAATTGAACCAAATTTTTGGATATGGCAAGTAGGTCCTCCCTGGAATTTGTAAAAAATTCGACGGTAGGGCACGCTGTAACAGCATTTTTTGGGCGATTTTGAATATGGTACCATCCAAAAGTGTATGAAGTTGCGCATAGAATTGAACCAAATTTTTATTTTAAGTTTTTGGATATGGCAAGTAGGTTCTCCCTGAATCTGGAAAAAATTTGCCAGTAGTGGGCGCTGTAACAGCGATTTTGAATATTATACCATCCAAAAGTGTATGAAGTTATGCATAGAATTGAACCAAATTTTTATTTTAAGTTTTGGCTATGGCAAGCAGGTCCTCCCTGAATTTGGAAAAGATTCGCCGGTAGGGGGCGCTGTAATAGCGATCTTTGTGCGATTTTCAATATTGTACCATCCAAAAGTGTATGAAGTTATGCATAGAATTGAACCCAAATTTTTATTTTAAGTTCTTGGCTATGGCAAGCAGGTCCTCCCTGAATTTGGAAAAAAACTCGCCGGTAGGGGGTGCTATAATAGTGATTTTTGTGCCATTTTGAATATTGTACCATCGAAAAGTGTATGAAGTTATGCATAGAATTGAGCCAATTTTTTACTTTCTTCTATCTTCAATAGAAGAAAGTATTGTAATCGAAATTTTTTTCGACTTCCGGTTTTTCGACGGATTTGCATGTTTTAGGGGTCAGAGATTCCAAAAAACATGTTTATAGAAAATGTCTGTCTGTCTGTGTGTCCGTCTGTCCATCTGTCTGTCGCCATTGTACCATCAAAAAGAGTATGAAGTTATGTATAGAATTAAACCAAAATTTTATTATAAGATTTTTGGCTATGGCAAGCAAGTCCTCCCGGAATTTGGAAAAAAATCGCCGGTAGGGGGCGCTGATATAACAATTTTTGTGCGATTTTGATTGTGCCATCCAAAAGTGTATGGAGTTATGCATAGAATTGAACCAAATTTTTAGTTTAAGTTTTTGGATAGGACAAGCAGGTCCTCCCTGAATTTGGAAAAAATTCGCCGGTAGGGGGCGCTGTAAATGCGTTTTTTGTGCGATTTTGAATATTGTACCATCGAAAAGTGTATGAAGTTATGCATAGAATTGAACCAAATTTTAAGTTTAAGTTTTTGGCTATGGCAAGCAGGTGCTTCCTGACTTTGGAAAAAATTCGCCGGTAGTGGGCGCTGTAATAGCGATATTTTTGCGATTTTGAATATTGTACCGTCCAACAGTGTATGAAGTTATGCATAGAATTAAACCAAATTTTTATTTTAAGTTTTTGGATATGGCAAGCAGGTCCTCCATGAATTTGCAAAAAATTCGCCGTTAGGGGGCGCTGTAATAGCGATTTTTGTGCGTTTTTGAATATTGCACATTCGAAAAGTGTATGAAGTTATGCATAGAATTGAACCAAAAAAAAAAATTTAAGTTCTTGGCTATGGCAAGGAGGTCCTCCCTTAATTTGTAAAAAAATCGCTCGTAGAGGGCGCTGTAATAGCTATTTTTGTACAATTTTTGTGCCATTTTGAATATTGTACCGCCGAAAAGTGTATGAAGTTATGCATAGAATTGAACCAAATTTTATGTGTTTATTTTTGGTCATGTCACGAAGGTCCTCCCTGAATTTGGAAAAATTCTGCCGGAAGGGGGCACTATAATTGCGATGTCTGTACCATTTTCATTATTGTACCATCGAAAAGTGTTTGAAGTTATCCATATAATTGAACCAAATTTTTTGTGCATGTTTCTGGCTATGGCAAACAAGTCCTCCCTGAACTTGAAAAAATTCCGAAAGAAGGGGGCGCTATAATTCCGATCTCTGTGCCATTTTCATTATTGTACCATCGAACAGCGTGTAAAATTATGCATACAATTGAACCAAAATGTTTGTGCTTGTTTTTGGCTTTGGCCAACAGGTTCTCCTTGAATTTGGAAATATTGCGCGGTAAAAGGGCTCCGTGCTAGCGATTTTTGTGTACTTTTCTTGATTTTTCGTAGTTCTATTGTGCATCGGCGGCTCATGCAGCGGCGGGAACTCGCTTCCTGCTATGGGGGCTATTCGCAAACAGCTGATAACGACAGAATAAGGAAAAATTAATAATTTTAACAAATAATCATGATATAGATTAACTCGTTTTTAGTCCGTTTAATTGACTGAGCAGAAATTTAAGATGAAAATCAAAGTTTGTATAGTATTGAACTAATAATATTGAAGTATTAACATGTGTAACTAGGTTTTGAAATATTAAGATGTATAAGATAGAAGAAAGTTTTGGGATTGGCACATCCAACTAGTTTATGTTTGCTTTTGGTAATGGCATTAAGAATTGGCTGAATTTGGAAAAATTCCGCCGGAAGGGGTCGCTATAATTGCGATGTCTGTACCATTTTCATTATAGTACCATCGAAAAGTGTATGAATTTGTGCATAGAAATGAACCAAATTTTTTGTGTACGTTTCTGGCTAAGGTAAAGCAGTCATCCTTGAATTTGAAAAAAATCTGCCGGTAGGGGGGAGCTGTAATAGCGATGTTTGTGCCATTTTCTTTATTGTACAATGGAAAAGTGTATAAAATTAGGCATACAATTGAACCAAATTTTTTGTGCATGTTTTTGGCTTTGGCCAACAAGTCCTCCTTGAGTTTGGAAATATCGCGCAGTAAAGGGGCTCTGTCATAGCAATTTTTGTATTCTTGATTTTTCGTTGTTCTATTGTCCATCGGCGGCTCGTGCAAAGGCAGGAACTCGCTTCCTGCTAAACCGGCTATTCGCAAACATCTGATAACAACAGAATAAGGAAAAACTATTAATTTTAACAAATATTATGATATAGATTAACTCGTTTTTAGTTCGTTTAATTGGCTGAAGCATAAATTTAAAAAGAAAATCAAAGTTGGTACAGTATTGAACTAATAAAATTGAAGTATTAACATGTGTAACTAGTTTTTGAAATATTAATATGTATAAGATAGAAGAAAGTTTTGGGATTGGCACATCCAACTAGTTTACAATGTAGTTAGAATTTTGAAGATCTGGAAAACTTTTTTAGCAGCATTAATGAGAATGTGTTTATATGTTTTGGTTATTGACTCTAATGATCAAATTAGGTAAAATTTTTTGGACTGGTTTAATGTTATCTTGGAAATGCTAAAGGTTCAACACAAGAAATATTTCACGAAATGTTTCAAGACGATACACTGTACAAGAAATAATGCCAGTTTTCCGGTAGGAATCAGAAAAAATAGTTGCCTTTATCGTACCGGAATAATTTCCAACCCAGCTCGGAATAAAATCCATGAAATCGGAATAAAATCCGTAAAATACCGTTTTACTGACTATTTCCTTATTTGTACGGATTTTATTCCGAGCTGTGTTGGAAATTATTCCGGTACGATAAGGGCAACTATTTGCCCGATTCCTACCGGAAAACTGGCAGTTTTTTTTTTTTTTACATTGTAGACATGACAAAATAAAAAAAAGGGTGTCAGTGTATCTACAAAATAAATCTTTCAAAATATTTTAAAAAATAATCTGCAGACTATCTTATATTAAATCTTAACAAAGTATTTAAGT